>JAVJGG010000040.1:15232826-15301194 GCA_035590195.1 Aviceda cuculoides | reverse complement strand
CCCCCCGCCCCCCCCCACCAGCCCAGCGCCCGCCCCCCCGCCTGGTTCCCCGCTTAGGGCTAAGCTGTCCCGGGGAGGCTGCGCTGCCCAGCCGCCAACGCACTCCGGCTCTCGCTGGATCCTCTGCTCCATCCATCCATCCATCCATCCATCCATCCATCCTTCCATCCTTCCTCTCCTCCTATAGGCTAGCGGAGCATGCCCGATGCGATACCGTGGCAGTTAGGGTCCTTGCCTATAGCTGCCTGTTTTACAAAGCTCCGGAGCCGTGCGTGTGTATGTGTGTGTGTGTGCATTTTATCCCTCCCTCCTATCCCTCCCTCCCTCCCTCCCTCCCTCCCTCCTTCCCCGCGGCCTCGAGTCGCGCCAGTGCTGGCGAGAGCGTCACCGTCTCCTAGCGACGCCCCTAGCAACGCCCCTAGCAACGCCCCTAGCAACGCTCCTAGCAACCGGGCAACATCTGCTCCCGCTGGACCAATCCGCGCCGGGAACATCTGGGCACCCACCTCCGCGGGCTGCGGCCGGGAGGTGATGCGCTCCTCAGTGCCTGCAGGGACCCGCAGGAGCTGCCACCTCCTCTTCCTCCTCCTCCTCCTCCTCCTCCAGGAGCAGCAGGCGGCTCTGGGCAGCCAGGGAAGGACGGGGAGCAGCTCTCCCTCTGGAGCCGGGGCTCGCTGGGTGAGTGCCATTGAGCTGGGGGTCGTTGGCCGGGGACAGCGAGCCGAGCCGTGGGGTTGTCCGGCACAGCGAGCCGGCGTGGGGCTCCGTCGGTGGGATCTGCCCAAAGGGCTTTAGCCGGTGGGTGTTGGCGCGGAGTAAGTTTTGTGTGTGTTTGTGAGCTCTCGGCGTTGCTGCAGGGTGGAAGACGGCAAAGAGCCGGGAGGGCTGCTGGACGCTCGTCCCGCGGGGCCGGGGGCAGAGGTGCCTGCAGGTCGGCCGGACTCCAGCATGCCCTGCGAAAGGGCATTTTAATCTGTCGTCTTTTTACGGTCAAAGCTGAACTCTGAAAAGTAACCATAGCTACTCTTCTGTTGCCTGTTAATGAAGTATCATCATCCTCCGGGATGAGACAATTATCTAAATATAGTTGCCTTATAGCTGCGAGGCGTGCATACGCACACATACATGCTCTCTTTTTCTTCTCTCTTGCAGGATTTAGACCTGTTTATTTTCATTCATGTACATAAAAAGTGCGAGTGTCTGTGCACACACATGTAAGAGTGCAGAGTTTGGGTATGCGCGTGCATACCTGTGATTGTTTTTCCCCCGGGGTGGGAAATGTTCTTACTACAGCGTGCCAGATACTCCCCCCGGAAGGCAAGGCATCAGCCGGCTGCTGCTGCATCTACTTGCAGCCTAGGAACTATATCGTATTTAAGGCAAACACTGAAACATGCACGCTGCAATAATTCTGTTAAATAAAAACGGTAATCTGACTTTTTCCAGACCTCTATTACTCTGCAGGCAGTGTGGGTGTGTATGTGCATGTGTGATCGGAAATGAATGCTACTACTCAAAATAATGGTGTGGTTTTAACAGTACCCCTTTAGCTTTCCTCTGAGGCTGACAAGAATTAATGGAGAAAATAATGTGCCATTGTAAGAGGTGGTGTTCAGGGCAGTAATCATGTTCTAGCTCAGGAAACTTCCGGATATTTGGAAGAGCAAGCTGTATTTTTGCAGCATTTGCTCTGAGAGGGTTACAGCTACGCCACTGAGGGACTGAAATGATTTTTCTTAATGTTTTATTTTACTTTGCCAACATTTGAAAGAGAGTCCAGGAAGCAAGGTCAAAGTTAGAGAATTGGATGTGACATCAGAACTCTTATTTTTCCTGTTACTAAGCCTTGTGGGGCTGCTGAAAGGGCACTTTCCTCTCTTGCGGTCCAGCTACTTTCTGTGTATGTCCTACTTTGCCACCTGAACCATGTGTGTTTCTCCTTGATCCACCACGGCAGGTAACCCTTCAGCAGTGCTGTGTTGCCAGAAATGCTCGCTGAGCCCGTGCGAGGAGGAAATCTTACCAGAACTGCTGAGATTATCCCAGAAAGACCCTTTGCAGATTGACTCCAAATCCTCAGGTAACTAAAAAGTTTGCAGACTTCAGCTGGTTGGGCTTGCCTTCAGAGTGAGGGAAATGACTTGGATTAATGTTGAAAGAGGTTGAAGCTGGAAATACGATTTTATTCTATTGATAAAAGCAGTGGCACTACAAGGAGAGGGGCAGGAATAGTCACTCTGTCATTAAGTCTCGTGCCTTCGTGCACTCGTGAGAGCTATTCAGATGCTCGTGCCTTGCACACGCATGTGCCCAGGGAGAACCTGCAATTAGGGAGAGCAAAGCAATTAGCAAACTAAAAGAAAGGCAGCTTTAAAGTGCAAAGCCATCAGCAGACAACAGCACAGCTGTGGGTCCCTACCTTTCCGCGGGTCAATTAAAAGGGGCTGTCTGCCTGAGCGAGGAATAAGACTCGATACTCTGGAAGGAGTGCGATCGATTGGCCATCGGTGTGAAATCCTGGGGCTGGCATGTGTTTTCGATCCACATGTTCATCTGCCTGTGGTCTGGTAGCTTTGCATTATCAATTGGGAATCCCACAGTGGGACCAGCTGCTTTTCCTGCCTCCGAAGAGGGGAAATGCAGCAGCGTAGCATGTGAAATCAGAGGAAGGTTTCAGCTGAGCACTCCCTTATTGCAAGTGCTGCTAAGGTTAGAGAGGGGGGAATTTATCACTGCAGTTTGACAGCAGTCGCAAGGACATGATGATATTTCCTGCCATGTCAAAGTCACGTCTCCTGCTGATAATAAACGCCAGTTTCTGTGCGCTCAGAAGCCTCAGGTTTTCTATTTGTGCATGCAAGCGATGCTCAGAAATGGTTTCCGTCTCAGCCAGCTTTAGCTGGCTTATTGATTATCCTCCCTCACGCTGCGAGAGGAAACCCTGCAGGGCACTGGCACATTTGACTCGCCACCTTCGGCGCGCAGCCTCGGCAGGTCTGGCTTGGCCGGCGAGCGCTCTGCTGACCTCCTGCAGACGTCTGCGTCGACGAGCCAATGGTACCTGCTCGTACAACCCCTTTCACTGCAGCACCGGGCCGGCAGGGATGAATTTTCTTCCCGAGGAAAGGTGGGAGAGGGGGAGGCGCAGGCAGGTGTGGGAATGCTCCCAAGGTCTCGCGTACGAGCTCTGGGGCAGAGCTGCTGCGGAGACCCGGGGCTTGCAGATCCCTCTCTGTTGCCTGAGATGGAAAAGCACAAGCTTTGGGGATTTCTTTTTTTTCCTGGCTGTTCAATCGTCTGTTAAATCCCGTCTTGTCTCCTGTCTGGGCTAGCTTGCAGCCCTGTGGAAATCACCCGGCGCTAATTCATGCCAAAGAGGGGCTCCCGTTGCTGGGGCGAGGCGGGAGCACAGGGGCCAGATGAAGAGAATTTCTTGCAATTTGCAGTTCAACTGTGAAGTTGCCGTGCTATAAATCTATTTCCAATCCAATTTAGATAAGATAACCTTCTGTCCAAACATGCCTAATAACTGCGCGGGTACTACGCCATAGAGCACTGTCATTATTCCCGGAGAAATAAATAGGAACAGACACATTTTGCTCCTTTGAAAGTACAATTAAAGCCCTCGCGAAGCTGCGTTTGAGAGATCCAGGCTTGAGACAGAGGTGTCTGTTCCCTCACTGCCGCGGGTGGGATTTATGTTTCAAACTTCCATTAGCATTAATGGCAGCTATAGCCGCCGTGCTCCGATGTGCCGCGCATGCAGAGCAGGCGCGCGCCGGCGGGGTGTAAACACTGCCCAGCGTGAGCAGGCAGCGCTTCCCTGGGGCTCCCGAGCCCTGGCAGCGCTGCCCGCTACTGCGAATTTGTACCGAGTCCTCGGGGACTAGCAGAGGGCTTGCGGCTGAACGCTGGTGGGATGTCGAATGCGCTTTTCCAGGGTTCATCCAGGCTGGAAGGGCAAACCTCACACTCAGGACTCAGCGCTACGCTCGTTAGTCCCTGGGGGGAAATTTGGCCCCGTGCCTTGACTTGTGGTGGAGCGCTGAAAAAAAATGTAATGTGATTAAGATGTATCTGTCTCCGAGCTTGACTGAGGCAGAGGCAGTGACTCATACCACCTTGCTGGAACTGTCAAAACACTTGGCTCGCGAGAATAGCCTTCCACACAAAAAGCACTGATTCAATATGTTTATATTTAAACAAAACACTAAGGGGCTGATTCACTGCGGCATTACTACAGCCTTGTGTGCCTGTAACCCCAGCCAAGCAGCTCTCAGGCACGCACAGAGCCAGTCTGCTCTGACTTTCGGGATAAGTGTTAGAGAAAGGCTTGGTCCTTGGGAGCCTCCCGCGGCGAGAGGTGCCCCTCGTAGGCTTCAGCGTCGGTGCTGGTGCTGAGGGCGCAGCGCAAGGGCACGGTTCACGCTCTTGTTGCCCTGCGCCTGCAGACAAGATGTGTGGATGTCACCAGCAGCCACAAAAGTTGACGGTGACAATGACACGGGTGCTGGTGGGATGGCAGATACGCCATGCGCAAGAGCAGACCTTGAACTTCTGTGGAGCAGCCCTGTGATGGGACTCACTTGCCTTCGGTTCACTTTCGCATCCTGTTGCTGCAGGTGGAGGTAGAATTTGAGCCTTCTACCTCCGGAGAGCAGAGGTTGAAGTCGAGCCACCTGTGACAACCTGGGGGAGCTGCAGGGCTGGGGAAGTGGGTGCCCCAAGCCCTGCAGATTTGGAATTGTTGGAATTTGCTAATGGCTAGCATGGTGTTGAGCAGCTTGTGGCTACTTTGCGCTTTCACAAGTGGGAGCATGTTTAAAACCAACCTCACAGCGCGGAGGTGCTCTTGGTATTCATTTGCCGGTTGTTTCCCTTCCTTGCTACTAAACCAAGTTATGGTGGTTTGTTACAGCTTTGCCGCTCTGTCTGATTTAAGGTCTTTAGGAATTTAAATACAGCCAACGACTTTGCACCCAAGGGGTATGTTCCAGGCTGGTGCTGAACGTAACCCCAGAAAGGGGGTTGCCATTTGGATGCTCGATGAACCCACTGCCAGGATGGTCATAGGCATCCCTCTGCAAAATACAACTCTTTCTGTCTGCTTCTGCCAGCCAGCCCCAGCCCCCAGCCCGCGGCATGCACAAAACCACAGCCCTCCCTCCCTCCCAGGGCCAGCGGCTCCTTGCCTTGCCCTGGTTCCCTGCTGTTGCTGGTGTCTCCAGCACCACCCGTGGTCAGGGGACACTGAAAGTCCCACTGTCACCCTCCATCTCTGGGGCAGGGAGAGGAATTCCTGTGGCCGGGAGCAACAAAGGCGAGCTTTGCACGGAGCTGGTGGAGCCGAAGGCCTGAGCTGTGGTGCTCTGCACGCTGTGGTTGTCTGACTTGCCCCTGCGCTCGGGCTGATTTTCTGCTTGTACTGCACACAGGCAGTGCTAGGTCTGTGCTTCCAGCTTTTTCACTGAAAACCACTAGGGAGCAAATTTTAGCATTTAGAAGCTTGGTTTGAAGGGGAGGGATGGGCTCGTGGTTGGCTCATCAACCTGTACGCTGGGTTTGGCTCCTTTCCCAGCCCTGACAGCCTGGGTGACCCCAGGAATGCCACTTCATCTTTCCGTACCTTTGTCTTCCTCAGAGTAGCGTGAGGAAAACTAACTTTCTCCCATCCCATGGCACTGGGAGGATAAATGTGTTTGTGATTGTGCTCAGATAACACAGCAGTGGGTTTTTCACTTAGGAGAACCTAATATCAGAGTAATTAAATTTCCAGGATGTCCAGGCTCTGATGTAACCCAAATACTAGAATAAAACCTGGAAGCAGTGAAGGTTGCTGCATATGAATTTAAACCAGTGTTTGCAGCTACTGAGTGCTAACAGAGCAGTGAGGACCGCAGCCGTACCCTTGCCCCTGAGAGCTGAGGCTGGTGCAGGGAGCATCCCTGGTGTGTGCGATGGTCCAGTTGACTAAAAGGTAGCGTTTTCCCGCTGCAAGAGCAATGGATCCTCTCCTGGGGAAGTGCTGCTGTTCCGTGCAGTCCATGTCAGGCCGGGTCCCAGAGCAGGGCTGTGGGTCTTGGCTCCAAATGAAGTGTTAATCCACCAGTCAAGAGTTTTCTGCCCAGATTCGTAACATCCTTTATGGGAAGCCTCCGTCCCCACAGACTTGAAATTCAGGGAGAAAACACAAGAAGGTTCTCTTATGAGGGGATTTTTTCTTCAGCCCCTTGTGGGGTTTTGATGTGGAGGAAGGAAGGGAGAAACACATTACCCCTTCCTGCCAGTGAAGGGGGGGATGCCACCAGTCCCCAAAATAGTTGTGTGGGTATCTTTTCACTCCCTCCTGCAGCTGAGGCTCAAGGAGCCCCCCATGGCAGGATCCTTCCAGTGACATGAGGTCTGTGTTTTGGCTGTGCAATACCTTTCGGCTTTTCTACTCTGGCAGAGAAGCAGTCCAGAACCAAGTCCTTTATTTCCTCAGAAAACCTAGTTTTAAATGGCTCCATAAGGAGATCTCAATTTGGGGAAGAAAACATATCCCACAGGACCTGACTGAGTTATTCTAAAAAGTAGCTCTGGATACATTCTTTCCCTGGACTGCCTTTAAATGTCAGCATAGTAAGTTTTTAAAAAATAGTGCATTTAGAGGCAAACAACAGAAATTTCTTACAAAAGAGAGGGTTTGGGAGGTGATGATGCCACCCGCAAATGCACATGCCTCCTCCTACTGTCTAGTGAATAGAAAAGCAAAACCCAGTCCTGACCCTCACAGGGACCCAGTGCTCACCAGACTGAACACCACTGAAGTTACAGCTCCCATTAAGGCGCTGAATTAGCACCACGTCACCTCTCCGCAGAGCCCAGAGCGGGCAGGCAGGCCCAGCTGCGGGCGTGCGGAGGGCACTGGCCCTCTGCAGACCTCCGCCGGGCTCTCGTCGCAGCACGAAAGCCCAACAGTCCCTTCTCTTGGCTGAACCTCCCTCCTCCCTGCCCTGAAAAACCCAAGCGACCCAGGGACCAAGCCAGCTCCAGCACCCTCCCACCGAGCTGGAGCTCTCCTGCTTCTCTGGGATGATGCTACCATCTAGTGAATATGCTCTGTATTGGTTTTCCAAGGAAGCCCCAGGGCTCCGTGTGTGGCGTGCGGAAATTAAACCCCATCCCTTGTCCCTCGCAGCCCCCAGCGTGGTTGCAGGGAGCCCTGTTCTGCAGACGGGTGGCCCCATCCCGGTTCCTCCCGGGATGCGTGGAGACCTTCCCGGCTTGGGCATGTCCCTCGCCCCGCTCCGCGACGCCCTGGCTGGCCAGGGGTACCCGCTCAGCCGTAGGGGCTGGAGACCCTGCCCGGCACGGCAGCGTGTGTCCGGTGCTGCGGTTGTCACTCCGGAGCGGGGCTTGCTGTGCTGGCGAGCCTCAGGGTGGTGGCTCAGAAACGCCTTCACGTTCGCCGGCCTCTCAATTATTTTTCCAGTGGGTCGAGGGCTGCAGGTTGAGGCCGAGTGTCGTCCGGGCTGCATCCCACCTCCGCGTCCCTCCTTCCCCTACACACCCCGGGCCGTGACATTACAGCCACCGTGGCAGCAAGCCTCACCGAGCCTCTTTTTCTTCTTCTTTTGTGCAGAGCTGATCTGATCGGGGCCTACCAAAGACATTAACGACGTCGAAAGTAGCCTACTTTAAGAGAAAATATGCAGAAGAAGAACATTTACATCAAGATTACCATGAGTATTGTCCAAAAGTGAGTAGCTCTCTCGTTCCAGACCCCATCCTCCCCCGGTTTCATTCCTCGATGCTAAAGACCCATTTACTTGCTCTTTACTCCCCAGCACCTGATACTACCCGAGGACCGGACTTGTATTCTAAAACTTTCTCTCCAGAAACTCCGATTCCTGGACGACCCTGAAGCCTATCTCCGTAGGTCTGTATTAATTAACAATCTGTTGAGGAAGATTCACCTAGAGACAGAGAGGGAGAGCTATGAATACTTTAAGGAGGCTCCCTGTTATAGGACTGCTTACTCTGACGCACGAAAACGGCTGAAGTTTATGGTACAGGAGTGCTGTTCCCAGTCGCTCTATTATGAAGAGCTGCACTCGTATCGCATCGTGCCTTACTCTGCAGAGAACGCCGTTTACGGAATGGGCTACACGAGCAGCCACTTGGAGCAAAATTCTCAATTGCTTATTTATAAAATGAATTAAAGTAGCTGTTAGACCCACTGATGTTTGTTTCTGAATGCTTGAACTGCTTATTGAGATGGTAAGATGAGGCACTAATTGCAGATATACTTGTGATCAAAGGCGGATATGTTCAGAGCTGAGTGGGAGGTACTTTGAATAATGCTCTGCAGTTCCCGCTGTTAAACCCTGGTTATGAAGTACCTTGACATACACACAGAGCTGGTGCAATACGGAGGTCCTTATCCGCAGAGACTGCGTGCAATGTGTTTTGTAGAAGCAAAGCTGCATTTAAGTTACCTGTGTGTAGATACAGATGTTCAAAATCACTTTGCAGTTAAATTATGCCATCCCCGGTGGAAGGGGAGCCCCCAAAGCAGTGGAGTAGTCTAACAGTGAGGAGTGAAATGCAAGTTATTTTCTGTAAAGGTAGAGAGAGAAAGTCTCTTTGAGAAATGCTTTGACCGTGAAGGAGTGAGTGCCAAAGGAAACAGCCTTTTTTGCTTAGGATTTTCAGAGACTTAACTCGCTTGCTACTTACAAGACACTCTATACTGAGATTTGCAAGGGTTTGGTTTTTTTTAAAAAATAATTGCATTCACCTTTTACTTATATTATCTTTTAGCTGGTATCTACTTTGCTATTTTAATGCAAACCAGTATGACTCACAGGAAAGATTGTTTCTTCAGCCCATCATCAGTGTTTCCTTAACTTCATTTGATTCTTTCCCTAGCTGTTCCCCCGATACTTCTTTGCATGCTAATTTGCTCTTTGGCCAGAGGTTCACATTGGTGCTAGGGAATAGACAGTAATTTCTTTTTAAGTGGAATATAAAAGGCAGAAAAACAATGATAACTCTCAGAGAATGAATGTATCTGACAGATGCTAGTAAAACCTCAGAGGTTCTCCTGATGAAACTACTCAGCATTAGTAATAGTGTTTCAGGTTAAGTGAAATGTCTAATTTTGATCTGAGAATTAACCTTAGTATATGTAAATATATATTTCACAAGCTATGGCATGAGAGATGTTCAGCAAATCGATGACTACAAGTGGAAAGTTTTATAGCTGCCGAAGCTATGTCATGAAAATACCAAAGAGTAATATAAGGGAAAAGATGATGCTCCAGCAATGGGGTCAAAAGCAAAGATTGCACTATAACCTGGAGAAATGTGATTAACGAGCCTGTAAACTAGCTGTTACTGATACATTTGCAGTTCACCTGCGGGTGACTTGCATCCCAGAATTGCTGAACAAATATATGAGATGATCCAAAGCCTGTCAAAGTCCTACAGGTCTGTTGGCTTACAGTGAAGAAACCGGCTTTGCCTCGCTGGCTGTCACCACTTTAAAGCTTTAAAGCAAAGTAAATACTCGCGCACACTCGGCTGGAGGCAGATATATATCTAAGAACCTAATTTTTTATTTTGAAAGGCTTTGCTCATGCAGATGTGGCTGATGCTATTTCCGAAGTGTTATACAGTACGAACAAATACCATTGCTTGCCAGGGACGTGCTTCATGTAGGATTCCTCCTGTAACCCTGCTTCGAGCATCCTAGTCGTGTGTTGCACATAGCGTCGCAGCTCTCAGGCACGTGTTAGTGCGGGAGAAAAGACAGAAAGGCAAAAGCGGGAGGTGCGAAGAGCAAAGTTAACTCCGATATCGGTAGTTAGAAGCCAATACAGGTTCAGCAGGCAGAGGGAAACAGTGAGATCCAGATATTTTTTTAAAGGGAAAAAAAAAAAAAAGGCAACAGCCTAATTCAGAACAAGGATAACCTGCAAACTGGAGAACATAAACAGCACAGATATTGTGGGAAGGCTGGAAAAACAGGGCAGTGCTGTTTGGGAGGTGCTGTTAGTCATGATGAATATTCAGGCTTTTGTTTTTATTTTGAGTCCAAGGCCTATTTACTTGTCTTTTACAAAAGGGTGTCTTTAAACCCTCGGTCAGTGTAATTTGGTGTCCGAGCTGCTCGGCTGTGCGAGGTTATATTCCTGCTGCCCCTGGGCTCGCAGCAGCCCCGGATCGTGTGAACGATTAAGCTTGCATTCGGTCTAGTTCGAGAAACCTCCGGCCAAAAGCGGCCGTGCCCGTCTCGACAGGGGCCGGCTGGGAAAGGCCAGGCTAGTTCTCAGGTGTGCGGAACAGCCCTAATGCCGCCGGTAAAAGCTGGCAGCGAAAGCCGGCTGCGGCGTGGGGAGTGGGCTGTGAGGTGCTGGCTGTCCTGAGAGGTGCCCTCCGCCCCCCCAGGGCTCTCTGGCCTCTGCTGGCCCCTTGCACGCCTCGTGCGGAATTAGGGGCCGGGGCAGGGACATTGGAAGACTGCTAGGTGGTAAAGGAAAATTACTTCTGTCTTCTGATTTTTCAAAGTATGTAATTTTCCGCTCCGCGGCGATCTGATTTATGCATCTTTTTTTCCTTCGTGTCCATTTTTGCCTGAATTCATAATGATCTCGCAGCTACATAATAGGCTAAAATGCTTTTTTTTCCACGCGCTGACCTACTTTATTATATTCATAGGATGGTTCTGGCCCGAATAAACAAAACGTTTTAAGTAAAATTAATAATGTTTCAATGGAATGAAAAACTCAGTAGGATTAAAGCCTTTAACCTCACCTGAAAAAACCTATTGCCCCTGTCAGCTTCATCTTTGAAGAGTAACTTCTTTGCCTGCTGGAAGAGGCAGATACCTTCTTGCCCATTGAAAGCTTCTCTGATAAGGTTTTAGGATAACTGAATAGATATAACAGACAAAAATCTGGATCAGATAATAAAACTCATTGGGCTCCCTGTGAAAGAGGATGATATTTTACTCATGTTTTTCTCACGTGCTGTTTTTTTGAACAAAAACCAGTCTGTTTTTTTTTTTTTTTTTTATCTCTACTTGCTCTAGGAGCTGTTAAAATGGATTATTTCTTTCTAAAACTTGTGTTTTTTTATGGTTGATTTCTTGATATGAAATTGAATCAAAAGTCCACAAGTCTAAATATTTTGTCTGCTCAAGTTTTTACTGCCTTCTGCTTTGCACAGTGATTTGTGCTATTGAAAAGTGGGTCTGAAATATTCTACTTTAGTGCTTAAAACCCATAGTTTATGGGGTGATAAAGAAGTACAAAGGTGCAATAACATTGCGAGTTACTCCCCAAATATTTAATTTGACACTTTTTGAATTATATACTGATTGTAACATTTAGTTACCAAGTTACCGGGTACCAGCATTTTAATAGAGCTACATACAGTGATTTTTCTTTTTTGGGTTTGTAGCTACAATTCAGCTCTTCTGGCTTCTGATGTGTGAATCTGTCTGTAGGTGGTCAACTTTCAGCGATAGATATAGATATATATATATATTCTATTATGACTGCATTAGGAACTCCCACATATGGGCTATGTTTGCACTGGATGTAAAGAAAGTCCTTCCTTCCCTTTGACTCAGTTGCCTTGGAGATAGTAAATTCCTCAGAGAGAACATAGCCGAGCTGGGTGACAAGGACAGACTTGGTAATGACAGCTGGACAGTTTGGAAACGACTGGCTTAGGACAATTCATTTTCGTCTCGGAATAGCAGCGCGCTTGACTGTAATTAGCGTTTCGATGAGTTGAGTTTTCTTCGTGCCGCTTTTCCCTGGCTGGCTGTAAACTCCGGGCCCGATCCTGGCTGCGGAGGGGGCGGCGGCGGCTGGGTGGGCGCGGGGGTGGGCGCCTGGGGTCCCTTTCTGGCGCTGCGGGAGCTGCGGCGGTGCGCAGCCTGGTGCAGACGCCCCGACGTGCTGGGGCCCTGATCCTGTACACGCTCGAGTTATCGTCTGAGTTTCGGTGCACAGATCCTCTCGCCGGAGCCGGGGAGGCCCCTCGTGTTCTTGGCGCTCAGCACGTGTGTGAGCGTGCGCGGGGCCGGGGCTGCCGTGCACCGCAGAAGTCTCCTCAGTGGCCTAATTATCGGCGAAAGTGATTGTGGAGCTGCCGCTTGAGTTCTTGAATACATTTATATTGCACTGTAAATTGAACTTTTGTTTTCGATGAATGTGTTGAGTATATGGACTATGGTGCCTTAAAGTCCCATCCTCATACGAGCCTTTGTATATGTTCTGTAAATCTGCAAACCCTCTATAGCTGGTAACTCTGTGCACTCTATACAGATCCGGTTCGGTACTCGGCAGGGCCTTGGGAAACGCGACCCTGACTTCAGTTTGCCATGAACTCAGGGGGGATATGGCAATTCCCTCTGCTCTTCTTTTTTAGATTGCTTTCCTCTTTGCTGTTCATGAAATTCTGTTTTTCTGGTTTCTGTCGTAGCTGGGTTCTGGGTTACCTGCAACGCCAGGTGCCCCTCGCGGGAACTCAGAAAGTTGTAAAAAAGTTGTCTCCAGCTTTTAAATGCCATCTGTACAGCACGCTCTCAGCAGGGAATCACAATTGCATATAACTGTGGCAGGTGTTGTCAAGTATATCATCGTATATTTGACATGATTAACAAAGCAGAAAAGGGAACACCTATTTCTATTGAAATGCATGAGCCTGGATTATGTTAAACACATGGTGATTATACACCACTTAATTGGAATAATACCTACTGGTTCTGTAGTAAAAAATGGCTTTTTAATGTTTAAAATTACTTGGGACCTGATTAAAGGTTTTTATGAAATTGTTTTCTAAAGTGAATAGTAGAAAAATGTATATGTATTTTAAATATACATATGATGTGCATGTTATTAATAAAGATCTATTTCTATTGAACCAGATGGACTCTCATTGAATATATGCTGTTTGGTTTACAAGTTAACATGTAATGTTACTAAAGAAAGGTTTCCTGAAAAATTTATAACCCACAGATTCTTTGAGGGACCTGGATCCTGGGGGTGACCCTGGACCCATCTGACATATCTGCTGTGCAGACCTGGGGCAACTCCTCTGGACGCCGTGCAAACCCTGGCATTCAGTTGTCCTGCCCCGATCCCATCGTTTGCCCCCCATCTTGCCTATGGGCTTGCAAGGCCCTTCTCCTCTCCTTGTTATTTGCTTTATTTAAAAATCTGCAAGGAACCATTGTTCTAATGATGTTCTGCAGGGCACCTTCCAGATGCTGCGGAAGGGTCAAAGATAAAATAGGTAGCTATTGCAGCAGTTCAGGAAAATGGGAATTTTTACTAAAACTCCTGATTATATTGGAAAGTTCACCCTCTCCCTTATCCTCAGTACTTTTCTTTAGGACTCTCTTCCCTGAAGAAACTGAAATGAAACCCTGAAAACATTTAAGGGATATTGAAAAGGAGAAATATTTACAAAAGGATAAACTTTCCCCCACGGGCAGGAGCCTCTTGAAGCAGCCACAGGGAAACATTTTCCAGGACTGGGTACTTCGGTGCCCACCCCCGGCCAGGGCTGGGGTACCATCTGGGGACTGCAGAGCCAGTTTTTTTAAAGACTGAGCATTGCAACCAGCTGCGTAGGCACAGCGGTAAATCAGTCACCTCCTCTAACGGTGTCGCATTAGAAGAGAAGAGCTGCATGTTGTCAACCTGAGGACAGCTCCGAAACCACCGATCCCGAGTCCCCTACACACCTCGTCTGAATGTCTTGTTACCAGGATTAAGCAGTCACCACTCAAATCCCGAGATGTTCTTTGTCAGACACAGCCCTTCTTTGCCCGTTTCTGAACCACTCCTCTTTCTAACCAAAAAGCAATACCTAGACCTCGGCATGGGTACGTGCGTGACTTAGAGGAATGGGCTGCTTAAAAGAGGTAGGCTGCATGTCTGCAGGTTTGGCCTCTTTGCTCCCCACGTTACGTCTGAACGACCGGAGGCCTCTGGAGTGGCATATCCCTGGCGCAGAGATGTATTCAGATGGCCAAAATTCCTCCTAGATCCTGGGTGGGAGCTGCTGCCTCTGAGGATACACCACACTGGTAGGAGATGCTGAGCCTTGGGCTTGGTCCAGTGGTGGAGACAACTGCTTTTGTGTGGAAATAAAAGGCACTGCAGCAGCTCCCCACCTCCCAGTGCAGCCCCACTAGGTTGTCCAACCCATGCAAATACTTTCCCACCAGGGATATTTTCAAAGCTGTGAGAATCATCCTGCCACAAGGCAAATTTTGCTGCAGACTGAAGAAGGGGTCCCCTGTGCCAATTACTCTGCTGCTAAAGGAGGTGGTGAAAGCATCGTGGCCAGACCACCGGGGGCTTGCTTTGCTCTCAGCTGTATTTTCTTTTTTGCTCTTTATGGCCATTTGCAGCCAGTTTGAATGGAAGCAGCTGCTGGGCTGCCCTGCCTCGGCACTGCCAGCCCAGAGTCATGGAGCAGCTGGTGCAGGACCCAGGGAACCCAGCTGAAAGCTGTAATTCACCATTACATCCCACACTCCATGCATTTCAGGGTTTAATTAATTCAGGCCCTAAGATGAGCAGCGCTGTTCGCCCAACTAGGCGACGCTTTGAGCTCCTGGCTGAAGTGTGCTGCAGAGCATCGCAACCTCCTGGCTTTTCTAGCACAGCGGGACAGTCTACACCGCCTTGCTGCCCGCAGGCTGATGTGCCACTGATGGTAAATTATCCCCAGCTGGGCTGAATGATGCTAAATTGTAGCTCTTACCGGTGGAAGGCAGCTTTTCCTGAAACAAACTGCTTAGGGGAAATTGTTGTCATTTTGCAGCAAGAAGGGTCGGGTGTAACATCTGCTGGCAGGGGAGAGGAACGATGACCGGGAAGGTAAAGGTCTTTCTCTCTGTAAGGTGCCAGAATCTCCTGTTCATAGTGGGGAGCTGATATTGCTCTCCCACGTTGTCCTTTGCAGCTCAGGACCACGCAGAATTTGCAGCTGTGCTGAGACCATCCCCTTACACCATCCCCTGCGGTGCCCTCCAGTGCAAACGGCCAGTGCTTGCAGCACGGTCTGGGCATCCAGCGAGCCCATGACCCTCGCTGGGATGCCGGGGGGGGAGCCACGGGAGTTTTGCAGCATGTCCCCATAAGCAGCTGGGATCATCGGTCCCATATCCAAGGAGCATTCCCAAAGGTTGGTTGCACCCTGCTCCAGGCAGACAGGGTTTCTCCCAAAGCTCTGTAGTGCAGGCAGGGTTTGCAGCTCGAGGGGGTGTCATCCAGGGAAACCTCGGGATTTGGTAGGTGCGTGGAGCCACAGGGTGGGCCCGTGCGAATGTACCCACCGTGACCGTATCGTAAAGACTTAAACATCCATCATTGCGGTAGCACGTATTGATCCAAATCCTGCACGGCCAGGTCTAGAGGGTGATGCCCCCCCCCATCTGCAGCCTTTGCAACATGGAATCTTCATTACTGATGATCCCAACGAGACGGGCCCCTTGCTTACAGCATTAGTGTAAATAGCTATTTTTCTGCAAAATGTCGTGTCTAAGGCTGATGGGCACCTCGGTACCCTTTGGGGGCACAGGTCCATATGTAGATAGCTGGGGTGAGGACATGTCTGCTCTGGAGGAGAGACAGAGCCTGTCCCTGGTTGCTGCTCAGACACGTGGGCTGCAGAATGGCAAGGCTTTTGTAGGAGTACCTGAATTAAGCTAAAAAATCTGGGGTGGAAGGTCTCATCTTGCAGGAGCCTTGTGCTTGCTACCAAGTAGTGACTCTTCACGCGTGATTGTTTTACCTGGTAATTTGTGTCTTGGGACGTGGGTCTGGGTGAAGTAGTGACCAGGGGCTGACGGGCCGGCTCGGGTTCCGCTTCGGGTAAAAAGTCAGTGCTGCGAGCGTTGGGAGGGAGACTTGTCACAAGGCTAAAAAAACCTCACGGGAATCTGACTTTTGCGGTTCTCGAGGCTGGGGATCGCCTAGAAAGTGAGGGCAAGCTGCAGCTAACACGGGGAAATAGTAAGTTAAATGCTGATACCCCTGGGGACTGGGTCCGCCCTGCAGCACGCCTTCTCCTGGCGGGCCCCCACCCCAGCAGAGGGGTGCAGGGCAGGCTTTTTGCCTGAAGATGGCACTGCTATACTGAAGGCTTGCTGGGAAATGGCGGTAACAGAGCTGTGTGTAAAAGTAGCCGGGAGAGCTTTGCCGTGAGCTCAGGTGAGGGTGCAGTGGTGGGTGCTGGCTGGGTCGGGGCTCGGAGGACCCCGTTTCCCAGGGACAGGCAGCCCCGAACCCAGACTCCCTCCGTACCTGTTTTGCAACATCGTTTTCAGATTTTTCCCTTAACGTTTGGACCCAGACAGTGTCCAAATCTTGCTGGTTTGATGTAAACTCTTTCTCCTCTGCTCTCTTAAGAATCGGTCCGGTGTGCGCTGGTTGCTGAGCTCTGCGGAAGTCTGACGTGAGCGTAACAAAATGCAAGGAGCTGCTCCCACTTACTCCCAAGAGACCCCCCCTTCTCGTCCCGGTGGCAAGAGGGTGGCTGGGGTGGTGACCCAGGCTCTGCCCAGGTGCTCACATCAAATAAAACAGTGGTGGCCAGGGCCACAAGGTGTGAATGAAGTCTTTCCTGGGGACGTGTCCTGCCCCCCCCCTCCCCCTTTCTTTTCTGGAAGGACCTAACGTAGCTGCAAATAATGCCTAGGCTGTGCAGGTAAGAATTAGTCCATACAATGGGGGAAATGCCCACGGATGACCAAGATCTCCCAGGTCTGTTGTCTGAGCAGCAATATTGGCTCCATTTCAACGCGAAGGTGATGGGAGACCCATTGCAATTACGGTGAAATGGCGCTGATGTCTTCTAGGGATCGGGATTGAGCATGGAGCAGCCCAAAGGCAGTGTCCAACCTGAGCTTGGTGGTTTGGGCACTACGTGTGTGCCAAGGGACTGAGCAGGCGGGATGGGGCCTGAATTAGGACGGGAGGGTGCCCTGATTGCCAGGGCATGGCACCCCCTGCGCCTGCTTTGGAGGGCTGCTTGGCAGAAGGACACCGTGCCGGGTCAGACGTGGCTGCAAACGGAGCAGCCTTGCTCCTCGGAAAGCTTCGTGTGGCTCAGCTCTGCACTCGCTGTGTCTGTCCTCAGCCCCCGAGCGTGGTCCTCGTGGGACGGAGCCCGTGTGCCCGCTTGGAGCAGGGGCTGGATTTAATGTCTTCTGTGCATCGGCACCCCCAAACGCCATCAAGAGAGAGAAGCAGCTGCAATTGTTGCCTATTACGATAATTCTGTCTCCTATGCACACACAGAAAAAAAAATGCATAGCTGCCTGTCTTTATTTTCACCACTGGAGGGCTACATCTACCTGCAGACTTTATTTAGGTTACATTAAACCCAGAGCACCTGTCACCTTGAGAAATGTGTTGTACCAACGTAATTGGGGAAGGCTGAAAGCAGAAACTGTTTTCTTTGGGGAAAAACCTAGCTGTAAACTTCATCGGTTTGCAGCGAAAGTGCTTTTTTCCCTGTTGGAAGCTTTGTGGTTAGTTTTAATAAAGGCAGTGGGTTGGGAGGGAAGGGGGGAAAATTGCTTCAGGATAGCGAGGCTGTGAAAACAGGAGCTTTAGTTTGCTTTGAGCTGTGTTCCCTCTTCCATAAATTAAGTACTAGTGCCATGTGCCATCAGAGCCATAGAGGTCCTTGATGTCCCGAACATACCGCCAGCCATTTATTTACATGTGGTGCCTATGGCGGCCCTTCTCCCTCTGGTCTCCAAAGTTCAGCCTTCCTCAGCCCCCATGGGCTCAGCAGGTGTCCGCAGAGCCCGGCCGATGGCCTGAGCTCCCTTTTTCTGGTTAACAACCGGAGAGCAATGCGGCAGGCGAGCAGCTCCAGCCTGATGAAGGATATGTCTTATCTGCAGATGCATTAAAGTATGCTAAAGAGTTGTGCCTCTCCGGGGGTCTCTGCTCAGGCTGCTGTGGTTTTTTTTTTTTTCAGCTTCACAAAGACTTTGCAGATTTCTATTCCAACTTTGAATTCCTATAGCTTACAGACCCAGCAGAACTGCTAGAAACACGTGCAGCAAGTCAGGTATTGCCCCAAGCCATGCGTGTCCCCTTTTTAACTGCGGGGTGGCTCCTGCGAAGTGTTAGGATTGACTCTCGGGGAGTGCTTCCTTGGCGACGGGAAACCCTTGGGATGACTCCCCCAGTGACAACACACACTTGGCAGGGTGACTTTGTTGCTTGCCCAGTTGGACCCGTCATCCCTGCCTTATTCTCATGCTGTCTTGGGCCCACACTTCTAAGGGTTGGTGAAGGGATTCAGCTAAAAGTAATGTTCCTGTGATGGGCTGAATAAAGCTCTGCTTGGACTACAGAGGGCAGCAACTTGTTCAGAATACAGTAGATTTTATCCCACGCTAATTTTAGCAGCTCTAGCTATATTGGAGAAGCTCACTGCCGCTGAGAAGAGGAATGGGGCTCCGATGCAAGGGCCAAGGGCCAGCCAGCATGGGCAGAGCAGGCAGGTCCGTCCTGCTCGCTGCTGGTGGCCAGTGTAGCATGTCGATCTTCTCCACAAACTCCTGTGGAAATGTGTTTGCCAGCTCAGGTACCAGTTAGAAACTACCTGGGATGGAAAATTGTGCTTTGTCTTTTCCAGGCTACAGTGTGATATTTAAAGTGTTTTTTTTCCCCCGCATAGGTACGTGCTCTCTCCTGAGATGACAGAGGAGCAAGCAAGGAAGGGCTGCCCGGTTAAAACCACAGGCAAGTGCTCCATGGATAAAATCTTCCGCACTGCTCGCGGGGGGTTGCATGTGCGTAGAAACCCCTCTGCACCTGTGTGTTCGGTGCTCCTCGTTAAGTGTTGGGTGGGGAAGTGTGCAACTGTTTCAATAAAAGCTTTTGGGGAATTCTTAAAGAAATCTTTCACAGAACTTCAAATTTTTGAAAAGACCATTCCAGATGAGAGCTTTTTGTGCTGCACCTCTCTGTGTCTCTCTCCCTGCCTCCCAGATGACCATGTTTCCTTTAAACGCCTTTGAAAATATCAGCTTTGATAAATAAATCAAACAGCATTGTGCTTCAGAGTCACTAATGGGATCTGGTGCTGGTCAGTGAGCAAACTGTTTCCTTTGAAACCCTTGCAGAAAGGGAACCAGTTGTATTACACATCTCGTGTTCTCCTGGCATTTATAATTGTGGATTGAGACACTTCATTTTTCTGGGAACTGGCGGTACTTTTTTTCATTTTGGTATGCAGAAGCTGGGTACGAATGTGCCAGGAGAAACAGCCATGCAGCTCTGTTGGTTCTTGTTGAACCACTTCTGGATTATCTAGAGCTTTTATAGACCTTGTAACTGGTGGTAACATCTCTCTATATACTGAGTAATGATGGATGCTTGTATGGGGAAGGCCAGCAGTGCTCGCTATTTAACCCAGTGGGAACGAATGTGCATAAATGGAGTGAAATACAGGTCTGACCATTGTGCATGCTTCTAGTCAACCCACTTCAGCTTTTCCTGCCTATGGGATGGTGGGTACCGGAGAGTGTTACGGAAGACTGCACTATAAATTTCTGTAAATGTATTGCTTTTCTACGCAAGGCAGCTTCTGTTCCAGTTCAAATGTACACATAAAAGGATGACAGCAGACCAGACCCAGCTGGGATAAGGTATTAATGCAGTGAAACAGGCATTGGACTGGCTGTTTTGGGTGGTCTCTTCATTTCAAGCACAGCTTTGTTAGGGTGGTTCAACGCACAAGCTCTGCTGAAGCCCAGGTAGATGTGGACCAAAATAGTACTGCACTGTCATTGCTAGGAAAGGATATTTCATCTTTTTTATGGAACTATTCTGGGGGCTTAGCTAAGCTTAGAAGGAGCTGGTAGGTGAGATTTTGGTAAATTCCAGCTGGATTTCCCTCTCAGGCTTCGTAAGGGGTGACTGCAGGACACCTCCCAGAAAGCATCCAGTCTTGGTGTGGAGACTGTCCTTTCCAAGTAGACTGTCCCAGTGGTCACAACCACTTATATAGGTGGCTTTTAAAAAAAAATTCCTTTATTTGTCTCATTTCTAATTGGAACTCATCTGAACTCAGCTTCTAGCCATGCACATTTTGTTAAGCCTCCTCCTAGATTAAGAATCCCTTTTAAGTGCCTGTTATCTTCCCCTCTGAAGACAGTGTAATCAAGTTGCCTCCCACTCTCCCTTTTGAGACTAAACAGATTGATCTCCCTGTCTGTGGCTAAAAGGCCTTTTCTAAACCTTCCATCAGAGCTTCACTTGGGTAACTGGGGCTCAAATGGGACTGTAATCACTAAGTGAGTCTTAGGCTAAAGTGATTTTCTAAAGCATGACATGAAGCATTAAGGATTTCTTGGCCAATGCAGAGTGAAGTCTTTTTTATCCAGTTTATTGACTCTTGCCTTTTTATGTTTATTTCAGTGTTTTGTGCACTAAGATGCAAAATTGATTCTGGATATATCACCCTACAACGTCAGGAGACAGGTGTGTTGGCTGGGGTTGCAGATCCCTTCGTCAAGACCAGAATATTAACTGTTCTCATTAATTTCAGGTCACACTGGAGAAAGAAGATGAAGAGAGACATGCCTGCGGCAGGGGCCAGGGAGACGGCGAATTCAGCTTTGAACTCAGGAAAGCCTAATGCTCAGACTGTCTTTTGCAAGTGCCAGTGTGATAGGTATAGGGCAGAAGGTATTAGACAAGGGCTATGTTGGTTCCCGATGGGGGAAAGTAACGGTTTCTCCTTGCCTTACCTGTGCTAGGAAAACAGTATCTTGAACTCTGACGTGAAATTCTCCATAGGTAAGATATCTGGTTTTCCCCCTACCCCAAGGGTATGAAAAAATACCGTGTATTAAAAGAAAAAGGAAAAAAAAAAGGACAAAAAGGTGTGCAACTCGGGAAAGAAAACAGGCAGGAGAAATAGCCTGCGTTGTCCCCTTGAGTGTTGCTCAAGCTGGTGTCTGTAATCGACCCCCTGTGTCTTGAGAGCGCTGGAGCTCGGTGGATCATGCAAGTCCCAAATGCTTCAGTTCTCGCAGCCAGCTCAGGGCTCTCCGAGACAGCTGAGTGTTAGGGATCAGTGTTAATCAGGAAATCCCAAGCCTGGGAAATCCTACTCTGTCCCTGTAATATGAACTTCAGAAACTCTGAGTGCTTCTGTCATCAGTGCTAGAAGCTGCTGCTGCAGAGCAAGAACAGGAGAAATGGCTGTTAAATCAACATTACATGAATATTTATAGTGCTATGACTGATGAGGAGGCAATCTGCCTTCACACTGATACCTAAAATCTATCCTGATCTCCATTGCAGGAGCTGGATCAGCTGCCCCTGGAATGCCCTGTGTGACACTAATGCTGTCCAGAACATACCCGCATTAGAAAATCCCCACGTTGAAAACCTCCTGTGTGTAAAACTCAGATGACTTCAAGAGGCCCTTGAGGCATTCTGGCTCCTTTTTTTGAAGCAAACTTCCACTGATGCAGTGCAGACTTAAAGTGTGTGTGGTGGGATGGGGATTGGGACTGGTGTTGGGGAATGCAGGAGCAAGTGAAGACCAGAAACCAGTGTAATGGTGACTTGTCACACGGGTGAGTTTGTGCAGACAGCTTTGCTACTGGCTGATTCATTCCTGGAGTTGAAGGAGAAATGCAGGGTGGAAGCAAAACCAAAATATTGCCCTGTGCAGTAAGAATTATGGGAGTACATAACATACATACACATATGGTGTATGTCTAGTTATGCACTTGACAGTATCTAAGAATGCAAGGAAGCATATCACGTACCCTCTTATTACCAGTAGTTTGTTTTTCATCCCAGTTAGTTACTGCTTTATATTCCTGTTTATCTTTTATCAAACATAGAATAAAGCTTCAAGATTTTTAATAACTATATCGAGAACATAACACTCAAACCCTCTTTATTCCTAGTGGCTCCCCTGCCTTCCACTGAAAAAAAGACAAACTCTCAAACTTCCCTTGTGTGGGAGAGAAAAGCCATCAAACAACCCGTGGCTGCCAACTTATTTTTCAAGGTTGAAATTAAGGAGTGGTCAAGGACTGAATAACAAAACCCAGAAATACGAAGACTACAAATGAAGCCAAGGGTTGAGCTGTGGGTCTGGCCACTGTGATTGCTTTTTGAGGGGAAAGGAAACGTGTACTGTTGCAGATTTAGTAGTAGGAAGTCAGGCATGCTTCACCTCTCTGAAAGGATCAGTAAAATAGAGAGTTTTCTTTCTGGAGACCACAGAAATAATACAAACTATGAGATGAAAGAGCACTTCAGAAATAAATGTGTAAATATCACTGTACACTACTAACTCATCATCTGTTTTGGTGAGTTATATTAATTAGCAAGCTTTGATTTCCTAGCGACGGTCCTTCTAATGAGAGTACTTTGCATCTTCCTGGTGAGCAACTGAAGTAAAACATTCGTAGCAAGCAAATGTGTTGGCTGTGACATGTCTCGGTTAGCATGTGGCCATGAATGTTTTGCAAAGCAAAATGTCCCTTAACAACTCATTAAGTATTTTTTTTTCTGTCTTATACATGCTCATTAATTTGTCAGCTCAAGGCTTTTTTTTTTCTTTTAATTTTGTATTCTTGCTTTGAGAGTCTTTTAACTACCTGTCCAATCTCAGCCTGCAGAGAAAAAACTTTGGCAGAAACTTGTGCCGTGAAATCTTCCTGCAAAAGAGAAAGGGTGACGGATGGCCTGGTTGCTCATATCCCAGCTGAAACCACCACTAGAGGTAAATTTCCAGGTGTGAAAGTTTGTTTTCTCCTGAATGATGCCAAATGCTCCTGGTACTTTCTGCTCTGATCTCACACAGACATGACTGTGGCAGTGCTGTGGAGCTACTGCCCAGGAGCCAACAATATGCAGGACACAAAGTAAAAACTACTCATCTGAAAAGTGAAACCTTCATCATTTTTGGAGCACACAGGAGAAAACGTAGATGGACTACGTTTGGGAAAGGTTGGCTCCTGTCATTCATGGGAGTAAATTCTTCTCCAAGGTGACTGGCGTGTGACAGTGAACAGGGTGACCCTCATCTTAATATGCAATATTACAAGTTTGATTTTCTTTTTTTTTACTTGATTTAATACTTACCTATTTTTTAAGCGCTTTATGGCTCTAGACTTCTGTTTCTCAGTGCTGCCGTCAGACTCAAGGAGCCACTGTGGTAATAAATTCCACAGATAACTTTGGCTTGGGGCCAAGTGAACTTTTTGGGAAAAAATGAAACAAAACAGAGAATCAAGTGGTAGAAACCTACAGGGTCTGTTTATTATATTTTTGGTGAAGGAATTAAGCGCATAAAAGTGCTCCTTGCTTTGGGATGTGTGTCTAGTGCTTTGTTATACACAGGAGCCCTAGGACTGCAATTTGTCATTTGCTCATAGTTTGTGCATGGTCCAGTTTTAATCCTCCTTGTCCTGCAGCCTGTAATGAATTCCGTCTGGGTCCAGTTCCAGATATGAACAACCCTATGGTCTCCCAGTAAGCTGGTTGTGCAAACAAACTACTTGCATTTGGGTAGGAGAAGTCACCTCTCTGGGCTAAATTGAGGGTGATCGATAAGGTTTGATTGTGGAATAAAGAGATTATATAGCCGCCTTTGTGCTTAAATGAGAGTGTCAGAAGCAGAATTCGTTACTTCTCCTCTTTATTCCTCCTTCTGTTCCCCTGTCTCTGCCCAGGCAGCAACGCGCAGGTTGGTTTGTCTCTTCAAGCCGTGCTCGGGTTCGCGTGGTCTGGGTTCAGGGTGCTGTGCTGTCCCGCATCCCCGCACCAGCCTGGGTCCGTCCCGTCCCTCCGGTGGGCTCTTGGCCCTCCTGTGCCATGAGGACTGAGCTGCCCCCTGCCCGGTGGCAGGGCGTGGATCGCAGAAGGGACGTTTCTACGAGTTTGCAGAGGTACGAGCCACCACTCTGAAACAACGACCCACAGATGTGCACGCAAAATGCGATGCTTTCTGCCACGGGAGAGAAACGACTCCCGCAAAATGGCTGTGGAACAGCTTTAAACTTGAGTAAAGAGCTGAATTAATCACAGGCTCCATCAGTGTGCTGGGGAGGGTGGCGCAGATGAAGGAAAACGAACCACTGCTGAGAGCTGAGCCAGCACCCAGCAGATGAGGTGCTCTCCTCTCTTTCAAGAGACTTGCTAAAGGATTTTTCTCCCCCTTGGAAGTAAGGTGGCTTTTCAGATGCGGGAGGAAGATGACAGTAAACATATGTTCTGCTTCCCGTTAGCTGCTTTCTGAGATTTTGCTCCTCCTGCGTACGACTGATTCTTGATTTGTTTCCACACTTCTCTTGCTGTGCCCAAAAGCAGGAACAAAAGGGCAGAGGAACAGCAGAAATGTCAAGACCAAGCACAGCATTCACCACCCACAGGCCTTACTTTTGTTTTTTTGGTACTATTTTTATGCCGGGCAGGGCTGCATGTGATGAGAGGATTTATTGATCTAATTCCTTGTTCCTACTCAGTCACAATATCCTTTGGTCTCCTGCTTCTCCAAAACATGTCTCACAAGCTTATTTCAGCCGTCAGCTGCAACTTTTCAGTTTCTGCGTCTGAAGTATTTCTGCCCATGATCCCTGATAACTCCCACATCCCTAACAGCATTTATTCATAAAACAAGATATTTCTGGACCAGACACCATGTTGCTTTCAGAGCTTTGGTGCAACACAGCTTCCCGGACTCCTTCCTTGCTCTGGGTACAACTGACCCACAAAGGAGGTAGGTAGTGGTTTAGCTAATTCCTGTGCAATCAGGGAGGTGTTTAAACCCCTCCTGCAATATACCCTAATGAAGAATTACCTCCTGAATGGCAAACAAGGTGCAGTGTAGTCCACAGATGAGCTGATGCACTACTGGTCTACTATAAAATGGTACCGACTACAATGAAGTCTGAGGTTTGCAAAGCCTTGGGAGTCACGGATTCTTCGTGGCCAGACCTGGACATAGGGCTCTGGTTTTAAATAGTGCCTCTGGGAGGTACAGGCAAGGAAAAAGCAGAGACCTTGTTTTATAATCCTTTCTTTACAGGTGTCAGTCACAGTCGTCTTGAGGCTTTAGTACAACTTAGAGATAGGAGCAGTCCCAATGGGATGTGAAAGCACTTATGCAGGATAGCAGACACTGCTGAAATGTGGCTCTGGGCTGTTGTGAATTATGGCTCTCGAAAGGGCTGTATGGAACTCCACATATCTAATTTAATTCCTTATCCTGGGTTTGACGCTATTTGACTCCTTGCTTATGGTGCTCTGCAGAAAATGGAGGCTCCACCACCTTCTCCAGGAGGTGTATTCTAGTGTTTCATTCTACCTAGCATTTGAAAGCTGTCCCTAAGGGAGACCTGAATTAGACTTTACTGCATTTTAAGGCTACTGTTCTGTCCCCAGTAGATAGAAGAGTTTTACAACCTTTATTTGTGTATTATCTTTTACATGTTGGCAGCCTCTTCCCTCCCCATCTCTTCTTATCCTCTCCAGACTGCGGAAACTGCAGCTATAAAAGTCTGTTTCTCAGCAGGCTGGCCACAGCTCTTGGAAGGCGTCCTTTGCTCCCTCTGGCTCATACAGAGCCCTGGCTCTGGGGAAAATGCAGGCTAACTGGCATTTACCTACTCTTAATTGGATTGAATTACCACTCGCACTGGAGAAGCTCCAGCACTACTTTTTGGCATCTTGACAGGGTGCTAAAGCTCTAGCCGTCTCTGCTCTGGTGGCACTGCCACTTCCAGGGACACTGGCAGAGGCATACGGGTGCCTGGACGGATCCAAGGGATCTGAGGTCCCTCTCCTCAAGGAAAAGGGGATGCAGACTCAGGCGGTGTTTGCTCACAATCTGACAGCTCCACCATCATGTGCATAGGCCGGAATATTTTCCTTGGTGGACACCAAGGCTGTGCCTACCCCAGTAAGCACCCATGCTACATGTTACATAGCTCCTGTCTTCAGTTTTGTCCCGGCCTAGGCAGTGCTGGATCGATGCTGACGATGCTTCACGCGTCTCTGGGGTGTCTCTGTCCTGCAGACCCCTCCTGTAGCTTCTCCTTTTCGAGTCAAACAGTGTCACTGTGTGTTACTTCTGCGAGCAGCTGCAGAACCCAAGTCCTCTTTGGCAGAAACGTCACCTACTTTCTCTCAGCTTATTCTTGCAAAACCATCCAGTTTGCCTCCTTGTCTAATGCTTTAACTTTTTTGGACCGTTTCTCCAACTCATCATGTGCTCCTCTGTGGTGTCTGTGTACCAGAGCTCCAGGGCTGCCATATATAGAAGTATTGGTGTGCTGGAGCAAGGCTAAACATGAGAGCAGTCAGATTTATTTATTTTCTCTGACTGTAACATTTGCCTTCTGGGCAAGCACTGGGGACCTGCCGCGTAAGCAGTTACCAGTTGAGCTCAAAAGCCAAAGTTCTGCAGATGGAGTTATAAACAGCCTCTTATCTCTGTGCTGGACACAGAGTGTGACCTATTTAACACATTTACCACCCTGTTTTAAAATAGTTTTAAAAATTGCAAGTGCATGACGAAAAGATGTGGAGAAACAGTTCAAACAAATTTTGCTTCTGCAGCTTCTGCTAAAGTCCTTTTTTTTTTTTTTTTACCCCCCCAAAAAAGGTTATCTTGGCTTGTTACTTGCCTGTAGGGTAAGTGCCATATGGAGTTTAATAGCAGGTACATAATATCCTGCTGATTAAGGGTTTTAAAATTTTTTTTTTTAAACAAAAAAAACCTTCTTCTCCCTTTTCACAGATTTTAGAAGGGTCGCATCTATGAATAGGGAAAAGCCTGAGTTTTGTTATATTCTGCTAATTTGTGGTGTTTAAAAATGGCCTTACCCTTTCTGGGACGCTGTATTTTTTTGCTGGAGTTTCATTTTTCTTTGAAATAGCAGAAGTGAAACTCCCAAATCTCCCTGAGAATTTTACAGTTATTTTCCTGCCATTGCAACTAAGTCATAGGAGTTGTAAGTATAGATGATCACCAAAAATCACCCCAGTACTGAAGGACAAGAACTACATTCACCCTGCCCAGCAGGAATACAACTGCAGTATACACTAGAAATTAATTTGAGAAAAAAATATGAGTCATGAAAAGCCTGACATAAATCCTCTAATTCTAAGCATCTTTTCCATATGTAACTTTATGTTCATTCTGCATTTACAGAGTGTGAATATTTGTTGAAGAGATGAGAAAGATTTTAGGACACAAAGGAAGAATGACCCAGTCTCCCACCCCTGATGAAGTTAAAGGTTAGTCAGGGACTGGGGCAGGCTATAGGTCTTCGCATCATTTTTTTCTTAACTGAGATTTCAGGAAAGCTTGTTTCTGCTATCTACAGGACCACCTTATGGAAAACCAGAGCACGACTCTTCCCCTTAGGTGAGGAACTGCTCTTAGATGTGATAGGAGTGCACAAAACCTCAGCATCTTGCAGCTAAAGCCTGTTTTGTGCTCAGGTCCCCCCTGCTGCCACTCCAAATCAGAGATTAATCATGTTAAGGACAGATGAACCACCAATGGGCTTAATCTAAATTCCTTTGCCTGTAAAGCTTTCTTTGCAGAGACATGCAGGCCAGTTTATTTCAGAAATGCAATGATCAAAGGCACGATACAAAGATTCAGTGTTGCTGTGAGTTGCAGAGGAAGGCTGGAAGTAATTTGGGTCAACTAAAGTTAGAAACCGTCCCCCACCTCACGAGACAGATGTGAGCTTTGAAGTCAGGAAGATTATCAACAAGACAATCCAGTAGATCCAGTTCCCCCCCAATCCAATTTCTAATTTGTTGATGATGCCTGTGCAGGATCCTGTTGCTGGGTGAGAAGGATAGTCTGCCCAGTCCTGTGACCTGCCCTTGACAGAGGTCAAAAAACGACATCAGAAAATGTACACCACTTGAGTAAGTGATGCTGCAGCATACTCCTGGAAAACAGTCCTTCCTGGCCAAAGGAGTTTGTGATCAATTTAGGCTGAAGATCAAAGGAATTTCGGGTCCTTATATTTGCCTGCTGTATCTGATGTGGACTGCAGGAATAACCACAGCTCTAACATCTTCTATTTATTAATTTCAATACTTTGTCTTGTGTCTTCTGGGACTCGTGGCAGGATGTAGACTTAATATGGCCATCCTGTACAGCTGAAGGAATCCTGTTCACAGACTAAATGGTCTTCTGTAGGAAGACCTTTATCTCTGCCTTGCACTGTAGATGAATGAAGACTTGTTTGAGAATAAGACACTGGTGTGTCTTCTGGATGTCCTTCCCTTACCTCCCTTTTAGCTCTTCAGAGGTGGAAGCTGTGGTTAAAGAGTGCAAGCAGAGGCCTGATGAAATCCAGATCCCCCAGAAACTGGAAAAAGCAGCTTTGATCAAGCCAAAGTTTTGCACCTCTGCGTGCTCACTACCTCTTTGTCACTTTTTCTTTTTTCCTGCCTGGGAGAAGATATTCAGCTCGGTTTCTTTGTGCTGTTTTGATGAGTAACCCTATTATTGGGGAAATCCCTGACGTATATGTCTGGCTTTTCAGACTGCTCCCTACTGCAGACTCATAACTTCTAAGTGATAGATGACTGCAACACAGCCTGTAATCCACGTTATCAGTGAAAGAGGCTCTGTTCTAGCGATGCTATCTTACCTTTCCAAATAGTCTCATGGCAACACTTGCTTACAAGTTTCAGCCTAATGGATCGCTGTAACAGCTTGGACTGTTCTCCCTCTGCCAAGTATTTTATGCACCAACTTGTCGACCTAAGCCAAGCACAGCCTGAAACAGAAACCACTGGGCCATGGACCCATTCTGCCATGCCCAAATATCTGTGACAAACCAGCAAATGCCTTGACCCTGCTCCTGGTGTATTGACCCGATTAAGGCTACTCAGGAAATTAAAATCCCTCAAAAAAGCCTCTAATGAAGGCTATTCCAGTGGTCTATGCACCTAGAAGCTAACTCGTGTAGAGGAGGTTCATGGCTCCAGGTCATCTCCTTATGTTCCTTCCTTCCATGGCTGTGTGACACCAGGTGGCATTGACCTGATGGGTTACCTACCTTGGCCTTCACAGGCCACCTTACCTCCCTTCCTGCCACACCATGCAGGCAGAAGGACAGTACTGATGTGGGTCATGGATACAAGCATGAACCATCTACCTGCATGTCTTCTGTTGAAGAGCCTCACTACTCTGCAGGTGGAAGAGGACAGCAGCTGACAAAATAAGACTTTTTCTGAACAGAGGGATTGGAAGAAGGGATTACAAGGCAAATATAGAAGCTAACTCTTTTGTACATTCATATGTAATACCAAACAGCAAAGTGGTGGGAGATATTTGGATTTCTGGGTTCTTGCTTTACAGATGTCAGGTATAAGTTCCTGATCTCCCACCTCTCCCTCAAGTTCATTCCTCATCTTCTCTGCCTCCTGGTTTCAGTCTTCCTATTTCCTAATCAGTTTTTATTCCTGTATCTTACTTGTCCCTTTGCATGTTAATCCCTTACTCTTTCCCACCCACCTCTTACCACTTCTGCATTTGGAAGAGTATGAGGTGCTTCCTCTTCCTCCAGCGTGCCAAGGCCCAGGAGGACATGTTACCAATGACCAGTCCATCGCTCCCATCCAGACCCGGAACTGCCTACAGCGATGCCCAGTTGAAATGAAAAGTCTCGTCTCCCACTGGAGCTGAGAACAGGGTCCTTGTGTATTTTAGAAGTTGAAATACCAAATATCACAAATGTGGATCTTGACATGGTGAAGTAAAGAACAGGCTGCTGATGAACTCTAGCCCCTTTCTACTTGCTGACATCCCACAGCATGGGTGCGCTAGAGGTTTTAAAATAAAAGCTTAGAAGCTTAGAAAGCCCTTCCTCTCTCCCACATCTGGCCCAAGCCAATATTTTTCTGTTATTTCTGTCATTCCCCTCCGCCCCATCCCCACCCTTGGAAGCCACTAACCTCAACAAGGACCAAGCCAATATCTTTCTCTTATTTTCCTCCCCCCTCTCCTTGTAAGCCACTAACCTGTTTGGCTTTAAATGCTCTCCAAAAATGCTCCCTGAAGAAACTATATGAACACTTCAGCACAAACATTTAATGTTAAACGGAATAATAGAAAGAGTTGGGCAAGCTTAATACCAAACAGTGTTGTAAATCAGGCCTATAACCTGAGCAGGTCTGGCACATAATTAATCTTTTGGGAGTCTCTGGGTAGCAACTTGCAGGTCGTTAGTCAGTAAACTCCCACAGGTCTCTGTGGGTTTGGGATTAAGTTCTGTGTGTGAATAATCATCTAATTAATCACCTCAGGCAGGGGTTTTAAAGACCTTCAGTCCCTACTCTTGGAACAGGTGTGAGGTTTAAACAAGCTATGCCAGAGTTTCATTATACAATTCACTGCCAACTCCAGATACATCTGCTCAGACCATGTCTTACTGGTGCTGGGAAATGCAAAACCAATCATTGTGAGTGAGATGGGAACGAAGCATTTTGCCCATGCTTTGTGTTGTTGGCCTGGGCAGAGGGGGGGCAGTACCTGGAAGGATAAATCCTTGTTTCCCAATTGTCTGGGCACAGTGGTGCCACAGCAAGCTACCAGGAGTCGAGAGAAGTTCAGAGGGGAGGTAGTTTTCATCTCAGGTGATGCTGGAGAGTTTGAAGTCCTCATTTATTACAGAGAAAAACTCTTCTCAACCATGAAATGAACCCAGACACATTTGCCTTGAGATTATTGCTGAAAATGATAAAACATTAGAGACTTTTTTTGAGGTTAACTTACAAAAAACTTTATGACAAAGGCTACGGCAGGCCACCTGAGGTCTTACAGGTATCTATACCCTTTCTGATTGAAATTATCTGTATTTGGGAACTCTTTTGCCAGAATTCATGTTGTCTTCTCAGGACTAAGTGCAGCTGTGAGCTGAACCTGTGCTTCAGCCCCCTGTTCGAGCACTTTTGCATTTTGCTAAGGCTAAGCAGCCTACAGGTTAAGGATGGAAAGGCCACGAGTGGTTTCTCCTCTGGGTTGTCTGTCGAACTGGGGCTGTGAAGTGTCACCCAGGGTTGCAGCTCTTCAGCGTGAGCTACAGCTTGTCTTCTCCGTGGGTGCTCCAGCCTCACCCGCGGGAGCAGAGAGCCCCCCCGCTCATCGCGCGCTGGTGAGGACGACGCTCGGCAGCACGGCTGAGCTCTGGAGCTGCTGGCCGCGGCAAGGGCAGCAGTTAATGTCGTTTGAGAAAGTCAGTTTCTCCTCCTTTGGTATAGAAAGCTCTCCAATAGAAATGTTCACCCAGAATATGGTTTAGCCTCTAGATGCGGTTGCACCTTGCAAAGCACTCAGGGAAGCCCCCGTTTTCTTAGTAAACAACAGAGAGAGCTGGAGCGAAAGCTGTGGAGACCTGTTCTGTCTTTTGTAATTTTGACTATTGTCTTAAGAAACCAGAAAAATTTTGTGATGCAATTCTTTAAATTCAAGTTTCCCAGGCAAAGACTCTAAAATATGTTTTTCAAACTCTTCCGTAGATAAACCTTAGAAAAGTATCTTTTAAAATTGTTGCCTGGAAGGAAACCATTGCCCAGTTTCTGCTCTTTCACACTGCTGCAGTTTGCTAAATATTTTTAATGCCCTTACAATGACTTAAGTAAGAGAAAAACTAGCATTAATATTCATAATAGAAGCAAATATCTTTTTTAAAGGTACTGTTCTCCACAGCAAGGCCATGGATTTAATAGGCTTTTACTGTATTATCAATAGCACAATACTGCAGCATTGATCCACAGCTATAGGGAACAATCCAATTACTGTTCAATTGAGTCAAAGCGATTAGTCGGCTTAGGCCAGGGGGTAATGCAATCAGCTGAAAATATTTAACAAACAGATTTACAGAGAGCTGAAACTCACGTTTTCTTTCTTTCTTTCTTTCTTAGCTGACTCAGAGATCTCATCCTAACTAATGAACATGGGCAAAGCAACAACTCAAAATATGGTGGAAACCTCAAAAGTTCCTCTGAAGTCGGTGGCCAAGGTAAGGATGGCTATTTTTATGTTTGGTTTTTTGGGGTGTTTTTTTTGGCTATATTTAGAGTTTTTTTTGAGATGCACAAACTCATGGGCCTCTTTGTACTTGATCTTCCTTTAGCATGTGCTTAACTGCTAAAAAACATTCAGGCTAATCTTCAGACTTTGATGCTTATTTTCTCTATTCAGTTCTTTAAAAAAGGAAAAGCAATTATGAAAATTATTTTTAGATTTGAGATATAAGGACCTAAGTGGTTGTTTAAGTGGTGGTGGATGTGGATGTAAACTTGGGATCCTTCAGGACGGGCTAAGCAAAAAGCTATTTAATCAAAGCTTTTCCTATATATTGTATATGCTTGTACTGAGGCCACTAACAGTTTCCAGAAAGGTGCTTTTTTTCTAAAAAAAGGGGGGTGGGGTTGTTTGTTTTGTTTTTTTTTTTGTCAGGGCACCGCATTTTGGTGATCATGTTGCCTGTGATAAGTAAGAGGTGAAAAGGTTCCAGCTACATTATGCCTGGGTACCCTGTGTTCTTCCTTGTAGTTTAATGATCTTTTGAAGGCAGGATTAACATAACCAAAGCATGAAAGACCCAAATACTTTAGTCTCATGCTGAATGAGTAGTTGATACATTATGAGTCTGACTTCTGTTTCACAAGTATTATACTCCCTTTGACTTCTTTTGGTATTGTTGCTATTCAGACTAATGGCATACAGCATCCAAATGATCTTGTTTCTAGTTGAAAGAATGGGAAGGGGGTGCTTTGTAACTCTACAGTGTGTTGTTTTTGCCAACAAAAACTGAACACAGTGCAACTGTTCCTGCCTGAAGATCACCTGCTTACATACGCTTTCTGTTAACCTGCTTTAGTATCCTGAAATAATTGTCTAAATGGTGCTCTGTTTTGTGATGGAGAAGAGCTGACATGTTGCTACTACGAAAGAACTGACAAAACACCATTGGAATAGTTCAGGTCTGGAGATCCTAATCTGACACAGGTGTTCTTCAGACATGGTCTGCTGAAAATATCTGGGGTTTGATTCCATTACATTGAGAAAAGTTAGAAAATAACTTGATTTTTCCAAAGGCCGAATGTAATCTGGGTTTTAGCAGAACAGGCCCAGGAGCGTTTGTAGTATTAGAGACGTGATTGCTTCTGCACTCAGCCAGAGGAAAGACTGCCCTAAAGCCAATGCCTTTTGAACTCGGCTCACCACTTGATAGTGAGATTATATCACAGTACCCTCTAGGGTGAAGCTTCAACCCAAAACTGCCCTGGCTTCTAAGCTTGGGCTGGAAAGGAAGTGTTGAATTTCTCTGAATTAAGTAAAAATGTAGAAATAATGGACATTTTGGAGTTTCTTGAAGGCTGAAGTAAAACTGGGTCACAGCAGCTCTTTTGGAATTCAGCCTTTTGCCTGCATCTTTGTCTGAGATGTTGTCTGGAGCACGTGCTGGGGATGGCTCTTGAGCTAGATAGCCTCACTTGGAACAGTCTTTTGTGCAACTCTTTAGCTCAGGAATCTATCAAAGTGAGAGCTTGTCTGAGTGAAGGAGTGTAGTTAGGGTTTTTCCTGTCTAATTAACAGATTGAAGGCACTGATGTGGAATGGAAGAGCTTGGGCTAACTTCCAAGCTAATATACTGCTGTATGTGAAAATACTTCCGCATGAATAACAAAATGATGGGATTTACAGACTCTCTCTTGCCTCTAGTGTTGGTAAAAAAGCTTAATAAGCCCTTATCTTGTGTCTTCACACCAGAATGGATTTACAGGATGAGGAGGGGGGAGTGCAAAAGAGACCTTTTGGTGTGTCCCTCAGAACACCCCACTGCAATGTCAGCCATTTTGGCTTATACCACTTCTGCAGCTGGGTCTGGACATTGTGTTCTATTGAAGGAGAAAAAAACCATCATTATCCTTTGAAATTCTGAGTGAATACAAAGTCTTTAAGTGTGAAAAAGGCTTTTTCTTGCTTCTTAGGTTATCTTGAGGCTGTTCCTGAGTTCTGCCCATTTGTGTTCATGCATTCCAAAGAATTTGGCTCTGGAGTTGTAACTGTTGTAATGCTAAGTTAGAAATATTTGGGGAAGACATTAAAATAGTATTCTGGAGGGTTTATGACATGCTGTGCCATTATGTACTGCTGTATAAAAGTTGAATAAGGAATCAACTGAATGAGCTGCACTATTCATGTAAGGCTTGCTAACCTATGAATAATGTGATCTCCCCAGACACAGCATTGTAAAGGTTTTATAAGCATCATTAGAGTTTTTTTATCTGTATTTGCACGTCTTAAAAGGAGGAAAAAAGGCTACCAAGGTTGTAGAGTCAAACTTTCAGTGCTAAAGAACTTGTCTCTGGGTTCTACGTTTCGTTCTTCCTTTTTTTTTTTTGTTGTTTTGTTTGGATGTTGCTTGTCTGTGGTATGAATTGTTGAGTTTTCCTTTACGAAGAGAGCAGAGAGATCGGGTAATGTTACACTGACACCATATCTCTTCTGTGGATGAGTTGTCTTACGTTGCATGGAGCCATCAAACACTTGTAGTATATGAGCACCATGAAAGGAACTTGTATCTACTCAAGGCAATGCCCACCAGCCCAGCCACCTCTCTGCTTTCCAGTTATGCTATGTTTTCCTTAAATTCTTTCTGCTCTTCGTAAAGAGAGAAAGAGGATGATTTCATGACTTAACACACCTGGAGGGTGCCTTGGTGGCGCAGACTTTCTGTCTGCCTGGTGAATGCCTATCTGATGCTGAGCAAACCCAGCTCTTCCCAAGTAGCCACCAGCTGTCCTCAGCTTTCAGGACCACTGAGAAAACTGCAGTGTGGGAGGGTGTGTGACAGCTTTCTCTTTTGAAGTGAGAAATCTCTACTACCTTCCCTGCTCACCCTGATTATGCTGTTCTGAAGTTCATGTTGCTGCTCAGCTCTTGAATTGCAGTAAGTGGTAGCAGGGGCAGGTTGTCGCTTACTGTGGGCAAAGGCTGGAGGGAGATGAGCCATAGCTTCTCAGCTGCCCTCTTGTACTTTCTAATGCCTTTGGATGGGAGACACAGGAGGGCTTAGGACTGTGCTCCAGGGCGAGGAGGAAGGAGTCCCAAGCCTTCCTATGCATCCCCTGTAAGCTTGCCTCCTTTCGACATCCTCCCTGTAATGTGTAGCCACCCTATTTCACTCGTGCTTTCCCCCTCAGTAGATTTCCTGGCTCATACTCTCCCAATATTGGCTCCAGGCAACCCATTTGCTTTGCTCCCTGTGCAAATCTGTTGCCTGCAATTTGCAGTGAAAACGAGGGAAAGGCCCTTGACCCTTGCTCAGCCTCTGTGAGCAGGTATTAGGAGAGGCAGGCTGGCTTGTGTCCACGTATGCCCCTTGCACTACTGCAGGGCAAGTTTATCAGGCTATTACATGTCAGAATCAACTTTGCTGATAAAAATTGCAGAGCGTGTTCCTTATGTGAAAAAAAGTTTCTGACATCTTCAGGACTTGTCTCTGGGAGGTCGACTGGGTGCTGCGGGAGGTCAGACTGGTTCCTGAAGGACACATGCATGGGAGGGGAACACAAGACTCATGGTGAAACAGACCTTCTGCTCTTGTGTCCTGCCTCTGCCTGCTGCTACTTGCCCATGGGCACTGGGTGGGCTGGTGGGAGGCTGTTTGCAGAGCAGGTACCAGGGCAGCCAGGAGCATGGCTTGTGGGGATCCAAATAATGGCTTCCTCTGCAGGTTATCCGTCAATGTTGACTTCATGACTGTGCTTCACCCGCTGTGCTTGCTAATAGCCACAATCACTAGATTTTATTTAGAGTAATTTCTATTTTGACTGCATCTTTCAAATCCAATTTGCAATAGCATTTAACAGGTAAAAGCAGAATCCTTTCCCAGCAAAATATGTAGATTTTCTGTGGTGGCAAAATTGACCTAGCCCTACATGGTTGCACAGTTACCCTGCTAGCACAGGTGGGGTGGGGAGGGAAGGAAGCTGGGCTCTCTAACTGGATCCTTGAACTGAAAAAGTCTCTGCATGATGGACATTTCAACCACATTTCAACACAATTGAGGAAATGATAAACTTTGCGATAGGGATAGGATTGAGCATCCAGGAGTAGGAGAAAGGACAGGCTTTATTTCTAGAAAAGATAGTAGAAACTACTATCTTGGATTAAAATTAATTTTTGTTGGCTTTCCCAGTAGATCTAAGTCTCTGTTCAGGTAGAATTTGTACAATTCCTTTCCTGTGGTCTTCTGAAGAGTCATCTGGAGTCAGACAACTGTTGCGATAGGGGTTTGGCAATAGTAAAGTTATGTGGAGTGTCTGAAAGCCTCTCCTTCTGATGCTCTTTGATCTCCACCCTTTAGATAAGACACTGCATGATACAATCGGCTTAGGCTCAGTAGCGCTCATTTAACTAAGTGGAAAGAAGCAGGAGCATGGATCATATTGATGTGTAACTGCGTATGTTACTCAGCCTCTAGACAAAACTGCTGCTGCTTATTCACTTTTGTGATTGATCGCTACTATATTACGTTCTTTCATGTTGTGAGTCACTTACCAGATAGGACAGCCCTTCTCTGTCTACTAAACATTGCACAAAGGTTGCTAATTGAGTGACTCACTGCAGTGTATCATTTTTAATGTCAGCACTTTTTTGCTCATTTAGCCAGGTCTCACTTTGGATGGTGTTATTGATGCTGTGGGACACTTAAGCATTTGATTACAGTGAAAACCTCCTTAAAGCCATGACTCACCAAGCTGGTCTGGTAACCAAACCACAGGCATTTCTAACATGAGAAAGGACTCCTTCTCTTGATTCTGAGAGCTGTATTGTTTTCTATTAGATTGTCTCCTGCTTTGTCACAACTGACTAGGTAGGTTATATGCTAACCTGATGTGTGTTTGTGCTGTGCACATTGCCAAGATGGGCAGAGATGTGGAGCCCTTGGAGGCCCTGGAGCCGGCCCAACTCTGCTGTCCAGCAGGTGACTTGCATATCTCATGTCCTGGGGCGTTTTGTGCCCATGTGCGTGGAGGTATGAGAAAGTGGCTTTGAGAGAAGGGGCAGCAAACATATATTAAATGTCGCTAGGTTGTTTGATGTAGTCTACCTGTTGTTTCCTGGCTGCAGAAAACTTTTTTCTTCCATGGCTGTGATCCTGCTTTATGATCATATACTTGAGATGTACTTTATGACCATTACCTGAGGTGTCTCAGCCCTTGGTGCAGCACAGTGTGCAGAGCCCAGGGGAATTCAGAGACAGTTGGTACATCTATGTTGCAGAGCTTGGAGAGGGGCAAGGACACAACTGGGGCCTGGAGGCAGCAAAAGTCTGCGGGGTATTTATTTGCTGCTGCTAATATAATAGTGCTGGCACATCTACATGCTGATCTGGAGCTGGCTCTGTTCGTCTCGCATCCCACATGTTAGGAATAGGCCCTTGGTGTCTCGGTGATCTCTGCAAAATTAGGAGGTGCCGTTTATTCCTCCCTTCCTCTTCCATGTCTTGGAGAAGTGTGAACCATTAAAGATGCTCAAGTCCCGAATACTATGGGGAGAAAAGTCTAGAGCTGTATGGAAATGGATTGTGAGGACACAGAAATAATACCCGCTTTGCCGTGTCTGCTGTCACTGCATCTCTTGGGGATTCCCTTGCCCATCCATAGCTCACTAAGTTTATGCCATCTGCTAGGGGATATTCTTGGGAAACTTTTAGTGTCCAAGGCTGTGCTGTGCTCCCACAACACGGGAGTTGGTATCTTCAGTTGCATTGCTTAGCTGAGTAACTGCTGAAGGGAAGAATCTGCACCAATTGAAAGTAGTACGTGCTGAAGAGTAAAAACTGGGAAGGATGTCAGATTGCTTAAATCTATTCCAATACAGCTTTGCTGGGCATGCATTTCTTGAGGTCTCTGGATTCCTGGTCAGCATCTCCGAGACGGTTGTCTGGCCTTTGCCACCCCAGCTTTAGCATGACATCAGGCAGTGAAACAGAGCTCTTCTAGGCCCTTCTCTGGTGCCTGGCATTTTGACTGCTAGACACGTGGAACTCCAAGAGGAGTTCTGTGCTCAGAGACTGGGTCTGAGGAAAGAGACCACTCTGATCTTTAAGATGAAGAGACTTCTTACATGTGCTTGAAGTGGGAAGCATGCAAAGCTCAGATGAGTGCCAGAATTGTTTTGAATGGATTCCAGTGAATGTGTGTGTGGTTAGGGACTTTTAGACCTATAAGGCATGAGGTCTTGACATAAGAAGGAGATACTTTCTTAATCTTCTTCCCAGGTAAGTTCGGTTTGTGGTCCTTTGTTATGATGAGTTTGGCAAAACAACAGTCTGCTCATGTTACTGCTGGTTCAGTTGCCACAGGAACTCCCATACAGACAAAGTTGTGAGGGTTTCTGGCAAACTTGGTTTAAGTAGTCAAATCCCGTAGCTCTGCAGATGAATTACCTGCACCATGGGTAGGGAATACAGCTCTCTGTATATTCACAGCAATTTGTAGATGCTGCTTGTATCTTCTGTTTTTTCATTATTAGCCAATAGCACTGCCTGATTTATTTGAAATCTCCTGTGATTAAAAGTCAGCAAAGTCAAGAGGTCCTCAACGAAATTGAGATCCTCTAGAACATGGTCAGTAGCTGTCTGGAGGAATGAACAAATGAGCTGGAAACCAAAATATAATTTAGCCACAATGCAGGTGCCTCTGTAACAGCCAGGAATTTTTCATTTTCTTCTATTATGTTTTGTTATGAGCTTTATTCATATTTGAGTCACATGCAGGAGAAGTTTTAGCTATTTCATGTCAGACTATAAAGAAAGTAAAAGCAATAACTTCTTCCAAATACTGTGTTCTAACCTTCGGGTGGATTGCCTGCTATTATCCCAGTGATGAGAAATAGTAATTCTCCCCAATGTATTTACATGCTGCATCCTTCGAACTCACGGTGATCTGCAAGCATTTTAGATCCTCATAGAAAGAATCATTCTCTTGCTGTCTTGTAAACAAATTGAAAAATTAATTAAACTGAGAGAACAGGGATGTTTTTTTTTCTTTTACAAGCAATATTGTGGAAACATTTTGGGTGGAGGAAGCGATAAGACACCCAACAAAATGTCTCCCTACCTCGGTATTTGGCTCAGGAGTATGTCTTCATTTGTAATTAAGCATGAATGTTTTCAAGTCCAGATTTGCCAGTCTTCTGTACTGCAAACTTGTGTGAATGCCAGAATTTGGCTTTCTCTCTGTGTGTGTATTCAACACAGTGGCACTGGCCAAAACTCTTCTTTATGTGGTTTCTGACTACGAGGCTTGGCTGGAGCTAACTGAGCTCCAGCCCAGCTCCAGCTGCAGAAAAGCCTGAATTTTGCTGAGCACAGTAAATCCAAAGATGGAAAAAGACATTCACGCGGAAGTCCCCCAGCACACACAGGAGTGAAGGGAGAAGGTTGTCTTCTAGCACAGTCCAGACACATTGCAAATCTCAAAACAGTCCCATCTTCTGAAATTTCCAGCCTGATTTGAAGTCTGATGCATCCCTGATGTAATGGTAGTGACAGTCACAAGCAGCTGTGTGCTTGGATGTCCACTCACATCAAATACAACATCTAGATTGTGTTCTGGCAGAAAGTCTTTAGGAACACTGAGATAGGCAACAATAACAGGACTTCACCAGACTTTCAGAACTGCTGCCTTATTCACAACTGCCAGATATTCTAAGTCAAGTATTTCATCTTGTAAGATATTCTTTTCCTAGTTCTGTTACGGGACTCTCTACAGACCTATGGCCTGTGTACACCGTACTGCAGGACTGATTTTTATTTGAGGGGAGGGGGAGGTTTCAGCCAGCTATGTTCCATATCACAGGGCCTTCAAGGCATCTCCTTGATAAACTAGGTAATAGTTTTGTAAAGCTGTAGCCAAAGGACAGTACTTGGCATCTGTTCAGTTTAACATGCCAAGGACATATAGGCTGTACACCAAAGGTATTTCTTATCCCATGCAGGCAGTGCGTCTGCACTGTTCTCTACAGACTCAAGATGAACCAAGAGAGTTCTGTCAGTCTCGGATGGTTTCCAGAAGGCTAACTGTGCTTACCTGGCTTTCTGATGTCAGGAAAGGAGAGAACAGCATTAAGCCTTTAGACAGAAATAAAGTAAATTTACGATTCTTCTGAAACCCCATAAGGAGGAGGAGATGAGGGGAAGGAACAGTGATTAAAGTAAATTTGCAGTCTCATTTAATAAGTTGTGATTGGGCTAGGGAAAAGCTGGCAGAAGAACATTTCTGAAGCCTTTAAAAACAAAACAATCCCAGCTTGATGGGATAAACTTTGAACCTTCCAGGAATAACTCATATGCTAACAAGGATGCTATGTTTTGTATCCTCCCGTAACATCTACGGGTGAATTGAGAACAGGGCTCGCTTTGCCATGTGCTGTATAGACGTGTTAGGCTCTCGAGACGGTTCTGAAGAGCCCTCTGGGCAGCAGACATGGGGTGTGGGGGGGTGGTGTGAGACAAGGGAAGGAAGGGTGTAGGAGGCAAGAAGGAAAAAGAGTAGCCTTGGCAATCCTTTAGAAATCTAAAGTCAATTGAAGTTAAGGGTGTTTCCTGAATTCCCATTGTCCGCCTTGCCTATATATTCTGCATTTACAAACGCTCTTGTTAAAAATGATCATTTCAAAAGGTATGAATCCCCTTGTTTTCTGTAATTGGAAAGCTTTGAATGTTTCTCAGCTTCATATTGTTGAAGATCCTTGGACAAGAGGATTCTCATCTTGGAATAATCATATATTATTGGTATATACACACACTTATCTAGCTTCTTATGTAGCTCTCTTCATCAGCATCCTCTTCCCAAAGCGAGCTTCATCCTATCTAACAGCAAACTGACATCCAGAGATGTAAGGCAATTTGCAGGAAGGTAGTTTGCCTGTGGGATGAGCCAGGTTCTCTCCATTGCCTGGTTCCTAAAGGGTACATATTTACAGAAAGGGTGATGGTGGGATAGGTTGTGATTGCTACCAAGGAAATCCCCTTTCCTTTTTGAGGTAGAGAATCTATCCCACCATATTACTGGTGTATCTTGCCAAAGGAACCTATAACACAATGCTACCTGTGAATAAAAGAAATGGGAATATTCTTGCATATTCTATTCTTGGGAATATTCTATTCTTGCGGCCCTTCTGTTTCTAGGAATATTGCGGCAAATGTGTAAAAAGGGTTTGTGTGGCACAGATTTTAAACACCTTTTTAAATATCCACCTCGAGTGAAACCTGTGAGATAATCTGGTATTGCGTAGGCTTGCAGAATTTGGGCAGATATGAATTTAGCAAGGTGGTTCCCTTGCCAGGCTGTACTCTCTGGGAACAGACCAGTAGGAAATACGCAGTCGAGAAGGGACTGTCAGAGTTTTCAGAGGACGACGGCGCAGGTGCAGATTCCTTTGCAGGGCCAGCTCCTGGCTCTACACCGGGCCACCTTCCACTTGGCAGAGGTTTGCATAGCAGAGCCTGGGTGGGACCCTCTGCGGCAGAGTTAGTTGTTACGGTTCTTCACTGGGGCTCTCTAGCCTGAAATGTTCCAGCGTCTGCATTTCCTACAAAAATGTCTGAGCACATACTGTTTTGGGGGAGATATTGGGTGTAGTACATTTGTGTGGCTCTCACCTGTCTTAAAATATGAATTGTTCTGTGACTAATGAATTCTCTTAAATTCCTGTAAATAAAAGATGGGAACAGATTTACTGGTGGAAAGCGTCCCAGCTCAGCAGCTTTTCTCAGCCCTAGACAACTGCCATTTGGTTGCATTAATTTCATTGATCTGTAAATATTGCAAAACATGATGAGTTTAAATTTTCATGCTTTAATGTGAGGCTGTGGCTGCGCTACAGGGGAGGATTAGGCTGGGAGCTCAAACATCAACCTTGGTAATTGATAAAAACACCCAGGAGGGGTAGGGGAGGTGGCTTCCTAGGGTGTAATTTGAGCATCATCAGCTGCGTGGCTGGAAATGTCCTTTTCAGGTAAGCAGGTAGAAACAGAAACCTCTTGACTGAAACATGGGAGTGAAACTTTTCCTTTTTGAGCAGAGCAGTGAGAGATGATGGTAACGGTCTGAGCCCTTTTTCTCGCTCCATCCAAAAAAGGGGATAATGGGTCATATTTGTGTTCCTTTCCCCGTTTATGTGATATCTTATTGACAGGAAACACTTTGGTTACAAACTTCAGACACAGCAGAGAATGAGCTGTGTGTTCTGGCTAAGCTTCTCTCAGGAATGGAGTTGTAAGCCCCCACATAATGCAGGTGGCCTCTTGCTGTATTAAATGAGTCTAAAGCTGCCGATGCTATTTGTGCTGGGCTGGCCAGGCCTGAGCCCACTCACATTCATTCATTTAAGCAACTTAGACAAATTCCTTGACTTGTAAGAGAGTCCCTACATAGTTCATAGCTTTGCTGGGATGGTATAAACCCTTACGATTTAAAGTAAGGATGCTTGCTTGATGCAGAACATTTGCTGTGGTCAGATTATGTTAGCAGTTGTGAGCACCTGGCTCTTTCAGTGTATGATGTCTGATCATATGATAAGCCTTTTGTGAGCCAAAGAATAATTTCCACATTGGATGTCTTTTTGTGTAGTTTTTCTTTCCTAAATTGCTTGCATAGTGCGTATAAATCATACAACCAAACTGCATATAGAGCAGACTTGCTTTTTGGTTTGTGAAGATATGAAATATGTAGCCTCTGTTTTGCATTCATAACAGTCCGAAAGAAAGAGTGTATGCTTTTGGAAAGCATCCTGAAGGTATTTTCAGCATCTTCATTTTTAGGTGTCTGGCTTGAGAGCTTTTTAAAGAATTTCTGCTCTGAAAAATTTATTTGAATAAGCGACAGGATACGGGTAAATTCAGGCAACTGCAGTCAGTAGTGACTTCAGCAATTCTGAGGCCAGAGGCAAGGAGAGCTACAAGACCTGGTGTATGGAAAAGGACTGACACATTAGAAGCAGTAATAGGTGGACCATGCTACATTAATTCCTCCACCGTTGTTTGGGATCTGAGAGGTGCAAGGCCACCCTACTGTTTTTAAGATGTGTTTATCACCCTTATGCCAGTCATCAGGATCTGTCTTACTCTATTTGGCAATCATGGCTGTGTCAGATGTAGGTCTCCCCTGGTTGTAGGGACTGCTTACTACCCTCAGGAGTGACTAGGCAGGGCACTCGTACCTCCTGCATGGTCAAAAATAATGTTTTTCCCCCATGTATCCAGTAATAGAAGGTAAACAGCTCTAATACCATTTTATTTGCTTCGGGAACGATAGGCGAGGCTCACACGGAAGTGTTAGCTGAGGGCAAACCTACATCAAGGTGGCGGTAGATGATGTAGAGTCACCCATCAACGCACGTACCACTCTTCCAGGCCTTTTGAAGAGTCATGCACAAGGGGATAGAGCTTGGTTTGCTGCAGCTGCACTCTATGACGTGTCAAAAACCTGTGGGATCAGTGCTGGCTCTTTACGTCCATCTCTGAATATTTTGGCATGGCACTTGCTGAGGGAATTCTCCAGGATTTGGCCTGTTATTAGCAGTTCTAAACCGATGATTGCTCACAAATCCTTTTTAATAGATACAGAGACTTGTGTCTGTTTAATCTAAAGCCTGATTACTTGGGTTTTAGGCAGCAGGGATGAATTTCACCCAAAATGGTTTGGGATGCAAAAAATGGTGCTCTTTTCTTGGTTCCTAGTATTATTACATTGGAAATACATAGGGTTTGGCTGGCTGAGAGGCACGTATAATATGTACTGGTGCAATGATTGCAGTTTTTGGGGGCTAAGATTGCTTTGCTCTGACCATTATACCTCACTGCATACCTAAGTATGCAAAAAAATCCCCTGGAAGTGTACTGCCTGTCATGTCTTATTGCTTAATGATGTAGCCAGAGGCAGACCTGACATTAAGGCCATTCTTTCCTCCCAGTCGGGAACACATCTTTAATCCCATCAGAGCAGATGCATTTAGAAACTGCAAAGGGAGCTTGCTCAAAGCTGTCACTTTGTTACCTTAATGAGCCCATTCTTCAATCAAGGTAGTTTATTCTCTGGGAGCTCAACGATGGTGTTTGAATACTGGATCCTTATGGTGTCAGTCCCCAGCTCGTAACAGCATAATGGCTGAAGGCACTTATCTCTGCTTTCTCAAGCTGGGTCAGCTGGGCAAGGGGAGAGGTGAGTAGGATGGAGGGCGTCGTCTGAGCTTTGCGATTTAGACTATCTCAAAAAAGGACTCCTGAAAAGCTGAAACCTCATTAATTCCCTTTCCTTCTGGGCAGGACACTACTTTAATGAATCATGCCAGGCAAGGATGGGGGAAGGAAAATAAAGTATAAAAATTCGGGAATTTGAAGCAATGACTGCAGGACAGTATTGCGCTTACAGTGCTAGGATTCACCTGCCTCTGTCAGCAGCTCTGCCAGCTCCATTTGCTTTGCTTAACTTGGCTCTGCTTGTCTTGTTTTGACTGGACTACTCCTTTAAAGTAATGGCACTTGGCCGTGGCAGAAGTACCAGGCTGGTGGCATGTAGTGTTCGAGGAAAAAAATCTCTTCTTCCAGAACAGTATCTTATTTTTTCCCCACTCCCCCTTTTACCTAAACTCCTCAGTTTTCAGAAATTAGTCAGGACTAGACAAGCTAGTGGGGGGGGTTGTGCTTATACTGCATATTAAGCCCACACGGGACCCGTTGTGTCAAGCCTTCATGTGTTTTCTGTCGACTCGCAGGACCTGAAACTGTATGAAAGATCCCCATATTCAGGCCCTGCTAATCACAGATTGCTCTCAGGTCAACCTGGAGAGGCAAGAGTTTTCTTATATCAGTAAGCCATGAAAATGCACTTGACCTGGCCATAGGGTTTCCACAGCCACCTCCTGAGGTTGCTCAGGCTCCTTGCACTTGCTGGGAAAGTAGAGGGCATTGCCAGCCAGCTCTCTGCAACACTTGGTGCTCAGCCCATCTTGCATACTCATTTGCTACTTTGCAAGCTGTCAAACGCCTGCTTGCATATTAAAAAAAAAGTTGCTGTACAGCTTTTAGATAAAATATTAATGAGTGGTTGAAAATTATCAATAAAAGCATCCAACCATGGCTATGCAAAGAGGAGAGTTAGGGCTTTACCAACACCCAACCTTTCTCACCAAGGAGAAGTTCTGCCAGTTGTCCTTCCTGCCACCACCGGCGCTTTGAAATCAGAGAGCAGCTGTTAACATGCCCACACGTTGGAGCTGGAGAGGAGACAGCAAGGCTGGCAAAATATCAGCAGTGCTTATTAGCTGATCTTGTGGATATTAATAATCTCTTCTAGTCGTGGAGCAGACTTGTGTTTTTTCTCCCCTGTGATGCCAACTGTGAATACAATGCTGGATGCAAAGTGCTTCTTGCTCAAACTTGTTTGTCACTTAACCTGGCTAAAGTTACTCTGTGTTATACTAAAAGGGAAAATTCTCCATCTTTGGTTTTACTGTTCAGTGAATGAGGACAGAGTGATGTCCCAGGCATGCAGGCACTGCTTCCTGCTGCTTGTTTTGGAGAAAGGCTCGGGGCTCAGAAGTTTGTTCCTCCTCCCCCCAGCTATGCCAGCTGATCTCTAAAATGGGGATGAGTGTTTAGCCTTGCATAACAGGTAGTTTTAAGGAGCCTGCTCTCATCTCATTTTTAATCATCACACTGTCATAATGCAAATAACTGGGTTTTTTTGGAGGAAGGTCACTGGATCAGTAACAGTTTCCTCCTAGGAGCTCTGACACACTCTCGAGTGTGTGAGAGATGTTTGTGCGTATCTTATCTTCGTGCACTTATTGCTTCTGTCATGAAAGTGCTTGGGTATTATTTTTAAAAGATACATTTCTTTAGGCCTTGTTTTCTTAAAAAAAGAGGTAACGCTCCATAATTGTGTTCAACAAAGCATCATATCAAAATTGTCTCCAGTCCACGGCCTTATGCTTCAGTTGCTCTCCTCTTCCTGTTTTAAGAAAGCTTTGCTGTTGCTTATGCCCCAAAAACACGACTCACAGGGGGAAAAAAAAAAATATCATAAAACCAAATCAAACCAATATTTTTTCATAAATGAAACAAGGCTGTGTGGAAGCTTGGCATCACCACTGATATTGCAAACAAATCTTGTTTATAATAATCAAATAACCTGCTGATGTTTCTGTGCCAGTAAAGGAGGCACTGGGGAGGACAGTGCACAGCGAGCACCGCCTGTGTCTGCTCCTACCTGAGACAGGTTATTCTGGAAGCTAAAACAGTGTCTTGCACACTGTGGCTGGAGCTCTGAATTTCATTCCTCAAAGTCTTTGTACGATGGTGTCCTGCAGGCGATGTTCTTCACACTGTGGAGACCTGGATAGGGCTGGGAGCAGGGTTGTGCAGATCAGGCTCATTTATTTCAGGGCTGCTGTTCTCCTTCCATGGAGGGATTCAAGCCGACGCTACCAAGGAAGGACACCTCCCTGTCGCTGCAGCTCTGTATGGGAGAAAATGGCAGTGACCCTCACTTCTGCCTGCCAGGATTGTCTTTCTGGCTGGCTCATGCTGAGCCGTGCTCCGAGGTGGTGACACGGGAGCACTAGTGAGCACGAAACGTGTCCCTTACGGGCTTGTGCTGGTTTACTGCTCTGCAGCGCAAGAACAAAAGCAAGCGCTGCTGAGGCTTTACCCTCGCCAGCCATGGGGTTTGTGCACAATACACAGCGCAGGTGGTGTGGGAGGAGGAAGGTGGGAATTAAAGCAAACATTCTGCTTCCTTCATCGTCTTATTCCCAAAGAAAAACTCCAGGAACTATTTAGAAATATACTTTCTCTTGAATATTTGGGCCAAACCCATGACTTGGATTGCAGAGACAAGAAACTAAGATTGGTGCTTTGGATCAGATGGCAATATATCTACCCCCATACCTTTCCGACAGGGGTAAAAGAAGCCTGTAAGTGCTGAAGGAATTAAACCAAGGTTTTCTTTTCAGAGACCTGAGCAGACTTTGCTTTCTGTATGACTGTGTTTGGTGGTTCCTGATAAAAACAGAGCTTGTCTCCCACAGGCAGACAAACACAGCCTACACCCTACACGTGCACCGCACAACAGGTTTCCATCAGAGGCTGGTCTGGGTAGGAGGTAACACACTGTCTCCAAGAGACTGGACTTGCCATCCATGAATTTGTGGCTGCATGGAGCTCTTTCACTGGGTACCTGCTATCATGTTAGAAAAGGTGGGAAACACTTACTTGTTGGCACGGAGGACGTAGTGCTGAAATTTCTGTAGATACAGCATAAATTTTCCTTCCTCTTCCACTTATCTCTCTTCCAGGCTTAAATCACTTGGCCTGTTTAATGGCTCATCCCTCAGACTTGCCTTGCTGTCCTTCCATGGACTTAGTCTCATCTTATGCTTTTTTTTAGACAGTATGATCCTAATTGATGTTATGGGTTTGTGTGGAAGTTGTTGATGGAGTTTGGGTTGTTTTAAATGGGACACCAGGAACTGTGGACTGGTTTCATGAATGTTCCCACCACAATGCTCACTTGGCTGAACAAACCTGAAATCCCTTGAGTTCCTGCCCTTGCTGAGGGCCCTCATGGTCTGTGAGCACCAGTACTCCCCACTGCCTCTGTGTTTTGGGGCTTCTAGTGCCAGATGCATTAAGCAGCAGGTCAGATGGGATGACCCACCTAGTCCCTAATGCTTTATAAATGAGTATGAAGGCAGTCAAAAAGCTGAGTGGGAGCTCCCTTTGAGTCCTTGAAAAGTTAATGCTTGTGTCATGTGAAAGACCACACATTTCAAGGCCTGGCATGTGAGTTGCCTCTTGCTAATTAGAGTCAAGGGAGGTGAAACCATTGCATCAGAAGTTTAAGTCCAAGTCTTTATGCATTTATTTACTATTGTTTTGCTGGCTTTTAAACTATTTGCTAGTACTCATCCCAAATTCATGAAGTACTATAAATACTCACAGAGAAAAACTTCATTATTTTTTCATAAAGGACAAGAAATACAGTTTGGAAATTCAGTTTAGTAATCATGCTTCCAAACAACTGAAGACTTGCTGGGTTCCCATTAAAGGCCTGTCAGATGGTACCTATGCTCTGGGCCCTGGGTGGGCTATTCTGACTGTAAGATGGAAAAGTTAAACATTACTAATTAGACATATTCCCATATGTGAGACAGACAATCACCCTCTGAAGGTGTACTTCATAAATTCTCTGAAGACTGTGGGAAATGCTCTCTATTACTACCTGCCAAGCTACATATTTGATTTTTAATCCCAGGTCCTCCTTTAGGTCCCTTCATGCTGCCAGATGGAATGGTTTTGGTATAAGTAGGAACTGAATTCTGCCCATTTGCTAATCATAGGAAATGGCTGCTCAAGGTCCCTATCTCCCATGGTTAGCAAATAGCTATCTAGGGTATCCTTCTCCCCCAGGACATAATCAATTCTACTTTTGCCATTCCTGACATACCAATTCCTTGACACCATGCATAAACTCTTTCTGCAAGAAGACCCCAAAACTTCCTCTCCATCCCATCAGCTGCTTCACTGAGTGTTAGAAATGTCAGAGCTATGCCAGCCTGAATTTTTGTCTGCTATAATTTAAACTTACTACTCCTTGCCCTCCCCACCCTGGATGTGGAGAAAAGTTTATTTATTTCCACTGTCTTCTTAGCTGCCTTTATATGTATGTGAACATGACTCTGTCCTCTTAGGTTTCTCTTTTCTAGGCTAAACTTTCTCCGTGTTTCTTCAGAGGTCATATTTTCTAGATATCTGCATCATGTGGTCTCCTCCAGGTTCTCCTCAGTTAGCCAACATCCTGACTGTATTGTAGCATTGCAGATGGGAAAATCCCAGCCTGGCCCCGTCACTGGTGACTGGGGTGGAAGAAATATTTTGCATCCTACAGGCAGTGGTCCTATTTGTGTCTGCTGCAGTGAGACACAACTGAGTCAAAGTTCTTTTACAGTTGGAAGTGAAGTCTTCTAGCCTAAGAAATCATTTTTATTGACTAAAGCTCTCAAACTCAGTGTTTATGTGTCCTTAAAATCTTTGCATTTTGGCAAACTCCCATTCAGATCATAACAAACTCGGGCTAATGGAAAACAGGTGCTTTTGTTTCTTGCTTGTGGTGACTTGGTACAAGGCCTGTTGTGGTGATGGAAGGCATTGCTGTTACCCTTAGTAGACTTTTAACTCAGACATAATGTGACCCAATTTTTCATGAACATCCTTTTTTTTTTTTTTTTTTTTATTACCGTACTCATTATACCCCCTTAAATGATATTTTAAACTTTTTTCTGAGTCATCAAGTAGGTTTTCTCCCCTCCCACTCATTTGTAATATTTTCTAGATATTCACTTAGGTTAATGCTCAATAATTTAGGTTCCAAAATTAATGATCCCCTGATAAAATACTCCAGTTTAAATTACTCCTTAGGCTTAAGGCAGATGTCATATGTGAGTCATAATGTATTGCCACCACTTTGAGAGGAATATTGTTCATAATGTCACATCCAGAAACATCAAATTATCTGCTGAATATTTAGACATAAGTGTATATTTAGTAACTAGAAAGAACAGATATAAATGAATGTTCCAAAATGTTATTATTGTACTGATACTTGTTAGGTGTTTTTATTTGTTGGCTGCAGTGTAGTAATTTAAAAGTATCAGATTGATTAATTATTTTGAAAAGTCAAATGGATAAGACATTCTTAATGGAATATTTGTACACATTTTCTAAACTAATTTTCTTGCAAGGTGGAAGAACATTGCTATATCCCTCAGCCACCCCTTTTACAGCTTGGTCCATACTAAGCTTGCTTCGGTACTGGGCTGCTGCTCTGTCACTGTCCCGTTACCAGTTTTCAGGATAGTTCTCAATGTCTTGGCTTTTCTAGGCTGCCTTTATTCCAAACTCTTGTATGTACTTCTTTCCTATATCAGGATTAATGTCTAGCCTGTGCAGTGCTGGATATCACGCCTGGGTTGTGGAGCAGACTCCATATTATTTCACACGTTGTTTCCATGCATTCATGTTTTTAACACTGAAGAGCCCCTTACACCATTATCTGACTGCCCCCAGTAAAGCACGAGCTGTGCGCAGCACCTGATGTGGTCGCTCCTGATCTGAGCAGAGTGAAACACTTGGTATAGAAGGCGTGAAGGCCAAACTTGCATAAAGTTAGTTAAAAAAAAAAAAAAACCAAACACTGAAATACACACAAACCAACTGAACTTAGTTTTATTAGCTAGTATAGTGAAGCAACAGGTTGGAATGACTCTTGAGAGTAGGGTGTAATCTCGGTGGCTACTTGTCTATGGCACCAATAAATGTGTACCAATAAATGTATGCCAATAAACCCCCCTGTGTTCTTAGCTTTCCTGCAAAGAGCCTGTTGCATTTCTTGTCCTGGAGAAGAGGGAACGAGGGATTGCTGGGCTGTGCCCAAACCCTCCAAGAAGGTAGCTTTAGCTGCCTGTTCGCCCAACCCACATCCCACAGAGAGGGAGAGACACTGCTGCTGGATCGTGGCCAGCGGATCCTACAGTCAAGCTTCTGACATGTCAGCTTCTGCTTGTGGAAAACTCCATCTGCAGGTTTACAGGCTGCGATGTCTAAAGACAGATTGGCACCGAAAGCCAAGCGGTGCCCCTGCCAAAGCGCTGACAGTTGGAGAGCGTTAGCAGCATCCCCCAAGCATGCCAAGGTTTTGAAATTAAAACCAGGTTTACCTAAAGCAGCAATCCGGAGTCTGAAACGTTCATGTCTCCTTCCCTGGGGATCTCCCCTGTCCAAGTTGGCATAGGGACCAAAGGGGTCACGTACCTTCATTTGTCACTCTCTCAATTAACGTGTAAAGGAGTCACAGCAGCGCTGGAGGTGCCCAGGTGTAGGTCATTAAAGAACACAACAGATCTGTCAGGACCAGTGAGGTGTGCTGGCGTGGTGGGAAATGCAGGCATTAAAAACACGGTGCCGATGCCCTGGGGGCTCCATCAGCAGAGCAGGTGCAGGGAAAGGACAGGGTCCAAGTTAAAGCCTCGGATCAGGATCCTTCAGCTCCATGAATACAAGGGAGGGAAAGCGGGTAGGAAGCAGGGAAACCCTACAAACCCGGGGGGCACTACAATTCAAGAGGGATATGATCAGCGGGACATGGTCTAGGGAAGGCGGTGCTGATGATGGACCTAGAAAGTGGAATTTTTGCACGGGAAGATGGAAAGAATGGGGTCTCCTGAAAACAGAAAACCAAAGGTGAACAGTCCTCAATTGTGTTAAGTGTGCAAGTGGCTTCAAAGAGCGGGGGAATAATCTGTTCAAGTACATGGTGGGTAGAATTGGTAATAATGAATTTAAATTAAAACAAGGGAGGTTTAAACTAGCATAAGAATTTTGGGTCTAAGAATAGCAAAAAAACTGGAACAGGAGATGGAGCCCTTGTTATTCAACCTGTCCTTAAACTCTTCAAACAAAATCAGTCAAGGATGGCTCAGGCAGAGTTAGATTCTGACCCCCCCCCAAGTCTTATTTTTTGCTGGGGGCTGGTAGGGGGGGCAACAAGGTATTCGTATCTGTTTTTCCTTTCCTCTTTAAGAGTAGGATTCAGCTTTGCTACCTCGTATTTCCTCAAATCATCTCTATTTAGGTGGGGTTGTGCTCTGAAATGACAGCCTTCAACGGAGCAAAGGGTTTATTTATTTAAGATGAAACTGTACATGTGGGAGTTTTCCTTTGATTTTTATCTAAACCTTTCCTTATAAGAAGTGGAAAAATATTACCTTTTATTGAATGGAGACTTGAATTTTGTTCTTGATTCTGCCACAGTCTTCCTGTGTTACCTTGGGTAACTCTCTAATATTCATTAGTACATCACGGTGAGGACAGTAGTCTTTATCCTTTAGAGAAAAGGGCAGAAGGGAGGCTGTGTGATTGTACTTTCTTAGTGGCAAGGACTATTTCTTCTCTGCGCTGCCCCTAATACGTGGAGACACAGTCACACTTGAAACCTTTGTGCAGATGCGATAGGCAGTAATCTTTCTTTGTCAAAATCCGGGATCACTGATGTCAGACAAATACAAAAAAGCTCCCAGGCAACACTTCCTAGATGAAATCCAGTAATAATGTGTTTAAAGAGTTCAGAAAAAAGAGAAGAGAGCTCACTCTGGAACTAATGCAGACGGACACGCTCGTGTGAGCCCAAGGCTTTGTGTCTGCGCGCAGGTGTTTGCTGGTGAGACCCTGTCAGGCATCTCAGGACCCCACTGTACAGCCTGCTGGTCTTGCAGTGCGGTGGTTTTGAGTCATTAACAGCTGTGTGGCTTCATTTTGGGGAGCAGTGTCCCCCACATGGGACATGCCACCGCTGCAGGGAGTTTTGTGCTGTAGCAGGTCTGCGCTTCTGCAAAAGAGGGGCTTTATAAAGCTTGGGCTGGGTGCAGGGGAGAAAGTAGTTCTTCAGGCTTGGAAAATGAGATGATTTTTCTCTTCATAGCTGCCCTAAAATTTTTGACTTCTCTTCCTTTGAGAAATTGTTTCAATCTACCTATCAGGATCCTGTAGCCCACCTTGACACGTTTCTTCATCAGCATTGCTCTTGGGCATTCCAGAAATGTCACTGGTCAAGTGCACACTGTGAAATGTCACTGTTCACTCTGCAGGCAGGATATCCGCGGCGCGCTAGAGAGATGCGCAGGCGTCCGATGAGTCTCTGTTGGCCAGGCAGTCTGACAGTCAGGTGGGGATGTCCTGCTTTTTGGAACAACAGATCCCCAGTCTTGCTCAATTTCCATCTTCTGTTGTGGTCCTCAGGGTTTTATACCTTCTTATGTTGGTAATTTTTTGTGTACTTGAGTTACTGTTATCATCCCACCAACTTCACTTCTGTGTCCCCCCCAACTATTTTCCTTGCATGATATTAGCACACAGACTATCGCAGTTCACCAACAGTTTTCCAGGAAAGAAGAGCCAATTTTGCACAACGGTAAGCGAGCACAGACTGGCAGCTGAATCTTGGGCTGGAGCTAGAGTTGTTACCTGATGTAGTTTATACATTGGCTAATACAGTCAGTCTTGCTAATCTGTGCTGAAGATGCTATGGTAGTTTTTACTAGTGAAGTGCTGGATTGCACTTGAATTTCTGCCATTCCCTTCTTTTCCACCTGAGAGTCAGTGGATTCCTTTGTTAGGGACTGGAAGCTCTACAGGATGACCTTTTTTTTTTTTTTTTTTTTTTTTTCGTTTTTTTTTTTTCCCAAAGTACCAAAACCAGCCCCAGGGACATACTGTGTCAGGGGCTTTCAGATACTGAAGGAGAAGGTACCTTTTAAACCACACACTCATTAGCCTTGATTCAAAATTCTCCGTGTCTTGGAAAGTGGCAATGGAAACAGCTTTTTAGCCTGGAGAAGTGTTGGTCTGATCATGACTTTGTAGTGTCAGTCTGTGCATGGCGTTAGCATCTGTTTTCCCTGGCGCTGAAGCTTGAGCAATGATGAAACTGAGATAGGGAGAATGCAAAAAGTGGGATGGTCTGAGCCCCTACAGACAAACACTGAAGTATTTCTGGTTTTAGTTGGTCTGCTGCTGTGCAAATCCATTAATTCCCTTGACATTTCTATAAGCTTAGGAACAATTCTTTTCCTCTCAGAATTCAAAACCCTGTAACTCTTTTGTTCCAATCTCTTCCCCATCACCAAGCAAATCCCAGGACTTTTCTCTGGGCACTTTAGAAGGTGGCACTTCTCTCTTTACCTGTTTAAAGCAGAAAACGAAACAGAAAACCCTGCTGCTGCAGGGAAAAAACCGCTGGTACTGACAATAACAGAGAAACGAGATTGTGTATGGAGGGCGGGCGGGCATGTTCAAGATGAGACCTCTTTGGGGAATGATCCTATTTCAGTGGGACTGTGCAGAGGCAACGATGCTTTCTGAGACAGGATTCAAAGAGGAGCCGACGAGCGAGGGACTGAAGCACTCCTGGATTTGCCTGTGGAACAGCTTCAAGAAAAGAGCAGCTGAGGCAGTGATATAATAATGACGAGAGAAGTTGCAAAACCTTTGATTTAAAGCTGTTCTGCTTGAATGGTATTGCTATCGAGCACCCTTTTTAGGCACTGAAAGCTTTGCCAGGGATAAAGGAAAAAGAGACAAGGGACCCATACAAATCATACAGCAGTTTGAATGTCTAGTTCTTAGTACATGGAAAACTTTTGGATGCTGTGGTAGTGGCAGCAGGAAGAAACATGAAGTTGGATAACTCGGTGTCTTCTCTCTCTGACCCCTGTTTTTGTGTACTGAGCAAGGGTCTAAGAGCACTTGTGGTTTCTCATGGTGTCTGAAACCCCAGAATTCACTCAATATCTGCTTTTGGTCTGGCAGTCCCCTCTGTGGAGAGTTCTCCATTTCACGTCCTGCTCTGCGCGAGAAAAAGGTGTCTGTCTGTCTGAAGGGGTAAGATCCCATCTTGTAACACTTGCAAAAATGCCTATCAAGCTGTGGGACAAAGCGCAAGGAACTGAAGTGAGAAGTGACAATCTGCTTTATGCAGCAGGGAAGCACTTGGCAAAGATGCAATTTATAAATGAAAGAGTTGCCAAGGTTTTTGTTATAATTTGTTCTGCTGACTTTTGCAGAAACATAACCTGGGAGATTGTAGGATGGCTTCTCTGTAACAGATTTCTGTATAAAATGTGGCGTAAAAGAACAAGCTACAGGGGGCAAACTCCCAGCTTCTCAAAGATCATTTTACATTTGTTGTCAAAGTAAAGAAGGTTTGAATTGAACATAATTGTAAATGACAGAGCTTCAGTAATTAACAAATAAATTTAAATTCTTGATGGGGCAGAAGGAGCTTGGGGCAGGTCTGTACACAGTTCCTCTTGTAAACAGGGACTGTTAAAAAAACCAAACCAGTATAAAAGATTATGTGGAAACTTTCAGTTTAGCCCTCATTCATGTGAACTCAGCTGGATTACAAGGAAGCTGGTCAGAAGATTTTCTCTGAGTGTTTTTTTTTTTTTCTTCAAAGGAAAACCAAGTTGCCATCAAACAGCAGAGAAGTGCCTATAAGGCTACAGGTTTATTTCTGTTTCCTTTGGTGGGGAATACAAACAGAACGCTTAGCTTCAGCTTAGATTTGACCTCGACCAAAGCACTTCAGGTTGTTTAAATTGACTTGCAGCTTAACGTCGCAACCGTCAGGGCACGGCGAAGGCCGGGGGCTCCCCAGGATGGCAGGACCGGGCGTCACAGCCAGGACCTGTCCCGCCGCCCCAGCCTGGGCATCGGGCACCTCGGTGGGGACGGCAAGGACGGGCCAAGGACAGGACATCAGCCTGCGAGGGAATGTGGGTGTAGGACCGGCAGGGCCACGGCCAGGCACAGACGTGGCATGAGCGTGCTGGGGCTGGAGCTCTGCTTTTCTGATGTGTTGAGATCTGGTCCTATCGTCTACGTTCACTTTAATACCAGACAAATTGTCTTGTACCGCTGTAGGCATTTCATTAACTATGGGAGGGGTAATCGCACAGCAAGGGAAATGTCACACACTGAAGGTTTCGCAGCCAGACTCAACTATGAGAAGTTCTCACATCATCAGACAGTGTGGGCACCATGAGGAAGCGATTTCTCTGAAAAAGACATAAAGAAGAAAGTTCCTTGTTTTGCACAGGGAACAAGGTTCAAATATACTTTTATTTTTATTTTAAATGTATATTTCAATTCGCTTCAGAGTCTGTCTCTCCAGTTAGTCTTTCTGTCCATGCTCATCTTGCAGATTTATGGAATATTTGGGGTTCCAGTCTTACTCAAAAAGGTTTTATAAATTGTTCCTGGATAGGCAGTTGCCTTTTTTGCAGGTTGGTTGAATTCTGTTTGATAGTTAGTTGCATGCCAGATACATAAATGAAATAATCTTCTGACCAATTGGAAGTCCCTTGCAATGGCAAAGTAGCTAATTAGAAAACATTCATTTTCCAGTGCTCTATTCGATCTGCATACTTGCTTAGTACATTTTCCGTGGCTTTGCCAATTTGCTGTCTGACTGCAAATCTCATTAGGGCCAATGGTGCAGCAAAAATCAGGTCACTTCTTTCTTAATTTCAGACCTCAAGTTTAGGCAAGTCACTATTAACTGCAACCCTGAACTTTTATAAAAGTCTGAATCCTTAGAGCCTGTGGCAAAGATGCATGAACCTGCTCATTGTAAATAAGGGAACGGAATGCAGGATTTGGATATTAAGAGGGGTAAACCCCAGCATTTGATATGGGTTTCTGCATTTAGAAAAAGAAAGAAAAATCCTTCATGTACTTAATTCTCTGGGGCTCAGCATGCTACCAGTAAAAAAAGTCTTGAGCAGATTGTATACCATCAGAAGCAAAGGAATAACAGAAAATTAGTTTGAGAGCAGAACTTGTTAAAAGGAAATAAGAGGAGAAAACAGATCCTTGATGAACAAATCCTCAGGAATTCTTCTGAGTCAAGCATGAAATACTTGCTTTTAACCAGCTTTCCCAGCCAAACCTGGGAACTGTCTGGGGCTCTCTCCAAAGCCACAACCACTCAGAACATCAGACACTGTGAAAAAAATACAGATTTTAGCATTTAGCGTTTCTCCTGGTGCTCGCCTTAGCCAGAAAAGTTGGCTACGCTTAAGAAGGCGCTTAAGCATGAAAAAAAGTTATCTGCATATCTATCTTCAAAAGGTAATTCAATGAGAAAAAATTCTATTCGAGACCATTGAAACTGCGAGTTCTCAGCTGGCTGGAAGGTGGGGCTGTTTGCTGGTTTGCATTACTTGGGAGATAAGCTGACTGAAATGACAGACCCCTTTCATGTTCCCTTTTCTGAGGGATCCTAATGTGAAAGCAAAAAATAAATGCCACCATGACTGTCAGGAAACGAGCAGTGGTTGATACTTCTGTTTTCTCTTTTCCATTCCTAGAGTTCTGTTCAACAAACAGTGCGTGGAATTAATTCCTCCCAGCAGTTTCCTTTTTTTTTTTTTTTTAAGGAACAATAATTTTATATACTAGACACATTAGCTCTCAGTGCATCATTCTGAGCACACGGACAGTAAAATTCCTAGGGTGCTTGTCACAGGCTGTGCACTCGGGGTTGTCGTACTCCGTTCTTAATGGTTCATCATTATATGAAATAATCTCTTACTAAACTTGACCTACATTATTTTCTTCCCTTCACATCTCTCCTCCTTTACACAGGGCAGATGTTCTGATAAAGCTGTATACTTTGGCATGTTTACTTACTTTACATGGCAGATTTACCAGGTGTAGAAGTGTTGAAGGTCTTAGTTTTCAGTTAGCAGCTCCTGAGGTAGGGCTCACTCTGGGCTACATGAGGGTTGACTTCACCCTTTTCCCATCTATGTCACAGCTTCATTAAGGAGTCAGCTGAAGCTCTCCATGATGGTAGTGATGCACATCCTTATTTAAAACAAGAAATATGCATAATGCTATGCATGTGAGGGAGACCTATGAAAACTGCTGACCTGCATGTAGAAATTATTTGCCATGTGAAACACAATGCCAACAATGACAATGATATTAAATTATTATTATTATTATTATTATTGTTATTTTTGTCTTACAATTACTCCCTTCTCCTCCTCCTCCTTAATAAGACAAATCATGTTAGGTGCCCAGTGTGTGCTTTGCATTGTCAGATAAGATCTGTCTAGAGATGTCCCAGCCTTGCCCACATGCCTAGGCATAAGTCTTCAAACTGGCTGTGGACTCAAAGCCATTAATTTCTGCAAGGCCAGACCAACACTGGACAAACAGGACTCCTTGTTTCTTATCATAGCTAAGAAAAGGTAAGAAGCAAACACCAAAAGCCTGGTGAAGCAAAGGCACAGTTTGTAGCCTTGGTATGATTAACAAACAATAATAAATAAGCGAGCAAAGCACACGAGATTTTACATGGGTTTATCACAGTTCAAATTTCTGTGTATTAAGAGAAACCAGTTGCTGAAGTGAAGTTAGATAATTTGTGTCAGCCAGTACGTGGCAAGAGGAAATGTCTTCTGGTGAGAAGAGGTTCTTTCTGCCTGAGAATGTTCTATGTTTATCATGCACCTTTGTCAAAAATATGTGCAGTGTAACCATTGCTACTCTTGTAAATTTAAAGTGATCTACATCAAAATCCTAGGGAAAACAAGACAACTGCAGCATTTTAGTTCTCTCCCAGAAAAATGAAACAAAATGAAACAAAGCCACTTTTTAGCAGGAAAGTTAATGCCTAAGTTAATAGAATGAAAAGTTATATCCTTAGAAATAAGAGCAGACTACTTAAATTCCCTACCTTCATATGCGTCTTTAGTATTGAATCCTAGAAGGCCAACAGCCCAAACACAAGAAGTGCAGAGAAAAGAATATAATTTGTAAGCAAGGGAGACGGAATGACTAAGAAAACAGGTTATCGGTTGTGGTGGGTTGTTTTTTTTTTTTTTTTAAAATCTCCCGTATACTAATTTTCTGTTTTATTCTTAATTTGATATTGAAGCATACAGATTAAGGTAAATATTTATGCCAATACCTCAATTAAAGCTAGGTTTCTATTCAGTTTATATGAGACTTTAAAGAACAATTGACTTGAATTAGATGACACTGTCATACTTTAAATTGATATATGACGTCTCAAATACGTTTTAGAGACTGTTATCCACCAAATGTGAATGCTAGAATAATTATGTGGTTTTATGTTTTTGCAGTTGTATCAAAACCAAACTAGTTGGGTTGCTAGATTGAAGATAAAAGAATCAAAAAAATTGCATTTAAAAAGCGAATAGAATCTCCAGTCATATGATATGGAAATGCTGCATTCTGAATAACCCCTACTACCTACTTTCAAAAAATTCCCTTGTTCAAAAGACAGTCCAGTGGCTATTAGAAGCATTCACTGATGCAAACTCCATCTTGTTCATGAAAAGTTTTGAACAAAGCATTGATTGCCTGGTGTTTATAAAAAAAAAAAAGTTAATACCTGTAAAATGTTGGCATTGGTACTATTAGGAGCATGACAAAGACATATAAATCATAGTTTATTGGCACAATCTTTCACACACTGCAAGAAAACTTTGCTGAAAATTGAATTAATCGATGTAGTATATTTTCTCCTTCTTACAGATTTGTTTTAAGTGCAATCTGAATTGGAAGAAAATCTGAAGCAAATCTTAGGCCTAGTCTACAGTGGGAATGAAGGGGCACAAGTTGTTTATGATATGGGGTTAACTACTGTAGAGGGGATAACTAATATACATGTAGGAAGAGTCTGGGGAAATCAGGATGGGTGCAAGGGCCTTAGTGCAAAGCTTTCCATGCAATCATCTCCACCGTATCTGCATTAGTCCTGGAGACAGAAGTTTGTTGCTCTGTTTTGTAGGAAAGAGTCCTACAGGCTTTTGTAGGAGAACTCTTTCCCTTCCTACCCACCATGAGGTGGGTGGAAGAGGCCTTTTATGCTGACAGATTTGGCCCTCAACAGCACAAGGCTTTTCATTCAGGGCATGAATGGCAATTAGCCTTGAAGTACTGCACTGAAAAGTAAATGCTTTAGCAGTCCAAGCAATGTTCTGAAACTTTAACAAAAGACTTGAAAGAACTGAAAAACAGCATTCCGACCCATGCAAAAAAACACCCTGAAGTTGAAATAAGCATTAGAAAACAAAGATGAGGAATCAACATCAAAGTTTACTGCACCAGAAGTGCCAGCTATAACAACATAGATATCAAAGCCCAGTTTAGAAACACCTGATCTGAAAGAGAGCCCAGCTAAACAAACACCACAGGCCTTGTCAAAATCCCCAAAAAAGAAACAGAAATGAAGAGACAGAAGAGAAGGAGAAGGTGGAATTCCCATAGATGTAACGGATCACGTAGCACGAGGATCCGTACAGGTAGAAGGTCTGGAAACAGCACTGCTAAAGCAGGATTACACACAACACCTGACACAGTGGAAACAAGAGAAAAACAAGCAGCAGATAACTCACAAATGCTAATAATTCAGAAAACAAAATCTGAGGTATTTGGAGTGGGGTGGGGATGATGTCTGTGGAGCAATGAAAGCTTAGGAAGGAATCTTTAGGGGAAGTTCCAGAAGACATGAAACCTGCTTACATATCAGATAACAGCTTTGCTAAGAAAACTGAAAATACTGGACATTTTAGATATTGCCCAAACATCATTTCACATCTCCTTCCAAGATGGCTAAGGGTAGATTGGGAACTGAAGTTTTTCAGTCAGAATATCTTTCCTGTGCAGAAACAGAGGAAACTCCTGCTACTCTTTCAAGGAGTGTTGGATCTAAAATTCTTTCTGTCTGCAAGGGTGATAGAGCCTCTACAAATTTAGAATTTCTGGTTTGGGTTTGTCCAAAGTTGATATTGGTTCTTCTAAAACTGCTTTCTGCATTACCAAAAGAGGATGCAACTCGTACTAAATATCAAATGAACTTTCCAGAAACTTGAATAAAAAATGTCATCTCTTGCTGATATGAATCTTTCTGCAACAGATTTTGAAATTTGAAATTAAGATGGTTCTTTGGAGCAAGAAAGTCTGAAGCCAGGAGGGAAAACACCAGCTCCTGAAAAATCTGTGGGTGACACAGAATGTACAGTTAAAATACATAAAACCTGAAACCCAAAATTTAGAATTTCTTGCTGTAAGGGAAAACTGTCAGAAAGTGTCATTGGTTCTAAAGCGAAAATTCCTGGGGGGGAGGGAAATCAAGTTCTGCTGATGAAGATATCATTCAAAAAATAGGTATTAAATTACCCAAAGAAGTGGCTTCAGTTGATCTGAGGAACCCTAAAATAGGAATCAAAGGAATGAATATTCCAAAACAACACATAGTTATATATACAGATATAGTTAAGCATGGTGATGCAGGACAAAAATGCATACTTCGGAATTCACTATGTCTTCAGCAGAATTGTCAAAACCAGAAATAACTGCTTCAAAAATTCACCAAAAAAAGGTAATTTACTAAAAAAGTTAATTACTAAAAAAGTTCCCTTCATGTGCTCTGACTCTTCAAGAGCACAAAGTCGAATCACTGGATGTAGAGATCCCCAAAGTAGAAAGGTCTCCTGAGTTAGGCAACTGAGGAGTAGCATGTGAATGATCAACAGCTGAAATAATGTAGGTGGAACACAAAAATTATAGTTTTTCATCTTCCAAAGGAAGTGCTGGACATTAAAAGTCAAGAGGCAATTAAAACAGGAAAGTTTATGGGTGAAATGAAAATTATAGGAGAAGATAGGCAAGCAAGTTGATTAAAAAGGCCTAGGTCTGAATAGTTTATAAGAAAGGGATCAGAAGATGCTGGTTATGTTGCAGCCAAGCTGGAAAATATAATGGTAGAAGTTTCAGGAGTGAAAATGGATGTGAAAAGTGCTAGAGTAGATCCTGAAATAGAATTTCAAGTGGAAAGTGTTGAAAAGGACGTGTCTGCAGGAGTGGAAGAGCATGTAGCAGAGAAAGCACAAGAAAAATTATCACCTAGAGAGACGACAACAACAGGCAGTGAAAAATTTAAAGTTGATGGGACCCCACCTAATGTTCCAGTTTCTTAAACTATCATTACATCTTCAGCAAGAACTGAACCAATCTTGTTGGAGGAAGAAAAGCATAGTCAATCAAATATTCCTGGAGATACAACCAAATGAGGATTGTCTTTTATCAATCTCCAGTGAAAATAAAATAATAATCTACCCATACAGAAAAAAAATCTGTGTTCTTTGTTTTCTAGGAACTGAAAATGAAGCAAAACCTAAACCTGACACTTATGAGCACTTTGTCGTTAGAGCATTTACCACATATAAATTCTCAATTATATGAATGTGCTTTACTATGCACTAATAACTATATTCATTTGTTCATATCTGCCCAATAGGAAAAAAACCCGCCGCTGCTATCTGCTGAAATACCCACTTAGCGACAGCACAGTTTCTAGATGCGGTGGGAATGATCTGAGACTTGTCACCCATTACAGTCCTGAGTTTTATGGATGTGCTTGTGCAGACGTGCCTCTTTTTGCATCCTGTATTGTCTTTCCCTATATTCTTCTCATTAATATAGGGCAAGCAGAGACAGTAAAACATTTAGAAATTGGCTGGTAAAGGAAATGTATTTGGTTGTCAGATCATCCCTAACTTCATGCATTCTTCGTTCCTACATCTCTGAGGTAGGGCCAAATATTTTAACGTGAACTGCTGGCAGTCTGCGTTGCTCACACTCTCTCTGAAGAGGCTGTTCGCCTAAGTATTAGGCATGGATCAGCCATTTGGATCATGCAACATTTCTCTGAAGTTTTTCCCTCTTTACATGTCATTGTTCAATAGTCCCAAAATGACCATGCCGGACGGCAATGGCATACGCCAGGACTGAGGAAGAGAATCACGATCAAACCAGGAAAAAAGAGGCCAGGGAAATGTAAGGTATGTAACCAGGGGCATCCCATTCTAGCAGCAATTCATGCCTACTTGCGAGGCAGCCTCCATGTGAAGCTTGCCAGGAAATTCTGCTCCACCAAGCAGTGTATTGAGCACTTGCAAACAAAACAGTTTTCTTCTTAGTCTTACTCCTGCAAAATTTACCCCCCAATTTTTTTGCTGATTGCAGTGAAAATATAGCTTTGAGTGCCATCTAGAGGAGCACATACAAGGAAAAATACTTCTGTTGGTCAAACATGTAACTTCTCAAAAAGTAACTGACCCACTATTCACATGTACTTATTGTTGGGCACTAGGAAAAATCTGTCCAGAGGTTGTTCCTGCATTAATACTGTATTAATGCAGCACACAGTCAGTTGTATTTGTTGGTACAGGATAATAAACCCGTGAAACAGAGCTAATGAAAACCAGCTGGGGGGTGTTTCTACTTTGCAAGACATTTTAATTAGTGAATGGAAATCTCAAAATACTAAGCAGAATCTAGAGAGGAAAAAAAGGAAGGAGAGCCCTAAAATCGACTCCATCTCAGTATGTTCCCATGTACGTGAATACTCACGAAATTTTAGTGTTATCTGTAGATATAAGTATGTGCCTTAAAAATCTGCATTAATAACAATATGCATTGGCTGGTAAAGATGCGTGTATCATCCCTGCACAGGCTCAGGGATGGAGCCTGCTGGGGCTGACTGCAGCAAGGGAAGGGACACCAGGGCTCGCCGTGACAGCATGGTGGCAGGGCAGTGGCCAACCTCCCAGAGGGGACACGCTCTCAGGGCCCGTACCGAATTGAATTTATGCAGTGATGGGAGACTGAGCCCTGGAAGCCGCTAGCTGAGGAAAAATATGAGTCCTATATTTAGATACTATAATGCAATGTAGTGCAGTGCTACCCAGTGAAGAGTCATCAAGGATTCGCATACTGTAGAGGTGGATTTCGTTGGATGTAGCTTGTCCAGGTCAGCTTGCTGTGAAATAGTATTGGGTTGTGTGAACATCAGCCCCTAACAGGCTGCTGGTACATGCTAGCGGTTGAAAATGGAGGTTCAGCTGCACATCTGAGCTGTGGTTTGGTTGTGGAAAGTGCTTCCTTTGGGGTGAACTCAGAGTTAAAGTATGCATTAAGATTCCTGAATGGAAGAAATGAAAAAATAGTTTGGTTTTGAGGTCAGGTTTGTAGGTGAAGTGAGTCAGTTCCTCAGCTGGTATTAAGTGACATCTTCCCCAATGGATTTAAGGAACATTTTCTAACCTTGAGTTGATGTTACTGCGCCTTCAGATGCAGGGTTTCTTTTTTTGGGGGGTAAATTTTACCTGGGTTTTTTTTGAAACCTCTGAGTAGTACAAGTTGGACTGATTGGAGAGTTGGAGGGTTTTGCTGAAGCATGCCTACAGGCTCCTAAAAATCTTAATGGAGATGATTTACAGTCTTGGAAAAGAAAGAGAGAGATATATATAAGGGACAGAAAAAAGGATTGCTGGAGTGGTCCCTTAACTTCTGAGGAGCAATACTCTTTAAAAAAGGAAGATGATCTGATCAGGCAAGAGAAAAAAAGAACCAGCTGCGGTGAAAATGTGTTGGTGGTGTGCCTGTGTTTTGATGCATCAGTGAAAACACGCTAAATAGACCAAATATTCTGAACCTGAGCTGCTAAACATTGTCAACTCGGTCTCCTAAAGGCTGCTGAATGCCACTTGAAATCAAGAAGTAATGAGGGTGACAGGATCCCATGTCCCTTTCTGGATGGCTTCCTCCATTAGGCTACCCCAGAACTGGCAGCCCCACCACGAACACTGTGGTGGCATGCATGAAGGGCTGGGTGGAGAAAGCAGAAGTGGGTGTTGCTTTGGCTTGCAAATTAACATTGTGGTTTAAATGCCACATCCCTAGCTGGTTTCTGCCATTGTCAGCCTCGGTGGGGACTGGAAAGGTTCACAAAGCATGCCCTGCTCCCTCAGCTCTCCTGCTTGCTAGGAAAGATATTTGACGTTGAAAGGGAAGAGCAATTTCTATCCCCTGCTGCCTCACATGGCTGTGCAGCTTAAGCCATTGTCTGCTTCTCTTTTAAAGTTCAGTTTTAAGAGATTAATATTAGAATACTTAACGTCAACTTGAGTAGGGACCTGTCTAGGCCTTGTTCTAACTTCCACTTCCCATTGCCCACAGCATAACTGATAAAAGTCTTTCCCGCTGAAAAGAATAGAAAGATCTGTGTTGGTCCTGTCTCTATGTGGGGAAGAAAAGCCCCAAATCCCATTAACGTCAGTGGAAATTGTTAGAGGTCACAGTAGTCACTATCACTGTATTAAATATGAGTGTTGCTACTGCTCTTGCAGCAATAAATATTAATGTTTGTAATGCCACAGGTTGCGTTGTTTGTGAATTTTAATGTGCCCAGCAGAGCTCCCTAAAGCTGAATTACTGCCCAGAATCCATAACAATCTAAAGCCTTTTCTTTCTGGTAATTTAGAAAAACAATCTTACTCTGCTGCTGTAGCTGTTGGTTTTCAAGGCTTTCATTACCTACAGAGAAATCATGTTTGACACAATACTGTAGTTACTGAGAACACTGGTTATATTACACAGTGCACCTAATATATCAAACTCCACATATCCCTGGATGCAGACAAGATAATTTCTTAATCTTTTTCTGAGTCATGCTGGACAGCTACATCATTGGTAAAGACCACCAGAATTACAGTGGACAGGGCAAAAATATAATACAATAGAACTTGTTTATATATCAAACAGTAAATTTTTTTTTTTTTTTGCTGTAGGTAGGTTATTCTATGACTTTAGCACCATTGTATCACCTGTTGAACCAGCTGATACCTGCTTTTGGTAGTGACAGGATGATGGAAAAAAATAATCCTCTAGTTTTGATCCAATTTTCTCTCATTCCTGAAAGCACTCTTGGAAATAAAAATGTGCTCCATTTTGGCCATTATTTTCATATGTGAACCTTCTGTAGCAGTAGCTCTGTTCTTTAGGGGAGAAACACACTTCAAGTTACATGAAAATGCATAAGATGACAAATGTGACAAGTGTTATTAATGGCAACTTAATTCATGCTGACATCTCCATACGTTTAATTGCTCTGACTCTCCTTTACCTCTTAGGAGATAGGGGAAGAGCATGTAACATAGTAAAGTATCCTCATCCATGAGGAGATTGCTTTCATCGAAGTGGTAGATTTTACCAAATAAGGCTGCTGCTGGAATGAAGGAAATTCTATTGCCTGTGCCCTGGACTATAATTCACATGTGAATTAGTTGGGATGAGGGTGGGCACGGGTAGGGGTGGCTCACGATCTGAATGAGGCTGAAGGGAGAGTAGGACCATCATTTTTTCCTTGATAGACTGAGTTCCTCATCAAGAAATGCAGTGTGTGTCTAGTACATTACAGATTGATTAAGAATCCCCCTAAGAATATTCAGAATGAGATGAAAATTAATTCATTATTCATTAGTAAAACTGCTTAGATTTGGAAAGTGTTTGTGGTTTGGATTAATGTGCAAAGTTATCAAAATAGCAGTTTCAGTTAAGCAATCTGTTAAATTGCTGCAGTAAGGAGATCGTCACCTGTCTGCTTGCAGTTTTCTGCAGTTATCTGGAGGTAATTGCATCCCAGCTGTTTTGAGTTCTTTGCTGATATCCTATGTTTTAAATGGTCTATAAGGTAGTTTTCTTCAAAGAACAAAGTCTCCTTTCTGCTTTACCAATCGTGTGCTCACACAAAGAAAATGCATCTGATACTGGTTAATATTTAAGAGCTCAGGGCTTTGTTTTGTGCAGAGTTCATAAGTGAGCAAGGCAACTCCTCCTTGCTGAGACTTTTATGCTGCATAAGGCACCTCCTGTGGTGCTAGAAGCATCTGTTGTCTGGTTTTAACGATATTCTTCATAACACCCCTCTATGCAACCTTATGGCTAGGACCCTTCTCTCTGGTCCCTGCTTTCACTATGGCCTATCTCTTGCTAAAGTGATATTGCCTGGTTGTCAGAGCTACACTGGCCTAAGCGTGCTGAGATAGGCTATGTTGTTTTGAGGTCCCCTTGCAGGAGCTTAGAGGATCACCACTTGGTGATTTTTGCCCACTATAGGTTTAGGGTCTTCTCTCTTTCCTTTCCCTTTTTGAGGGAAAAGTTTCTGAGGTTTCACCATCTGTGTGAGTTTTCTTAGTTTGCCACTACTGGAGGTTTGCCATTTCCATAGCAAAGCCCTGTTTTCCCCATCTAGCAAAACAGCTTATCCTTTTTCTCCAAAATAAAAGGAAAAAAAATTTCAAGCAACCTTGAAAATTCTCCCCCTGACCCTTGTTATTGGCCAGTGGAGAGAGATTATTAGGTTATTTTAGCCCAATGCTCACTCATTTGGATTTCCAGCCCCTGTGTTTCAAGGCATTTGTCATTGCCTTTGTGCAATTAGTTCTGGTCTTTTCTGGTCTCCTGACTTTCCCTCAGGGTTTAATAAAACTTAAAGCTTAATATTTTTTCAAGTTCTTGGATGCCCTTAACAATCACTTTTAAGGCATAAGGATATAATAATAATTTTCAATTCTATTTTGTTCCTTTTATATCCTTCCAGCAGTAAATGCATATGGTCTTGTAAGAATGTTTATATGGAGTTGGTAAGTTTATTGAAACCTATTTTGACTCAAAAGTAGGATATCCTTTGCTGGATACTTTGCTTCTCAGGCTATGTGAGCGCTTGCTGTCTCTTAGGCCTAAATTCTGCAAGCATTTATGCATGTGTTTAATTTTACAAATTAATTTCACTGGGACTGGCCTTGAGTAAGCTTTTGAGGAATCAAAGCCTTAACCAGCTTTCTGATGCTGCGTCCTTCCTTTCATGCAAACCGTCTCTACTACGAGGTGATCTAGTAATGTCTTTGAGGAGAGACCCTGTCTAAAGCGTGCCCCAGGACAGACATCGGAAGACACCCTGTCTTGTGTTCCCCGAGGAGCAGAGGTGGGCCTCTTGGCTCTCTGGGTGACCACCTAGGAACATGGGGCTTCCCGCTGGGCTCCTGCGGTCCAGAGTTACCGGTCAATAAATTACAAGAATAAGAGGAATGTGTGAGGAGTCTGCTGTGGGAAACTCCTGCTCCGTGCGTGATACTTGACAGACGTGGTGTAAAGCAGAGGCGTTCCCATTCCCTGAGGGAATGTGAGGTTGATCCTTGGCATGAAGATAAGAATTTGCACCTGGAGGAGGTGAAGTCTTCCTGGAGCAGAAGAAACCATGTGTGAGTGAGTGAGGCTGGGCTCTGTCAAGACCTAGGGGAGCATCTTGCAGCAAGGAGGATTCCTGAGACAGAGAGGTGTCAGTTGCAAAGGATGAACCAGGAGATGTGAAGGGTTTGTGATGAGGAAGGGCTTATAAAACCTGGACTTGAATGTTGGCACAGGTTGGCCCATGGAGCATGCACAAGGATTCGTCTTCTTCCACTGAAACCCTGAATTCAAGAGGAGAGAGACCAGAGCAGGCTCTGGGTAGATGGCCCCTGTTCTTTTTAGCCAAAAGTCAAGCAAGAGCATTGCATCACAGTTTGTGACAGCTGAAAGGTAATTAATTCCCTATTTTACACACGGAAGGAGATCCCAGTCGTTTTGTGGTTTGCTATAGGAGTTTCAACCAAGTTCCTCGATCACTTGGAGGGAGTTAAACCTTCCATCCTTGAGAGATGGGAGCAATAAGTGAAGAATCTGGCCCATGTGTCTTTGTCGTCTTCTGGCCTTGGGATAACTGGATAACAATATGTAGGTCTGCTTGCCTTCCCC
>JAVJGG010000040.1:15079271-15226706 GCA_035590195.1 Aviceda cuculoides | reverse complement strand
CCCAACTCCTTGTGCCCCTCCAGCCTTCTTGCTGGCTGGGCATGAGAAGCTGAAAAATCCTTGACTTGGTATAAACATGACTTAGCAACAACTGGAAACATCGGTTTGTTATCAACATTCTTATACTGAACCCAAAACATAACACTATACATAACACTAAAACATAACACTATGTTAGTGGCATGTTTCCTAAGTTCCTGCAGCGATGTCTGGGGTGAGCTCTCCCTGGACAGCCTCGCCAGCTTGTTCTGAATTTTAAGATGAAATCATAGGGTCATCTCTAAATGTTGATGCGTGTCTTTTGGTGATGAAAATGTGAATGTTACCAACTCCATTATAATGGAATGCAGGGGAAAGTGAGAGGGACTAAAAATGGCTTTCCTGTGCCTTATGCTTTACCCTTCCTGGTGGTGATCTGCGTGCCTTTCGATAAAGTTTAGGAAGAAAAATGTGGTTTGGGTCCCCCAAAGTTGGGTGTTAGCCCAGCGGGGTAAATGCTTGCGTTTGAGGGTGAGGAAGAGGGGAAGCAAATTGTTCACAAAGTCCTCAATTAAAGCTTGACCAGATGAACCTGTTAGATTTCAAGAAGGCTTAACAACAGCACAAAGTTAAATTTTGTTTCTTTCCTTAACCAAACAAACCAGAGGTATTCCGGTAGATGGACGGAAAGCATAGCTAATGCAGGAATCTCTCCCTCTAATGAGGGGGTAAGTTTCATGCTAAATCCTGGTTTTTACTGTCCTGAAGTTGTGCTACTAATTCAATATTTTGCACTGCTGCTGCATTTTTTTTGACAGCATATCTTAAACTGCAGTCATGAGCTGTTAAATTCTTTTAGCCAATACATTTTTTTCATTTTATGGAGTATTTTTATAACATGTTGAAGCAGCAGTAGCTTCACCTGTCTGAAACTTCTGAGTCAAAGAGATGAAAATTGTAGTTGGAATTCCCTGATGAGGAGCCTGCTTTGAAGAAAAGTGAAGTGAGACTGGAAAGATTCTTCTCAGCCTGGATATATATAAGCCAAGTACAAGGTACAAGATACTCAAGAGTGAGCTCTTCAGTAGGGAGTTCCACAGGGACAAAGTCATCTGGCTAAAATATGGAGACTACTCTCCATCTGGCTCCTTCCATTGGCAAAGGAGCCATATTTTCAAGCAAGTAGTAACTGTTGCAAAAGGTGCTTCTGCCAAACTTTTTTTTCCCTGAGCATCTTCTGAGCCATGGACACTTGAATTTGGGGTGGAGGATACAGGTTTGCAAACCGCTGACTGTATATACTAAGGCTTTGTGGTGATTAACTACATCCCCACTGTTAGGAATTGTCTTGCTGCATCCATAAACTCACAGCGTAGTGTGGCTGGGATCTGGATACTTTGGTCCTGGGGTGTTTGATTCGTCAGGAGTGTACCTATTCGTACAGAAAGCTGCCACTGTGGCCTTGCTGTTGCTCCCCAGATGTGAAGCAGAGGTAGTGAAGCCAAGACTCGGACTGGGGGACTGGGCTGCAGGGAGGGACAGCAGTGACTGTCACAGCTGCAGGATGCACAGCCAGGTATCAGAAGGTTCCGTCTGGAAATACAGCGGGACCTCAAAGCCAGTCTTTTCTGCTTTCCTGCACCCAGCTGTGCAGAGAATAAAACACACATGAGAGAGTAGTGTTGGCGCTTCTGAGCCCCAAAGTGACAAAGGCCATTAAGACCATTACAGTAAACTTCAAAACCTCAAAGAAGAGGTTTGTATAAGGTGAGTTTGTCCTGCAGTGGCTCACTGGAGGGAAGGGAGGCTGCTGCAGAAGATACACAGAGCAGCATCTCCTCTCTCCAGAAGATGAAAGGGTTGTGACATGCTGGGTCGTACTGCTGCAGCCCTCTGACAACACAGCATCCCCTTCCCTCCCATATCCACCCACCATGGCACAGCTGGGATCATTTTATTTAATCTCTAGTCGAAACAAGTCTAATACCACTTTACAAAGCAAGGGTAGCGATCTGGGGGTGCTGTGTTCAGTTAGTGCTGAATTTTGATTTGTATCTTAAGGTCCCTCTCAACCAGCTTAGTTGTTGAAATAATATAAATATTTACAATTGCTTTTGCTTATTTGAAGTCTACAAACATCTTTGGTCCTATGCCTTTATCTACAAGCACTAGCTTTCACATGCAAATCAGATCATTGCCTGAGCAAATAATAGCTAAGATTCCTAATTCTTTTGTTTGCACAAATACCACTTGGCATGTGAAAAATTTAGAGTTGTATAATGTATACGGAGCCTTGTCTCCCCAGACACCAGAGTGGCAGAAGTCAGTAGACAAGGCAACGTCATGTAGAAAGTGATTTTTAGTTTCTAGCGTGACTCACTCTGATATCCTCCATGACAATCTTTCTTGTCTGCTAAATTAGCATATGGGTGATGTGCGTTAAGTCATGGAATCTCAAATATTCTGCAGCTGGCTTCCAAGGGAAACTAATTTTAGCTCAGACACTTGCAAACAGTTAGAAGAGGTCTTCTGGGTCATCAGGTCTTTCTTTCTGTCTTCCAGAAGGCAACCAAAATCTGTCTTGGAAGAAGTTAGAATTTCTCTTTGCCTCTGTTCTTACTGGAAGATTGTCCAGAAGATCTATTCTCTTTTTTTTACACATTGAATATGTCTTTATTGTAATGCAATCACAGAAAAGGGCTGGAAAGCACATTTTCAAGGTGTCGTATCTAATTGTCGGTTTATTTTGCGTGTAAATTCCAGTATTTCAAAGAGTGCAATTAAATATTCTGACTATCATTTAAAATATTTACAATTCTCTTAGTCAGATAAGACACAATATTTTTAGTTGAAGATATTCCCTAGACATCTGCTTTTTTCTAGCCCATATGGTGGAATGTGTGCCACATCTTGTCTATATGTTATGCCGTACAGTTGCTGCCAAAAAGGAATATAAGTTACTATCTAAAGCAAAGCAGTTCAGTAATCTGGCAAAAAACCTTTCCAGAATTCTCATGTTTTTCATGCTGTCTGAATGATCAGACATCGGTATCATATTCTGCCCTTTGTTTTGAAGTAGGTCCTATGGAAACCAAGGAGATCCACTATTTACTTTTTAATGCAGAATTTAGTTCCCTAGGTGTTGTTCAGCTGGTTGGAATTATCTGTGGCTGGTGCCACGGAGAGAGCTGTTGAGTGTGAGAATCCTCTGGCATGCTTTTTTTGAACAATACACATTTATTACAGTTATGTCATGAGTCTTCTGTTGGATGACAGAACAAGCATGCAGATACTATTCTTAAAAAAAAATTCGTATTGCTATCTCTCATGTGAAAGTATAGCATGTCAGTATAGTGCCTGCACCTGAAATTTCTTAGGATGTTTATTATCAGTCAGCATCTCTTAGTAAAGTGGCTGTTGAGCCATAGCTTCAGCCAGATATTACTGGATCAGACAAACCACTGTGTGTAATGTCTGTAGCAATACTTAAGATACTTAGGCCTAACACAAGAAAACTCTGAGCAGAAAGCTTGGAAAGTGAGGGAATGGTTAGTGGTGTACTAGCTGAGTCCATGACTCTTCTGAACAAGAGCAAAGAAGTTATTCAGAATCCTTCACAATCCTCCAGCTGGCCTGTATCTGTCCTGCTGAGGCCCCATCACCTATGTATTTTTTTCTCTGTTCTTCCTGTTAGTATAATCCAAAGGCTGCAGTGAAATTCTTGGTTACTGACTGGAGATTGACTAACAGCAGAAACATATACTAATGCCTTTTTGTTGCTAGAGCTAGCAGTCTTCATTCTAGATTTAGACTTTCTCTGCAACATTTTGGAGAAATGAGGTTTGGTTTAGGCTATTCTCCAATTAAGCCAGGATTTATAAACCATATTCTGGTATTTCAGTCAGATTAAAATGGCGGTGCTCTATTACTCCTTGTGCACAGATTTGGTGCCAAGGATTAATATAATTAAGACGCTAAAATTTGATTAGAGCTATGTGACCGACATCCCAGGTTCATATCCTAAGTGTTGGTTGCCTTTTGCTCACACCAGGGGCGTAAGTGTGTAAGAGCGGATGTACATTTTAGTGAGAGCTTAAATCGCTCAAGGCATCGTGCTTTAAAACTGCTGTCGTATATTGTCTGCTCTGCAACAACAGGAGTCCCTGAGACTCTCGTATTGAGCTGTGTTACCTCTCCTTGCTCCGTGAAACATTCTGAGCAGCTGTGCACTCTTTGCATCAAATGCGGGTGTTCTACTTTTATACCAATGTATGTTATTCATGAGTTAAACCCAATGTAGGCATCCAGTTGGGTTTAAAATTACTGCTGAAATGTTTCTGTACCTGATGCTTGAAGGATATCTTCTTATAAGCCTCTTCTTTCTCCTTTCTTAATGATGTCAGCTTCCGCACCATCCCTATGGAGTCAGCTGCTGTTACTGGACAATTAATGTAGAAAGACATGTGTAGGATAACAGCTCAATAAAACTATTCTTGCTGTGTTGCTTATCAGCCAGGGTCTACTTAGTTTCATGCATTTATGCTGGAGGCAAAAGGCGTTTGAATGCAATCGTCTTACTGTAAATGACATTTTCCTGTTCTGATGTCTAGCTCAAACATGATATCTGCTGCAGAAATATTGCGGGGAAGAAGTATTGTGCTTTTTAACAAGGTGGGGAATGTAGGGGATTCTCTCTATTTTCATATCCTGATCTTGAAAGAGGTGAAATGCAAACATCACCAACCTGTTAAAAAACCCATTCCAGTTTTTGCTCACCTTAACCCTTTCCAATTATTTTTCAAGAGTTGCCTGTTCATTTCCCACTGCTGAGGGAGAGGTGTGAAATGCCCCTTAACTTTGTCTTAGTCCTGTGAGTAAATTCTGTTGCTGGATCCTCTCAGTTTAGCTGTTCTCTATTGAGGAGACCTTACAGAGTGTTTCTCAGTTGTTGTCCCTATTACCCATCTGTGACATTTACTTTCTATTGCTGTGATTCTTGTCCTTCCCACACTCAGCAGAGTGGGTGGTGGGGAATAATTGCACCCCTTTTTATTTAGGTTTTGGTGCCTTTCACCAGAATTTTTATAGGTCTCTTGATATTCTGAGGACCTGTCTTTGCCTTTCCCAAGTGTATAATTATTCTTGTTATCTTTAATTAATATGTGCACATAGGTATGCCAGATTACTTCCTTTTCTTTCCTTACCTTATAATAGCTCTTGAATAGGGGCAGTTCTGTTATTTTTTTCTCTGGTGAAGTTCCTGGGAGTACTTGTGTAGCTCTTACTGGGTGAGGACCACCAGCACAAACCTAATACTGAGTTTCTTGATGGGTGCATCAAAACCCAAGGTGCTTTAGGAACAGCACTGCATGCATTTTACATTCATCCCACTTCTGGTTTTCCCATTGTCACACGATGGTCCTGATGTGTTTGGGGCCTCTCTATTCTTGCTTAAGAGAGAGCTTGTGCCGTGATGTATGCTTGCTGCTTTTAGTAGGGTCGCCATCCCTGCTAGAGAGCCCTTGTCAGCATGGTTAGATGGTAGGTTGCAATGAGTCACTGTTCTGCTGAAAGCTGGCTTAGAGAATCAAAGTGAAATAATGTGTTTTCAACTACTTTTTCTTGTACTCTAGAGTGACAATGTAAGTTACGATCATTTACATGTGTTCATCAGTCTGACCTGTAATCAGTGTGATGTGCCAAGACCCTTTGTGGTGTTGGAGAGAGGTTTTATATGACAAAACATATAAATATATATAGAATCATGGAATCATTTAGGTTGGACGAGACCTTCAAGGTCATCGAGTCCAACCATCATCCATGCCCACTAAACCATGTTATGGAGTACCCCGTCTACGCGCTTTTTGAATATGTATGTATAAATATATATTGGACCCTCAATTTATGGAGGCATTTGCGGTGCTACACTTTAAGGGATGCCTTACTGGATGTGTTGAACTGGAATGTTCTGAGCATGGTCAAATGTGACAATAAATTGGAGAAGTCAGGGCCCATTAATAAGCACAACAAAATAATGCAGATTTCAGGAACACATACATTCAGGTTTTTGCATCTTCTCGGCAGACAAAGGACCTGGATTGTAAAATTTTGCTGTTGTATATATTTTGTTCCCCTTTGAACTTCTCCACAGGGTGTTAAGAAAGCCGCTGGTGACAGAGCTCAAAGTGCCGCTGTTGCTGGGAGGGGGTCTGCTTTCCTCCTCCTAGAGCTACAGAGATGCAGCCAGCAGTTGCCTGGGGGCAAAGGGACTGACCAGAGAGGAGCAGCCACAGCTTGGCTAATGAGCACCAATTAAAAACCTGACCTGGTGTAACCTAGCACGGGGAGGAAGGGTAGAAATTACAGGTGAGGAGCAAAAGGAGGAAAGCTTTTGAAGTAGCCTCTTATGCAAACAATGCAAAAGCCTTTTACTTGCCTATATTAATCTTGAGAAATTAGCATTTAATTTCTGTAATTAGCCTTTCATGCACTCCAAGGAAGCGAGCACACACTTACACACTCGTTCTCATTTCTTTTAAAACTTGAAGCCTTGCCGTTTGGTTGCTAAGGGGAAGAAAAGATTTTAGTCAGAGATGAACAAAAAGCAGAACTTGCTCCCAGGTGCTGGTGAATCATCAGGGAATGAAGCTTTTTTAATAATATCTAGAGGAAAGGAGGGGGGAAGTGTGTGGGTGTAAATTTAGTTTTCCTGAAAGGTGCTGAGCCTGACAGCCCAAGGACCGCAGTCCGGTGAGTGCAGAGGACCGGTGGGGACATGGCTGGCTGCTGTGTACCCGTCCTCTCCCCCACCACCTGAGTCATCACCTGGACAGGATGGTCCTGAGCCCCAGACCAGCACCCTGGGTGCTCATGTGGGAAACGGCCAGCGCGGCTTGTAACGTGGATGCTCACCTGCAGGCGGATGGACTAAGGCAGCTGCTCTGCTGCCCATGAACGATGCCGTCCCCTTCCGAGGCGGGGGTCAGCACAAAGGGTGAATTGAGGGAAATTAGGAGGGGTTCAGTGCAGGGCAGTGAGTGTATATTACAGGCAAGGAAGCTTCTTGTGAGGGAGATGGCCTGGAGGGAGGCTGTTAAGTGCAGAGAAGAGAGGTTTTTTGAGAAAAGAGAACAGGGCAAGGAGGCATGAAGTCGTAAGTCACAAGAAAATTGATCAAGATTTTGTATTTTCTTTATTTCAAAAATAGGGAGATGCTAGGTGGAGCAGAAAGCTAATGAATAAAAGAGTGAGGACGGGAATGAATTCTCCCACGTAAGTTACTGATTGTTGATAACTAAATCTGCAGAGTAAACCTAGGGCCTTTTATGCCACAATTTTCCAAAGTTATTACTTTTCTTAAATGTATACTACACTTTCAATATTTGCACCATAAATCTGATCCTGAGAGTTGCGTTTTTAGTCCTACGGCTGAAATTCCCCTGTCAGCAATTGATGCAGATCAAATTTTGAACTTCAAATATGTGCAGCAACCCACAGATCAAAGATTGTGCATGGAAATCTTAGCAGACAGCCCATGAGTAAAATGGAAAAAATCTGTACTCTGCTTGTAGGTAGCTTGCAAACAAGAAAAGCAGGGGGGTGGAGAATGACTTGAGCAGTTTACTATGAAATATCCACTTAGATGTAATATGTTATCTTTGGCTTAACATTATAAAGGACTTCTTCAGGTTTGCCAATAAAATACAGATAGCTGAGGACGAATTGCCGCCCAGCTTGACCTTTCTCAGAAAACAGATATAATTATTTAGATTCTTTAGTCTTTGGACCCTCACCATGTCAACAAAGATATGCAGCAATTACTAGGTGCTAGGTGATCTGTGTTATCTTTCTATAAGGGGTTCACTCTTGTCTGCTGTTCCCTCAGCAGCTTTTGCCATAAGACCGAGATGTGTTGCATCATTTTATTCCAGATCAGAAGACTTGGTCTGACTTGCACACTTGCTGGGGGATGGATATACCACCTTCCAGGCTGTGCTCAGCCACCATTGTAGCCTCCTGCTCAATGCATTATGCCATGCACGCTCCTTTCCCCAGGAAGGAGTTTTTCTTCCATCTTATCGGTACCTCTTATGTGGATCCTGCGGCTTGACCCAGCTGCAGGCAGCACTAGTGGTAGCATCCAGCTCACGTGTCCTCCTGGGAGTCCTTCTCCGCACCCACCTCCCCACAGCAAAGACTGAAGGAAGATGGCAACGGTTGATTAGCAGAACTTGACCTCAGGTGCTGCTGAAATTCAACTAGTCAAGCAAGATAAGGGCAAATAAGAAACTTTTAGAACTCTCTTTCTCAACCCACGAAGAAAAAAATGCTGATATTCTGTACTGTCTGGTTGACTGTGCCAAGCCATCACTTAGAGATGGACATGGTGTCCTTTCATCTAGTAGGAACTGTAAGAATTAAATACTTCGGTAGCCAAATGTCAGCTTGGTTAGTCAATAATGCTTCTTCTGACTTTCTCTTGATGCTCAAATACTGCAAAACTTTGCCAAGGAGATTATTTTCTGCCCCTGTTTGTTTGGGGATTTTTGAGCCTTGTTCTTTCACTTGTGCACAGTGAATGACCTTGTCTTTGTCCTTCTGTTCTGTAGCGGATAAACTTCACAGCTTTTAATACCTGTTAAGGTTTTAGCATGGTGCGCAGGCTTTCCTCTTGAAGTATGACTGCTATAAAAAGTGTCTTCCATTTTGAAATATTCTGTTAGATTGAGGTTTTAAAGACAGAAATTAACTTTTCTTCTTTTTTTTTCTTTTTTTTTTTTCCCCAATGTTTTTTGGTATGTTTTCCTCACCCCACCACACCTCTTGTGCCCACCTAGTCAAGACTCTGCTGAATATGTTACTGGTATTTCATCTTGGTTCTGTGAACACCATTACTGGATGTGCAGTATGCTCCAGAAGGTTGTTGATTATTTTTATTGCTGTCTTGGAGCTCGTCAGTGAGCTGCCTAGCTCAGAGCTGGAACTGGAGCCATTCCCAGGCTAATGAAAACTTTTTTAGGGGGGGACTGGAGCAGAGTCATTCCTCTACATTCTAATATCAGAGATGAGAAGCAGTTTGTCTTGCTTGCTCCCACTTCTAATAGTCTTGCATATTTAGGATAAGTAAGTAATTTAGGACTAGAAATGTTACCTGTTAATTCCATCTGGAATCAATGAGGTAGATTAAAACTGTATAGTTTAGAAACACTGGAAATACAAGGAAAGCACTGCAAAGTTACTGGTGCTTGAAATTTTTGTTATACTGTGCAAACAAATGCAAAGTGTGATGATTCAGTGCATCTGCAGTTTCAGAGAAATATATTGGAGATTAGAAAGGGAAAACAACATTACATTGCTATGCAAAGCCTGCAGAAGGGAGGAATATACTCTCATACCTTCTGTGGGACATAAACTGGTAAAACCTAAGTAAAAACTTATCACATTGTATGAATTTAATTTGTTTAAAAACAAAATGGGTCAATTCAACAATAGGAAGGGTTAGTTCAAGTTTTTTTATGATAAACTTCTCAAAAAAGGGAGTTTATAGCCAGTCATTTTATTCACTTCAGTCTGTGACTTCTCCTATATAATCTGTGTCCAGTGGAGAATGTGGCTGGTATTTTGCTTGCTTCTTTCTTCTTTTGCCTTCTAAAAGCAGAACATGCGGGAGTGTAGGAAGAATACCTTCCAGTTTCTGAAACATTATTTCCTGTAAGATGATTATGATGATACCCTGACAGTATTTTTGTGTATGTATATATGCACCTTGAAACCAAAATCCCAATAAAAACAAAACCCGAGAACTAAAAACAGAATCTAGAACTCCAGGCACTTGTTAAATCTGAGCTAAATTGCCTGCCGGGCCAGTGCTGGGAAGAGACTTCGTGAAGCGCTGCTTGGAGGGAAGCGTGAGAGTGAAGTCACTTTGAGGAGTCACCTCCACCTGTGCAGGGCTGAAGAACGGGTCTGAAAGGCAGAGGCCGGGGTCCACTGAGTATCTGCCACAGCACTGGTGTGCTTCTTATGGTACTCTGCCCTTTTAAAAGCCCTGAGAAAGCAGCAATAACGTGTAGCCCAAGCAAGTTTCTGTACGCTTGCTGGTTGTGTTCATGCTGTTCTGTCACAGCTGCCCATCTGCGTCCTAAAAACTAAGATCTTGCGCTGTGTGATGAATCCTTTGGCTTACCCTCCTAGGTGCTTCCCCTGGGAAGGCTGGGGATAAGCTCAGGATACTTAGAGCATCTCAGAGGGCTCCCACTTACGTTTCGCAGGACCTCAGTCCTGCAGTCTTCGTCTGTCAGCAGGTATTGTAGCAAGCTGCGTGGCATGGCCCTTGCTGCCCCAGAGTACCGCTCTAGTATGCCTTTTAAAAAGTTCATGGCCTTTGAATCGCATCTACAGATGGAACTATTATTAGGTGGTACCTTAGGAGTCACCATCCCTGGAGGTATTCAAAAAGCACGTAGACAAGGTACTCTGTAACCTGGTTTAGTGGGCATGGATGACGGTTGGACTTGATGATCTTGAAGGTCTTTTCCAACCTAAACGATTCTGTGATTCTATGATCACATGGTCCAGCCCCAAGCTGGTAACTCACAGTACAGTGTGGTTACAGCACCTGCTCTTGCACCGTCTGTGTCATTCGTAGGGACTGTGTGAGTTGGGGAAAAGGTTAACGGAGGCCACATCAACCCTGACAGCCCCTCATGGTGAATCTGCAGACCAGCTTTCAAGTGTGCCTGACAGCCACAGCAAGGCCAGGGCTGAGGGGCTGGCGGGACGTATTGCTGCTGCAGAGCTGTTTCAAGATAGGGGACATTGCTCAATTTATAGCCCTCCAACCCACCAAGTTTGGGGATTACAGTTATTTGTTCTTTGGCAGGGTCTAACCACTGACAGTGAACATGGAGAATCTTCTTTAAAGGTGTCCCCAGGCAGAAGAGCTCCATACAGAGAAGAACAAAGATCCTCCACTGCTGCCCACAGCTGTGAAATTTTGCTGTAGTCTGTAGCAGTCATGGAGTCAGATTGCATTAACATGGGTGAATTTGTCATCTTGGACTCCTTCAGAAGGGAGCTGGTTGCCTTGCTTAGCTCTGTGTAAGTCAGAGCCCAGAATAAAGGCTTCTTGCAATGTTGCTCTGAGAAGGAAATATGCAATGGAGAAATTAAAATATTGAGTAGATGGCTATTGAGTCAATTGCTAAAAGCCCTGTCTTCAGGCTTGGATGCCAGCAAAAGTGCCCATCTTGAATCTGCCTGCCCCAATGGTATACATTGGAGACAATTTAGTTAGGACCTCAGCTTTTTTAGCCATATAATCTTTTGTATTTGGTGTTAGCACACTGGTCCATATAGAAAAAGCCCCGATTCTCATCTTGCTCAAAAATTGATGACATAAATCAATGTTCTTCTGTTTTGTTTTTCTTTTTCCCTAAGTCTATTGAGAGGACTTGCAGGATTAACTTCTCATATGAGTGCTTTCTACCCAGGTGCAAATGAGCAAAACCAGTGACTGCATATGCTGCATTTTCTATCATTTGAAGCTGAAGCATCAGGATTGGAAATTTTTCTGGAAGCTGTGTGTTGGGTGAAGCAGAAGCCTTGTGGTTATCATGTGAATGATGGGGTGAACTTCTCTGAAGTGTCACCCAGGAGGTTAGAAGTTAGACTAGGCTGAAAGTTCAATCTTTGCTTTATCTGGGGCTCTCTCCAAGGTTTAATGAGAACCATTTTTTTCATCCTATCTCCCTGCTCTAATTCAGTGGTGGTTTTGTAAATCTGCAGGGCCAGAAAGGAGAATTACTGGCCATCTATTCTGACCTCCTCCATAATAAAATCAATAATGCTTCCCAATCTAAATTCTTACATGAACTAAAGGAAACCATTATTAAAAAAAAAAAAAAAAATTCCAATCTTTGGTTAGGGATTACTTAAAATGGTGAATCCACTGATTTAAGGCTTGAGAGGTAAGTAGTTGGTCCCAAATTTTAACATCCTTGGGATTTAACCAGGTTTTTGAAGTTACCTTTTACAAGCCTACTTTTAAGGTTTGATAGAAAAAAACCCCACAACTCCCACCATGAAGTTCTGCTAGACTTACTATCTACTTTCAGTCTTCAAAGCATGTGTGGGTGGTGATTGATGCAGATGTATTGCAGAATGAATATAAATGCCAAAAATACTAAAGCTCTTCAAATTTTCTGTTTCTATAGAAAAATGTATCTATTCCCTTTCATTGCTGTAAAATGCTGTAGCTGGTTTTCGGTTGTCTTGTTTGTGGAGACTAAGAATCAACATGTGCTATTTTGTTTGGTTTGGGTCTGATTTACACACTAAATGCGTTGTGGTTTGTCCAGAATTGGAATATAATATTCCTTCTGAATATGTATTTGGTTTCAGCATCTTGTTCATATCTGTACGATGATGCATAGGTGCATTTCTTACACAAATTTTTTATTTGTATTTTAAATGTAATAACTATTGTACATTTAAAATATACTGTTAATGCTAATTCCGCAGGAGAAAGCTTTACCGTGTTTTTTAATGGAACTTAAAATGGTTGTCATTATTTTCCCTTATAGTAAGTGGTGGAAGTTTTTATACTCTACAAAGCAGTGGTATATGATGCTTCATTTGAGATGTCATACCATTTTGTCACCTACTTTTATGGATACTAAGACTTAAAGCCTTGTTTGTGGTAGGCGCTGCACAGACACCTCCCAGGGATGTGGTCTGTGCCCTGATTACAAATAGAGAAGACAGAACCAGTGCAGAGTGAAGCAACTTGTCTCAAGTCGCAGAGGAGATCAAGAAGAGAGCTAGGAACAGGAGACAGGTATCCTGCCATTCCAAGCCAGGCTGTGTGACTTCTCGTGATGTATACATCTGAGTCTTTCCAAAGAGCTGGAGAGTATTCTATCAAGAGCAAAGTTTTGCTGGCAAAGCAATAAATCAGGTGGTCTCTGATGGTGGCAGCTAACCAACAACATTATGATAATTAATTACTGTTCAAAGTGGAAAAAGGAACCTTTAAATAACATTGTTGTAACCGTTTAAATGCTGACCTTTCAGCAATGACTGTGGTAGCTCAGAGTCTGAAAGTATAAAAAAGTCCATTTTCTGGAGAGTTGGCTGACTGACAGCTGGTGATTATTTTTCTTGCAAAATTATTTTGTATGTGTATATGAAAATATTGTTTGAAAAAATTGGGAACAACACATTAGCTATTTCTCTATGTATCACAGGAAATGTGCTACCACCGAAGCATTGCACTCATCCCTACCTGTTTGCCTCAAGCTCGTGTGGGGAGTTAAGTTACAATAACAATAGGCTCCACCTGTGTTTATCATTGCAGCTTATTTATCTGAAGTGAGACTGGTGGACTTGGAAGAGCAGCATCTTTTTGGTGCTTTTTATCGTGACCTGAATGAGACTACACAACTAATTAATGAATTACTACAGTTTCACAGAGAGAAGGAATTTCACTTATCCTGAAATACCCTTTTAAAGCAAGATACTTAAATACATGCTTTTCTTGAAGCAGTAAAGAAATTAAGAGAACTATTACCTTGCTTTATCAGGTTATAATTGGATAGAAAATGGAGGATTTTTATAAATAAGGGATACTAGAATTTAAATGGAAGTTACAAAAGAAACAACTGGATGCGAGGCAATCCTAGAGGTGGCAGGTACTAGGGAAAAGAAGTAGTAAAGGCCATAGACTTTTGGGAACAGAAATCTCCTAACTGTTAGGTTTGACCTTGTATATTAAGCTGTGGAGGTGAAGGAAAGAGCTAGGCTTCTGAATTTAAAAGACCCAATTTCCCCAGAATGAGGGAATTGATAGGCATATATAATTGGATGTTATTACTGTGGGGTCATGGTGGGGCAGGGAGGTTAGCATGAAGGTAATGCTGCAACTGATAATGGCTCAGCAGAACCTGTTCGTTCTGGAAATAAATATTTAGAGGGGCTGGAATGACTGTGCCTAATAAAGAAATTATGCATGCAAATTATGAAGGACAGCAAGGCTTATAAAGAGATTGGGAGGGTCACTAAACATGAAGATTGACCACAGACACGAGTGACTTAAAAGAGTATGAAAAAGAGAAAATTTTACGTACAGTCCATAAAATCTCTTAAAAAATTCTTTCTGATAGCACTCTGAAAAACAGTAAAAAGGGATGTTATGTAGATTGGCTACTGCATAGTTAAATGCAGGTCAAAATATGTTGCTACAACAGTACTTGCTAGAGCAGTCTTTGAAACAAGGAGATGGGGAACTCATGAATTTTTCTCTCACTTTTTTGGAGTAAGCTGCAAGGACCCTGGGAAAATGATTATAAATTCACATTGCGCCATCTTCTAAGTACGTGGAAAATGCTTTTATACTATGCTGAAGATTTGCCAGCTTACTACAAGGGCCTTACATTGCAAATTCAACAATGTTCAGCACAAATGAGCTACAGTTATAGTTTGGGGTTTCTCTGAAACACCTTGTCTCTTTTTCTACTTTTCTTTGTGATGTTTTGGGGTTTGTTTGGTTATTTTTTTAGTGTTTCCTCTTTGATTTTGGTGTTTGCCACAATGTGGTTTCATTAGGAGTGCTTCAATTTTAGCTTTGGTCAACACGCTTGTAATAATGTCTTCTCCAAAGGTGTCTGAAGGGGCGTGCATCCTCACTGAATGTTGCAGTCTATTTAAGTTCTTTCATTATCTTATTGTGCCTAACATTATTGTGGGGGTGTGGGGTGGATTTCAAAAGAACCTTAGACCAGATTTTAATGATCATTGGAACGTGTAAGTGCTGTATGAAATATATCATAGGGTGATTTGTGATTTAGGCTGGAAAGGACCTCTAGAAGTCCAGCTACCTCCTCTAATTAAGGACAGTTTATTTCAGGTTGCTCAGGGCCCTGTTGAATCCAGTTCTGAATATCTCCAAGTATGGAGACTTCAGCTTGGGCAACTCATTTCAGAGTTTCACAGAGAGAATTTTTTCTTTTTTTGAGGGGGTTGTGGGGTGGGTGGGTGGTGGTGGAGGTGGTGGTTTATGTCCCTAGTCTCTACTTGGAATTACCATTTTGTCCATTTTTACTTGCCCTATCACTATGTACCTCCAAGAAAAAATCTGGCTCTAAATCTTGCTAGTAACTGTATGAGGTATATGCATTTCTGAACTTTTTTACAGTGAGGAACCTATCTTCTCCTAGATATCACCTGTAATTTTAAGTGTGGAAACACCTAGTGGTAGCGAAGGTTCTCCTTGGTTTATTTATCTTTCCCAGTAAATTCCTGAATCTGGTATCAGGGCTAAGTTGTGTTATACCTCAGAGAACATAGACTAGATAAATTACTGCCCTGTGAATGCCTATAGATACAGTATTGTTCCATGGTGCTTTGCTAACAAAGCAAAGATAAAATGTGTGTGTTTAAATCAGCCTTTCAAGTGCATTTTTACTTCCCCAGCAGTGGCTGCTAAGACATCAGGTTTTTATTCTATTTCAAAATGGGTCAGTCTTGGGTTTGTTAAATAATCCAGTATTTCCCAGACTTAAAGCATTCCAATTTTAAACCGATAACTTCAAAAGTCCCTTTGAATAAGAGGGTGTCTATCTACAATATCCACTACATATTGGTACATAATTTCAGTGTAGTCTTAATGTAAGTTATTAATTAGGCTAACATAATGTTCATAACTGCGTAATTTAGACCTGCTAAGCTCTAAATGCAGATATAAACTTTTTCTTAAAATTGCATTCTAACTTGTAATTAGTGTCTTGAAACAACTGAAGGATTTTCTTTTTTTCCTTCCTCTAAAATAACTTTCTCCTCCCCTTCCACTAATTTTAAGTGAAGCTTGATAAAAATGGGGCATTTGCAGCCAAATTCTGGGGAAGATCTGGGACATGAGATACGTACTTGGAAAAGTCTCAAGAAAGATTACAGGTGAACAATTATCCACGGGGATATGTTGGAAGGAGATTAAGGCAGAGAAATGACAGCTATGTGGGAAATTGTATATATTTGGATGCATTCACAGTGGAATTGACTGCAAAGATAAGAAATTAAGTTCACTTTGTAAGTGGTACTGATGACTGCAATCATCAGTACCCTTCTTTCATCAGTACCCCTTCTTTCTCAAGTTGCTGAAGCAACAGTGCTATTAGCAAAGCTTCTTCTCCCCCCCCCCCGCCCCCCCCTTTATTTAATGTGTTTTTGTTTTTGTTCTTAAGTAGAAACAAAGGACATGGAATTTCAAAGACTCTATTGAGGTAGCTGAGCCATGAGGTTGAGATTAGGAATACAAACCAGGCAAGAGACTGTCAGGTTTCTGCAGCTGCTGGTGGGTTTTCCTACTCGTTTTCCCTTTGCTTTGAGCAGTGACATGAACGAATGCTGTGGTGTTGGTTCTGATTTGCAGTCTTCATGTCCAGCTTCACAGCTCCAGTGGGGTTCAGCCATTCTCTTGGTGCTCTCTAAACACAATCTCGAAGCTGAATTTTTTAAGGAGTTTGTTCAGTGTCTTGCAACTGGCTGGAAAAATCCAGACATAGTTAACTTCAAATATCTTTATCTCCCTGTTGGTTGAAGCTGTACTAATCACAAGGTGAGGATACCTGGGAAGGTTCAACACTGTTTGAACTAGTACGAAGTTAGAAGGTTTGGTGTCAACACTTAGCTTTTTAGCCCTTCTGCAGCCATGCCTAGTCACCCGACTGGCAACAAATTTTGTCCTAAAGTTTGCTGTGGGGAATGACCCTTTCACTGGTGTTTGTGAACAGGAATCTTCTGGCTTATAAAACATTGCCTTTTGCCTTCAGAAGAAGGGAAGCTCCATGTCAAAGAATACAGACATCTACAGGTCTTGAAAGGTGACACTCCTCCTCTTGGAGAGTCTTTCTTCAGGCTGTCCCATGTGAGGGTGTGTTAGATCTGGAGGTTTTCACATGGTCGTAACCACTCAACGATGAGCAACACCAACTTGCACCAGCTGAGGATGTAACCAAGTTGTTTCGTACTTTAACCTCGAAGCCTCCTTGTTAATACAGCAGTAAATGTACTCATTGCAATTAAAATTACTACTTTTCAGGTAAACATATGGTGAGGTTTGCGCTTTTTCACTTTGAAATAGGATTTCCCTAACTTTGTTAATTAGCAGTGTTGTCCAAACAGAAAGAAACATATGGCTTATGCCATGCTGACTTGAAGTCTTTGGAGTCCCACTGGAGAATAATTAAAGTGATTTTGATTTACTGATGTGATGAAGTACGAGCCATTCTCATTTGGCCTTCTGTCTAGAAGCTCTGAGACAGTAAGGTACCTTAGCAGGAGAGCTGTAATAATTAACATGAGCCAGACTGTTATTTTTCAGATAGCTTTGTTGCCGCTAACAATCATTTGTAATTATTAAGAGACTTTACATAATCCTTGCAAGAGCTCACGTTTACCCATCTCTGGAACCGCATGGTTAGTTGGGCTTAGTTTAGACTGAACGATTGAGAGATTCCAGCATTTCAGTTCTTCTTGAAATCAGGTAGGTTATTATAATGAAAAAATCTCTCCTGTCAAAGGGAATCCTATCCCTCTTTTTTTACTGCTAACACCAAGGAACATGCTGTCCAGTGCAGTTTTTCAGAGGTGTATATTTGTCTTTGTTTTTCCCTTTTGGAAACAGTTGAAGACAGATGTGCATGGAAAGTGCAGATTTCTTCATTGAACATGTGGAAAATTTTAAAATGAAAGTTTTGACTAAAATATTCAAAAACAGCTCAACGTTTTGTCTGGAAAACAGACAATAAGAGGTGTTCATATGAGTAAAAACTTAGCTTTCTCCTAGGAAAAAGTTTAGGCAGAATTTTTACCCAGCATGGATAATTCACTCTGCTCTCCTGATGCTCACCGTGAACTGGAAATAAGAGAGCCTGTTTGCACATCACTGTAAATTTTACTCCACAAATGGCTGTTTAACAAAGGTATGTGTCGTCTCCTGCAGGTTACTGAATGTAAACATGAATGCTGCTGAATAAATGGAAATTAAACTGTGTAACGTAGGCAGCGGATGTCATAAATATACAATGCTTAGAAAATGCAGAGTAAATAACTGATGTCAAAACCTTTGTTCAGAGGCAAACAGTATGAAGACCATGAAATAGGAAGAGCTTGAGCTTCTTGATTGCAAAAGTCTTGCCAATTAATTTTCAGAATAGGTTTCTCTGGATTCTGTTTAATGTAAACTTTTAGCAATGCTCTAAGATATCAGTATGTGAATCTGCATAAGTTGAAACTAAGGGCAAACCACAGTTTAGTTTAGAGTCAGGTTGAAAACTTAGGCACTTGGGAGGCTCTGTCTGAAGCTTAAAAATTGGAAGGGTGTCTGGGATCAGGTGTACTCATGAACTCTTGGTCAGACACAGTCTGATGAGAATGGTTCCTCTTGAAGGCTTCATCCTGCCCTGGAACTGGAATACACTGTTTTGCAGTTTTGAAGTGAAAGCTTTTTTCTCTCAGGAGGTGCATCTGAATTATATTGTCTGAGCTATAGAACTGGGTTTATGCTATGCGATCTTTGGGAGGCTTTTGAAAGTTTTAGAAACAACGGAATCTTTAAACTTGATTTCTTTTAGTTAACAGCGGAAAGTTACTGGGCTTCAGATACCAAAACTTCTAAGCCGATGTACAGATCTTACCTCATAAACAGAAAATTGATGTTGGTTCTGTAAATTACTTAATATTTCATGTGCTCCTTTCAGAAAACGATTGGAAATCTGCACTTTGGGAATGTTCCTTTCTAATGCAGATGGGTGACTTTAGGTATAGAACTGTCCTTTTTTTGGAGGGGGGGTAGTATATCCTGCAATTCATAATTTTGCTTGTTTTCTCTTACTAGGGCCAAATTCTACGTTGCAAAGAGGTCCTTATGTTTTTCTTGGCCCAACCTACTATGCGCAGAAGTCAGCTTTCTGTTTTAGACCGATCATAGACCTCAGGAAAGTAATTTCTTCCCCCTCCTTGCTGACAACATCAGGAGGCAGGTTTCTTAGGACTCAAATATGAGACAGAAATGGAACAGAATTTTGCAGGTGTGTGATGCTGCATATTTGAGGAAGTCGCAGAGGATCTGTGCACGAAGAATCGAGAAGCCTTGCATTTTGTGTGGGAATTTGCCCCGCAGCTCTCGGTGCTGGTGGAGGGCACTATGTAGGCTTTGGTACCTAAGCAATTTACAATTAGTTGAAAACCGTTCTCTTACATTGATAATATATGTTCTACTCAAACAGAAACTGTAAAATTGATCTAAGTGTGAATCTTTGCCTCTCTCTCAAAGAGCATAGCTCTCTTTCAAAAATGTAACGCTGTGTGTGACGCAGGAGTTGCCATGGAAAAATACATTGGGCCAATCACTCATGATTTATTTATAGCAATTAGAATGCACATCCCAAGATCCAATAGTAACTTTGATTAAAAAAAAAAAAATCCAGACAAAGGATTGAAGCACATAAATTGTTTGGAACATTTGTGAGTCTGTATGGTTAATATATTATTTAGAAAATTGACTATGCATGTTCCTGGACAGGGCCTTGAAGTATCAGTGCTGCTGATATTTGCTTCTATATTTCTGCTGGTGATAATGTTATTACTGCTGTTGTATACTTACCATCTGTTCAGTGACTATCTAGTAGGTATAGTAAATATCAGTTCAAAGTGAGATTTTTCTTCTAATCATCTCATTTTGAAAATGTTTTTGTAAAAGTGAATGCTTTGGAGAAATCTGTACACCTGTACCTTGCTGGGAACATGGTGCCCAAGGTCCTTAGAGCTGGATACACTTGCCTGTGATGCTTAAACTACAACAAGCAGTGAATGTCTTCCTCCTGATGGCTTTAAATCGCATTAAGGCAGAAACATTTTATTTATTTATTTTGATGAGCATTAAGCGTTTTTCAGTGTTGACTTTTTTTAGGTAACTGCTGAAGCATCAGAACTTTTGTTGATATCCCCCACCCCCTCACCCCTGAAATGTGCTTTATCTTTTGGCAGTGGTGAAAATCAAACGAGCAAATGCACAAGTCTTCAGGTTTAAGTATTTGTGTTTATTTGTTTAATGGGTGGACACCCCTTGGTTTTTTCTTTCTTCTCCAGGGATGTGTCTTATGGAGACTTTGACTCCGCTAGAGGCTAAGGAACTCCTCTGGAGTTTATTGCCCTTGTCCTTCTATCATTATGTGGCTTGCTGAGTTTCATTTCAATTTGGCAGTGAGTTGGGAGTGTCAGCTTTCTTTGATGTATAGCTCCCTCAGAGGTTAAATCAATAGTGTTTTAAGCATATCGCTTTCTTTCAGTGAGGCCATTGCTGGGGGAATTCTTGCAATTTTTCTGCTTTCATATTTTGCATTTAAAATGTAATGTTAAGGAGCAAAAACTACGTAACAAAAATCTGAAAGCAACTGCAACATAGCTGGTTTTAATTACCTGGAGTTAATATGTGGAGTAGAAAATTTAGGGTTCACTGCCTTGGAGCTGGGTATGTACGAGATTTTTCTGATTATAACTTGAGCCTTGTCTCATTCTGTCATGGTTCATGGGACTGATGGAGGCTTTCTCTCCATGGACTGATTTTGTATTCATCTCTTGAGACCTGTTGATGTTCTTAAGTCTTTGTGTGAGGCGGGAAGGAATATGGGCTTTAGCTGGTCATGTGCGTGCCTGTCAATCGCTCAGCAGGCTATGTGCGGGCTGCACTTGGACCCTCAATGGGAAAGGCTACCACATAGCTGCTGGAGCACATGGGCTCATGCTCCTGGGCTCGTGATCACTGGGGCTTCCTGAGAGCGACTCCTTACTAGGGAACGTGCCTCTATCTGCTCCCGCACAGCATCCTTCGCTTGGTCCACCGCCTCTACCCAGAGGGCTCCGGGGCTCCACTGCAAGCATGTAAGGGGTAGTAAGGTATGGTAGGGAATGAGAGAGAAGAGTCAGGAGACTGAGGCTTGGGTAGGATGCCTGGGATTGTCAGGAAGCCCTTCTGCAAAAGAGAGGGCCTTTGAGAATTATGCTGGCCGTGCAAGCAGCATGAGACAGTGGCTTCAAGGCTTGTGCGTCCCGGAGCATCCAGTTTGAGCACTGCTCTTTTAGACCACAGAATGCGTTCAGCTAGGTGAGGATCTCATCCCTCAACTGTCTCTTGCATCCTTGCTTGATTTGGCAGCAGACTAATAACAGCTGCCCCTTGATGGGTTTTACTGTGTCACTTATGCGTGCCATAGACAGTATCTCACTTGTCTGGTGTTTTCTTTGGTGTGTGCAATAATTTAGCCACCCTAGAGGACTTAAAGAAATCATAGGGTTCTTCTGGAAGTAGCAGTAGAGCTGTGTCTCTTGAGAGAAAAAAACACCAACAGTGTTGAAGCTAAGTAAAAATTCACCTTACCCTATATCTTTTCTGCAAAACCACAACTCCTAGGCTTCACAAAGAAACAAGCTGCCAAACAAGAGATTGTTTTTCCTGCACTGGTACTAGAAATTACAACTACAGTTGACTGGAAGCTTCCTTCGTCTGCAGGCTGCAAGTGTAACAAATGCTCTCCCATCTTTATTAGTGCAGTTTTCACCTCCAGAACTGTAGAGAAATGCCTGGGGTTGGGATGACATTTTGAGCTGGGATTCATCAACTTCAACTAGTAGACACCTGCACTGCAAGCAGCTAATCTGACTTGTTGTCAAGACTCCCTTCAAAGTTGATGGAGTGAAATGGATATTTTTAAGAGGTGATTTATTTCATGCCATGACAGCTATCCAAAATCAGTCAGATGTATTGAACCTTAGAAGTTTCTATTTCTTGATTTGTCAGAAAGGAGTCTGGACAACTAACTTTGTCTATTTAAATTTTGCCTAGATGAATTCAAACCTTGAAATCTGTATTCTTGTTCCTCTAAGCAATATTTTGTTCAAAGGAGGCTAACACCAAACAGTGGATAAGCTGCTCTCCACTTGTTGCTTTTGGGACAATATTTGCTGGGCACAGATTCTTGCTCAGAATGAATTACCCTTAACTTTTCTGGTGATACAGACACATGGGCTTGCCTCTCAATATTTGCATGGATCAGCTGAGCCCCTGAAAGTCCCTTGAGATTTCTGTGGGAATTAAGTGACCAAATACTTTGAAAGACTTTGGAAAATCTCAACCTATGCCCAGTTTTGGTGTTTGGTAGGAAATGGAGTGTGCTTTTCCTCCAAAAAAAAGAAAGTTAAGACAAAGGTCCAGCTCACTTCTCAAAACTTCTTGCTTCCTCCAGAAACAGATGGTTGCAGAAACTCGGAGATGTTTGGCTGCCTCAGGCCCCAGCAGTTTGCCTGGTGGGTGGGCTGCCTGGGCTGGCCGTGTCTGCAGGAGGGCTTCTGGGTAGCTGGAGCTCTTGGGGAAGTTGCCTGCTGCCTCTGAAAGCTTTGGAGGCACGAATACGCTCCTGTGCAACACTCGTGATCCTTCTGTAGGAGCGTTTTTCTGACAGAAATCTCTTCCGTCTGAAAATCTTCAGCCAATTTTGGCAGATAGCATGGATTCACGTGCTGAGCTATCTGGAGGACATGCCATGTGTTCGCTGCATTAGATAGGGTGAATGTGCAGAGGGAAAATATTTTCCAAGCCTGCTGTGATGGATAGTTGAGCTTTACTTCCTTCAGTGAATTCCTCCTGTCTTTCTCCTTTATATCTCCCCCCCACTCCCCACTCCACTCTTGGTAAGGTAGGCAGGCTTTTTCTCATCTCTCAATATGAACTCTGATATTTGGATACCATAATGTTGTCCATTGGTCTCTCATTTCCACGTAGTGCCAACATAGTTACATTTCTTTTTAGAGACTTTAGATTTATGTTTCTGCCGAGTTTACACCACCACTATGCTTTGAGTAGGAAAGTAAGGAGGTTTGACTCTGTGCATGGATGGATCTCTTATACCTCCTGGACCTTTATTCAAAGCTATGCTTCCTAGAAGTAGCCATGAGATACCTGATGTCTCATGTCATGCAATTCTTTCAGCAGAAATTGATTATATGACTCAGTTACAATCCTGAGAAGGGTTATCTTAGTGCTTATGTACAGGCATAATATCTTCAGATTTTCAGCTTGCTGACATTAACTGTATCACAGCGACGATGCCAATTGAATTATCTGTCCAGTGAGACTTCTGAGAGCTGGGAAAGTAACTCGGCTTCCTGCTGCTTGGCATGTGCTTGGAGGTAAAAATTGCCTGGCGGCTCAAAGAAATATTTAGAAGTGATCTTTAATATTAAATGTATTCAGATTGATTTTTAATAGTTGTAAACAGAAATACCATTCTTCTGTCAAACAGGAATATGGGTGGAGGATGCTTATGGAAGTTCAACATGTTTGGGGTTTTGGTTTTTTTTTCACTCTGGTTGTTCCTGGGAGGACTCAAGTTACTAGAAATAATTTATCTCTCAAAGTGAAAATTCTCAGTGGAGATTCTTTAGGTCTTGGCTGTGAAAACTGGAGCCAGCTTAAAACCTTCTTGTCTCTCTCCTGTGTTGCTTTTTCCTGCTCCCTCAGTTGTACCAACGTGGTCTTTTGGAGCTATGCTGTGTTACAGAAATGATCCAGGTGAAAATATCTTTCTAGAAAGGGAAGGATAGGGAGTTATTTTTAAACTGACTTGACCTCTAACATTATTTTTGTGCAGAATGTGGATATAACTGTTAGAAATTAGCCACTGTGGAAGTAAAAGCTACTGAAAGCTTCACAAAGTGGCCATTCTGTGTGGGAGAAGACATTTTGCCTTAGGTCTTGGACTTTAAGGATTGGAAGCTGAAGACATGGTGCATATTGGAACAAACACAGACAAAGCAGTGCTGTAAATGCAAAGGTAGAAGGCTGCTGGCAAGAGGTACATTATACTGCTCTAAAGCCTGTTAAAATGTTTCCATAAAAACTGGTTTTGACAGAAAATTCATTTTTTATTAAACAAGGCTTTTTCTGTAGAAAGCTGCCCTCCCCACTCCCCTTTATTTTAATAAAGGAAAAAAAAAAATATTTCAACTATTCATCCAGAGATTGATCTGGCACTTGCAGAAATACCAATGAGTCAAAAAATACTGGAGTCAGAAGAGGCCATAGCTTATGTATTTTGAGAGTGTAACTGAGGAGTCCAGTCCAGGTAGGAATGTGAGTCAGAGTTATGTAGGGTCCAAAATGCACTTCCAATGAGGCATGGAGGGAAAGATCTCAACTGCAATTTCCTAGACAAAAGCTGTCAGGTTTTTGTTTAATTTCTCTGCCCTGCAGTCAACATTTTCCAAGGTATAGCTGTCAGTTACCTGCTACAGCTGCAGAAGCAAGAAATGTGTTGACCCAACCATAGCATGGGCCTCACCTGCATGCCTAAAGGCTGTCACCGCATCAGCTCTAAGGGTATCCGCAACTTCCAGCCCTCCTTTTTTTTTAAGCTCTGTTTGCTTCATGTGACTTTCTAGTTATACTTCTTATGCTCAGGTTTAAAAATTCTAAATACAAATGTAAACAAAAAAGCTGGGCTACGTGTGCCCTCATGGAGAGAAGGTTCCCGTGCTGTGAGCAGCTGTAGCACATGGACACTGCGGTGTCACTTGCTCGTCCTGGGGAGGGCAGAGCACAGTGCTGCGGCCAGCATCTTAGAGGTGGTTGTGCTTCTCTGCTGGTCGTGGGCAAAAGAAGAAAAATGCAGCCTTAAATTATGTGCTTATGCTGGCAAAAACAAGAGGGCTCGGATGTTTACTCTGGTGTAATTGCTAACTTAAATTGACCTGCAGCCACATACAGCTGAGAGATGTGATGGAGAGGGGCTGTTCATTTCCTGGCTGGATTAGCAAGATGCTGGTCAGTACTAGGGATGTGCCTATCCCAAGGTATGAACTAGTGTCCACTGAGGGACGGCTGAAGAGACCTTCTTTCCCTATGCAAAGCTCAGCTGACAGCAGTCAGACTTGTGCCCTCTGAATCTTCCTTTAACTCATTCATTCCTTCTTTGCAAGACTAACTCTCCTTGAGAAGGTGAGACCGGAGCACTTCTGTCTGTCCCAAATCGGTTTCTACTGGTGGGACCTGGAATAGGTATCCCAAACGAAGCCAAGTGTGTGCTCAGTAGTGCCACTCTATTTTTCCCTGAATGTGTTGCTTTGAAAGATACTGGGATATGGATAGTGAAGGCACTTTTACTTTGCATGGGAGGGCTGTGCATGCAGTAAGCAAGCACTTTAATATTTCATGAAGGGTTCATCTCCTAATGGCAGGAGGATTTCCAAACCTGAGGCTATCACAGGGGTGCCAGTGCTGATGAGAACTAGCAGATTTATGACACTCCCCCCCCTCCCCCTGCCAGTGCCAAATAGGGAATCATCAGAAATGAAGGCAGAAGTCTTGCAAAAGCTGATGTGGGAGGCAGAAATAAAGCTGTTCAGAAACTGAGCTCATGCACCTTTGCGTCTGCTGTGAGCTCTCTCTAGTGGGCTGTAGTTAAACAGTAATGGACCGATGCCAGTCTCGCATCCTCCACGGACTGTGCATATAACGTGCTCCTGTTGGCATGCAGATCAACAGTTTATATTTAGCCAAATGTAGAATTCCATATGTAATTCTGATGTTCCCATAGCACTTAGGAGACAGTCATTATAGGACTCATTTAATATGTACTTGGAAGTATTACAGACCCTAGTATTCACCTCTCCCGGTATCAATGCAATGTCTGGCCCCTACCATATTCTCAGGCAGCTCTCAGGAGCTTTGGCAGGGTGCAGCCTGCCAATGTGTGGGTTGAGTGATTTGTGCCCTTGTGTTGTGAAGTGCTGCTGACTGTGTGCTGTGACTGTCTGACGTCTGTCCTGGCTATGCCAGTCTGCAGAGGTGGAGACATTTGCTTAGGCCATAATTCTTTGGTACTGTTTTTTCTTTTTTCTTCTATGCCGAAGTGACTTGTGTTTTATTTATTAGTTTGTAATCTTTACTCAGTTACCAGTGCGCAAGATTTGGAAACATAGCCTGTTGGACAATTCCTTTCTGCTCTTGCTTCTCACTGCCTCAAGCCATCCCAGATCCTCCTTAGTGGCTGTTCTTAAACACTTCTCCATCAGCCCGTGCCTCCTTCCTCCTCCTCTCCTTTTTCTGCAACTGGAGGCATTGGACTTTACCTCTTTCCTCCACTAGCTCTGCCTTTCCAGATTGTGACTGGGTTTGGGTTGAATGCAAATTTGGGGAAAAGTTCAGCTGGCCCAAGGGTTCAATTAATTTTGGAACATGCAGTACCATGGTACCTAGAAGAGCAGCAATGAATGCTGCTTGCACTGTGACCAGAAGGAGAATAAACTAATAGCTCCAGCAAAAGAGCTGTTTGTCATAACCTGTGTATTATCCAAAATCACTGAGGGGAGAGCAGTGCCATGCTCAGTTTGATGGTTTCTCAAATGGACAACTTCTTATTTGCAAACAGCACAAGCATTTCAGGATGGCGGGAGCCAATAAGCTTGTCTGCATAAATTAAGATATCAAAGTGTTCATCTATCTCTTCTACACTCACCTGGGTTCAGGAGATATGATGAAAAGCTGGAAATGAAACCCAGAGGTTTATTTTGCTTGCTTATTCAACAGTAGCCCTTGGATCTTGGTTTGTGACTCAGATTTTTGTTCTGTTCTATGCGAATCCCCAAGATTTGCCTGTCTTAAGCTGCTTACTGTATAGGCTTTGTATAATACTTACTTCTGAGACAGAAGGTGCACTAGGAATAAACATTCCCATAAGCTATTAAAAAACCCCTCAGCATGTGCTAGTTCACCCCCAGACCAATCCCAATTCTGCATGTAAAAAGTCGTGCAAGTTTTACTCTTTTAAAACACTAAGTTTTAGAAGCTAGGTGCTAGGCTTGGAAAACGTACAGAGCAACCAAAGCAAATGGAGCCCCTATGAGCCACTTCTTATTTGGTGGGTGAGACAACACCTCTCCATTAGGAACCCAAAATTGACTCGTGAATGTGAACGTACACTGGAAGACTCCCCAAGACCCAGGACTTTGGCAAGTTCATATCATAAATAGTATAAATTGCAAGCTAGTGCAAAGCACTCTGCTAGAGCACTAACTTTTAGTCTGAGATGCTTTTTGTGGGACTGCCAGGCTGAGTCATCAGTTGATGTATGGAGAAGAAAGGTACAATGCATATCTATCCTCTCTTGCTAAACATGCTGTGAATTAGAGAAGGAACTTTTGTCTGCAAGTATAAACTTCCTTTATGTTGCTTTACTGCATAGTGAGGCGAGGGGGGAAAGGCTCATTACCAGACCTGGATAGACACTAAACTTGTTAATGTGTCTCACTTTTTTTTTGCTATGACATGGAGCAAAAAGAACATTTCCGCCTCAAATTGTCTGTGGACTAAGCTGAGGTGCTGACTGGCTACAGAAAGATAATTTGGAAGTGCTTGTGGCTGTTTTCTGTAGCCCTCCCCAGGTGATAGAGCACGGAGAAAGAGGGAGGAGAGGCCTGAAGCGGTTCTCTGGAAGACTGGAAGGAGCTTCTGTTAGTCATGTGTGAGGGAGCACGGTGGGGGATGTAAGAGGTGCTGGGGTTTGAAATCATAACCGCTGTAGACTGGCTCCTGGGTAGTTCTGCGCTTTTGATTAATCTGAGAGATAATAAGGAGAGCAACAATGCGGGTGGCTTTGAAACTGAAGGCAGATGATTTAAATTTGGTGAGATGCAGAAGATGACCTGGGTCTAAACCTTTTGTGTCAAGTTTTTGCTCATAAAACAGGCATAATGAGCTTTTTTTTGCTCTTGTCCATCTTTCACTTACCTTTATTTTAAATGTTTTATGTCAAAAAGACCTCATATATTTATTTCCACTTAGCATAATGGAGGATGCATCACAGCTGCATTTCTCATTGGTGCTACAAATACCAGGAGTGTATTGCTTGCAACCCCTTTTCATTGTACAGTTCTGTATCAGTATAGAAAAATCAATGAACTTGTAATTAAGACTTTAAAAGAAATGTAAGCTAGTACTTTAATCCTAGATCAATTTACTTTTATATCATAATAGCATAAAAATTTCTCTGCCAAAAGCATTATTAACTAGTTTAGTTTTTGGATATCCAGATATTACATTTAAGAAAAAGTACAGTGAAATGATTTATTTCACATGCAGCCTGAAATGCCTTACATAATAATAAGCTTTATTAAGGGAGAGTACTGGAAGACACTGTGTTTGTATTAAAGGGGGAAAAAAGGCCCTAGATACATAAGACATTTCCCGCATCTGAAATTCTCTTGTCACTGTGGAAATCCAAAGAACATATACTATTAATATGTGTTTTTGCTCTGGAATGTTATAAATATTTGAGCAAGATCAAACAGAGCAGCAAAGGAGCACTGGTTTAGTTGTGTAGCTTTTTAGAAAAATAAACCAGATCTGTATCCAGTGAATATGGACTGGCGTCAGACAAAGCTCAGCTCTGGTGGTATTTAGTCTGGGATATTCTGTTAAGCAGCATTACAAAAACCATGCTTTTGAATACAGAAACCCATTAGGTGATTTCTTCCCTCTAGATGCCCTCCCAGGTCCTGTCTTCTGGTTTGTGGAGCAATGGGCTTCTGGTGGAAGCCAGAGGATGGGACTTCTCTAAGCAACATGGTCCTCTGTTCAGTCCGGTGACCAGATAGGAAAACATTTGGCAGGAACTGGATGTAATGTTTTTGCTTTGAGTTTTAGGTGCTGCATTTTTAAGCCTGATAAGGTTATCTGCAGCTCTCCGTTTGGTATTATTTCTACACTTTGCAGTAGCCTTTGTTTTCCAATTGTGCTTTTGAGAGGTGAACTTGGCATTGTGGAGGAGAGGCACTAGTTTGTCCAGTGAATTTTAGTGTCTGGATCCAACTGACAGACAATACCTCAAATCACAAGACATTTAATTATTTGCCTGTATTCCTGGTTAGGCTTTGTCTTAGCAGATTAATTCCAGCTACTGAGAGGATGAGACTGTTTGAAAAGCTGGGAGGTTATCGCAGAGAAAGCAAGGCAGTGTTTCATGCTGAAAGAGTAACAGGGCGAATCCCGGTGCCCTCTTGGCCTGTGTTAACATAGTTTGGCCCTACAAAAATAAGCATCGTGCCTCATGTCAAAACCTGGATGTGAGTTAACCTCTGTAGGGACTGTCTGCTATGTACGTGTCCATGCCAATGCATTACACCTAACCTGACGTGAGGCTGAAGTAGATCATCCTCTGGGAACTGGTGCCTTCCAGTGAACATTTTGGCTGTGTCTCCATATGTGTGCTGCAATGGGGAGGGAGCGTGGCTCCAGTGTCACAGCAGTCCCTGCCAGTGACATCCCTGTTGCAGCCAGGCTGCCTGCTTCTCTCTATCCTGGCAGTTTCTGTGGTCTTTTGTTGCTTTGTCAAGATAAGATAATTTCACTGCCTTTCCCCACTCCGGCCTGCCTGTTTTAGCTGTGAAAACTACATGTTTCAGCTCTGACGTTCTATTTCACTCACTGATGACCAGAGCAGCAATTAATCCGGTGGGAGATAGGAACATTTTTAATTTTTATTCAGGCTGCTGATGGAATAGTGCAGAGCAACTTAAAAGCCTAGATGGACCTTTCTTTGTCAAAAGGCACAGGCAAGTGCCTCCTCCAAGAGGAGGTTACTCTGGTTTGCAAACATTACTAGCAAGTAGCAAGATCAGTGGTTGGGACCAACATGTGGAAAGGTATTTAGGCACATCATTTCTTCTGATTGCTTGCAAGGGACCTTTAACACCCAGCCCTAAATTTCCTCCTCAAGGGCTTGAGGTCATCAATGTGATGTATGACTTGGGGTGTCCTGTTGCCTAGTCAGCAGCTGGGGTGGGTACCTGAGCATGTATTCCCACATCCTCCATATCTAACTAGGAAAGGAGTCAGAAACTTAAAAATGAAAAGCTAAAGAAAGAAGAGGAGGACCAAAGGCCTGTCTAGGTCACCATCCTGCCTCTGGCAGCAGGTGCTCAGGGGAAAGTTGTCCTGGGTCCTTGCTGCCCCTTAGCCACCAGTGATGTCTTCATCTTTAATAGCCCGAGGGGGGATTTTCCTTCCATGAAATTTTCTAGCAGCTTTTGGAACTCCGTGCATCCTTCTGATGTCTGTAGCCCCAGCGGCAGGGCATTACACAGCTTAATTTTAAGCTGTTCTGAGAACCGCTTCTATTTGTTTGCCTTAGAGCCTTGATGCCGGCAAGGTTCCAGATGCCCTTTGGCTCGTGGAATGAGGGCGGTGGTGAGCAGTGCCTGCCTTCTCTCTGCTGCTTGTAGTCATACCGAGTGTGGTCTAGGGCAAAGCACATCACCCTCCTTGGTGTTCCCTGCCAGCGAACACCTCGCTGCTCTCAGGACGGTTGGAATTTTACTCGGGGTTGCAAGTAGATGCCCATCTCCACTCAGAAGTCAAAATGTTGAATGTGGTGTGGATGTCAGTAGGAGCAAAAGCATTTCCCTGCTGTATGTAAATGCATTGATAGCACCAGTCCTACCTGTTCAAATAGGTCTGTAATTAGAGCTAGTGTCCAGGAGGTGCTCAGCTTTGCTTTCTTTACATCTCCTGCCAAAGAGATATTTAGACCCGTTTCTTCAAAACGGCATGAAGGGGAAATATAGAGCTAAAGGGCTATTTTGAATTAGACTTCTTACTGACTTATCGTGAAATTGTCCCCATTTGTGCAGAAGAATTAAATATCAGTTGGCCAAGTCCCAAATTAGCCTGTGATTTCAGAGGGAAGTCTGGGCACCAACGGGGCAGAGGAAAATCCCTGGATTTGGGTCTGTGCCTCAGTTACTGTCAGGTTTTATCTTACACAGGTCTCTCTGCCTGCACACCTTGCTGCCTTCTGGGTGGCATCAGAACTGAGAAAACATCAGAGATCCACAGCAGACACAGAACCAGTTTCCTCTTCATTTAGGTTGTGATCTAACAGTGGAGAAGTTCTGGATTTTAGAACAGCCCTGTGGCAAGACTGAACCCAGCTGGGCACAGGCTGGTTAACATGCAGGCAGTGATGGTAATACTGTCTCCCAGAAGCTGAATTTTCTTGCCTGTGCTGATCTCTAAATACAGTGATGATTCAAATGGGTGCACAGTGATTTTATTAATTGTACTCTCAGTGTATTTCTGGTGTGTATAAAATATCACAGGTAAAGAACCACAATAGTAATGAAAGGAAGGAATTGACTTCCAATGGATAGATGGATGGATGGATGGATGGATAGATAGATAGATAGCTTCCCCCTCCCTCCTTATGACTATGCCTTAAAGTCTGCTGTTCTATGGAGAGTACTTTGGTGGCTAACAATAGAAACAACAGGTGATGTTTTTAGTGTTTTAGGAAATGTTTCCAATATTCTCCCAAATCAGAGTGTCTCTCAGTTTCCTGGTGTCTAATAAGAAGGGAGTTCTTGTTAAGGCAGTATTGTTTTGGGATCTTTCTTCTCTGTTATTGAAACATTTAATTATTGAAACTGTAGGAATCTTAATATGTTTTGAGATATCTTACTCCTCTGACAAATCAAGCGAGGGGTTCAAAACTTTTGGGAGAGTTATATATATACACACACTGCCAAGTGGCATCTGTTGTCTAAATTTAATTCTGTTTGGAAATGAAGGCAAAAATGGGCAATGGTGACAGAGAAATGCTTGTCTTCCAAAAGAGATTAAATGAATGATGAGGTTTGAATTTGAAATAGGAAAATTAAATTACTGCTGGAGTAGAGAAGACATTGCTGTCAAAAGCATATGCTTTAGGACCATGTCTAGAGAAAAATTGGCAGTTTTTGTGAATCCCTGGTTTGTGTTAACAAAGCCAGTCTATTATAGATGGATTGAACTCCTTTACAGGATATGCTTTGTGGATGATAAAAAACTCTTTGAGATCAGAAAAGGAACAGCACAGGATCCTGGTCTGCTCACAAGCAGACAGTTTGGATGCAGCTGTGTTCTTAAATTGATTTTCTGGCAAGCAAAGAGAAAAATGATATATTTTTTATTGGAAACATATTGATTTATAAAAATAGTTGTGCCTTGCATTTAGAGATGTAATCAGTTTAAATTCCGTAGGTCAGAGATTTCCTCCCCTCATGTTATCTGACATGTTTGGTGATAACCTCTAGTGCTATGCTGTCTGCGTCATTCTGTTGGAAAGGTGCAGGATGATAAAATCAGATATTCAGTCACTTGGTTCTGCTCTTCTTTATTAGAACTGATATGATACAGAGCCTATAAGTAACAGAAATCTTCCCTTTGACCTCAGAAAGCAGAGGATCAGATTTAGTGATGAATACAATACTCTACAAACAGGCCCCTTGCAGGGATGGGGGGAAAAATTGATTCACCTGTTAAGTTGCCTAAGAACAGGAGGATCTGGGCTTAAATTCAGTTTTCAAAATCAGAGATTAGTGTTTTACCAGAAAGCCACTTAGGATCAGATCTGAGCTCATAACAGGCTCTTCAGATCACTCATTGCCTTAGTGTTGGAATTGTGTAATATTTAAGCCACTTCTCTATATGGTTCACATAATAACGGACACTTTGTCAATAATAAAGGCTTCTCCTGGAATCTGCCAAAGAAGAATGCTTTGATTTTTTTTTTTTTAGTAACTTCCTGTGGTATAAGCGATGTTTTGTACATCTGAAAAGTAGTTTTAGAGGGCTTCTGTCTCGGCTCAGCTTTGGGGTGCTGGGTTCAGAGTTGTTTTTAAAATTTATAGTCCACTTTGACTTGACTACACTTGTGGAATGGCCTTTCTGGCATCCCTCAGCATGGGAATGACAGAAATAAAAACATCCCTTTTTCCCCCCCACAGATTTCAAATGCTTCAAAACTGCCGATTGCAGCACAGCCTGAACAGCAGGCATTTTTCCTGCATGTTGCTTTTACGCAAGGTTTAGATTAAAAGCACAAAGAGCTGAGTAGCTCACACAGGTACAATGAGCAGAAGTTTACCCATGTTCCTCTGCTGTGGTAGCAGCTACTTTTGTGTCTTATTTAACTGGTTCCTAGTAGTGGTCCTGACAGAGCCAACAGTGGAAAATACATATGTTTCAGTAAATGCGGTGAGCTTTGCTTCGCGTTGTGGTCCTGCCCAGAGGGTCTCCTGGGAAAGTTGGCACTGGTGGTGCTAAGGGCATGCCAGGTGTTACCTGGAGGAGCAGCAGCTCCTGGAGCAAGGCAGAGCCCTGGCAGGGAGGGCCAATGCATAGGTGGCTTTAGGGGAGGGGAAAGGAGCGATGAAACTGGGCACCACTCAGAGCACCTGAAGAGACCTGTAGGGCCACAAACCTAACTCCCGAGTCTTCTAGATACTCGGCGTTCCCCTGTGTAACCTTTGTGTCTTGTGGATTCTTGGCCTGATACTAAAGCTTCTTCTGCCTGTTGGCAATTGCGTGAGAGTATCATCACTTGGGTTGGTCTCTATGGTTTGAAAAGTAGGAAGAGTGATGCTACCAGCAGAGATACACCATGGACACGACCTTTGGGTTAACAAAGCCTGACACAGAGAGCTTTCTCCTGCAAGATGGCCCAGTTCTGTCATCTGCTTGGCGTGATGGAGTCCTACCTTGTCCCTGTGCATATTACCTGCCCCAACTGGCAGAGGAGACTGCAGCCCGTTTAGGAGTTTTCTTTGGCCAGCTGAAAAGCCCTTCAGCAAACCTTGGGGATGTACGTGCTGCTACCTGAAGAGACTAGGCTGCCCTATTTCTGTAAGCCCTGCATAGAAAACGGGTTGCTGAAGGACACTTCTTGCTCTTGGTACTCTATGCGTGACTGATCCAGAAAAGATGGTTTTGTTGAGACTTGAGTATTTCTGAAGGAAGGGGTGCATATGCACATATGCATGTGTGTGGGGAATAAAAAAAGAAACATTAGCGCGTTCTGACGGAGTCACGTCCCCACTTAACTTAATGACAGACACCCACTGACTTCGCAGGGGTCAAGATTTCAGTATCCTGTGTGCGGGGGATCTGTCAGTAATGCTATCCTTGTTATAGCAGTAGCTGAACTCCTGTTAGCATAACAAGCTACGGGGAACTGCCAGTTAGCAGCTCTGTCACTTACCCTCCCTAATGTGAATGTTTGCATTCGATTGCTATCTTGGTTAGCCAAAAAGTCTTCATGTTCCTGGAATGCCCCTGGAATTGCCTTAGTGCTAAAAGACAATGAGGGAAGACTTCTCTCAAGCTGGACAACTAGAGTCCCGTGTCCTTGTCTTGGGTCATCTCATATGAAGATCACCTTACCTCTGCCACCTCTCCTGCATTACCTCTCCCCCTAGACCCTGTACGCATGAAGCCACCTCTGACTCTCATATTGCAGTTCAACAATTCCCAGGCTTGGCTCTGTTTTAGAGAGAAGTCTTCTGGTCTCTAGTCCAGTAGAGGAAAATAAGCATGGGCTGAGAAATCACTAGGTGTGACCCTTGGGAAAAAATGAAGAAGATGGCAACAGCAGTTTAACACTGACTTCATACTCAATGAATCAAAACTCTAGAGCTGTAAAGACCCTCTGAGCAATTAACTCTGCTCAAGACATTTTCTGAAGATGTCTGTTTAACCTGTTCAAACAAACCTCTAGTGAGGATGGTTTCACCTGTGCACGGGTGCTCTGTTGACATTGTACTCTTCAGTGCTTAGTTGGGTTTAGTCCTTCTGGGACCCTGTTTGTGCTTGGTGCCATACAGACAAAAAGTCTCTTTCAGAGTTATCAGTAGGAACGAGATCTAATTTAAGAACAGCTCATCCTCCAAATAATTACAAAATAAAGCATGCTTGAAGTATTACATCCACTGTGGAAGTGTTAATTCCTTCAGCAAAGGCTCTCAGACTAACTAATGTCTGCATACAGGATGTGTTTAGCTGAAAGTTCAGTTGTCAAGGAAAATGACAAAATCTCTCATGTTTCTGTTCTCAATACCTGATTCTCACACTTCCTTCACAATCTATTTGAAATACGACAGCTGATTTCCTGGGACAATTTGCATCTGTTTTCCAACTTTCTGGTCAACATCTTGATAAATTTCCAGATGATGTGATGCATTTTGGTACTCAAAGCTGTTTTCTGCATATGGGGAATCTCTTGACTAGACTGTTGTGGCACTGCAAGCTTGAAGAGGACTGGATCTTTTTATTCTTGGCACTGTGCAACTTCTGGCATTTGTAAAATTTTCCCTATTTTACAACTTCAGAGTGTTGCCAATAAAAAGGTAGTGATTTGAGCCAGAAATAGCATTTTGGAAACTTGCATTTCTTCAGTTGAAAAGATATTGCTGTTTCTGTTGCAAATGCTCTTCTGCTCTATAAATCTGTTTGAAAACCTGGAAAACCTGAAAACTTTTCAGGTGGTGCTTTTTGGATCCCACGGATGTTACATTTTGTCTCCTGTGTTCTTACTTCTGCATTTTCCATGTTCTTTTAATTGACTTTGTATGCATAGGAATACCCCATCGTCATCACCAGCTTTGCCAAACATGCTATGCAAGTGCTGGAAAGGTTTCTTCTATTGAAGTTTTAGATCTGTGCTCTAGTCTAAAGTCAGCCTTTCCAGGCTCATACAGGCCAATTTCAATTAAAGTCCCTTCCAGTTTCTTTTGATTGGACATCTCTTGCACACTATCTGCTCTAACACCCAAGACAGACACAGGCACCTTGGTTCAGGAGAAGAATTCAAATTTCTCACATCCTGGAGATGTCTCCATGGTATTGTTGTCTGTGCATATTTGTTTTTTTTTGTTTTGTTTTGGTTTTTTTTCTGTTCATGATTTGAGGTATACAAATGATACACAAATTATAGATATTGGAGAAAATCATATAGCAATGCTTTAACCAGGATAGTATTGAAACCTGGGAACATGTAGCTTTTCTTCTTATCAAGAAGAAATCAAAGGCGGATCTTATAGCTTCAGGTTGATGTGGGGAAATATGTGAAGAAGGGATTGTTTCTTAAAATGTCATAAAACTAATCTTACTCACTGGAAGTTGGTATATGTAATTGAAAACTGGCAAAACATTTGATGAACAAATTATAACTTTCTCTCAGGAGACAGGTGAATTTACAGGGGAGAAACAAGTTATTCATAGCTTACTAATTTTAACTAAAAATCTTTACGAGGTAAAGAAAAGCAGAGGCTTAATATTGGTATGACATGGAATGCATGGCAAAAGTAAGTTGCCCTTGATGTGGCTAACGTCTGATTAAATAAATAATATCTGATTAATTAATTAGGAAACAGAATAAGAGAGACTATGAAGTGAGAGGTCTGGAATGCAGACAATTTTTCCAAAGGACCAGCTTGTTTAAACCAGGGTCCTTTTTGACTAGATGAAGGAACTTGGTAATATACAAGATATTGTGCAATATTTTTTAATTATATGATATTGCTGTAATTAAGTAAACATAATTTAATATTACTGTGACACAAACTAGTGCACTTAACCAAATAGCTACTCCATATTTGTCAGCGTATGTGCACAATACATAGTTAATAAGTATATGTGAAGATGAAAAGGGGTTTTTGAGCTGTTTCTAAAGATGATGTGGCATCTTGCCTGCTGCTAATCTTGTTTTAACACACTGGGGTTTAGGTTGGAGTTAGTTTAAACAAATTCTTGTGATGATGATTAACTCTGTATGTTTGGTTTATGTGAACACATTTCTCTGTAACAACTTTGGTCCTTCTTAGCAGTCAAGGGGTTATCAGTCTGAGAAATAAGCTAATAAACTGAAGAAATAATTAGATCTTGCTAAGCAGACAGATGGCAGGGTCATGTCCTTTGATACCAAGAATGCCAAAAATCTTGTCTATTTTTCCAATTAGATTGTTTCATCTAATAGATAAAAAAATACAAAACCAAACCAACAACCAACAAAAAAACCCCCAAACAAAAAAAAAAAAAACAGTATAAGCTTTGTTTTCTCATGTTGAGGCAATCCTTGCTGCAGCAACATTTTAACCATGATATAAAGCCTGATAAAGCTATTAGTAGGATCCTAAGCATCAAGCCCAACAGAATACTGGTGTGTTGTTAAAACATCCCACCCCCCAACCCACCCCAACCAAAAAAAGATTTCAGGGTTATGACAGCTCCCTTCAAAAGTTAAGCTCTTCAAGCTCATCATTTTTAGGAACTAGGTCTGGCGTTGGAAGGCAAGGAAGAGAATATGGACTGATTGAGCAAACACACAAGCTACTAGAATAGCAGCAGAAAGACATTTGCATTTGTACTGGATTTGGGTTTGCCAAGTTCATAAGAGGACATCAGCTGGGAGGGTGCCATAGGACGATTCCGAGGCAGCACTACCGATGGAGGAGAGGGCAGGAAGATTCCCGGCCTTCTTGGTATAATGAGAGTTGACTACAAACTGGGTTGGAAAGATCTAAGCAGTACCAAAGAAGTGATACCAATTTTCTTATTGCTAAATGGAAAAAGACAATATATTGGCCCTTAAAATGGGGTATTGGACAGTTGCTTGCAAGTCCTTGCCAGCAACGAGATGGTCAGAAGAAGAGCTGTGCAGAAGAAACATTCGTCAGTGCAGCAATGAGGCTTTTTGGATGTGTCTGCTGAATGACAGATGACACGGTACCGGAGACCGGAGAGCTTTTGTCTTTGCTTTGGTAGAAGGGAGCAGACTCCAAGCCACACCATGGGTAAAAAAAAAAAGAAGACCAAAAAGTACGGAACAAGAGTCCCAAAATGCCACATCCCAAAGGGGAGGATAAAACAGTGGTACCTAATCCACAGAGTTCTCTTGGTCATTAGGTGAGGTTCAGAGGGGGGCTAAAAGGCTGCCATTGAGAAAGAAACATTGAGAAAGAAACACGGGAACGTTTAATCCTTCATAGCTGCCATTTATAGCCATAATAAACTATATACTGTGTGATTTCAGGAGACTTCAAGCACTGATAGATGTAGAGCTTTACATACCAAACTGCACCCATTTACAATCTTTGTCATGCTTTGTTCTCTATATAGTAGTAAATTCCTCATTGTAGAACAGCTTATCAAACCTTTCAATCGTTAAAATAATTCCCTACTCACTTCTGAAATGTTCTATAACATCTATAAAGAAGAAAAAAAATCTTTACCTTCTTAAAATAACTCAGAATATAAGAGAAGGCTTTGAGTTCAGTATTGTGATTTCTGTTCTCTGCCTTACTTTCACTAATCCTGTTATTGACTGGGTGTAATGGGCTCACTTTATGCTTTAGCCAAATAGATTCAAGAAGCAATCATCTGGCTCAAGATTCAATCTTTTGTTTTACCAGGAGCTCCATTATTGGATCTCGCAAGGCTCACAGTCTACTTATATGTATATATAATACATATATATAATAAATATGTATATATTATATGTATATATAATAAATATGGGAAATGATATTTTTAATTGCTTTGGTCACTACTGTTCCATGGAAAATGAGTATATCAATGGATTTCATCCAATCAATCGCAGTGCTTCTTTCCATACCAGGTTCTGAAATAATAGTGAAGATCCTAAAATATATAGGTAGCTATGGAGGGTTGTGGGCAACCACAAAGGCTATTCTCTTTCTGGGAGGGTGGCCCATTTAGGCTTCATTCAGAGTTGATAATGAGAGACATGATTCTCTGAGGCTGAATCAGGACATGTGAATTAGGTTCCTGAACTGACTCTTGCTCTCTACAGGAACTTATTTCTCTTCACTGACTATGAAGGAAGCTTGGGAGCCTTGTCTCCTTATGTTAACATGAGACTTTGAATAACTGCTGAAGAATTTATAACCTTTTTCTCCTAATGAAGTCCATTAGTGTAATTTAAATCTCATTAAGCTAATTGTACTCTGTTAGACTATGCATCTCTGAAAATATGTTTAAAAAACACGAGGGATGTTTAACAAAGTAATGTGCTATATGAAGTACTCAATATCTGAGTAAATTTTCCTTGCAGTTATGCTTGTATCTGAAGCAGTTAGGCTAACCGAAGGGATATTCACCAGAAAACATCAGTAAATTATTGTGAAGTAATTGTCTTTTTCTATCAAATATATCAGTAGTCTTCCTAGAAAGCTAACCCTTTAAAGTCATGGAAAATGAAACGATGTTCTTAGAATATTTTCATTCAGGGTATGGATCTATATATCCAAGTTTTGCCACCTATTGGTACCATTTCAAATACAAATCAAAGTGCCCTGGCTTCTGAGATCCCTCTCAGGTGCGTTGAGATGAATGCTGTTCCCTCCCTGTGAAGGAATGCTTACAGCTTCCTTTCTTAAGATTGCATTTCTTTAAGAGGTCTTCCAAAACAGAGGCATCCCAAAACCCTGTACAGCCTTGGAAGAATCTTGGCTACTGTCTAAGGCTATAATACAGAAATAGCAGCGTCTGCTCTCCTGTGTTAGAATGCTACTTGACACATTCGTGTTACTGCAAAAACTTCTCAGATCTTTGTCTCCCCAAAGAAACGTCAGGCTCCAGCCTTGAGTGAACACCTGCTCCAAGAGGTTGGCTTTGCTTGCTGCAGGCAGTTAGGCTGGGTGCAGGACTTGCTTCTGACACCGGGGAAGGAAGGCTCGCAAAGTTGGGGGGCCCTTTGGAGGCTCTTGCCAGCAATATGCTGGTTTTGGCAGGGCAAATCCAGCTACCTCTGCTGTGCTGGGGGAATGAAGCAATTTCTCAGTATGCAGATCTTATTTCATGTAGGCTTTTGTAGGTCAGGGCTTACCTCTGATTCCTCACAAAAGCTGTGGTTCTGACTGGGAGCATACTGGGACTGTACGTTCACAGACTCCATCTGGTGAATCAATAGGATTCCTCCTTCACCACATTTTACTTCTGGCACGTATCTGTGATCTGGGACCAGTACATGGAAGTAATGCGCTCTAGACATGGCAGTGGGTGGAGATCAGGCTAACGAGAGGTGCAAATAAGAATTAGTGTCTTTGTTTCTTGATTACACACAGAAATTCTTCAGTTTTTCATGTTAAGTTATTGCTTTCCCATTCCAGCTCAGCTGCATTGCTATAAAAACCTCTATGAACATTCATGGGGATCTTAAACATTAGCAAAAGAACATCTTTCTTCCTTTCTTTCCTCCATGTGCTGTAGTCACTTGGCTTTCCAGATTTGAATCTTGGTCAAGGGTGCAAATCTCCCTTGGGCTTGTATCCCACTGGGCTAGTGAAATCTGTAATGAACGGAAGTGGTGAGTTATGGTGAAAGACTTTGACACGTGAGAGGTAACGTGAGAGAAGCCTGTACTAATTAGTAAAACTTGAGTTTAAAGTATGTATGGGGTGGGGAATGAGAGAAGAGGGGTTGCTGCAGCAACAAAAGCTGTGCAGGTGCTAAATATGTTAATTATAAGCCTGAACTCCTTGGAGAAAAGGGATGGTAATGGCTTATTGCTGACAAAAAGTGTTTTAGAAGGCAAATTGCAATATAACATGTTTGGATATGTAGTAGCGTTACTTGTGGCTTTCAAAGTGGCAGAGTTGCTCTCCGTTCTGCTTAGCAATGGGGGAATTTAATGTTAAAATTGGGATTTGTAACAGGAGTAGGAATCAGAGAGCAATGAGGATAATTTGGCTTCCAAAATCAGGCTGATAGACTAGTGCAGTGGTTGGTATCAATTCTTGTAATGCTTGGTATATTTCCAGTGGAAAAGTATCAGCAAAACAGAGTTGTGCATTTTCTGAAATGACGCAGGAAATGTAAAGTTGCTTTCTAGATTGTGGGAACATACTGAGGAACAGATGCGGGGCATGACCACCACCACTGATGTGGCTGGAGACCAAAGAGCAGCCACAGGAAGGTTGCTGTCAGCCAGAATGCTGCCAAAGCCATTTTCATCTTTAATGCTCCCTCTAGTCCAAAAGCAAGGATTTTTGTTGCTGCTGCTGTTGTTTATTTAAAATAAGATGTTCCCTGAATCATACATCTTTCCTGGGAGGAGAAGTGAGAATAAACTATTGACAATGTTGGTCAGGTTATTTGTTATAGTACCAGAAAACATACGCATGAGCTCCAATAAAGGAAAAAAGTAGTGTGGGGAAACATGCTCCAACTGCAGGGCACAGAGGCCTGGGGAGAAACACCCTAAAAAGAGGGAGGAGAAACATCAAAGCAGTTCTGAGCTGGGAAAACTTCAGGATAACATGAAATTTTACACAGAACATTAGGAACTCTTAAGGAGACATGGTAAGTGTTAGTGAGCTTTTCTTGCTCTTGGTATTTTGTCAGTGAGAATATATTCCAACAGGAGAAAAATGGTATATTTGTCAAATTATGAAAGAGTGACCAATAAGGAGGCTAGACTTTAGCTTGAGGTCAGGCACTTATCAGGTTTTCATCTTCAAGCCATAATTCAGGGGAGCACTGAATACAAAAGAACATTCTTTGTGAAATCTGTTTGAGAAAACACTGACAAAAACATTAAACTATGTCTCACAGTTCAATCTAGCATATCTTTGAAGGAGTAATGTTCCCGCAAGGATGTAGAAATTGGTATGCAGATCTGCCTGTTGTCTGTTGACTCCCTGGCACTGAACAAATGAATTTCTGTCCTCTTCGCTCTTCTTCTGACCTTACAACTCTTAGGTTCTTGGCTACAGAAGGACTTTGGTTTTTTAATTTGTGCACTGTTGTACAGAAGACAGAAATCAGGATAGGCATGTCAGCTGCTATGTGCAGAAGGCTTCAACCTGAATTTTGATTTCTATGATGTTCTTTTCTGCAATCCCAAAATATAGACCTACGTCCAAGAGTGTGGCAGTTTGATACACGTCCTCTTGACTTCAGCAACGGTTGACTTTTAGGTATCACTTATTCAGCGTACTGAAGTGCAAACCGTTGTGCAATGTGTAACTAAGTAGTGTGAATTTTATTCTTTGAACAGTACTTTTTACATACTGCAGACCTTGACATGACGCCTGTGTCCTTCTGGATTTTGGCCTCAAAATGCTAGAGCAATGTTTAAGTTCAGCTAGGACACTTCTGAGGCTTTTAAAAATGCTACTTGGGTTCTCTCTCAAATATTCTGCCTTTTTCCGCTAGAGCTCTAAAGAAAAACATATCTTTTGTAAAAGATACCCAATCTTGATCAAAAGACCTCAAATGAAAGAGGGTAACATCTGGCATACTTTAGCTTGGGCTGTGGTTAAACACGCCTCACTTTTTGCTCATTGCTTTTTGCCCGAATATATTCTAACTTCAACTTCCCGTCCTTGAATCTTGTTATGTTTCTCTGTTCCAGTCATGCACCAAACTGTATCTGAAATCTTGCTCCCAGTACTGTTATGATGGGTGAAAGTGCCAGTCTTCTAAAGCAGACACTACGTAATGTGGTAAAACACAATAAGCAACCATTTATTAAAAGAAATACGTACTTATGCATCTCACTGTCTGATTTGAACATCTAGATGATAAAAGGAACCAGCACAATGAGGATACCGTTTTGTTCCTCCATTCCTGTTCTTCAATAGTCTGAGAATTTGAAAGGCATAAATATGCAATGAAATGTTTTCGGTTGTTTTTTTTTCCCCCAGTTCTTTTTATATCACAATGTATGATAAGAAAAGATACTTTAGGTGAGGTATTTTAATATTTGTCCTTCAATTGTTGACAATTGAAAAACGTACAGCAATAATTAGCTACAAAACCTGACCATGAGGCAGCTTCTAAATAATTGTTAGGCACAAGCTTGTCAATGTTATATTAAAGCATTATTAAAGTTAGCGGAATAAAATCATCAAGAGCTGTTTATCAGCTTGCTTATGTATCTGGAACAAGTTGGAGCAGACTGGTGAGGGTTTTTTCACAGCATGTGGGAAAATGCTACAGTTCTTTCTTTGGGTGAATTGTCCTTAGTACTATTGCTTCAGCGGTTTTGCAAATCGCTCCCTTCTCCTCTTCTATGTGTCCTTGTCCCACATGCACAAGCAGAACGGGGTTCGCTTACATAAAAATGAGGAAAAGATGCTTTCTGGTGGGACCTGATTCTGCAAGCTGTAAAAAGCCAGCTTTCTGCAAATGTTACCGCTCTCCAAAATAAAGAAGTAAATTAGTTTGGCTAGTCATTTGACTGCAGGAATCCAGACCATAATGGATGTGGAAACAAAGAAAGCTCACCTGGAGAGTCAGGCAATGCTGGGTGAAAGGGTTCTGTGGGGTTTAGAAGCATTTCTTATCTCATGAAGAAAACTCTACTTATTTAGGTTTAGAAATCAAAAGCATATTTAATATACCTGAATATATAAATCAAGCAATCCGAAGATGAAGTACGGGAAACAGAATTACATATAATGTGTGGTAGAAATTAAGTACTTCAGTATGTCTTCAATATTTTGTTCCCATTTTGCCCAAATAAGTTGTGCTAAATAATCCTTTGAGTGACAGAAATGATACCTTTCAGTTCACATATGCATTTTAGTTAGTGAAGTCCTGCTAAATACAGCACAATATACGTGTACCCGGTGACACGAATTTACACTGTGTAACAGGAGACTTAAAATGTGATGTAGTTAACTTCATTGCAGAGCAAAAGAAGACAAAGTGTGTAGTTGCATTGAAAATGCCCCTCCTTCATGGAGTATGATGGAGATGGCTGTGTTCAAAGTATGGTTCCCCTTGAAACACTGCCTACTGCAGCTTGCTGCTTCTGTGTGTATGCATGGTTTCTCTCAACAAACAGGCTTCTTGCAAAAAGTCAGACATAGCGTGGCCAAACTCAGAGGCTGCAGTGGTGTTTCTGAATGCAGCATAACTACAGAGTAGAGCAAAATCTGACCAAAGTGGCACAGTATGTCCCCAAGAAGACTGACCCCATTTTTTCCTTAGCTTTGTTTTTGTTCCCTGCCCCTCCCATCCTCCTCCCCTTTCCCCTGGAAACCTGGACAGTCTGGAATCTGGAAATGCTGCTATAATTAAATGTGTGGTATGTAGTGCAGCGGCCTTATCTCCCTGGTCCTCCCTGTAAGTTAGGCTCTGGGGTGGTGCGCGTTTTCTATACAGCGCAACGGTTACCACCCGTCACGACAGAAGATGAGGGACAGTTGCTCAGGGATGGCTGTGGACAGCTGATCCTCCCTCAAGAGAGACAGACAGAGGTCTCTTCTCGTCTCATGTTATTTTCAAAATCAACAGCCTGGTTCAACCATAAGGACGTTCTTCTGTTCTCTTAGCTGAGTATTAAGCCTTTCCTAACGGGAGCTCATTTTGCACTTGTTCAACTGTTCCTTCTGCAATCCTGAGGAAGATAAGAGGGTTGATGTAGCATGGGCCAAGACGGGCCATGCTTATGTAAATGTATTTTTAGACCTTGCATTATGGGCACAAATGGGCAGGAAATTCTGTTTAAACATATGAAAACTTTTTTACTATGAATGTGGTCAGAGAGTGAAACAGGTTGCCCATAGAGGTTCTGAAGTCTCCATCCTTGGAGCTATTCAAAACCAACTGGACACAGACCTGAGCAACCTGCACTCCCTGGCCATGCTTTGAGCAGGGGGGCTTCTACTGGACTATCTCCAGAGGTCCCTTCCAGCCTCAGCCATTCTGTGATCAGAAACTTTCCCAGACCAGGAATGGCCAGTCTGCCTGTGTGTAGTTACCAGTCCGATGGCCTGTGGATGACGAAAGGTGGAATGAGCCAAACACAGCATGCACATATAACCTGTGAAACTATATGTATTAAGCATGTTTTTCTGCTGGATACTTCTGTGTCTGTCCTTTAACTAGCACTATTGAACCCTGTGTCCCACTTCCCAGTATCCCAGTATGTTCCATCCTTTCCAAAGCCCTGATCCAAAGCCAGCTGAAGTCCCTATGTTGTTTCCCACTGACTTAGGCAGACAGGGCTTCAGTTCCTAATCTAGCTTTGTTCTCTGCTTTTGGCAAATCTGGATTGTAAAGAGGAGGCATTTTTCTGATTAACGACTGAGGCTCACGCTGCTGCCTGGGCTATTCTAGGACAGGATCAGATGTAAACTGCTGTTCTTGGTCTCTCTAAAGGAAGAACCTGAAACTCCTCAGTTTTGAGACAGCTGGTGGTACTGCTTGGGATGCACACATTAATCACACATTAATTATTTGTCTGCAGAAACCACTTCTATGCTGCCATTCCATGCAGCCCTCCACTGCATGCGCGCGCACACACACACACACACACTTTCCTGCCAGTCCATCGTCTCTGAGTGGCAGCTATTTTTGCAAAGCTGCCTTCTGTTTTGTCTCCTGCTTTCCTGCCTTTGCTCACATGCGTCTCTCACTGATGCCATCTCTCCCTTTCATAGGCAGGGAGCTCTTCTCCCACTTAAAGCTGCTTTGCTTTTCATCCCACTCCACCATCTTCACCATCATGGGCAGTGCCCTGAAAGTTATTTCAAAGGACAGACTTCCGGTTTACACTATTGCCAGACTATTTCTTTTAATAGATAACCATGTGCCATATGCCTTTCCTTTCCAACAAAGACTTATTCTGCAGCAGCCTTTGTCTTACAGACACCTGCACACTCTGTATTGATTTGTCTTGTCAGCTCTCCCTGCTCAGTCTCCGCACTGTCAGGGTCTCTGGCTCTGTTTACTTCCTGCAGCTTTTCCCTTCTCCTTGCCTAAAAGCACAGACAGATATACCTGTGAGGCCTCTCTTGTCAGCAGAAATGGACTTCCAATGTGGTCAGAAGCAGAAATAACTTCCTCGTGGTCTCATCCAAAAAATAAATTTAAACAAAGCCCTTTTATCTGTCTGCACCCACAGAAAGTGCAAAAGGCTCCACTACTGTGTCTTCTATAGCTTTATAAATAGACCGTTCCTTTCCTTTCCCTGCTTTCTTATTGCAGCTGAATGAATGCTGTCCAGAGATATTTAGTGCCCCTGCCCCCTCGGTAGACATGGCATTAAAAAGAAAACAAAAAAGAAAAAGGGTTTGATGTAAAATAACCATTTGCTTCAAAAGAACATTGATTGAATAATAGATCAAGCTTCACTTTGGTGCAGTGTTTTTAATGAAAGATGCACCTTTGCCCACATGCTTCTGCTCAGCATTAACTTGGGAGACTGAAATGTTTTGAGTATTCTCTTTAATTTAATAATCAGTGGTGAAATCTCATCTGGCCTCTTCTGATCCTTTTGGTAGCGCTCATTTGCCACTAAAAATATGAAGGTGAGACTTAAATTGAGCTCAAACCTCCAAAGCTTTGATCAGCAGACTAGGTTGGTTTTCTTTGGCATAAACTAATAGACACTGGTGTTCAGATTCCCAGCTGGAGTGAAATAGCAAAGTGCTCCCGCAATCTCTGCAGCAATGTTGGCTTCTTCTGGTGGCACAGCTGATCCCTGTTTAGGGATAGGGCTGATTCAGTCACACCGCAGTTTTAACACCTAGACTGTCTCATGCTTTCTGGGGAGTTTGCCAGTGGTTTAAAATAGAGAATTTGGGATTGTGTATCTTTGATTCCAGTCTCGTGTCATCACAGGTGAAGTACTACTCTTCTCCAGTCCCCCTTGCATTTCAGAAGTGCTGCTCCTCCTGTCAGTCCACACAGTGCCGCTGTAGCTTTTCCTCACAGTTCCTGTCCCATGAAAAATGCCTCCTTTCATCCTCCATGTGAGACTTGCTGAAATTCTCACGCCCCCATCACATCACGACATCCTCTTCTGCCTGGCACCGTGGGGTGTGCTGCTCCAGCTCATCTCCCAGCTGAACTGGATTAAGGGCAGTTGACCTTCTCAGTCTGCAGGCTGACACTGGAGATTGCTCGAAACTGAAATTGTACTTCCACGGGCTAATTTCATGCTAAACTTCATGCTGGCTTTTCTGAAAGTGAAAAATAAGATTATTTGTAACTTGTACAGTGTTGATTTGCTACATGTTAGCCTTGACTTTATCTACATTCAACCCAAAGACATTTGGGACATTTGTTTTTACCTCTGCAAGAAGGGAAAGGATGATTTCAGATTTTCATCTGGTCAATTAATTCAACCTCTGTTCTTCTCAGGGAAAAAACCCCAAACCAACCTTTATATTTTTGCAGTTTTCAGGTGGTAATCTTCTGTACATGGTGAGACCCATGTTTTTAGAACCTAAGGTCAGGTTTAGTTCTGCTCCCCGTTGCTCTCTATGGAAACTTTGCCATTTACGTGAATGGCAATAAAATCAGGGCGAAACTATTAGCATGAACAGTTAGACCACTATTGCTTTAGTCCAAATTCAAATTGCTTGCTGATAATTTGAGCAATAAACTGACTTTGATAAATTCCTTTCCCAACGTTATTTTATCATCATAATTATTTGCTGTTCTGCTTTGAATCTGCAAATTATCTCATACAATTACATATACAATAAAGACTGGGTACATGATCTATGTCTTGCCAACAGTAAAATAAATAAAACAGTTTGTGAAAGATTATTACTGACTTTTTGGCAGAGCTGTAATAAATAAATAAATATTTAGATAATAGATTCTTAGAAGGGGTAAGTATGAAACCAGTTTGAGATTCAACGCTTAGCATATACGCTGCTGTGGAAGTTTTGTCTGAAGGCTAATTCTAAAGTCATAGTCAGATTAGAAATGGGGTTGCAATAGATTTCTCATTTTGAAACGTGCTGATAAAATATTCCTCTGTAAAAGGAACATAGTCTTTGAGTTTGAGCATCTGTAGGTTAGCCAATAAACCTGTCTAAAAGACACAGTGGATGAAGGTACATCAATCACATTTTATGATTATGATAGCAACATGGCAAAGAAGTAATGTACCAAATAAGTGTTAAAATTGATGGCTGTACCCTTTATAGGTTATAAAAAATAAAGGCTTGTGAGATGTATATATTTTCAGTATTGTTGGCAAATTACTCGGATATTTTGGATACAAATATTACAAAGTCAGATTTAGAATTATCGGCATATATTTTTATTTCCAAGAATAAAATGCTGATTGAGAAGGACCACCAATCACATGCAGAACAGAAATCTACACAAAGGCATATTTCAGCAAATATGTCTTAGAGCCTGCTCCTGTGGTTTATACGATCCTTTAAATTCATTTTCTGCATTTACTGATAAACCAAATCTTTTGGTTAAAAACATTTTTAATGAAAGCAGTAAAGTATCTGAGAGTCTCATGTGAACGTATTTAGGTAAAAGTTAGCAAAAGAAATTTGACTTGTTTTTCATTTTGTAGTTGACCCATGAACCTCCACATCACCTTCTAGATTTGGTGACAAATCAGTACACTGTATGTACCGAACAATACATAATTCATGAGCAGCCTTCACCCTGACAGAAGTTGAGAAAGACTGTTGCAGAAATGTAACTGTGAAAAAAAAAAAAAAAAAAAAATTATGGTGGAAGTGATTCGTGAAGTGGAAATAGGTCAACAATGTCAAATTACCCATTTCTTCTGAATGACTCACCCAGCTGTAGTACTTACAGTAGTGTACAGTCAGCAACAAGGAATCAGGACAATAACTATGGATTTCCTTCCTTCTTCCCTCACGTTGGGCTAAGATATAAACTATCCAAAGTACTGCTAGGATAGGGTATACCTTATTACATCTCCTGGGTTTGTCCATCCTCTCTCCAGTCCCCCAAAATGTGGTGGTAGCTCTTCAGGTTAGCAACACCCTTTCTATTGCTTCATGTTCTCAGTTTTCCTCACCCAGGCAGAGTCAGGCTTGATCCCTGCAGTGGTGTAAGCCTTCCGTGAAAAATTGTGGTTACCCTGCGAAGCTCTATTGCAATAGGTAGTGCATCTCCTTACTGAGATAGTGCTTTAGGTATTGTATCTCTGTGGTCAGCACATTCCTGAAAATGTCATGGACCAAAGGAGGTGATAAAACCATGGCCATAAAAATCCTTCCACAAGACTCTAGATGTTGTCTCAAACGGACTTTGGGTGACCCATTCTGGGTAACGAGGAGCCTGTATATACAACCGGGTGCAACCAAGTCACACCTCACCTTCACGACTGGCAAGACCTTATTCTCTGCTCAGAGATCACGTACCTGGGTTAGTGGGATTCCTGCCTGGACTAGGAAGCCCAGCTGAGATGTATGACTTGTTAGTGCTGTTGTAGTCATTTGCTACAGTCTTTACACTGCTTCCAGCCCAGAATGGCCTTGTGGGCCAACAGCTCAAAGGGTGAGGAGATCTTGCCAGTGACATACTGTGTTCTGCTGGCTCAATATGCTTTCAGAACTGCCTCAGTATGTTCCCTCCAAGACTTCTGTTTGATGCAAATCTCCCCTCTCTCTGTTAAACTTGTGGGGTACTGTCTGTGAGGAGTCTGGCATGTCCTGAAGGACTCTGCATTTCAATGTGATTGATTGATTCTTGGGTATTTGAAATATTTATTGGGTATGGGTTCTTTTTTTCCTGTGCTTGTTCTTCTGCTAAGTGTCTTTTGATCTTTCAGGAGAGGAGGCCTTACTCTGTAGTAAGTCAAGGTTTGTTCATTGTGCTGAAGAAACATTAAAGAAGGTAAAGACCCCTTAGGTTGAAGAAGAAAGGACCAGGCATGACCCTAACCTAGTACATATGCAATGGTTGATCATTTTGCCTGTAAGGAATCAAAACAGACTCATTGCATTTACATAGAGAAGTGAGAAAAGCAGGGCAGAATTATTGAAGGCAGCAAAACCCAAGTTGTTTATCATCAGGTGAATGAATTCAAGGGGGAGCTGCAGCTGAAGCTCAACATGTTTTTTTTAATTTTATCTTTGCATGCAGATTACTGCACTTTAATGTCTTTTTCCAATCTGGAATACTTAAAAAATTACTTTAGGATTCTTGTAAATCAGCACTAATAATGGCCATTGAAGTACTTTTTGCCAGCCTCCTTGCACAGTACTGAAAGTAATGGACCTCTCTGTGTAAAAGTAATACACATGGAATGCAACGTTCCCTTGGGGAATAATTCATCTTCCCATATTGCCTTGCCCATACCCTTCAGGTATACTTTCCTTAGCTGTGATTACTTTGCAAATAAGGATATTGGCTTTCACATTGCTGCTTAAATGCTTCTGTGTATTATATGCCTGAGGTAGTGGTTCTTTCAGCTTTAGTTCTGAAAGACTGTTACAGCACTGAAGCAAGCTGTTGGAATAAGTCCTTCTGGCCTTTACCTACACTGGCAAATGCGGAAAAAGGTTAGAGAATATGAACTGTTTGCATAGGATGCTCTTTTACCTTGCACATGAGTTGTGTGGAGATGTCTGTTTTAGTTTAGAAATACCTTTGCTATCGGGCAGAGATATTTCCACACAGACTTGCTCTGGTGTGCTTCTGGAAGGTATCCTTGAGACTCATATGCCTTTCCATAAATATGTAGACACCTTTCCAGACACGAGAATGGGCAGAATGGACAGAGGTGAACTGCACTGAGAGTACTTGTAAACCCTTTTGCTTGCTGTGTAAGGTGTTAAGAGGTCCATCTATCTGGAGGCTACCGTGGTCCTCATTTGCCTTGTAGCACCTTGTAGTCTTCACTGGACTTCAGCCTTGCTAAGTCCTGCAAAGAAGAGAAGTGGGGTGATTATCTTCAGCCAGGGAAGCTGAGATCCCTGTCAAATCCAGGTAATTTAGGTGAGGTTGTGCAGCCCATACACAGCTGAACTGTGATTTGAACTGGAGTCTCCAGCAGTGTCTGGTTCTCTTGAAACAAATGAAGGTCTTTCACAGTTCTCATCAGGAGTCTTTTCTAATGCAGAGAACCGAGCTACCGTGCTGAAGACTCTTCTGGACTACACACACCTGTTTCCAGGTCTGCATGGTCTTTGGGTAGGAGTATAGGGCATAGTTTCTATCATCTGCCACCTCTGTTCTCTGCTCTCCCTGCTTTTGAATGGGTGAGCCTTGAGCAGAGACAGGTGAATTCTTGGCTGCTTTTTCTCAGTGTGGCAATTGGTGATGCTTTGTGCGTGAACAAGGGGCAAACTTGGAGTCAGGTCATGACTCCCAGAAACAATGTGTTTTCTGTCCCTTTTCTGAAGGGATGGAACCTGAGAGTGTTTCTTACATAGGGCTTGTGACCAAATCACAGGATATACCAGAGCTACTCCTCTGCCCAACCTTTTATCAAGTGTCCGGGAGTTGAACTGTATGGGATAACATGGTTACTTAGCTGTTTCGCTTAGTGAAACTGAAGCACGCGTTACCCTGTGAATATGACTAATAGCACTCATCATAAAGGCAGGAGAGGAAAGTCTCAGTCCCTGCACTGCTGCAATGCTAGTAGGGCTGATTATTGATAATTAATTACATCCTGGAGTCTTGTTGTACATCTTGTGTTTACCAGAACCCCTTACAATTATTGCTCACCTTCCTTTTACACTGTGTCACACTGTGTGTAATGTGCTCTGAAAGCACTAACTGCCTTGATAAGGTCAGAGGAGATTAGCTCAGATTTCAAGGTAAAGAAATATGGGTTCTGCTTTTTAGAATAAGCCCCAAGGGATGTGAAAACCTTCCCTCTGTTTCAAGCACTTTATCATTCCAGGTCCTTAGTATCCATCCTGCACATGCAATATTTAGACCTCCCTGTAAGGATGCCCAACTCCACTAGCATATTTGGGCATTCCCTTTTTCTTGGCACGTTCTACTTTGCATGAACAAATTAAATGCACCTAAAAATGTAAAATGTGAGCTGCAGAAGTGGACAAAGGAGCCAGTAACAGCTCATCTGGAAAATGCATTCACTCCCAAAAGCCATTCAAATGCTGCCTATCAGATGCTGGAAAGGCACCACCACGCTAATTTAGCAGGGATGGGAGAGCTGTCACCCAAATGCTAAATCAAAAGGCTTTATAAACTGGAAATGTGGGCTCCTTAGTAACATACACAACCTTCTAGGACTTCTGCTTTGAACATGGTTATAGGTTTTCAATGAAATGTCTTCATTTCTGCACAATTGGGGAACTCCACTTAGGATTTTACCTAGTGCATGGGGAGTGTACCGAAGCAGTGTTACACATAGACACCAAGGAGTCAGGGCAGTAGGGGCAAGGGGTTTCACCATGAAAACAGGGTCTTTGTCATTTGAGTAGCAGAAGCCCTCCATTAAACCAAAATATCATAGCAGTTATAACTGCCAGCCAGTAGCACACTCATTAAACAAATGCATAGGTGTTCTGGCCTCTGTGTATGCACTATGTATTTGTTGTGTATCTTGTGAATTATATTAAAGATTGATTGAGCTGCACTAGCCTCTATTGGAAGTCATCTGACTCAGTGCACTCTAAAACCAATATAAGTTTGTAAACCTATATCTAACCTACCCATTTGGGAATGCATTTCATTGAATATAGCAGCTTGATGTTCATTAAAATTGAAGACAGAAAATATTATTAGGTAATGCAGCCCTTTTTCCTTGGCAGTGTATGGCTGGCACCTCCTTGGTGTTCCAGTTTGACCCTTTGTGTTGTTTGGAAAAGATGTAATTTATTTTCACATGTTATTGGGATATTTTCTCAGATTGCTCCCCATACTTCTTGTACATCATCATCACCCAGTCTGTCTTTCTCCATTCAGAAACTTTTGGGAGCATGGAATACCTACAGAGAAGACTAGTCTTCCACCTAACATATAACAATAGTCAGTTTAGGACATGGACTTACACTAAGCCAAAGAAAGGAGATGTAGCTGTCAAGGTACAAATAAATGTTTCTTGCATGGTGGGCATCACTGTGGTTGGTTGAGTCTAAAATAACAACAACAGTAACACTAATTTTGTAGATACTATATATTGGTTACAGCTACAGAAGTCTGTTTCCAGTGTTGCGCGCATTGTCTTGTTGGATCAGTAACTACAGGTTTTTTCAACCTAGCACAAGTCTGGCCTCCCTCAAGTTCTGGAATTGGGCTGATTTCTCTCAAAAGGGAAAAACTGGAAATCAGTAGCAGTTTTAAAAATGTTGAATGTGGAAGGTGGTGTTTATAAAGCTGTAGCCCCAGGACTAGAACAGTTACAGGTCCAGAAAGGCAATAAATAAACATTAACATATATAGACTCTTTACAGAACATCAGGATTAACATAATGGACCAAATGCATCCTGGGTGTTAAGCTGTCTGAGGTCACTGTTGTACCAGAGATGCTGCTTATGTACGACATGAAAGAAAGAGTGCTCTGGTTTTTTTCTTTGTGAAGACTTGTTGCTAAGCAATTGGGAAAACAGTAAGGCAAAAGATATGAAAGCATAATTCACTTTGTAAACAATAAAATCTTTACAATTTTGGAAGAAGCTGCAGCAATAATACATAACATCAGAAAGGAGAAGCTCTACAGAACATCAATAGAACATTATTCATGCTTTTTTTAAGAGTGCCAGGTGATTGATGACTCTGTGCTGATGTAGAATTGAGTTACCATCACTGATATCAATCATTTCCCCACCGTGGTGTGCAGTATCTAAAACCACAATAAAGTTAGAGAGGCACGCACGTGCACATGCTCACACTGCAGGTTTATTTCGCCAATGTAACTTTATCATATCAAAACTGGTGAGAAAGTTTTCCAATTTGCAGGTGGGGAAATTAATACAATTTTGTACAGTTAGCTCTTTACAGATGGTTTTGTGTTGTTGGGTTTTGGTTGTTTTTTTTCCAAGAGTGCCAATAAACATCTATGTTGCAGTGGCTGTTGCCTATGTATTAGTACAGGAAGCACTGATTTCTCAAAGACAGCAGAAAATTAGCTACTGCTTGTCCTTACAGATGAACAGGTTTGGGAGAAGAAAGCAGTCACACCTATCCTTTGCCAATCATAGCATTAGCAATTTCTTGTTTATCACTTTTCCAAATGGTGTTGACTCCCTGGTTGGGCAATTCTAACTAAGCACCTACCTGGGGGTCCTGCAGCATTATTCCATGTACCAATCCTTGTCTGACTAAATTGAAGTTGCTCTTTTGATATCAATGGAATTAAGACATTTTATATTGCCCAAGGAACTGTTCCAATGTAGAAATCCTTTTCTATCAGCTCTACCAGCTTCAGTGGCATTTTTATCTAGCTCGGAGGTGAGTTTGAAAACTGCAGTATACTTTTATCTCTCAAATCAGCTACCAGTACATTAAGAAAGGGTGGCACAATCTCTTCTCCTGTTATCTTTATAAAAATGATTCAGTCTTTTCTTTGAAACTCCCAAATTCAGGAGTCCGCACGCGCTCAGTGCTCCTGAGTACTTTTTGAGGGGTTGCTCAAGCAAGATCATTCATGTGTTTTACACATAGAGGTGTGGGAAGAACACACCTGGATATGTGAAACTGATTGCACAGAAAATTTTCTCCTGCTTGTGTTGGTGTTTAGCTGTATTTCACCATGATCTATCTCCTTCAGCAAATTTAGGGGAGAAAATGCTAACATTCCTCTTTAATTGTGGACTGTGGCATTTGGAAAGAGCTCTTGTTTTAAATCAAAACATTTCTTGTTTATTTTTCACAGCTAAGTCCTTCAGTTGATTTAGAAAAAACCTTTTTCAGGAAACTGTATTAATCCTTTCTAGCGGCCAAAAGAGTGAAAAGTTTTTGAGTTAACATTTTATCCTTTTTGCCAGCCTCTCTCATTTGTACTTAGCTGAGGGGAAAAAAAAAAAAACCAAACCCCAAACCTGATCCCAAAGCCACTCTCTAATCCTCCTGCTGCTACACCTCTGGATTGCTGATGCTGGCAAGTGCAGTGTACCACAGCTTATCAGATGAGTGGTCCCTGTGACCAAAGCAAACACAATTGCAACAAGCGCTCTGACGCCAGGCATCGGCGCACCCGAGCAAACCCACCTGGCTCCTACCTTTTGTTTTGCTCCGTTCCTCCATTGGTTTGCCCCAGCCATCTGATGCTTCTCGGCGGGATGGGATGCTGGACCTTGCCGAGCTGTACGTATGTGCTCTCCCGGCATTACCAGGAGAGCTTTTGCCTTCACTCCAGCAGAAAGAACTGCAAACAAGATTGTAAAGCCTTAGGCCAGCGACGACCTTTAATGTCTGCTCTGAGCCATGGGACCTCTGGTACTAAGCCTTTAATTAAAGATCTGAAATTAAATTCTAACAAGTTGCTATGAAGCTTTATGATCCTTTGAAATCAACGGCCCAAATCCTATGGATCGCAGTGGATCTGGGCTTTGTGCTGAGGTGTTCCTGCTTTATTCACATCCTCAGAAATGCTAAGGATGCCGCAGCGCCTGTTCGTTTGAGGAAAAGCCCTGCAAGTTCACAGAGGCAGGCAGTGGGTCTTGGCCTTCTAGAAGCAATATGAATGTTTGTTTTTTAAAGTTTCAATTTGTGTTTTACGTTTTCATTAAACAGCAGCAATTCACATTTAATTTTCTGTGCAAGTCCGGTAATATAAAGAGTTTGATTGGTACATAGGTGAACTCATCCATGACAAATTACATGGAAACTATGGAAACACTCTGCTTAATGGAGTACAAGGTCAGGCTGTCTCATGCTAAAAAATTAATCATTCCTCCGCTTTTTTGCACAGGGTTTCTTGGGAGGTGGGGAAAAGAGGTTCAGATTAGCAGGACACAGGAAGACTAAATAATGGAATTGTTTAGAGTTAGTTGAATTAATCATCGAGAACAAATTACCTGACAAATTTCATGTTTTTCTTTTTAATTGGTTCCCTTTATGCGAGAGGAAGTGTTCATTTTTGCAAGTGTTGATCAGATGATTTACCTGAACACATTTCCATTTCTGGAGCACTCGCATCACTCACAGATGTGCCCTTGTGTCCCCTGGGCCTCGTGTGAGTATTGAACAATTAACAGCCCAAACAAGGAGACAGGGTGGACCCGTGTGTGAGCAGAAGCCCCAGGCAGGGTCCTCAGGCATCTTGCTTTTGAGTGGCTTTGCTGGTGGTGGTTGAAACAGGCCATTGTGCTATAGCATGCTAAAATATTTTCAGGACATCGAACGTGGATACTGTCCACTCAGCCTGACTGCCGAAGGGTTGGTTATGTACTGGGTACTTGGATTCATCCCCATAATGAAATTTTGTATTTGCCTTCATGACAGCAATTAACTTCTCTTTTCCAGAGAGACCTCCAATCCAGCACTGGTTTATCTAACAGGTGTCCTGCAACCACTGCGATTGCTAAGCAGAGCAAAGATAATTTTTCATGGATTTTATCTTAGATTTATTTGGGGTTTGGGCATTTGATAAGATTTCCAGTTTTTTCCCCCCTTCAGTATTTTCAGATTCTGATAAAAGCTGAACCAGCTTTATTCTTTTAATACTGAGATAAACCAATTGTTTGTTATTCAATTTACTGTATAAGAAAATAAAAACATACCTATGGTTTCATACCATATGAAAATTACTACTGTGAAGAAGAAGAGATGTTGCGTATCTGCCACCTGTATCTTTCTTGGTCTTTCTCTTGAGTGGAAAGTGATACAGTCAGATCTGTTTAAAAGAATGAATTCAGAATTCTGGATGGGGAGGAGATTTATGGATTTCAGAAACAGGAGAAATGAGCTGCCATATGTCACCCTTAGTCTAACTTTATTTAATGCAAATACTTAAGATAATGCAAGAGAGTAGGCTGTACTGAGTAATTTGACCTCAATAGGATTTCGGCATATACTTGAATGTTATGCTGATTTCAAGTTCAGAAGTGTATTTAATTTTGAACATTTTGATGAAACAATGCATTCACAACTACATTTTACCATAGAGGTGCATTGTTTATAATGATATTTTCTTTAGAGAGGCGGAAAGGGGAGGAGGGACTGAGACTCCGCTACCAGTAGTTATGACTCTGGCTGGGCTTGCAGGAGACAGCTCTCCAGGTCTGTACCCTGCCTGTGCCACAGACCTCTGATGTGTAAGGATCTTGGCTGTGAACCAGACTCAGTGTTGAACCTCAACCTTTCCCATCCTCCCCATCCATTTATCCTGGGGAGGGTAAATAAGCAAAACTGTATTTCCATGGCTACATGTTCATTCAGAAAATTTCCCCAAAGACTCGTCTTTATCAGTGTTCTTCATCCAGGAAGATGAGTGACCAACTTCCAGAACAGGTTGAGTTTTAGAGATTTGTGAAGTGCCTGGACAGTAGATGTGTCCATAAGTATTTTCTGGCTCATGAACACATATTTCTGCCTGGAGGTTTGGGTATGGAAAGAGAGGAGCCCAAAACCTGCGAATTTACAAGCATGCAAGGGGCAGTGTCTGAGGGGACTGGTTTTGGTCTGTATGTTATATCCCTCTGAACAGTTTTTTTGAGTGGCAGCTCTGGAGGGAGGGAGATTGCTTCGTGCCTGGGGGACAGTGGAGCCTGATCAAGGAAGGACATTTCCAGGGTGCAGGTGATAAGAGGAGAAAGACGGGATGAGCATTACAGCAAAGAGTCTGAGAAGAGCATGGGCACAAGAACTCACAGAGGATGGAGACAAAAAGCTTCCTTGGAATTAGGGAGGATTCACTGACTTTTTGTGACTAAGGAAGTCCTTGAGCTGGCCACAGCAAATCCTGAAGGCTGGAACCAGGTCTGCCAAGATGTAGAGGCAAAGTACCTGCTAAGCCCCTTTTTATTTGTCTTCTACCTTTCTAGCTTTCCTGGTGATTTTCAATTATTCTTTCTGTAAGAATTCTATTCTGCTTCAAGTTCTTACAAAACTTGAATTTTTTGAGTTATTCCCTTTTTTTTATCAGCTAGGAAAAGCTTTCACAAACCCATCTGAGAGCTCTGTTCACCTGGACTTATCTCACATCTCTACTAAGCTCCTGACTAAGAGTTGTCATTTTTTTATAGTCCTGAGTGTCCTGCAGCTCCATGACGTTTTACTGTTTTGCCTGAAACTAATTTCTCAGTTTCATATTAGAACACTAGGATTCAGTTGAATATTTTGAGCAGTCATAGAAAATGCCACTTTCCCTATCAATTATTTCTGTGAATTTGGTTTCTTCTTCACCCTGCTCTTGTTCCTGGATGGTCTATAGCTCTGCTTTCCTCAAGCTTATGTTATAGCTGGTATTCTCTGAGTGTTGCCTAGCTGGAAGTCCTTGCTTAGCATTTACCTAGGCTGGTATGAACTAGGAATGTACACTTTTTTTTTTTTTTCATGAGCATACCCACTACTCTATAAAGGCCAGAAAACTTGCAAAGATCTGATTTCTACCAGCCTTCCCATTTAGGGTTATAGACACAGACACACCTGCTCCTTTTCTCTCTGAAGCTGCTTATACTGGGATGAATGATGCATGCAGGGAAAGGATAACTTAAACCTGGGAAGAAATCTCTGGTTGCCATTCAGATTCCTACGATTAGACCCTCTGGCATGTATACCTAGAAGGAGCATGAGTCATCCACTCTAAACTTTTTTTGTAGCTGAAATTCACTTTCCTGCAGGCTGATTCAATATTGCCATAACCCTTATTAGGCAAGGCAAATGTTAGCTTACTGAGTGTGAGTTCACCCACCTTTTGTTCAATGAAAATAAGCTCATATTGAGCATCATTAATAACTGCCCTATGTGTGGATTACAAATGGGTCCAGGTTTACCCTACTCTCAAACTTACAACAAAGTGTTTCTGAAATGCAGTAGAAACTTGTTCTCCTTCTGCCACCCCCTTTACCTCCATCTCAGCAACCTCCTTCTCCAGGCAGATGGTTCCCACCCCCTCTCAGCTCCCCTTGACACCCTGCCAACACCATGCCCAATCACCCTTGTCATCTGTCTCTTGTCTCTAACCCAGTTCCCTCAGATATGACAGACTACCGTCTCCTCTTTTTCCCTAAAAAGAAACACTGCACCAGCATGCCAGTACGCAGGAAACCTGGTCAAACAAATGTGGTCGAGGATCAGAGAGGGGGTGGAAGGCTTCCCTATGGAAGATTTTTGACTTTTCAGCCAATAAAGCTAGAAACTCTCGATTTTTAAGCTATTTATTTCTTCCTGTCCAAATAAAGCAAACACATGCTCACTTCCTCCTCCTGGCCTGGTTAGGAATATTGCTGAAGCACGACGTGGGAGCTCTAGTTCAACGTCTTGTGCACCCATTCTCTCCCGAGGCTTCTGGATCCCCCCTCCTCCCAAAGCACCCCTCTAAGCCTCCTGAATCCTGTCTCTGTGCTTCCCATAGGAAACCCAGCCCAGAGAGATGGAGAGAGCATGTGGCATTTCAACATCATGCCAGACACATGTCATTTTTTGGCTGAAATCTGAGAACTTTTCAGAATCCAAGTGCTTTGGTTTTCCATTTTCTCTAGCAAGTTGAAATTTTTCAAGAAGAGCAGAATCCCTCTTTTTATGAAACAAACAAACAAACAAACAAAAAACCAAACAACCCAACCCAACACCAAACCACCCAGAAATCCTGATTCCCTTGATTTCTGTTGAAAATGTTTTGATCAACTTCAGTAACAACCTGTCTGCTGCAATGTGTAAGGTAGCCATAAAATGTGACTTTACTTGAGACATCTCTCTAAGAACTGCTGGCTTCAAGCTCAATAGATTTTTTGTCTTTGGTACTACTGAAGTTGTCTGATCATAGTACTCTGGTCAGGTTTTCTTTGAATATTAAAGAATGTTGTGTTCTCATTTCCCAGCATTAGGCTTGCACATAAACCTTTATAAATTGGCCCCAGGAGATCCTGGGGAATTTATGATCAGGATCATAATATATCTTCGATCAAGCATCTTCATATAAGATTTCACATTTGAAGTTAGACACATACCTTTCTAGTTCAGGGAACAAAATGGGACTGCCTCTGCCCTTAAACTCATATTTATAAACTTCACTTAATCCAGTGCCTCCCACTGGCACATTGGGGTATCAGTGATCTGTTAGGCAATACGTTGTCTTTCTCTCCATTGATGTCTTGTTAGTTTAATAGTTTTTGCATTCCTTAGTCCTACAGTGATGTGGTTTCTTGGTTGTGTTTGGCTTAGTGATACCGGAGAAGGCATGTTTAAGAAACACTTCTGATTCTCCTTGCCTTTTTAATACCTCAGTATGGAAGCTCTGTCAATAGGATAGTGCTAGTATGGCATCGGGTTGCTAAAAAAGTGCTTTTAGAAACCCTTTGAGGTTTCTCTGCACTTGATGTTATATATGTAAGAAGATGCAACCGCAGGTAAGGGAGCATAAGAAATCAAGGAAAAGGCTGCTGCAATTTGTCACCATGTCATATGGATATATGTTATCACATGAATAGATATATACCTGTACCTTGAAAGCATGCCAGTGGATATAGAGAGGTGCATTCATGCTGCATTCCTCAGTGTTGCGGCATCTGCTGGAATAGCTGTTCTTTGTGTTTTAATTTTGCTTTACTTTTATCTCATACACATAGAGTTATCAATGAGAAATGTGAGCTTAACTTTGCTGGTGAATCTGTGCTAAAATTTGAAAACCTCACTAATTCCTTTTATATGCCTAACAGAGGTCTTAGAAGTGGTCACTGGCAAACCGAGCGAGCTGCTTTCTTCTGAGACATTGAGCTGCTATCAAAGAGTCTATAGGGCTGAAAATCCCATCATAAAAACTGTAGCCATGCACTCTATGACTTTTAAAAGCAGCTTGGTGTCTTGGGTGACAGTTGATACACTGAAAATTAGTGACACTTTTTCTTTTAAGCGATTTAGGTAAAAAATCCCCTCCTGTATTCCGTTTGATGCTAAAGCTAAGACAGGCAAAATCATGAAAGGGAGAGGTGAGTCAGGGAGACAGTACTGTTGGTTCCACAAAGCTGAAACAATGATTGACCAGGTTGGGTTCCCACTTTCTCTAGAATTACTGAAGCTCTTGAGGAGAGAGTTGTGTGAAAGGTCTTGATATTTTTGGTTTTGTCTAGTTCACCCAGGAAGGCTTTTTAATATGTTACTGACTTTCAGTGATTTTTACCACTAATTCTGCTTTTGCATTTGTTTCAGCCTGGACAATGGAAATTTCATTGATCTATTTCTAGCCACAGAAGATTTTTTGTTATCATGTAGCAGCTTAGCAATAGCAGTGGGAATTGAGAAGAAATTTCTTGGACTTGATAAACCTTACCAAGCATATCTGCATGTATTTTGTATTTAAATTGCCTGAAGGGGCACAAATCTGCCCTCCTTAGCTTTAACACAAAAAACGTCATGTTCTTAATGTAGTTGTAAAATGTAGAGTAAAATGAAGAATAATAAATTGGGACCTGTGATCAGGGTCTTTGTCTTTCCTAAAACTCATTTCTGAAGAATGAAGTGCATAATGCTATTAAAAAGAAGGTGAATAAGTAAACACTATCTCTCTGCAGCAGCTTCTTCTGGGATGCAATCTAACCAGCTTTGTTTAGAAAGCTTCAGGCTCCATGATGTAATTTTAATGACATTTAAATTTAGCATTCATATTACAGAACAAAGAGAGAGTTGCCCCCGTGCAGCAAGGTTTTCCGTTTCCATGCAGGAGTGAAGTCAATAAGGATTCTGCTCATGGCACTGTGGATAGTGTCCAGAGAAACCGTCATGGCCGCAAGTGAAAACAGCTCCCCATTTGCCACCTCATCGTTAAATGAATATTTGGCAAATTAATAACTGCTCATAGTTTTAAGCAGTTAGGTTAGCATAAACAGGGAGAAAAATAATCAATTTGTGCTGTCTGTGGCAGCAACCCTGCTGACTGCCTGAGTGTGATAAACAGCAAGAGTGGAAGAGGGAGCAGACATTCACACTCATCCTCAGAGACTGCAAATACACTGAACATGTGCAGAGAAAATATTCATTACTTTTCCATCAAGGAACAAGGAGGCCAGTCTGGGAATCAAGATTTGGGTAGTCCATCTGGCCCATGCTTCCTTTCAGCTCCATCCAAAGACCCCACTCAGCAGCTCTCCAGGGAATTGGTCTATACCAGTGTTACCCATCCTAGGTCACTGGGGACCTTATTTCAAGAGGAAGCTCTGCCTGCTCTGCTCGCCAGCTAGCACGTTCCCATTGCCTGAACGCCGACCTCCTCACCAGATATAAGCAGCCTGTGTAGCACTGAGTACCTGCCGGTGTTTTGGTTCTGCCTCTGTCCAGAGGAGAGTTGCGGGTTTGTGGTGAGGCACTGAAATGCTCTGAAAATGCGATTTCCTAAACTGAATGAGGCCTACATTGCTGCCAGAAGCTGGGGTCTTACCTTCCACGGTCTTTATCCCGTCTCATTGGTTTCTCAGCCCAGTTGTTCACCACAGGCCTGCCCAGAGGGCTGGGCGGCCGCCTTGGGGAGGCAGAAGGGGGACAGGGTGGCCTTAGGGCAGGAACGGGCAGCTGGGGGTGTGGGGACAAGTACCGCAGAGAGGTGGCTGCGGACGCACAGGCGAGGCGCCAGGGCAGGTGTGACCCTTGGGCACCACAGGCCAGGTGCTGTTGGTTAGGAGGTGAGGAGAGGGGGCGTTAGCGAGGCCGTCGCTGGAATAACGTGTTCAGTTCTGGTGGCCATCCTGAAAACCGAGATTGGAAAACTTGGAAAAGAGCTACAGAAACGGCTCCAGACCTGGAATTGTGCCCTGGAGAGACTGAGCTTGAAGGTGGCTTTAGTGTACCAGCTCTGTAGATGGGTGACCTCTGAGGCAGGGGAATGGTCTTCAAATTAACAAAGACAGAATGTGATCAAAGAGGTGAAACAGGAAATTCAGACAGAGTTGTGCTGGAAACAAAGAGTGTGATTTTGACAATAAGAATAACTCCCTCCTGAAACTGCTTATGAGGAGATATATGGGAACACGTCACTGCCTTAGAGTTAACTGAACAGTCTTCTAAAACATGGGCAAGAGCTTCAAAGAAACTGTGGGTTTGATGCTGGGTTTGGTGTGGGGGATCTTTGCTCCACAAGCTGTAAGATGGTATAAGGCTCTGAGCAATTCTGTATACTTCTTTAGAGGGAAGACTTTGTTGGCCACAATATTTGTCATTACACACTTGGGGTATTTCTCTGTGTCTTGGAACGAGTAAAATGCTAATCTTAATGTTATGTTGTTTTTCATTTAAAATTGCAACATTTGAGTGGGATTTTTTCCCCTTAGAAATGTATTCCTTTTCTCTGTTTTTATGGCCTGGAGGTTTTCTCTTTCTTTTTTATTTATCATCTCATATTGCTATGGTTTGAAGATATACAGCAATGACGCAGGCTGCTGTTGAGTTTTGGTTCTTTGACTGGTTTCTATTTTTAGAGTGTTCTTAGTTGCACTGAAAACAAGCAGCAGCAACTGTATTGACCCCAATATATAGCACAGTTTTTGTCAGAAGGTACAATGTGAATAACATAGCTTGCCCTACATTTAGGGACTATGCAGAACATGATCCTTTTAAAAAACATACTCTACCTATAAAAGTAATATGTCTTGCTGTGGCTGCCCAGATCCCCCTTGGACAAATGAAACTAGAATTAATCACCTCGGCTCAGCATCCTCACTGAGACGCAGCACTGTGACCAGCTGCATTAGCTCACCCTACAGAAAGTGGTGAACTATAGCTTTTCTGCTGTCTAACTGGCCATGAAATACTTAGCAGGCACTGGAGCACACATATACTACTTTGCAGGTGGATGCCCTAACCAGCCCAGAGGATAAGCCTGCCTGTCTCTTCCCCCCAAAGTTTGATTAAAAAGTGGAACATCACCTCCTAGGGGGGAAGAGTCTGGCACCTCGAACCTCAAAGCAATTAGAGATGACAGAAGAGCCAGGATTAACTCTTCAGTCAGAGCTGGCAGAGCAGTGCCTCTCCCTCAGCTTGCCAGAGTCCAGGTGAGCATCCTTCATGCAACTAGTCACAGTCCCTCTTCTTTGCCCAAGCAAAAAACATTGAGCCCTAATTTTCTCCCAAGGTATTTCTATGGGTCAGAATAAATAAAAATTTAAAAATCCCTGCTCAGTACTTAGTATAACTTTATATCAGTGTTTGTGCTTTAGAGGAATCAGGAATTCCCAGTTCTGCCCCTTCATGCAGCCACCTTCAGTCTAGCTCAAACTCCCCACAGGAGAAACATCCACTTGGGATAAATAAAATGAAGTAATTTTGCTAGCAGTTTTCTGTATAAGAAGCTCTGCCTGTGAAAGAATTCTTGAAATTTTTTTTCCTGATATGTGATTTCCTTTTTTAAACTTCAATTTCCTCTGAGGTTTTGTCTCTCTATTTTTGCCTCATTTACCTGAAGTAAGAGAGTTTTAGCTGAGCTGCTTTTGAAGAAGGAACACCAGTATTAGGAAAGAAAGATTCTGTTTGTCATTTCTACCATTTAAAAATAATCCTAAATTTTGGATCCAAAAAAAAGGAGCTAATAATGGTGAACAGGGCTAAGTGAAGGGAAATGCAGACTGAACTGTGGTATGCTTTTTGAATAATTTTGAAAAGATGCCTTTTCCCAACCAGTGTGAAAACATTACCCATGCCAGGCATTTAATGCTAAGGCACAGTTCTGTTAGCTATATAAAACTGCCCTGGGTGAGGGAAGACTCTTGTACAGGCTGTATGACTTCTCACATTTTCATGTGAAACTTCTTCCCAGTCATGTTCCCAGGTCTTGCCCTGTTCCTGTGGGTATTTTGAGCAGTGGATGTCACTGAGCAGACAGTGTCGGTGTCTTGTCGGTGTCCATGTTGCAAAGTGCAGGTCCAGGCCCTTTCCTGGGGTTGAGCTGGTGGCCGAGGACACCCTTGTAGGCATCGGTCAGGCATCATGAGATTTATCTGAGGGAAAAGCCTCAGCGTGCACTCAGACTCCTTCATACCACGTGGAGAGAGCAGACACAGTCCAGGCAATGAACTGGAGTATCTGACAGCTCTGTCCCTAGCAAGTAAATTCATAAATGCCTGTTTTAATTCAAACCCACTTAAATCTGCAAAGAACCAGCTATATGCTCAGCATCTGCATAGAGTGTGGCTCCTGATATGTTTTATTCCACTTGACATCCTGGTTTTATCACCCTTTCTCCAACACAGACCAAGCCCATGGGCTGAGAAGTACAAGAGAGAACCTCACTGTCCTATTTCCATCTTGAATCAGATCTCATGGACATTTGCTTTGTGATCGTTCTTAAGTAATTCTGTCTAGCATCTGATTTTAAAATGTCTGAGACAGAGTCAAGCTTCATGCAATATCATCTGTTCAAGGCAACACCTAAACTGGACTGTAACTGTACACTCAGTGCCCCTGCTTGTTTCTGAGGAGGAGTGAGTTTGATGCAGGAATGGAAGGATTTCTGCAGCTTCTGTATCCACTGCTCTAAACTTTTAGCTTAGGATGTTTTCTGGACTTGTAAATGCATGAGACCTCTTTACATCTCCATCTATTTGCAGTTGTCCTTATTAATTGCTCCTTTTGCTTGCCCATCTTAAAATCAAAATGTCACATGGCAGTGTATTTTGCCCTAACTAAGGGTGTATTAGAAAGTGCTTGAAAATAGTTTGGTTGTGATTTTGCTGCCCACAGTAATTGGAATTTCATTAAAATACCCTTCTCTATATCAGCCCTGCGTCAGAAGCCCTTACAACTATTCCCAATATCCAGTATTTTCCCTCTTGACATCAGTCAGCAGTAGCCTGAATTGCTCTTTTTTCCCCTCTTGTTCTTTTGTGTGCATTGCTAGTGGCTGAGCATGATCCTAATGTCATTTCTAGGGCATGGTCCACTCTCTCCTGCCTGGTACCTCCTTCCATAACAAAATACGTTGTGAAGCTCCAGGGGAGACAACTGTGTGTGATGAAACAGGCAATACATGGGGTTAGGTATAGTAGTACCTTGGTAATCACTGAATAATTTGGGTTGGAAGGGACCTCTGGAGGTCTATTCCAAAACAGGCACAGTGCTCCAGATGCAGTCTCACAGGCACTGAATAGAGGGGAAGGATGACTTTCATTAACTTCTTGGCTATACTCCGTTATTCTTTTTTGCTGCAAGGACACACTGCTGATAAACTATAGCCAAATGTGATAAAAGGTTTACAAATGGCCCAAGAGGGTGAGGCACACTGCTGCAAGTGGTAACGAACTGAGAAGTAAGTGTGTGCGTTGCTCACCCCCCCACTGCCCCTGTTGTTATGAGCATCTGCGCATCCCGTGGTCTCCAGAGACGACTGTATCCTCTTCGGTGAAACTTGTGGGACTTACCGCAACATCACAGACAAGCTCCAAAGCAGATGTTAGAGGCACAGATGACAGTGGGGAGCACCGGTGAGATTCAGCCTGCCCCAAAGCTTGAACTCGTGTACTGATGATGTACCAGCCTGTAAACCTGTGCACAGAATGTGTTGTTGCCAGGGAATTAGCTTGTCCTAATATCAAACATACTTCCCTTCTCCCTTTTCTTGGTGTGTGATGCAAGTCACCCTTTTTTCTCTCCAAAGAAGCTTTTTGGTTTCACCTGGAGTTTCAGTTCACCACCTCATCCAGCACAGGGTCTGCCTATATCATCCCTTACTTCATTTTAGACCTGGAGTTCAGGGCCCACCCTCTGTGTTTGTCATGTTAAATTCTGAGACACTAAGGTTCAAGGCAGATGCCCTTGAGGGAGATTGCAATGCAAGGAAACACCAGCATTTCTTTCTTCTCCAGGGCTTTTGCTGTTGCACAGAGCCACAGATGGGAGTGGTGTCCAGGATGGTGTGTGAAAGCAGCACTGTTGAGGAAGTTTATTTAATGCTTCCCTGGCCGTGGGCTTGAGCTGTGGATCCAGCAGAACACCAGAGAGCAGGGTAAAGGGTCAAATCCTGTGTGTCCTCCCAGGGACTGCATCCCTTGAGAGTCCTCACATGCTCAGGGAGATGAGGTTCGTACTTCCCTGCACCAGAAGGCAGTGGACCAGAAAGCCATAATTTAAATCCAGAAGAGGATGTTTGTAATACTCCATTCCCAGCTCCTGCCTAACATGGGCCAGAGAATTCCTCCCAGTAATTCCTGCCTTGCGCATTGCATCCCAGCCTCTGTTTGAGCTAGAACAGATGTCTCAGAATTAGGGGTTTATTCATGTTTTAACAACACTATGAGGTGCAGAATTTGCTGCTTCCCTTGGTAATCTTTTTAATCTAACCAAGCCCCTCAGTGGGAGAATAGGCCTCAGAGTATTCCTGATTAAGTTTGGACTTTAAACTATTTTATGAAATATTTTTTGAAATAGATTTGCTAACTCTTAGGAGCTTAATCTTACAATTCTTCATCTCGAAAAAGGTGACTTGACATCAGAAGCAGACCTGGCAGGCACTGTAAGTCCATTTCATTTGACCTTTTCCTCTGGATAGCTAAGAAATGCTATAACTTATTGCTCCACTGTCTTAAAGTTATTCTTATAGCCATTACCTTTTCCAGTAATGCAAATATGTGACTGGTGTTGATGCTGTTAGTTAATCACATCTATTATTTTAATCTCCTTTGGTAACATGCATTCCAACTGCTTATGCAGATACCAGTCAGGCAATAAACCCCCCCACCCCAAAAGACAAAATCATGATGGATGGCTTTCTCTCACAGCACTCATTGCCTATGCATTTGTTGATAAGTCCAATGCTTTTTCTGCATCATTAACCGGGAGTATGAGACTCCTGTTCTTTTTTGTTAGTAGCTTGTAAAATGCCATTTTGACATTCCTTTCTTCCTAAATGCAGCCTGAGATCTGGTTGAGGCTTTGGCTTTGCAGACAAATGATCTGATTGCCCTGAGATTCAGGGATAGTTAACAGCAGTGAGTTGATGTGCTAATACTGTCTTCCCAGGTCTGTCTGCCCAGCCATGGAGAATCCTTCAGGGCCGTGCCAGGCCATGCCAATCAGCTCTCATTTCAGATTCAATAAATTCACTTCTCTGCTTCCATGAGAGCAAGGTCCAGACAGCTTTTGGGATCTCCAAATGAGTAACTGCTGTTAGGAGGTGCCCTTGGTTATTAAGGTAACCTTGGTAAACTCTAAACCTTGGGGATAACGTGCTGAAATTCCCCCTACCTTCAAGGGCAGCAGTGTGGGGTTGAGAAGGCAGTAATTCATGAGTGTCCCAAGAAACAGCAAGCAAGAAAAAATAACCGGGTGAAGGAGTTCCCTGAGAAGCTGTTGAGCTGAGGGGTCCTGTTAGAAAGATTTTGTGAGCCCTGTGCAGATCAGGGATCCTTTAACAGCCCAAACATATTGACAGCAAATGTGATGGTGCCTGTTTGTGTGTGTGCGGTTCAGCCATGTGGTGCATGAGGTCTGGACCTGTGGGGCTCCTGAGAGATATTTGTGCATCCATAGCGGCTGTTTGCAGGCCAGGTGTCCAGCAAACAGTGGTTGCCTCAAAAATTTGGGAAAACTTATTCCCTGGATACTTTTCTCAAAATACACTGTGTCGATATACATAATAGGGATGTCCCATGTTCCTCAGGGTATCCAGCAATCAAATCAATCTCAGATTTCTTCCTGTCTAAGGGCTGAAGGTCTGAGCTCCATGGGGCTGTTCTTGAAATGTATGCAAACAGAAGAAAAGGGGTAGACGGAAATTTCTGCACAAATGTGTCACTCGGAGCCAGAGAAACCAGGGCGATTGTTCTTTTGGAGAGATTATTAAGTCCTCTGTAGTGGAAACATTGCTGTACTTCATTCCCGTGGCTGGAGCTTCATCGAAACTGCTGTGTGGTGATTCAAAGCTGTTTGCTGTGAGGGAGGGCAGAGCTGCATCCCCCTGACAGCAGAGGACCGGCTGCAGCACAGGCACGATTGCACTGGGGAATATGAAGTCGGTACCTGCAAGTATCTTTCCACTTGAATTAACTTTATTATTATAAACTTCTGACCTCACTTCTGGGAATTGCTCATGTCAAATTAAGTTGTGCCCCACAAGACTGCTAACGTGATCACACCTGAAAAGCTTCTGGGGATAAGAATGGGATCTGAGATTATACCAGAAACTCTGCAGTATCTGCTTCCTAGTTTAAACTGTGACGGTGATTGCACCCCATTTCCCTTTATTTTTTTTTGTCCATTTTTTTAGAAAGCGAAATATTTAGCCACTTTCCCAGTGCAGCCAGGTGTTGTACCTGGTTACAGAGTACACCTCTGGCAAACTCTGTGTGGAAACATATTTCTTCTGTCAGTCTTGACGAGAGCACACACTCCATTTCACAGTTAAGAGTCCCTAGTGACAGAGATGCTAGGGCAAAAGGGTTTTTATTATGATAATCCAGAACTGGATTATAATACCTGAAGCACTTAAAAGCCATGTCATGAGGGTTTCCCAGAGCCTCTGTCACTCCTACAAGCCTGCATGTCTCCCTGTTTTTTTATAGTGTAATAATCTTCCCCCAAAATGCTCCTTAAAAACACACTGAAATTACTTTAGGGGGAAGCAGTTTGATCAAATAAGTGCTACTTCAAACCTCCCCTTCTCAAGCCCACTGAGCTGGGATGACACATGCCCATCACATCTGCGCGGTGAGAGAGAAAAGATGCCATTCTAGCAGCAAAACCACTTTTGCTGGATTTTCCAGCAAAGAGCTGTTACCATCAACAGGCAGCATACATATCCTGGCAACATACATATCATGCTATCATATTTCATAGAGTTTAAGCTATTGTAATTACCTGGTTTGGTATCCTGCAGAGAGAAGCTTATTTTTCTTGGAGCCAGGTACTTTGTGATTGAAATGGAGTATACATTTTAATAAAACACCTGATCTTCACTTATGAAGGTCAGAAGATGGTATAGTATATTGTAGTAAAGCATTCTGTTCCAATGCGTAGTTATTTTCACCATTCAAAATCTATTATTCGGTATTTGGACTTTGCAGACTTAAACCTCCAAGGATTGGAAATTGTTATGTTTGCTAGTTTAACGTGTCTTTTGCATGGGACCTGTTTCCGCTGCTCCTGTCTCTTACCTTCATTTAAATCACATCTTAAGTTTCTCTCAGATGAAGAAAATAGTATAAATGGAAATCAGAAGTTGTGTTCTACAAAAGGTAATGGACTGTGGTATTTACTTTAGTTGGGTCAGAGCACATCTTCAGTTAAACTGTATTGTCAAATGCAGGTAAGCTGTCAGAGCAACATCAAACTGCAGTGTTTTGATATGACTTAAATACTTCAGTCTGTGTGGTTTTGAGAGAAATTTTATTTAAAGGGACAATTTCATGTTGAAAACTTTTCATATGAAAAGGTAGTTTTGGATGTGAGATCTTGCTGTTGGAAAATTACTGGTTAGCCTGGGCTCCTTCTCTTTTCTTTCAAGATATGTCTTTAAGATAATGCAGTTTCCCAACATCCTTTTAGAAGTGTGGATGTTCCCTTGGTGAGTTTTTATTCCATATGTGGAGGAAACATAAACAGAGTGTATGACAGCCCTTTACAAATATATCCAAGGACCTTTTAGGAATTCTTGTCCTTATATTTTGTTCCTCTTATTTAATTTTCTTGCACCAGCTTCCTTTTCAATAGTTTTCCATATTTTGTTGGTCAATTACACAAACAAGCTGCTAAGGAAGACGTTTGCTGTCTAGTCGTGTCGTTGCTGTGCATAGTTTGACCTGATTAGACTTGCCATGCCACCTTGCTTTGAATCTTTCTACCACTTATTCTGCCAAATGCAATGTTAACCTATTTTTAATAAGCGCAGTTTAGTGGTTTTATTGTTGGAGACTTTATTAGCCAATAAACCACCTCACAGCTTCTTGTTGCCTTCAGCTTCATAACATGATCCACTTGGGAACCAAATTACTACTTCATAAACAATTCTCATTTCTTTTACAAATTGTAGACATCCGTGTATTCTTTATCTTTGCATATTTTTGCAAGTGCTTCTCACCCTTATCGTTTGGTATGCCGCTGATTGTCAGCACCGGTATAAATCCACAGAGGTCAGTCTGTTCACTCAGCACGGAGCTGCTGAGAACTTGGTCCCAGATAATTTCTCCTCCAAATTTTGTACACTTTCTTTTCTATTAGTCTGGCTTTAATGATAGCTCCCTTCTAAAAATGTTCAGGAATGCACTTACGTTACTGCTAACTCACTGATAAGCCTCTCTTGTGAATGGAAGACCCCAGTGGGAATGGGTTGCCTTACCAGGTGCGGACATGAGGGAAGATGGGGACGATGCACAGCAAGCAGTATTGAAGTGTTCTTCACCCACCAGTCATACGTGTAGACTTTGGGAAAATGAGATGCATGCCACATCATTGCTGTGGTCTTCCTGTCAAGTGTCCCTCTGTTCTTGTGCTGGTTCTGCTGCCGTGTTAGGCCCCACAGCCACATTTGCCCTATACACAGGTGTTACTGCGGCATCTTTGGTGGGAAAACTTTAAAATTTCTTTTGATTGTCATGTTTTCTTTTATTATTGTATTTATAACTCAGGACCGGGGTCTGAAGGCTAGGACTATGCTCTCCTACTTGGTCTGTGACCTTTGTTCCTTGCTGTTTTTCATCCCAGACAGGACTGATGTGTACCTTGTGGGAAAATTTTGTTCTTTAGGAGGTCAGAACCTTTTGATCTTCAGTTGCAGACAGTAACTGTGAAGTGTCTGATCAAAGGGGAAAGGACTCAGGAAACATAGGATGAAGCCATGTCCATGAGATGAGATTCAATCTAAGTGTGTTTCCAGATTCAGAATGTATTTCTCCCTCTAGTTTTATCCCTCAGATGAATTTATCCAGTTTCTAAGTAAGTGATAAATGGCTACTTCAGCATGGTTGTTGGTTTATTTTCTATGTCCGCTGTTTTGCTGATATATAACCTTGACATATAAACTCTTCCCTATTCTGGGGGAGTGAGTGTCCTAAATCTGAGTCTGCAGAAGTACTGCTTTCCCCACTATTTTTTATTTATGATACAGAAGGGAACAGCTCCAACAAGAGAAATGTAGAAATGAGATGGACTGTCACAATTAGCCAAGTGCTTGGTTGTAAGAACATTTGCCTGGATTGCAGGAGGTTTCAGTTCATATTCTCTACTGAAACCTTATACACCTTTAACTGGCACACTCATATTGAGGAAGAATAATCTTGTTAACAGCCCCTTTCCTATTTGGGTTGGGTGAAACTTTGTGCCTCATTTGAATCATTAATTCTGCACTGATGTTAATAAACATTGCCTGACCAAGCTTTTAATCAAAATCAGTATATTTCCCTGAAAGAGTTTGATTTCAGTCAGTTTTTGATGAACAATAAAAGTAATTTTATCTCCCTCCCCCAAAATTCCAGACAGGTCTCCTAATTACATGTCTAGCAAAAGATCACAATTCTGGTTAAATAATCAGTGGTAGCAGATGAGGTCTGAATCTTCGAAAGGTCCTCTGTGCATCCAAGTATCAGGATGCATAGCCCAGGGTATTACATAAGTATGTAGGTTATCAATGGCAAAGAGAGCACAGGATTGTGCTTAAAATAGACAGAAAAATATAGAAAATGATATGTCAGCAAAATCATCTCCAAGCATGTTTCAGAATTTTCCATGAGGCATCAGGGATCTTTGACCTAAGCTCAAAAAAAATTATTCTGCCTTTCATTATGTTTCTTAGTCACAGAGCGACACTTTAGATTCACTTCAGCAGAGTATGTGCCATCAGAATTCGGCATGAGTTCTCCTGTGACAGCATTAGATCAATCATGTTTTAAAGAATGCAAGTAATTGCATCTACTCCATCTTCCTAGATAGTCCAAAACTGACACTTTGGGTTTACTGCAACCTGCGTTGCTAACATGGGTTGGAAGGTGAGAGAAAAGTATCACAAAGCTGTATTTTTAATATTCTTATCTAGCACAAGATGGGTTCAAATTTAAAAAAAAAAATTATGAACAAAATGCTTAGAATTAGTATTTGAAAAATGCGATAAAACTTGGGGACTTCACTGAACTCAAAGCACTGTTAGCCCTTATTGAACATACACTGAAGTTATAATTTTAGTGGGTAGGTCATGGTATTTGAAGTTCAGATATCTGCAATAACCTCTGTGAACGAAGTCTTTAAAGGGAATCTTTACTACGGTGACAGACCTAAATAGAGAGTAGAAAATGCCACTTGGGTGTAACTTTTTGGTGAATTCATTATGAAGGGCTGATACACATGGTCTTTGAGAAAAACAGGTTACCGGCCCAGTGAAAGAGCTTTTCCTCGTGCTGTAGATACTCATTAAGGCAATCATGATATGTGCATCTTTGCTAAACTTGCACTTCCTTTTCATAGTCTTGTATGCAGGCACTGGAAATTCAAGTCAAGCCAAAACCAGACTAGAAACAGACTGTGTTTTTCATGGTGACGGCAAGTAATCAATGGAGCAAATGCAAAGCGTTCTTGTCAGCTGTCTGTTGCTGGCATCTCTTAAAATGAAATTAGGTACTTTTCAAAATGGAACTGCACTTGAAATGGGGAGAAATCCCAGGAAGTTCTCAGTTCTACATCAGACAGAAAGTCAGGCTAACTAATAGCGATATTTCCTCCTGACCTTGTAGTCTAAAAGTGTATTACATACCACATGGTAAGGCTGTACCACCAGAGAGGAAAGGCTGTGGGGCAGTGGGAATTAAGACATTTTTGCGGCTGTGAATTTATATTCAGAGAGCATTCCCTCTAGCTTTACTGCTGCTATCCTGCTAACAGAAATGCCCTACGCATTTCTCCTTCTTCTCTCATGTCCCTCGAGGGGCCCCACTGAGTGAAAAGGTCCTCTAAGGGCATCCTACGTCTGCCCCTCCTGAAGGCTTAGCTGAGTGCTCTTGTAGGTGAAGGGGGATGAGAGACACTAGACTGGCTATTGCCTTCCCCTCCTTTGCCTCATGTCCAGATGAAGCTTATCCCTGACAGTTTGTTCAGGTGGCAGGAGGGTGAGCACTAAAAGCAGTAAGAATTACATCTTCCCACTACTTTGGGGTTTCTAGCAGGTAGCAAGTCAGGATGGACCACCACAAGTCCTACCAGATAGCGATGGAGAAACAAAGGCTAAGGGAATGATACAGGCACTAAACTTTCTCCTTCCCATTTCAAAATGTTCTCATTAGTCCTTCCCAGGCTCCATCCACTGGTAAAGATGGGTATTTGGTAGTCACTGGCTGTGGCTAGACCATGAGTGTAAGATCTGTGATGAGGTAATGAGGACGTACCAGGATAGTTTTGTCTCTTCTCTGTGCCTTAAACCCTTCAGTTTTCTACAAAGAATTGAGAAACAAAAGGTTATATTGATAAAATTAATCATCTGAATCTGTTTTTCATGTGACCTTGATACTGTAAAATCAAGCACCGCATTCCTGCCAGGCATTAAAATGCCAGATTTGAGGGTCATTAAAAACAGCAGTGTGCTTAATCAGGAGCCCTTACAGAGCAGCACAAAGCTGCTCCTCCCTTTCTGTACATGATTTATTTTTTAATAAGGGTGACCAAGATGGCAGCCCGTGCAAAGCACTGTGCTGTGCAAGCTGCTCTGCAGTGGGACGTGATGATTTGCAAACTCTCTCTGCAGTGTTAATGTCTATGTGAACAACTTGGAGGAAACAGTGCCTTCTTATTGCTTTAAATGCTTTCACCAGTCATATGGGCCTGTCTGATTCTGGGTGAAGAAAGCAGTTGCAGGACTCATTATGTAGATATGAATTTTTAAATGGTGTATCTTTATTACCTTCTGGTTTCCTACACAGACTCCGATATTGGGTAACCCAAGGTACAGAAGCTCACTCTCTGGGTCTTTTGTGAGCTATCTAGCTTCATCAGAAGATGCTAGCTGCCCTTTATGGTAGGCCTGGCTTATTAGCTTCATCCTCAAATCACAAGCAGGATGGATGTGGGACTAGAAGAACTTTGGCTAAGTTTTTTGGAGTGGGATTCATCACACAAGTTAAGCACAGGGTCTCCTTGACACGTGGCATGAACCTCATAGTGTCATCATCTTCAGAGTGGTTTGGAAGCCAGGCCACGTGCACCAGCTATCCACACATTTTATACAGGAATAATATGGCTTCATGTGTTCCCATCCTGAAAAAAACCAAGCAACCAACCTACCCTGCACAGTCTGCTACTGTCCTTTCATCCTTTCCAATGAGATTCACTGCCCCATCTTCAATCACCGCAGCCACAGTTTCTTGGGAGCTGGGTGGTCCTTGCTGCCTCCTCTCTCCAGCTCTGCCAGCTCCACCTGGAGCTCAAGCATTCAAGCCCGGCAGCAGCTTTTGGCTCAGGCTGCAGCCAGCAGAACCTCAATGGTGAAGGACCAGAGGTTTGCAGCACTCAGCCCTCATATAGGTGTGCACCCAACTTGACTGCTCCTCCTGTAGCAGAAGTGTTGTAATTAGACCAAGTACCTCAGGGCACGGACCTGTCAGAGGTCAAGCTGGGATATAGCTAGCATGTCCCAGAGGGCTGCACCTCCTCTGTCTTCCCACCTTTTCCCCGTTGGGATACATTACCATTATGCTAATCTTCATAGAAAGGCAAGGTTTTAAAGTGGTAGAGGACAGGCACAGGGAAAGCAGGCAATGACGCGTGAACACTACACGAGTGAGATAGGCACCTGCTGTCCTAAAGCATTTTCCAATGTTAAAAAAAATATAATTGGGGGCATAAGTCGAAAGAGTGCACAGGAAGCTTTAAAAGTGGAGGGCTAGCGCTTACATGAAGGATTGCCCTTTCGTCTCTCTGATCTTGGCAGCCTCCAGGAGCAGTCATATTCAAATGGCTGAAGGATTAAGAAAAGAAGTTCCATGTGGTGGACGAAATAAGTATCACATTTTCCCTTTCCTTTCAAGTCTTCCTTTTTCATTCTGAGTCTTTGCTAAATAAACAAATCCTCACACTGCGAGCTACCATTTATTTGCCTGCATTTCTGACATAAACCTGCCTCTTTCGTGATCCGTTTTGTGAGCCAGGGAGACCATTCTGAAACCCTGGAGAAATGCAATTGTGCATCTAATTTTCTAGTGGTGAAGGTGAAGGTTTTCGAACAGATCTGATGACTGTGGGCAGCCGCATTGTGAGAAACATGAAGGGAACCTGCAACTCAGAAAATGCTGAGCCTTTCAAAAGCTGTCTGCTTAGACAGAATTTGATGGAGGCATAAAAGTTTGCTTGTTTTTTCCTTTTTTAAGCTTGCAGATGGAGCTCCGTTCTTATGGAAGCAAGGAATGAGTAGCATGGATATGAGCCAGACATAGGACTGGTAGGCTGTGTTGCGACTGCCCCAGATAGATGTGTTGATCCCTTGGCGTGAAGTATCCTCTGCTGTTCCCATCCCAAACAGCTCCTGCTCACAGACTAACAGCTGAGCTGTGGTGTTGATTATCATAACACTCAGGGAAGGTTATAAAGGAGCCTGCTTTTTATCAGAGACTGAACTGGGAGAGTTTATTCCCCTCTGACTGAGCCAAAGTTTTCAGACCTGGTGGGTACGTTTTACTGATCTTGTTGCACAAACTCATTCCACTTGTGTGGCCCCAAGACCGAAATATTTGAAGATTACCCTGTGTTTGCTAAGTATACATGAGCTGGTTCAAAGGGCAATGAAGACAGGAGCCTCAGATTCCTCTGCCTTTTGTGCTGAAGGATCCAGAGGCATCTCCCAAGTTATAAATAACCTACACCACTGAAGTGCCACCATTTTTAAGAGTGACATATACTGTGTAGCTGTGGGGATAAGATTAAATAGCCAAAGGATGAGTGAAACCATGTCCCGAGGACAAGAAGTTCCGTGAACTCCTGAATGACCACGCAGCACAAGCAGGATTTAGCGCTTATTTGAAGGACTGAGACTGGTTAAACACTTGGTATTCTTCTTCTGTATTTGGGCATACTGAAGTGCTGAAGGGGCTGTGTCAAGGTTCGAACTTCTGCCTAAAAGACATTGATAAACTTCAAAGAAGACAAAGTGTTATAATGATACCATTTGTTTTGCTGTATGTATCCTGGTGTAACTATAAGACAGATCTTACATTTCTACCACCATGGTAGTTCTTTACCTGCCTCTTGCTTTTTTATAAGAAATCTATCCAGCCCCAAAATCAAGCCCAGATCTCCAACAGGCAGCACTGCTCACAGCATATGAAAAGCCTCCAAGGGAAATATTTTGAAAATGTTGCAACTTGTTATTGATAAAAGAGTATTCACTGCGCTTCTGCCAAGAGAGTTTGGTTTGGCTTGGCTGTACTTCTTCTTTGTATGCTAGTCCAGAGCCTGAAAAGGAAATGGGACCAGGTAACCCAAGTCAGCACTTCCCCATGCTCCCAGTCACCACCTGCCCCACTGCAGGGACGGTCTGGGGACACTGGGCCCGGAAGGCTGATGGCAGCTGGGGCTTGGAGGGTTGTGGGTGGGTGTCCTTCTCCAGTCCCATCACCAGCTTACCACTTTACTTTTGGCATGGAGCCTTGCCTTTCTGTCTGTATTGCCCTATTAATGCAGTGTAGGTAATACCTAGCAGTTTGTGAAGTGCTCTGAACTCAGAGTATTTCATTATAATTGTGGAAAATGTGATTATTTTCTCCCATGGTAGAGATGAAAGTTGCAGTGAGATGACAAGGGGTGGTGGAGCAGACACAGGCTATGTCTGGCTCTGGCAGCCTCTCCGTGAGGAATGTGTGAAGAGGGCAGCCACATTCATATGTCAAGATAAAGTGTTTTTGGAAGGGTTAAAGCCCTTTGGAAAGTTAGAAGCCATTAATTTCTCGGGGTTTTTTTCTGCATTTTATTGTCTGGCATTGTTAATATTCCCAATGTGTGGACTTTTTCTTGTAAAGCGTGAGATAAAAGGGCAGATCAGTAATGTTGGATAAAATAATTCCAATTATTTCAAAAGGATTTTTGACTGTGGCTCAGGTGGAAAATTTAAATTTTCTTTGGGGTGATCTTGTCATTTTGTGAACCAGACACCCCCCCCACCCCCCACCCCCCAAACAGGAATGTACACAAAAGCCAGCAGAGCTGTGATATGATCACAGAAAAGATTTCCTTTGAATCATCACTGTTGCACGGCCTGAAAAAGTGCTAGCTTTATGTGTGCTTGCATGCTTAAGACATGAAGCATCAGCGGGGAATACAAACAGATCAAAGTTTGACCTAATGGATGTGGAAGATACACATATCCCCTGGAAGAAAATCTTCTAGCAGGGTCTGGATGTGTATAACATGTTCTGGCCTTTCAGACAACTGTTCATTTCTACCAGATACTTTGTCCCCTAAAAATAATGCTGCTTCTTAAAGACCTTCCTGTCATGCTGCTGAGACCCTCCCAAACAGGAGCACATTAGCATGAGCGAGCCCACTTAATGAGTATTCATAATTAATGAATATTCCATAATTTGTATTCACTCAACTATTTCCCCCCCCTCCCCCCACCCATGGTGGCATTAAAGTAGATACAGGGGTTTTAAATGTGAAGGGCTGATTAAGACGAGAGGGGAAGGCAAATTTCACACTTCAGTTAGTGCTTTTGAGTCAGTCCCTCTGGTTGCAGATTGCCTAATGCAATCGGCTGCTCCTCACAGCTGCTGCTGAACATGAGAAGCAATCCAACTTGCCCTGAAGTCTCTGGGTAACAGTAAAGGTCATGGGAAAGCAATATTGTGGTATTCGACAAGTTAACACTGCAATTAAAGAGAGGCTAGGAAATAGAATCCTGCTGACGGTTGGCTTGTCAACGTCGTATCTCTGCATTCTGACTGATATTCAGGACAGATGCCTATGAAAAGCAAATGAAATCTGTCCCTATTGCACAGCCTGCAGAAGGAGGATGTCTTTCACACCAGGAAAGGCACAGACAGGGCTCAGAACCACTCAGATGCACGCCCTGGTCACATCCTGGCAATGGGCCGCTCTGCTGAAAGCAGTATTCTGTGCAGCACAGCCATCTCTGCAATCTCTCCAAAAAGGCATTTGGCCGTTTGTTCTTTTCTGCCATCCCCAGGTTCATGCTTGCGGCCTCTCTTTCTTTAACTTTGCTCCCCTCCCCGCCTCATTTCCTACCCATTTGAACTCAGATGTAACTTGTGATGCCTTAGACAACCGCATGGATTTTGCTGCCAGTGCAAGGATCTCGAGAGGGTCAGGCTGAAGGACATTGCTCCTCGCTGCATGGGAGGGGTGGTTTGATAGGGAGGCAGGGTGGGACAGAAGGACACTGTGTGTGCTGGTAAAGGTCACATTAGCAGCCAAGAGGCTGCTAATGGCCTCTCTGGTCCCCCCAAAGGGTATCATTTTGATTTCATGGCGTGCATCCCTCTTCAGGGGCCAGGCAACACATTGGGGTCTCTCTGGAGCTGGCAGAAGTCATCAAACAGCACTTTTTGGCTTTTAAACCATGGGGTAGCAGAGAAAGTAGAGAAGCAGCCTAGACCTCCCTGTTGTAAATCTCTCCCTGTACGGGGCTGTGCAGGGCATCAAGAGGATCTATTTGGGTCCTATCCCATTTGAATCCAGCTGGTTTTCGCATGATGCCTGGTGGCTGGAGTGGAACAACATGCCCTGGTTCTGCCCCAGTGCAGAGCTGTGCATCACAAACTCTGCACGTGCATGCTGCCTTCTCTGCTTTCTCTTGGGTAAATTTGCTCAAGATTTTTGCAGTGTGCAATGCTCACCTCTGGAACCCTCCATATTACCCCACAGCTGAGAAAGCGCTATTCTGAGATGTGAAATTTATCAGTGAGGCAAAAAAAAAGATAATATTTATATACCCTTAGAGCGGGCAAGCCCTTGAGTGTGTTGGAGAGGAAGCGATTCCTCAAATAAACCTCTTTGTGTGAATCCCCCAGGATGCTTCATCTCCATTGCTGCCACTGCCCAGGTGGGGTTGGTGAGCTTGTGCAGGCCAAGAAGGGACCACAGAAATACCTGTCTGGTCTGTTTTCTGCAGAAAAAGACCTTTCCAAAGTGCCTTCCCACAAGGCGCTCACCCTCCCAGAAAAGCAGGGTCTGCTTAGGAAGGAAATGCACACCAAATGCATAAAGGGGGTGCCTCTGCACGCAAACTAAAATTCTTAGGGGTGTCTCCTTCCCCTCTTTCTCAGACACAAATTACTTAAAAAAAAAATAGTGGAAGATATGAGACTAAGTTATTTAAGTTATCAAACACCGGGACAAACCATTTGTGACCCATTCCGTCTTTGCAAATTTTGTGCGAGACCCACTGAAGTCTGCCATGCGTAAATGGGTTCCCTTAACTCCATTTCCTTTTCTTCCCTTTTAGTGCTTTCTGAACTAGGTTTCCTTTTCTTTGGTTTATTAGATTTGCCTGAACCTGGCTTTGTAACATTTTAAGTGACCAAGACCTCTCCTGGCTATTATTGCGGGCTGAATGTGCTGTGTGCAGCCCACTGCTGTTGGCCATGAAATATTCCTTAGTGCTCGCCCTGCAAGGAGGAGGTTCTGGTAAGGTAATAGGCCAAGAAACAACTGGAGCAGTGCCCCACAGCAGTGTGTGAAAATAGGCCTTTTGTATTCCTCTGAATTACATTTGAAATTCTATTACTGAAGGTGGCTGGTCAGAAAATGGAACCTTCATTCTGCAGGAAACTTGCAATTTTATTTTCGAACCAGCACTAGAAGTCAAATTAAATACCATCTGAAGTTTGGGAAATTTTTTGTTCCTGAAACCTTGAAATTACTTTCTTGAAATGCTTCGTAATGGTAATTTAGAACATTTTGCTCTTATTTCTGCTTGTCATAATAGTAGCTAAAATTATTCTATTGAAACAAAATTATTTAAATGTATCACAGCGAAATGTAATTTCCCACTGAAAGGACTGATGGAATTTGATACCTTCCTGTAAAATTTCCCAATTTTGTCAAAAAAGCACTTATTGTTGTAAAACTTGAACAAGCAGCCTTTTTGGACTTGTTTTTATTCCATTGTCATTTGTGATATTTTCTGTAAAACCAGCAAAATTACCAAAGCCGCAGAACAGAAAGGCAGATTCAGATGTCTTACATTTAGATAACCAACACGGAGAAAGGAGTCAGGGGTTTTGGTCTGTGTTGTGTGTGGTTTTCTGTTCAGCTGACCTAATAATTTAGTCTCACCGAGTTCCCTTCCTCCCTTCATGGTATCTGTCTAATCACGGAGATGTAAGTCTAGCACATGATGACAGGAAAATCCATTAAAATTTTGTGATGACCATCTTCCTTCTAACGTGGAAGACACTGTGTTTTTGCAGCACCGGGCTGTGGTACCAGACCTGAGGAGACATTCTCTCTCCATCCTGACTGGACTGGTAGCCACGTCTGCTGCACTCAACATTTTTGGCAGTGCCTTAGAATCTGCCTCTGAACAGGATGCCTCCAGTCCCCAGGATGCCTACAATGTGCTTAGCCTCTGCTCGGCTTTCTCTGAGAGAGGCTGTGACTGTATTTATTTCTTCTAGAACTGAGCTCAAAGGGCTGTAACAGCTAGAGAGGGTTGTGTGTAGGGGTGGAGGAGATGATAGCTATTAGATGCTGTTTCACAAACTGCTTCTTTCTGGATAAACTCCTTGCCATGTGTTTTTTAAAGACCAGTCAGCCTTTGAACCACTTGGTATCTATAAATGATAATCATTTGCATCATGTAGGCAGAGGGGCACCATTAATGCTTACAGGGGCTCTTGGATAGGAAGATCCTACCCACATAGAGTTACTCACCCGCCTTTGCAAGCATGGCAGCTCTCTAACACTAATACTCCTATTACTTCTAACATATCAACTTTGTTAGGCAAGGGCACAAAGCCCACATTATTAGCATCCAAGATACATTTCTATTAATAGTTGTTCACCAATTCTTAATTAGACAGGCATATATTGAAGATATGTAGCTGAATTAAACTAGACTGAATAAAGAGCTACTATCAGACTTTCCAGATACTTAACTGGATTTTTCCATTGTTGTCTTGTCTTTAACTCTACAATGAAATTTTCCTTAGGATGCTGCCTGGAAAAAATACAGGGCTCCTATAGAGAGATAATAAATAACCTGGCATACATTTCCCCCCACCCCACTCCCTTCTGCATGATTGGATTTTTCAGCACCTAATAACAGTTCTTGCCAGCACAGCAATATCATTTCTAAATCTCAACACACAGAAAAAAAGTAAGTTTAGACAATATTGAAGTGAAGCACCTGAAAGTTGGAATTGAAGTCTTGGCACTATGAAGTCTGCCATTTATTCAACTTCTAAAACATCCCAGGCTCCATTTCGGAACAGGCTATTGTGGATATTTTAATTCAATGTCTGAGGACTTTGTGACTTCATTCGGGGCTTTTAAAAAGTCTATTAAATGTTCCAGTTGCTTTTGCAGAATTCACAATTGTCCTCTGTGACTGACTGCTTTTTTGTTATTGGGTGGGTTTTTTTACCTCCAGCCTCAATAATTCATACCTGTTAAGTGCTGACTGATTTTTTTAATGTCTTGAAGAGCACTAAAATTTCAGCCAGGTTCTGTAGATAACTTGTTCGTGCTATGAAAATTCATAGGATTTCCAAAAGACCTGGCTTGTTCCCACTCATGATGCAACTGTGCCAACTGATTTTAACACTTTTGACAGACATACAGTGATTGGTGAAGGGAGGCGAGGGAGAATAATATATCACCAGAGTATAGGATCAGTCAGCTATAGCAACAACAACGAAACCCAGCAAAGCTGTCCTCAAACTGAAATGGAAAGTAATGTTTTCAAAAGTAGACACTCATTCCTCCAGTGGGAGTCACTTGCTCAGGATGCCATGCACCCACGTTTCATGTACCCTATAGGGATATCGTAACATAAGCTCCATAGCCAACAAGTATTTGTGCTTTTATAACACTTAATATTACGCAAACTAACTGCTGGACAATGCCTCAGAAATGCCTGTATGGCCTCTAACTTTGCTTGCGTCAAGGGATTTTATTTGCTTTTGTTACACAAGCCAGAAGTTGAACTCACCTAAATGTGCCAAATCAGAAATGCTGGAGTGAGATTTCTGCAGGTCTCTTTGAGAGGTGCTACACCAGGTTGGGGAGGGGGGTTAGCGTGGAGGTTTGCTGCATCATCTACATTAATGTGAAAGGAAGTGAATAATGAAATGACTCAATGACTTTACTGACAGAATTAAACACTGTGATGAGAAACGGAAAGTGCTGGAAGTGAAAAGACAGTTCAGGAAATGGGCAAATACATGAAAAGAAAACCTGTCATTTGTCCATAGGTGTTAACTTCAGAAGAGACTGACTAGGTGGAGGCATGGTAGCTATTCATGAGATATCATTAGACACCTCAGGAGAAGTTCGTCTCATACCCAATCTCTTTAGTTAAGTCTTCAGTTAAATGTATTTTCATTCCTCTTGTATATCCTTAATAATAGATACATGGGTTTCACAGTACTAAACAGAGGAGGGTTGGCTGTCCTTGTGCAGCAGGCAAATGAAAAAGAGAGGCATGACTTGTGTTATTCAAAAGGTCAGCAACAGACCTGAAACTAGACAGCAGATCTTCTCTTTGTGTCTCTTAACCGCTAGGAACTGATGTTTTCTTTTACTACTTGTGTCTTGGGAGATCACAAATGAAAACACTAAGAAATAATACCACAATAAATTTACATGTTGCTATTATATGGAATTACACAATGAGTATTTTTAGACAACATAGCTGATCATAATTAAACTAGAATTATAAAGACATTCCATGGCTCTTGGGCTGTCAGTTGTTTTAGTGTCAATCTGGGTTAATTGACCATATGAGAGAATCTGCCTCAAATTTATACTGTTGTAATCAAGATTGAGAGCTATCCAGTAATGCTGCATTCTTGCCTGAGTCTGTAATGTTTGAAATACAGTTTTACTCTGAAATGGACAGCTGCATGCTACTGTTGGTGCAGATTTAGCAATTTAATAAAAAATCCACATATTTCCAATTAGTATGTGTTAACTTTTGAACAAGAAGATATGAAACTAGGAGCTTTGGTCCTGAATGCTGATCGTGATATGAATTTTCATCCATATCCTGACGAAAAGAAAATAGTTGGGGTTGACCGCCCTCTCAGGCTATCCATGTGAAAGCTAACAAATGCTCCTTCAGAATCTGTTCTTCAAAATCATAGACATGTGTAATGGTGGAAAAGAGCTTTTGTTGGAAAAGAGCACCTATGCTTCTATTGTAAGACAGTCCCAATTTCTTTTCTTCAGAAACTGCATGACCCAGTAGAACACCCTTGCCTAACAGGACCCTTTCTGCTTGGCAGCATTTTGCTGTCCTTTCAGAAGAATCTGAATATTAACTATAGACATCATATCAAGGTCCTTAGTTTGCTTGGACCTAGGCCATTATGTGATAGGACATTTATATTGAGGAAGCCTTCATATCCAGCAATGTACAAAACAATGATGTGGGTGTAGTGGGTGTTCATTCAGACTACTGACTTTGCAATCCAAATAAATGTGTGCCTATTTAAAGTGGGCTCAATTCAAGAAAGCTTTGGTACTAGTCTACACAGAGGCTTAAACGTCTGCATGTATAGCATGATGTCTTAGCCACTCAGCTTTAACAACTTTAGATCCTGGGAATTCATAGCATAGCACTGGGATACATGGAGGAAAACTAAAGGTTTGCTAGGGTAAACCACACGGTGCTGAGGCCATTGCTAATTTTCTGCTTGCAGCAAAGCAAAAAGTCCCGCAGATGTTATTTGGCTGAAGCGACCAACAAGCTCACCCCAACAAGCACCCTGTTTAGAGACTAGAAGTCTGCTGGTGAGGATTGCTGAAGTTTCTTAATTTCTTTTCTCCTGGCCTTTGATTAACAGACTGTCAGGGCTGTTCTTAGCTTACAGCCCTGCAGCACTGGCAGGTATAAGCAAGACAAATGTTGCTTTGAATGAACATGACTGTGGCAGTGCAGTCAATGGTGACCCCAAGAACTGAATGGATGTGTCATTGTCAATATATTTGCTCAGAGCATGAGCACTTCAATCCATCAAGGTGGTAGCCCATATCTAACGGAAGCAGAAGGCCAAATGGTGCCTTGCTACAGGATATTTTCAAAGACTGGAGCTCAAATGTTTCTGTTTCTTGCTCACTCTGGCTTTGTGACTAGTAATCCTTGAAAACGCATGTGAAATGTGTCACCTAGTGCAAGGAAAACAAGCTTCTTGCTGACCACAGGGCCAGCTGGTTGCAATGATTTCTGGAGTGCTTCGCAGTCCTCCAGCTGGGCTTGAGTCAAAACCTTGAGTCATTTTTTAAAGGAACAATTAATGGACTCTGGTCAAACTGGACTTCTTGCGGGGCAGCCCTGGCACAGCCAGCGGTCTGCAGAGGGTGAGCAATAGCACACACTGTTGTGACTATTTTCAGCTGCATTATTTGGTTTGTCCTTTCCATAGAGGTCAGTACTGTTGGTCAGAAAGGCAGAGGCTGAGGGAAGCAAAGGCAGTGAGAGCCCAGCAGACACAACTGCTGGTGAGAAGAGCCCAAGCATAGCATTTTCAGAGGTGGCGTTTTTACAGTGAGCTTGTCCTCTCAACTGCACCCAGCAGGAGGAAGGTGTGAACAGGACCCACCTTGGGACCCCAAATGCAAAGGAGATGCAGTCAAGGGTATTTCCCAGCCACAACCTCATGCTCCCATCCTCAGGTGAAGGTTTCCTTGAAAGAAGGGACCTACAAGGTTAAAAGTCCCCTCCCAGTCTCCTCCCTGTGGTCATTGCCTTACCTTTGGGCTTGCTGAAGCCTGACTGTGGGCCACAAGTTTCATTTTCAAGTATCAATCTTGCCTGCTGAAATAGCATTGAAATGTTTGATATGATCTATGTTAGCTTGTAAAGAGACATCAGTTCTTGTCTACCGGCTTCCAGCGAGGTCTGAATGCTCAGACTCTTAACACTGTCTGCCTGTATTCCTTTCCCTTGGCCTGCATCTGTTATGAATTAAATACTTCTGACTGGAAAACTGAAAAGAGCACACACCTGATGGAATACCTGTATTTTGTGTCGGAAGGATGTCCATTCAAGCGGCATACCTTATATTTAATGGAGAACACAGATATCCTGCCATTAATATTCAATACCGTGAAAAGTATTTTACATGGATATCTATGTTTCCAGAGCATCAGTATTTTATTTTCTACAGAGTATGAACATTGGAAAGATTCACATACTTTCTGGGTTGTGTATTATTCAGCACCCAAGAACTATTACCAATGCCAGTTAACAAATGAATCCACAGTGTTGGTGAATAGCTTCAAAATCAATTACTGTAGTATTTTGAGTCATTGAGGACTTTTTCTAGAAATCTTTGTGCTAAAATATAGAGAGATAGTTTAGCAATTGTTTAAAAGCAAATGTATTTCTGTCTTATTTTTATTCATGTTACAATGTTTGTTCCATTATCCATAATATCATTATATTACTAATCAGTGCTTCTAGGAAGCTTCCAATTATGGATCATAGACGATTCTCCTAGGCACTGGAGAAAGCCTAACAGAAAAGATTTTTAGAATATGGTCGTTGCCATAAAGATCTACTCAATGTATGTGTACTGGAGTATCACTAGACCCACATACTGACCTTGTAGGTGCTGTATCATCCATATATGAAACAGAAACAAATGAAAATGTATCAGACTAGAAAGCCAACACACTGCAGTGTTTTTAAGAGCAAAACAAGTGAGATATTTTTCCATGCAATAGTTGTTGCTTTCAGAGGCTGAAACTGAATTGCTTGTAAAGCACATTATGTAAACTGGCATTGTAACGTTAGCCATTGCTCTAGAGAATCTGTAAAGTAGGAAGTGGTAATCAGGATGAGTGGGAAATAAAGTCCTCGTAAAAGACTGTGGCTCCTAAAAGGGTGGCCATTTTAACTATATAGTTAAAACACTGCAATAAATAGCTCTTGTACTGTGGGACACCTAATGTTGCTAGCATGCTCTGAAGCAACCAAAATCTGAACATTTTTAGCAAAAGTTTGGCCTTCCTCCGCCCTTTTCAAACCCTTAAAAATTGGGTTCATGGCACTGTCAGAATAGAATGATTGCTGGAAACACACAGATACTAGGGAGCATTTTTTATAATGCATAGAACCCAGTTTTTAAGTAGGTTCGCTTGAGACACTAAAATCGTCAGGTTCTTGTATAGCTGCAGTATCATGTATAGCCACAGTATAATCTTAGCAGCCTGGTAATGTTTTGTCTCATTGTTGTGAATTGTTGGGATTTTTGCATTTAATGAAGGGTAAATGAAATATAAAAACATTGGCTTGGAAGCAGGCTCCCAGAGCATTGAATGCAGTCCTTTGCAAGAGCGGGACACCAAGCAGCAGTGAAAAAGCTCCACAGGCTACTCCTCACACCAACAAGCACCACAAATCATCCCCCATTTGTGACCAGTCTAAGACCTGTAGTAAATGAGCAAATGCCATAAGCACATGACAAAAAAAGGACAGAAGAGGTTGACGGAATCACCAATGTCTTGCACCTCTGTAATACTAGAGCACTTCATAAACAGATTTCCTTGGGATTGTGGAAAAGCGATAAGGCACATGACAGAGGCAAGCCAGAAAAGCCTCAAAATTTCCTGCCAACCTTACATGGATGGAAAATTCCCTCCTAGTCCCAAACCTGGTTGTTGAGTGCAAACACTGCTCACTTCAGAGAGCAGAATGTCATTATAAGTCCCAGAAAAGCAGCCTCCCTCTCACGTTGAAATTTGGCTGCACTTTGGTGCCCAGAGAAAGCAGAAAAAAAGCAACCAGCCGTTCTACAGCAAGATAAGAATGAAATGTGAAATTCTTACTGGCCATTGCATGTACGCAGTAACAACCCTGAGGTCTGAGACTTGTATCATATAGCTGCAAAACTGAAAAAGAAGTCACCAGTCACCTTCTCTACTTACAAAGCTGCTTGGATATATTAACAAATCAGACTCAGGGACAATCCAGGATGATGAAAATAGAGCATGAGGTAGTGTAAGGCAGAGACATTCCAGTTAGTATTTCAACAATGACTCTGCAAATGCTGGTTTTGCTTTCTGTTAAGACAACCAGGTAATTGTCTCAATTACTTTTAATTTTGCAAAGACCATAACTCCCTCAGTACATCTGTAATTATGTAGTTGTTCTGCTGCCTGACCAGGATTGTCTATCTTTTTTAGGCTGTTTTGTGATTTCTTCCTTTAACAGGAATTGGTATGGACTAGGTCTTTTTCTGCAAATCCAAGGAATTTGTCTGCTAGACCTATTCTTTCTAAAAAAAATAATTAGTAGAATATTGCCGATGGTCAGACAGAACTTCTGCAAAAAATGTCCTCAGATGGAGTGGGAGCCTTCAGGTATCTGCTTAGAGTTGATTTTAATCCCAGCATAGGGTTTTGAACCTGCATTGACAGCCTCAGCCACCAAACACTGCAAAAGTCTAGTCGGACAGACTCACTGAAAAGGAGGTCTGCCTTTAGCTGCACTGCAAAAAGTGCTTCTCTATCCCTTATAAAAAGAAGAGTGAAGTTAAATGTGGAAAACAGTATTGCAGCATACATCCCCTGGATATACAATTTTTCTTTCATACCTGAGTAATAAAACTGCAATAGGGCTTCCTTCCAAGACAAGTTCTCCCACTCCTCCAGCAACCACTCCACAGCGAATGACTTCATTTTCTCACAGCTGTCATCTTTTAACCTCTTTGGTAATAAGGTCTGTACAAATCACCTGCTCCTTTAGCAGCTTCTGTCAGTAGGCTTCAGGCAGAGCCAAGGGGTGCATCTGCCCAGCTTCCAAATTTGCAGATAGTTTGTCAGGTACTGTATCAGCTAGTCCTTGGATTTTGGGATAGATAGCAATAATCCTCACTTTCTTCTAGTCTTCCCATCTGTAAAAACCTGCTTGAAGCCACTTTTGATGGACAGCTGTGGCTAACTGTTTTTTTGGGGGCATCTGAAATCACTAATGTTTCTTTCAAACAAGGCCTGTTTTGGGGGCTATGGGGCAAGAAGTGATCAAAGGACATTGTTTAGAGCTAAGGAACTTGGCAGAGGCTTGTGTCTCCAGTACTTCAGCTCCTTCTGTGATCCATGTTGGATAACTTGAGGCTCTCAACAGCCCCATAGGTGATTTCTCAGGGGAGCTTCCTCAGCACCCAGCTCCTCATTTCCCTGCAGTAGCCCCTGCTGCTGAGACCTGTGAAGAATGGCATTGCTTCTGTCAACCTTGCCTGTGAGAAAGGAGCTAAAATGGGGAGTCATCATCCCACTGGGGTGACTAGATCATCCCACTGGTGTGGCCTTAGCTCCTCCCATGGCAGAGACTGCAGATGGTAGGCAGAAAACCACTCTTACCAGAGCAGCTATTGGACTCATGGAGACTTCAAACAGAAGTCTTAGGTGTTCAGGACCCTTTTTCCTGCCACCTCCCCACTGGGTGGGTTGTGCAGTTGTTTACTTTACTTAGCAAGGTAAAGCAGCTCCCCACTAAATAGGCTTGTCCTTGGACCTCCAGCCCAGGAAAGTCTGGGTAGGACTCTGGAGGAGTCTTCATTTGAGGAGACAGCCCATGTGTACCCTGTCTTTTGGGGCATGTGTTGGATAGCCCCAAGGGGTAATACTTTGGTGTGCCTTAGTTTTAGCCACAGCACTGAACTATGACAAAAGTGTGGGAGAGTGAGCAATGCTTGAGGTGAAGCAAGACTGAGTGGCTGAACCAGTAAAGCATGGCACAAGGAGATGCAGTGGATGGTGACCTTTACACACCTTGATTTAAAAAGCTGAAAAATTTAATATCTAAAACATAGTCCTAGGATTTTTTCTTCCGGTCCAGGATTAATCCCTGTTAAAATAGCCTTCTTGTTTTAAAATGAAAAAAACACCTGCTATTGTCACCTTGTAAAAATTGCTTTGGAAAAGGCATGAATTCAATTTAGAGGCCTCTGGCCGAATTCATCAGTATCCAGCCTGACTGTGTGCCCAACACAGGCAGGGAGCCAAAGCAATATAGACCTCCTGTCCTTCTCATTTGTGCAAGAGGGCTTGAAAGGGGCATGCAAGAAGATGCTGCACCAGGCACCCTCAAAGCACTTTCATCTGAGGACATATGGCCGTTCGGTGGTGCTCCTACTCCACTTCCTTCCTTTCTTTCTCCCCCTCTTTCCCTATACCTTGCTGTGAAATCTCACCTCCTCCCACTGTCTCACTGGTGTCATAACGTACACTTGGCATTAGGCTGAGTATCCAAATGTGGCTGCAAGGCAGCAGGGTGATTGCTGGATCAGACATTTGCTTGCAAGGTGGATCCTTAGAAGGGAAGACAGTAACCGAGCAGTGCAGAAATTGGCCCTATCTCCCTCTCACTGAGAGGTGGATTTTCCATAAAGAAAATCCAAGTTCTCTGTGCTAAGATTTTTAAATGTCTTTTCCATTTACATAAGCAGTGGGCTAAATCTTAAAAGTTAATGATTTTGCTGAAGGGGAGAAAAAGAATCAGCAGCTAAAGTTTGGAAATCTTACTGTAATCACCAAACTGCTTGGTTACTGGGAGAGGGATGGCTGGTGAGTGGTTGGAAATAAAACGAGGGCTGAGGATTTGGAGGTTCAATACCCAGCTCTGACTCGGTTGGTAATGCATGAAAAGTTTTTTAACCTCTTCATGCCTTAGGTTACCATGGTTGTACACAGTAGTACTTGGTTATCTCCTAGGCATTTAGAAGATTTATGAATCTGAGGCTTAAAAAGTACATTGCCGTCAGAGAATGAGGGATATTACTATCAACAGATGCCAAGAAGCATTTGTAGCCTCAGCACTCCTAGTGAAGGCTGAACACAGAAAATGTTTAGAAATAATAATAATAATAATAATAATAATAATAATAATAATTTTTAAAGGGAGCTCTTAGACTTTCCCAAACCTGCAAAAATATATGGTGCAGTTGGTTTTGCAGACTGGGTCCAAAGCCTAGAACAGATTAGCCATTGCTAAAACCTCTCATCCTTGTAGATTATTTTTTCTCCTGCTGGAGAAAAACAACCATATGCTATTCATTACTTGGTATATGGCATTTACAATGGAGTCACCGTACACAGAAAGGCAGCACAAGGTGAGGTGTCATGCAAATCCAGTAGAAGCCCCCAGAACAAGAGATAGAGGAGCAGCACAACTTTCTTCATAAGACAAGCTTGACCCTCAGCAAACTAAGCTGAAGAATTATATGTTAAAGTCTAAAAATCTTCAAGTGGAAACTCATACCTTTAAAGCCTAGAATTTTAGGCTCTATTTTTAGGAATTTTAGGTTTAACTGACTGACTGTACTCAGTACAATACTCCATTTTTAGGTTCTGCAGGTATTGTAAGTCTGATCCTCTTCTAATACCCTGTTGCTAGGAAAGGCTGCATTTGATTTCTTTTCAGGCAGTTCAGAAAGCAGTGAACAAAGTCAAGCAGGAACCAAATGCTTACAAAGCAGAACTTATCTGAGAAACATTTCCCGAGTTGAACTTGTGCTCTCTGTCCTTTTTTGACTCACAGGAGTGGAGAACAAGCCTAGCTGGGGCTGTGATGGAGGAGTGAAGTAGCAAAGAATAATGTGTGGCTTTGATTACTGCTAGCTGAGCAGATGTTCAGGTTTGACTGTATAGCGGCAGGCTGACGACTGCGACATGAACAGTTTCTCCGCCAAAGTGAGCAGCAGGATTTACTCGCAGGCCTGCAGGCAGGTAGAGGTGTAAGAACAAATTCACTGCTGTAATGATGGCCCTGCAGCTGTGGGCTGCCAAACACGTTTGGGAAGACAGGACTAAATGTCCTGTTGGCATTAATGACCCAAAGTTTGTGGCAGTGGGGAAGTGCCATGGCATAGTCTGTATGTCTTCCCATCCTTCCTGATTATTCTTCATTCCTGGAAGACCGTCTGAGTTAATGCTTCCCTCAGTTTACCTTGAGCGCCCAGGGAAAATTCGATGCACCAATGGTCTTTCAGAAATGCCATAGACTGTGATGGGAAAGAGTCTAATGGGGGAGTAGGAGATATAGGAGATGTGAGACCTGGTAGTATATCCTCAGAAGGGACTGCAGCAGCTAGGTTTTTTATTTTCAGACACCCTCACATGGCTGAGGCTGAACCCCCTTGTGCTGACCAAGACCTCTCCAGTTCCCACAGGGTTCCTCGTGAGGAAGACTCTCCTGTCCAGGTTCAGGCAGGCAACCTGGGCAGCCTGGCAGGCAGGATCCATGCTGCATGAGCTAAAGAAGCATAGTGGAGCTTCTGCTGACATTAATAATTTAATTCAGACTTGAAATTCAGAGTTAAGACAAGCTTTTGACGTACTCCTCCTTGTAGGTAGCCACTGGAGGTATGGAAATAAAAACACACATGGAAAAGTCAGAAATTGCTTCTTGCTTTAGGCTTATTTTAATTTGTTGCTCAGTAGGGAATGTATCAGTCCTTCACTTTGCTGGTGTAACTAAAATTATTAGTCCTTCAACTTCGTTTTTGTGGTGACTCTGGGGCTAAGAAACTCAAAATAATGAATGTGCCATCTGCCAGCAAGTTTAGCTACTATTACTTGGTTTATAACCAGCAGTGTATGTGACAAAGGAACAAGTCTTCCTAAAAAGGAAGGAATGGAGAAGTTGAGCACGTTAACAAAAGGGAATAGGACACAGAAGCTGAGGATCCTCTGAGCAAGGGGAGATGCTGGAGGTTTTAAACAAACTAAGTGTCTCTCTCCTTTCTTCATTTACCATGGCGTAAGGAATTTGTCCGCATTAGGTAACTTGTGAAGGGATTTGTTCCCATCACACAAACTAAAGTGGAGTTGATGTGTCCATCATGTAACATGTTGCTCGTCATGCAACGGAAGACACTCTTCCTGTTTCCTTCTGCTGGGACAAGTCATCTGCAGGCCCAGGAATCTGCTGCCTTACCCCATACTGAGAAGAAGAATGGTGTGAGAGGGGCATCTCTTTCCCACATCCAAGGACAGAAATCACATTCTGAAGAATGCGTTTGGCAATGTGTCTGTCCTGTCCCCCAAATCCCTACATGTGCTACTCATCAGATCTCAGTTTTGCCACCATTTCAACTTGCCAGCTCCACCATTCCTAGAGGCAGCCTGTCACTGTGCTGTATTAGGTAATGATCAAGCAGTCACCCAGCAGCTCTGGCTTTTGGAACTCTGGAAAAGTTAGACAAATGGCCATGGTGTGCACACACCACAGAAACTCTACTTACAAGGGAAGGTTGGTGCTTCAGACTCACTTCTCTGGTGACACAGCCAACCTGTGCAGAGTAGCAGGGGAGCTAGACCAGCTGCATGGGCAGAAGTGGTCTGCAGCAAACCTGGTGTTCCTCATGGCCATGGTACTACTTACGAGCTTCTCCCGCGGAGGTTAGTGTCTGCAGCTCCTTGTGTGTTGTAGCTCAATCAACATCCTCCAGTGCTTCTCTTTCCAGTTTGTACGGTGGAAACTGGTGTCTCTATTTCTTCTTTGTGTCATTGGAGCGGGAATTGCTTTGTGTGTTATAATTGCAGAACACCTCTGGCTAAGTTGCAGAATACTGAGGGTGACTTGCTACAGAGCAGTGGCAGTCAGTTCAGGCTTTGCTCCAAATTTTGTGGTCATTCAGACTAGGAAGCTAAACGTTGCTTGGTTGTCATGCAACCTATTTCCCTCCCCTGTGTCCCATCAAGTTCAGGACAAGTGAGACATAGTGGCACTAATGGGATTGCCTGGCTCAAAAAGACCTTAGCATCTTGTTAGTGCTCGGGGTCATTCAGGAGGATAATTTTGGTGGGAAGCCAGGGAAGCAGGGACTTGATGGGCTGGTATCCAGATCACCAGATGGTAGTTTGGGACCGCCTGTCTGTTGATTTTTCCACCAGTCACATCAAAGAGTCTGGACCCTCAAAACATCTTTGCAATGGGAAAAGGTGATTTGACTTTGATGCAGTTCCATTTCATTGATGCTGTTTCACCTTCCGTAATCCTGGAGAGCGAAACATCTTGTCTGGCTGCTCTTAAATGTCTCCCTGGGAAGCCTCATTCCTGAGATCCAGGAATGCGAGTCTGGAATCAGAAATAAAACAAACCCATGGGCAAGTTTGGGCCTCTGGCTCACTGGAAACCAGGCCCAGGCTTGTCATCTCTGCTGCATATCTTCTTGATTTGTAGAAGGAAAGATGAGGGAAGTGTTAGGTGTGCACTTGTCTGTTTATTCCTTGACAAAGCCTTTCTCAAGTGTCCATACATTTCGTACTTGATGTGTTTGTGCATTTCCAGCACACTCACCCTGGCTTCTCTTGTCTGGAACAGGCTTTTCAAATTCCTCTACTGCTGCAATGATCTTTTAGAGTAAACATGGGGTTTGTGTTAATGTAGTGCACTAGGCAAATTGTGCACAATGTACACGCTCCCTTCCTGCCTCTGGGAGTGGACATCCTCTGTGTATTTTATCTTAATGTGCTCCCTTCCCACGCTGCTGGGGGTCATAGGCACCCGAACTGCCTCCCTAAAAGTTAGTACAGCTGGAAAAGGTTTAATCACATCAGGATGATGCTCCACGAACCAGGCATCATTGGCTAGGAAATGATGCCATACCAATGCAGCTCCAAGACGGCACCTCTGCGTGGTGCAGCCCTGTGCCCGTGACCGTAGCAGTGGAAATCACCTGTGTCCCTCTACCTGGTGACGGACTCTTCACCCAGGGACGTCTGACCCTCAGTAATGGGTGAACCCTGGTGCTGCTGACCCTCTCCAGGCCCGGACGAGGAGCTCCTTTTTAGAACCCCTTTGGCTTTGGACTGTGTCTGTCACCTACAGCTCTCACCAAGCCTCTGAGCTGGGTCTCCTCACTCTATCCATCCCTGCATGCTGTCAGCTCTCACAGATACCCTTCCCTCCTCATCCTAAGCCTCCCAGAACATCCCCCATCCTGCATGGATCATGGAGCACATTAGGAATACTTGAGCTGAAAAAACCCTCAATGGGCTTCAAAAAGAGCATAAATTATCTTCACATTTGTATCTGGTTATTGATTTATGCCGCCACTTCAACACACAGACCTTTTTTTTATTTCTCTCCACTGATCCACTGATTTTAGTAGTGCTCGGAATCCATAAAAGAAAATGAATTCAGTTTAATGTATTTGATGTGTTTGTTAGAAAACCCTTCACTGAGTTTGAATATTTAGAAATAGTTTGTTTTTTCACCACTGTCAGGTCCTGGCTCTATCAATATGAGTCTGTTATTCAGATCTAAAGGTATGTTGAAGCCAGTAGCTTATTGGACTATATTCTTGTTGGAGTCAAAGTGTGGTGATAAATTGTTCATAAAGTGCATCACAGAACACTGCTTATTATGCCTTTGAGTTACATCACTGTCTCTCTAATTGGCTTTGATATCGCTGTGCTTATTTTAGGACAACTCTGGTGACTGAAGAATTTTCTTTCTTCCACTTCAATATAACTGTACTATCTGTAGTTGCTTTTGCACTCTGTTCAAATTTTATTCCAGTGCATTGCAGGACATTAAACCAATTTCATTGCATTAATTTCTGCCTGTCTGATGGCTGCCCTGTTTCTGTAGCCATGAAGCAAACCATTAGTCAGAACGAAACTGAAAAAATATAACATATATATTAAAATATTTTCTGAAAAGTGTCAGGTTCATACAACTATTTTGCCCTCAGCTGGTTCAATGGGCTCAGCTCTCCTGAACAGTGGTGAAGTTTGGCCTTACACCAGCCACAGATGCAGTTCGGTTGTCATGCCAGCATCTGACACGAGGCCCTCATGGACCGGGTTAAGCGCAGCCAGGAGAAGATCCAACTTGATCAGCTCCAGACCATACACAGGCATCTGAGTGTCCAAACTGGGGAGTTGCAGTTGCTTTCTCTCTTAGGTGCTCTCCCACTGCCCTGTAATTCCTGTGCTCCTGGCTTCTTAATGTCCCAGGAAAGGCAGCAAGTGTCCCCCCACCCTCACCCCCCCCAGCAGCACCATCCCACAGTAGCCAGGAGGCTCTTGTACTCTTACACAGGCAACTGAGATGGATTGAAACCCCTTCAAGCAAAGACCTGCAGCTGAGGTTATTTCAGGCCAAGTCCTCTGACTGTTGGCTGTTATAAGGAAGGTGGCAACTGCCCTACTGAGTGTGTCTTTCACTCAGCATGGAAGTCTGAGGCTTTGGAGGCCCAAAGACAATAGTTTAGCCAAGAAAGTATTGGCTTTTCTTGTGGATGGCCAAGGAACCTTCTGGCCACCTCAGAGAACGTTGTAGAGATTCAAGGATTAAGCAGCGCTGAAGAGGAGACAGGCTGCGTCAGTACTGGGACTTGAGCAGAATTTAGGCTACCTAGGTGTCACCTGCAGGATCTGATTGAGGAGACAAAAGAAGCACGCTCCCCATACATCTCCACCCCTTTCAGGAGCAAGTACCCTCTGTTGGGTCATGGAAAGAGGTTGTTTCGAAATCTCACTCTGCTTCTGAGTATTTGGGGATGGACGCATCATGTGGCAAATAGATAAAACATTCAGAAATGAATGTACCAAGTCCTACGAAACATAAAATAATAATGAAACTACTGCAGCCAGAGACAGCTGCAGCCAGCAACTCCTTAGAAAGTTATGGTAAAGTAAGAAAATCCACTTTGTGTCTGTCTGAAAATGAGGATGTTGTGGACAGAACTCATCCTGGTGAGCTTTACCAACCAACAGAGAGCAAGGAGGCAGGAAACCAGTGAGCTCCTTAGCTTATTAGGCATCTCTTCTGTCCCACTGTTTTCATACCCATTTTCTATGACTCCTGAGGGGCATGATGCCTGAATTTTTAGTCTGTAGTGCCCACTTTCCTCACTCTTCCCTCTTCTGATTCACTGCAGGGTTTTACACTCACATTATGTCTTCCAAGGCAACTCGAACTCCTAAATATAGGGAGCAGCCATAGTTTCCTGAGCACAAGACTTACTTGGCTCAGATGTTTTGTGAAAGGATAGGAACAGACTTTTGCATGGTTTCTCACTGCTTTTACTGTCCTTGCACTGCAAATGTTGCAGCCTATGAAAGGGCTGAAGAAATGCCAAGTCAAATGGTTTGAAGGGACAAATATGTAGTCCACATCTAGACTTGTGTGCATTAAGCAAGGTGAAGGAAATCTGAGCAGTATTTGGAGGCCAAGAGGAGGAGCACTGGGAAAGGTGAGGAGCAAAGCAGGTGCAAAAGGGATTGTCCACAGGGACCAGGAAGAATATGTGTGAGTAGCAGATCTCTTATGTGCATAGTGCTTTATTTTAGAGTGGTATCCTGGCTTTCAAAAACCCTTTGTAAATTGAAACTGTGTTGATGTGTGCCTAATAAAGCTCTCAGGAAAATAACTGGGTGGTTTTCAGTGCTTCCTTCCCTGTAAATACAGTCATCCTGCATTTTCAATCTGAAAATGATACAGAGTTCAAATGAATCACAGTGACACTCTCAAATAATTTCTTTCAGCAATGTAAGATGAGATTTACACAAGATATTAATTACTGAGATCTATCTTTGTGTCAAACACATAATCAACAAAGAAATCTGATTCTGACAAGTGCAAAGGGAAACCACCATTTCCGAACTGCTCCTCCTGAAAGCTACCTCCTTTCAGGGGTGGTTCCTAGATGTCACTTCCAGCCTGTGTTTCTCACAGAGTGCAGAGATTTCTGGTCCAAATTTCTTGATTATAAGGAGAGTAAGGGAGTACCCCAGCCCACCACCCTTTGTGGGAAGCTATGTCTCAGTGAGGATGGAAGGACACTTGGAGCACACAGAAGCATGGTGAGACCCATGGGCCATTTCAGGGAGGGTCAAGGACCACAGTCTCCCCACTGCGTTGCACATCTATGATGTGCAATATGATGAATATTGTACAAGTCACCTCTTGAGCTACAGAGATGGGAGGCAGAAAGAGGGAATCTGGTTTCATTATGCTCAGGATAGTAACTCTGATGGAGCACTTCAGTTAGTTAGCTATTTATTTTAGTTTTTCTTTTTGCACTCCCATGTCACTGGAGAGACAGCCAAGAGATCCTTAGATTAGCTCCTGGTGAAGCTTGTGTTACAGCTGTGAGCCATTAGCTTGCGGCACGCTGGAGGTCTGTGCCATCGCAGAGTGATTAATGTGGCTCTTGGGCACGTTCAGTTCCGAAATTCTAACGGAGTTTTGCCTGGAGAGGGGGAATCACACAGAGCGACACTTGGTTGCTTTTGATCAATGCCGGGGAGAACTCTGTATGGCATTTCCTGCTCTGTGTCTCCACTAATTGACTATACGTGTTGATGTGAAGTTTTGGCAAGAATTTGATATGAGAAGTTATGAGGTAAATGTTTGCAACAGAGTTGCCATATATCCTGAACCCCAACGAACTACCTGCGTGCCTTCCTGATGCCTCTGGGTGGAAAGTCAGAGTACGTCTAGTAAATAAATTGCTTTCCACGACTGCCTTCAAGTCTGCCTCCTTTAAATGAGTGTGGACGTGAAACACAGCTGTGAACCTATGCCATGATTTTTCATTTTAATTTGTGATTTTATCCAAAGAAATAGTCTTCTTGAAGCTGGCTTCATCACAGTTCAAAGGTGTTCAACAGAACATTAACTATTGCTAGTGCAGCTCCTCAGGTTTTCAGCTTGCTGGGAGAGCTGCTTGTTGCTGTTTTGCATTCAGGGCTAGCTGTGTGCTGCTCGGGCTCATGCCACTTCCTCCCGGATTCATATTTAAGTGGGGTCATCTCTCAGGAGGAAGGCTAAGTTAACTTGCTGAAAAAGCAAAGAGATTTCTTTTCATAGAACGAAATTGCAAGTCTCTTTCAATCTCATTTACGTGGCTGTTACACCAGTGTGGACACCTGATTTATAGTGCTGCATGATTTACAACTCTCCACAATCAGATTTAGCCCTAAGAGTTTCTTGAGTTAATGTAAGTGGAAACATAGCTGAAAGGAAAATACAGTGTAATGGTTGCTAGTAAGAGGAGTAATTATGGGTAACTAGTGATACGTAACATGACAGAGGTAAAATAGTGACATTCAGATTTGTGTCTGGGTGCAGCAAGGGGCGAAGGGATGTACTCACCTTCAGATGTGAATGTGCCATGTGCAACACCTAAAGCTGAGCTTGTGCAGAATCATTTTGCTAAGCTGAGGTCCAGGAAACCCATTTCTCCTTCTGTGCTCTCATTTTCATGTAGGGTCATGAAAAAAATGGCAGGCAAGTGCAAACCCTTTCAGGTTGCTAACCGGGTGGGAGAAAACACTGGCATGCTCTGGTTTTGAAGATGTTGGCTCCAGTGATTCACTGACTGGGTGATTTTTCCTTGTTTATTAAGATTACAGTGAGTTGGCATCAAAAACATAAGGTCAGGAGTCCCAAATTAAGCAAATAAATACACTTTCACATCTACTTTAAAAAAATTTCTGCAAATATGCTTTTCTATGAGAACAGATGGTTCCATCATTTCTGCTTCTGCAGAATGTTTTGTTTTGGTAGCATACAGTCGTTATCTCTGTCTCTGTTGTTTTTCTTAAGCTTTTGCTTTATGTTAGTTTTCAGTATTATCACATCTCTGGGTGCATTAGAACCCAACTCTGTGACTGCAACAAAGAGAAACTGGCCTTACCAATTATTTTCCTAATTTCTTAAAATACTTACAGTTTTCATTCCAATTTGCAATGAGATAGCAAAATTTCCTGCGCCTAGAAATTCTCGTGAGCTCTCACTTTAAAGCAATGGGCCAAGGGACACAGCTTAAAGCACTAGATAAATAACTTGCATGCACTGCCTACACTGAAAGAAGATGGATTGCGTGTGCTTCCTTCTCTCCTCTTTGTCTTGTAGAGTATCTTGTTTGATGGACAGCCAAGCAAGGGCTGAAATGTGCTTTAGATAGACTTTAATAGGGTTCTTTTTTCTCTTTCCTGGCCAGTGGGATTTAACTCGCAATGTTTAGCACAATGTTTAGCTCCATTTGGTACAACTTCAAGACCACAATAATTACAGGAATAAATCACCAATATCTGCTCAATGTTTGTGGAAATGAAGATTATAAAGCACTAGAGAGCTGCGAGCACTAGCAGCTAGAGACGATGATGCTGGAAAGTAGTTTGTCTCTAAAGTTACCTCCCTAAGGAAGAGAGTTAATTATGATAATAATATTCTGTTCTTTTGTTTCTTTGGGGACCTGAACTTTGGAAATGGGTCTGAGCAGTGGTATATGCAGACAAATCTCGAAATGCCCCCAAAAATAAAATCTGTAGTATTCAAGGCATCACCCTCCAGAGAGAAGAGCATGGAGGGTACTTTTCCTACCTCTCTCAGTCACATTTGGATCTTGACCTTTAAAAATATTCCAACTTTTGGTTCCTATGGAAAGTAAGGGAGGTTAAGATGTCTAACAGGTGTTTATGTCTGCTATGTAAAGTCATTTTTATGCACTCTGTCCTCCTGAAAGAGTCACAACTAGCCCAAGTTTACAGCCAGATTCACTATACAACAAATTTAGTTTGGTTTGCTTGGTGTGGGATGCAGAAACCTGCAAGCTTGACTCTCTTTCTGCCCCTCCTCCCCTTGTCCCAGATATAAGCATGGCAATACTCAGTATTGCTGTAACGCATATTTGTGGATGCTGCCTCCCAGTTGTGGCTCCATACAGAACATTACCAAAGAGCTCTGCAGAAAACTTTCTGGTGTGTATACAGACACCCAACTTTGGGGGTTTTTTTGGCTTGACATGCACTAAAGCAAGCAGCAGCTCAGCTACTGAGGAGAGGTAAATTTGTTGCAGACAGTTGTTGAGATTAAATGCGTCACTTCATCATCCTTGAAGGTTTTTGGGAATGTTCCACATCTCCCCCACTTTTCTTGAAGGAGTCCTCACAGAAGGATCTGCCGTGGCTCCTTCCAGTGTGAGCAAAGAATTGAGGGTCGGAGCAGGAGGAGTGATAGCTAATAAGGCACAACAAATCATAAATGAGATACCTGGAGGGGTTTTAGACAGGCCTTGAGAGTAGGGATTGAGTTTCTGCTGTCTTCAGTTGACTTACACTGAATGAGGAGTGCAACTGGCCTATTGGTATTGATTTAGACTACCTTGCCAAGGAAAGCTTGTTATCCGGGTGAGACTGTATAGTCTCCAAGTAAAACATTACATAAATGAGAGCAAGTGCCTAACATTTATACCACTGGGCTGGCTATTTTCTTTCTTTAATAAATGCCAATGCTGAAAGGCAAACAAGAAGCAGAATCTATTCTATTCTTCAAAATTTTGGATAATGGAGGTTCCAAACTTAAACAGTTTGGAACCACTCAAATGCTAAAAAGACATCAAAGCCAATATAAAATATTTTATAAATATAGCTCAATACGACTCATTCATTTTGCTTTGATTAAAGTAAGAACAAATCTCTTGTGACATTTTCAAAACAAAATGGGACAACCTCAATAAGTCATTTACTTTTTTCTATCTAATAATAGTTTGAAAACAATATCCAGAGGAGCATTTCACTTTCAATGAAGCTGCAAGGAAAATCTCTACTGGCTAAAATATTTCAACCAGTTCTGGGATTGAAAATGTCCTGGGTTAACATTTATTTTACAGACAGTCAGACCTATTTCCTGGCAAGACCACCTGGCTGGTGAATACCAGGGGATAAAACCAACATATACAAGTCTCAGGATAAAGGTTTCTGTCACAAATAAATCAATGTCCCAGCAGTACATAAATGGAAAGTGGAAGAGGAGAAACTGTAAGGTTGTGATGATGTGAATTTATTAGAATTCAGCTCATGCTGATGTATGAAAAATGCTGTCAGGGAACAATAATTCACTTTACTTTGGACTGGATAGATTAGGAAATATGGCATCTCGCCTTAGTTTTCAGAGCTGGTATTTCATATGCATGGGAAACGTGAAATTCACTGTTAGTAAGGAATGAAGCTGTAGGGGAGAGAAAACCTGAGGCTTAGCCAAAACTTTCAAAGTGACTAGAGACACTGGATTGTTAATGGAATCTTATTTTTGGAAGGGTAATCTAGAAACATCTACGTCTCTTTGATGCCTCTTCAAAACCCAGCACCCAAAAAGTGAGGAACACATCCTAACTTTATAACTCTTAGCCTTAGACTCTCTCTGGAAGAGAAAGGAGGTACCAATACTTCTCTGGACAAGAAAGATTGTATATTTGTAAGTAATTTAGCAGTCGCAGCACTGGTTTACAAGAACAGTAGACAAACCTATAACAAAAAAAATGCAACCTTTTTATAGTACTTTTTTAGCATCTTGTTTTCCCATTTTCAGACACACTATTCTCAGAACCTTTGTTTATTGCCCAGAAGTGGGCTTCATCAAGTTTATTAGCACGGTGTCAAGTGACATCAAGTGGTCATCTGAAGAAATCATTTGTGTCTTTCCTTCAGAGCGGTGGCCTTGGACTGCTCTGCAGACCCCCAAAGGCTGAGATGCACAGAACCGTAGTAAGGGCTCAGTACTGATCCATGCTACTGTATTAAAAACCAACATTCATAAATGTGTCCACTCTGTGCACATACTTTGTGCAGTCTGTAAAAGAATACAGTCTTCCCATGATTCCACTGACCCAAATACATGGGTAACAAATTTTTGAAATTACTCAGGATTTCTCTACTTCCTCAATCAGCTACAGCTGTTGGTTATCCGCCAGTACATTCCTAAATATATTGAAACAGAGCTTGTTATCCACAAGCTTCATATTCTAACCTTAACAAATCCACGGCCCTGACCATCAATGTTCATTTCACAAGTGTCTGAGAACTTTTGTAAAACCTCAGGTAGGCCGTGTTCTAGGGGCACGGGTGAAACGACAGGCTTGGCAGACAAGGAGCCCTGAGCAACCTGCTCTAGGAGACCCTGCTCGCGCGTGGGCACGGGACTAGGCAGTCTCCAGGGATCCCCTCCAGCCTCAGCCATTCGGTGAGCCTGTGATTCTCTTTGGTTGCAACAACACTGAAATACTTGTTTTGAAAACACTTCTATGCGTTGGTTTGTTGCTGGTTTTTTTTTCCTCAGACCATCCCTATCCCCACAATATGGTTCCAATCTGCTAAAGTGTAATTTTGTAGTGTAAAAACAGTCTTTCACAAAACTTTCAACTGCTGTAGTTCCCAGAGTTGCTGTGTGAAAAACTTACAAATCCATAATAATTTGCCCAGCTCTGGGGGCAGAGACACCAGTACTTGAAACCTTGCTGTCTAGGTCAGTTCTGGATTCCTACCAGGTCTGATGTATTGCTAACTAGATTCTGTGCATGTTTTTCAGGAGGCTGAAGACAACATAAATGCTATAAATTCAGCTCAGTTATTCTTTATGCAGGTTGTTGCTGTCTCAAAGACTCAGAGTTCTAGTGACAATTAATTGCAGCAATTTTAAAATTTTCATCTCTATTTTTAACAAGTACTTTAGATTTAATAAACCTAGTAACTAGATTAATGTCATCTCATGCATTTTTCTGGTTTCCCTCGTGATGCTCTGGTGGGATTATGCAGCTTCAATCTTTTTTCGGCTGTTGAGGTTGTATTGATAAATATGTAATAGCACAGAAGTGAACAAAGTACTAAAAGTGCTGTTAAGAAGTTGTGAATCGAGATTGCTTATAGCACCTGTTGTATTCATAACCTGTTCAAAAGTGATTTGTTTTTCCTCAGCATTTCAATTAAGGCATGTTGAAATAATCTGAGGTGTAACTATTAGACATGACACATCCCTCTATCTTTAGAGGTTAAAAAAAAAAAAAAAGCACCAGCTTGTCTAGAAAGTAGGAATATTGACACATTCAGGCAGCATTTTTTACTCCATAATGTTCATTTTTACCAAAGATTCCCCGTGCGTGATAATCTAAAAGAAAAATGGACAGAAGTTTCCTGCAACTTTGGAAAAAATAATGACAGCGTTTAATGTTCTGTAGTGATGGGATGGCTCCAGATCTATCTGAGAAATGTATTTTTGTGTTACTAGACAAGATATTCTACAGAACCTCGCTTCCAGGCCCTGTGAGAGGGACCTGCAAGTGTGAGGGGCGAGAGACAAGCTCTAATGCTCATATAATAACCCAGGATAGACTCTGTTCCCATCATATCAAGGTACCTCCTGAATGATGCCATCACATAGTGATGATCAAAACCATCAAGAAATGAAGGGACCAGTTCCCTCCTTTGTAGCACAGAGAGAGCTATGGCAGCTCTCCTGTTCCTGTCTTGCTCCAGATGAGAAAAGCCCTGAAAAATCGTCACGACCCAGGCTGGACAGACCAGGGAGTTGTGTTTGATTCAGAATTCCCTCAGGCTAAATTAAGGTGAAATGACACCAAATGATCAGTTAAAGATTTTATTCATGGCAGAAGCAAACTGAACTAGGGAGGCATAAAAGTAGGTGGCAGGGTTTCTCACAACAGGAATTGGCACAGGACTACTCCCGTGAACCGTGTAACCCTGGGGACCATATACATCAATTCAGGGAATAAGGAGATCCCTCCCGTTGAGCCAGGAGGTTCAGAGCAGACCCCCTTGCTTTCCAGACTCCTCCTCAGAGAAGGGCCCAGGGGCGGCTGGATCCACTCCTAGTCCCAGACTTGTTCAACAGTTTTGTGTCTTAAAGGGATGAGATGTAGGGATTGTGGAAAAGGCAAAGGAAAGAGAGAAGAAGACAGAGAGAGAAAAAGGAAGAGAGGAAGATTTCACTGGTCCTGGGTCCAGCATTGGTTCAGTCAGCCAAGGGGTCCCATTCTGGTGGGTTTGCACACCCAGGGCTTCAGTTCGTGTCCTTTTATCCTTGCCCCTCCTTCAGGTGGGCACTTGAGCTTATTAGTCTAATGAGCAGTTTGTGAGCCTTTGAGCTTGGGAGTCATTTGGGGAGTAGCTTCTCCTTCCCTGCAGGCATGGCCATAGTTTGATCTTTGTATCAGAACAGCTTATCAGAACAGGGAGCTGTGCCCCCTCCAGCACGCCCTCCCCCTCCTGCTGCTGCTGATGGGCTTTTCACCTTGGTTCCTTGCTGTGCAGGGTTTGTTCTTATGCAGAGTTTGTCTTTAAGCAGAACTTGCCCCACCACAATGTTTGAGGCATTAACTCTTTCAGTCTTTCACAAAGATGGAGCTCCTTTATTTTTAAAAAATGGCCAGAGAGGACAGGCCTCATCTGGTAAGGGCCTTATCCTGTAAGTTTGTTAGGTGTAGCTCTGAACAGAGCAGGCATTTCCAGAGACAGTCACTGCCCCACCTGATTTCTAGATGCTCAGCCAGTCTTTGGTAGGAATGAGAAATCCAGTACTGGGAAGAATAGTTTTGGTGTTGGGCAAAAGAAGAAATGTCAGGAGGTAGCTAGGAGAGGTTGACAGCATAGGATTGCTGTTAAGCAGAACTTTTCTGACTTTGGGTCAATTTTGGATTTTTCTCCTGCTCTGCTCACCGTCTCCCATAGCAACAAAGCAACTTTAAATGCTACTGGAAAAGTAGCAAACTTATTTAAGAAAAGGCTCTCTTTTATACCATGCAAGTTCAGACTGTGGGAAGCTTTGGTTCAGTCCCTCAATGTCATTTTTCAGATGTCAGTACTTTTATTGCAACTCATCCCACTTCATCCTGGGTAACCAGCTACTCAGTCCAAACTTTACAAAGGCCCAGCGGTGCTTCCTGTCCCAGTGTACTCACATTCCCATGTAAAACTATATTCGTATCAGTCATTGAGCAAACACTCAAAATGCCACTTTACCATTTTTACAGTCACTCTCTTGCATGTTTTTCCTTCCCATCTTGAATTTCTTCCAGACATTTCAATCTCTTTAAAACCTTTGTTTTTACAGGAGTGGTAGTGCTTTTCCCAACAGGTAAAACTATTTCCATTCCAGGTATTTGCCGAGCAGTTAATAACTTGTCCTATAAATCAAATGACATAGTGTTATCTGAAAAGCAATGGAAACTTTTCCATCAGTGGGAATGTGTCAGTATTTTAATTAAATGTAAAATAATACTCATTACATCTAACAATGCAAGTAGAAGAGGTTTACGTTTTATCCAAATAAACGAGCAAACAGTCCAAATCCTGAGAACAACAGAATGAAATGGAATTAAGCTGCCTGTGATGGTTTCCTTCTAAAATAACCATTCCTGGCCACTGTATCACAGGTGCTTCCATTTTTCAATTTATTTCTTAATTACATTTTCCTTTCAGAATTTTTTCTCTGACTTCAAGTGCCATAATTCATCTATCTCTTTTCCTTCCTTTCTAAAAGTTACCTTAGACTCAGTCAGAAATGGAAGTGGGGGAGCAAGCTGGAGCACCGATTGAAATGGAAAATGGCATCACCCTATTAAAGTCCAAAATAACAAATAGAAAAGTTTGCAAAAGGTAAAGAATAAAAAAAAAAAAAAAGCAGCCATGGGTACAAAGTATCAGCAAAGTACCCTTTGGTTGAGTCAATTTTGTCCTATACGTTAAACCACCAGAAGAGTCACCAAAAGGGTTGGCATGTGCAGGGGCTTTAACATGCTTGCAAAGCACAACGGGAGATATGCCAAAGCACTGCTGCACAGGAATGGTGAGGTGCCCGAGAAAGGGGATCCAGGCTCCAAGATTCAGCATGTGGGCACCTATGGAGCGCTGCAGGTGGAGGCTCTCCAGCCAGGAATTCACGGCTGCGAGTGGAGTCTGACAGCACCTCCACGCTATGCCACCACCTTGTGCGTAGGCTTTGCTCTCCAGCACCTTGGGGTATCTCTGTGTTTTCAGAGTAGTCCAACCACACAGCAATGCCCTACCCTTTGCCAGGCTTCTAGGGAATACCTGTGCTGCTAAATGGAAGACAGGGAGCCAGTTTAAGAGCTGGATCCCTATCATCCACATTGCTTAGCTGATAACTCACTCTCCAACTCTGTTGTGGACATCTCCAACTCATTTCTAGACAAATTGGGGACAGAAAGGGTAAGCTTTAAACAGCGTAGATGTGAGCCAGCTGGTTCCACTTGCTCTTGGTATCTAAGGCTCTTTCCTTTAGCAGCACAGACATGGCCTAAGCAGCTTTCTGGATGAATTGCCTGGTTGGTTGTGTATCCCAAAATAATACTTGCAATTCTTTGGGGTGGAAAGTTACCAGTGAGGCACTGAGTTTGGGATCTCTATTCATTCAGAGACTTCACAAAGAGACACGTGGAGTAGCTTCTAGTATCAAAAGGGCCTGAACTCTTTGACGTAAGTAAGAGAATTTCCCCTGGGTCAAGGGGCCCCGTATCTGACCGTGGTTGCAGAACAGCTCTGGGGACTGCTGCAGAGACCGGAGGTGGGTGGCTGTGCGTGGCCTTCTAGGAAAGTGCCCACAGGGTTTCTCTACATCAGCAATAGCCTTCTGCACGTCTTCTGACTGTGTTCTGGCCAGTTGGAGGAAAGCAGAGTTTTTGAGCAGTCTAGCATAATGTGTTAGTGCCTTTTCTGTCCCGTTCATATCCCATAGGTGCTGTGCTCTATAGAGATGTATTTTTGCTAACAAAATCTGAAAGCCTATTAGGAGTGACTTTTGTGCCTTTATCAGCAAAAATGCAGATTTAATCTGATATGAAAACTACTAATCCATCAGGACTTGGACATTTCATTAGCATGGAGAGAAGCTTTTATTGCCTGCTCAAGCTTATAAACTTGTCTCCAACTGGAAGGAAATGGCATGTAGTTTGAAATCCCAGAGTTGGGTAGTACATGTGCTCAGGTGCCACGTCAATCTCACTTGCCCCAGGGAATGCTTGTAGCAGTGTACTAAGCCTATGCTTAAAGGTCGCATGAGGAGAGACTGCTCTGCAGCCGGCAGCTTCGCCTCTGCAGTCACGGTGCTGGGAGCTGAAGCATTGCTTGGCAGAGCGCTACTTGAGTAAGGAGAGATGCGAAGCTGTTGGCCAGCTAAGCTGTCCCTATGAGCCTCTGACATCAAGGAGGCAGAGGAAGGGGAAAGGGAAGGGGAAGGGGAAAGGAAGGGAATTTATTGAGCGTCGTAGGTGAGGACTTGGCTGGGCTTTCCACCCAACAGCATCAATTCCTGCATTAGAGGGATGAAATAGTGAGTGACTTGCTGGAGGAAGTCTTGCACACTTTATTCCCACAGTTGCTCTGTGCTGTCCCACCCATGCTCTTCTCGCAGTCCCTTTGGCTCTGTATCACCCTCATCAGTGCTCTGCCCCCCTGTCTTCTCCTTTCCCCTTCTCCTCTCTCTGCCTGCGCGTATGCCTAACTGGGCTTTCCTCCTCTGCTGCTCCTCTTATGTGGCTCATCCAGGTTTATTCTACTACCTTTTTCCAGCCTTAGGAAGGGTTCTTCTGTGTTAGCTCTTTGTCATAAAATGTGGAGAGCATAGATTTGAGCCTTGAATGAGGGCACTTCTTGAAAGTGCTCCTGGAAGGGACAAGGAGGTTTAGGGGTTGAGTCTACTGTTTTGTCCCTCTGGATCTTATATTTCATCCAATGTTAGAAAATATTATACAGCTATTAGACAGCTATTGCTGTCACAAACATGGTGTAGATCTGTTGCAGGAACATTTATGCATAGTATTGGTTGAAAATGGCAAGAGCTGGTCCCTGCTGCATCTTCTGCCACTATTACTTGGGTGATGGAGCTGCATTTACGGGCTGTCAGGGGAATTCTGATGAGCATTGGTACAGTCCCCATCAAATTCGAAATACTGATGCTCTATTCAACATCAAGGCTGGAACAAGGTTATTCAGAACACCTAGCATTAGACCCTTGTATTTGAAGGCCAGTCCCCTGTATTGCTGATGTAGTTGTATTCCCAGTGGAGGGGGACTGGCTCCCCTAAAGAGCAATTCAGAGTGATAATACTACCTCTTCAGACCCACCTCCCCAGTTGCTAGCAGAATATAAAGTGAGGGTCTTCTGTTGCCCCTCAGACTCCCAGCTGCTTGCCTTTTATGTTGTACATTTAATTTATCTCCTGAGCAATCCTGATAGAAGAAATATGTCAATGAAATAAAACTCAGTAACCTGGTATGGCAAAAAATGGTCCTGATCCAGAAGTACATGATCCATTAGCAGAAAGAAAAAATCCTCAGTGTATTTATCTGACCACTTCAGCTGTTACACAATAGCTATTTGCAAACCCAGGGTTATGCCTCACAGCTGGCACAGCCTGGCTTAGATAAATATAAAACTTGCTGTAAGGGAATAGCTCGTAATTGGGTTATGCACAGTGTTTTAATTAGATTTACGTAAATGCATACAATGCATTGCAGAAATCAATAGCTTGAAGACCTTCTTTGGGTTTATTGTTTAATTCAGCAACACCAGATCAGCTGAATTTAATAGCATGCTTACATTTACCCCAACCATCCAAAAATGGCACTCTTAACGTGACTGATGGTGTGTTTGAAATGTGCTGTGCTGCATAATGCGCTCTGCTGAGCGGGTCCGTTGCACGGTGCCCTCTTTTATCAGTCTGGTCACCTGGCTGCTTGCAGTTTGGGTACTTGCAGACAGTACCTGTTCAGTATAAAGGAAGAAGGTAGGAAGTATTTTAATTCTAGGAAGAATTCAAGGATTAAACAAAAACCGTGCCACCCAAAACAGTACAGGTGAATAGTAATTCATCTGATGTGGTGGGCTGACATGAGCTTATCAGTTAATGGAGTTAAAGCATTTACCATCTCTGCAAATGGTAGAGAGTGAAGCAAGGTCTTTTTACTATGACTAGAAGTAAAAGCATATGAGCTACACATAGCATGTTTCATAGACAGGGTGTGCTGATTTTCTGCAGAAAAAATAATTTTTTCACTATTTACTTCAACTGAGAAATTGAAATTGTTAAAAATAATTGCTTTATTATTTACTGATAAAGACTTTCTTGTCTATATCTATCAACTGAGAGGAAAAAGGCAGAAAGAAAACAGTGTCATCAGCTATTTCATAAAGGGGACAAGCTCAAGTGCAGTGTGAGATGGATGTAAAATACTCTGAGGTTCCCAAATAGCTATGTATTGCATTTTTTAGGCAAAAAAGTAGCAGATTTTCTTTTTTTTATTATGTTTTGTTTCCTACCTCAGTGTGGTCTGGTTGGCACTACTGCTTTTCCATACCTGAAGAAGCCTTTCTGCCTTTAGGAAAACTTTTATGTAAAATAAAGCTGACACTTTTAGAACAGCTTGGTACTGGGCTCACTTACAGTCAATGGAAAGCAACTGCCAAGCGCTTCAAAGCTATTACTTTAAAAGATCACTTGTTACAGAGAAAACTATGACTTTCCAGGAACATCATCAAGTGCAGATTTATGCATTCAGAAGTTAACTGCCAGGTTTAAGGAGCTTGTGCAAGGTCCATTTTTGCAGACTTTTTATGACACAGTCTTTAATTGACTGATTGCTGTCTAAACCTCCTGCCTTCTTCAGTACCTCAGTGGACACTGTTCATTTCTCCTTGCTGGACAAAGTGTAGTTTCAAGCCTTTTTTACTGCTGCTACTTAGCCCCAGTATATTGTTCCTCACTAATTGAGTTTTATCACTGTAGTAACATGACCAGATTTCGGGGTGTCTGAAGATGCTCAGTGAGTTGTAATAGAAGTTTCCAAAGCACCATTGTTTTTCCCTGGAAATCCCAACTAGATCCTTCTGCTCCTCCATCTATAAGCCTGAGCTCTTCAGCTCTACCCCTGCAATCTGGGGTTTTGGTTCTCTTTTTCCTACTATACCATGCAATCCTGTCTTATCCCCTTTTCCCAAGTTCACACCCTGTCTTGTCTCTTCACTCTTTCTCCTCCACTCTATTCCTTTGCTGTATCCTCCTCCCAAACTCTTGTCTCCCCCTTTCTTTCCCCCAAGCCCTGCCCCATCAGTGCTTCATGGTTTGGGTGTTTTTCATCCCCTTCATCTTGGCTGCGTGTCATCCTAGCTGTCCTCGTACAACCTTTCTGTTTACCCAGTCGAGTGTGACACAACCCTTCAGCAGTGACTGAAGAGAAAGTCCAGCTCCACTTTCACCACTGCAGCACGTGGGATCCCACGGGGCCATGGCCTGTGCTCCATGCTAGTTGTGTGTAAGAGAGATTGCACATCTCAGAGGCTGTGCAATCTTCCGAGACTGAAGCTGCCACCTTCAAAAGTCTCAACAGTTAAAGTCAAAGTCAGAAAAATCCACTAAATTGAGCCTTGGTGGACTTTCACAGCAGCAGGAAAAGGCAGAGCTGGCACCCCAAAGATCACACCTGCACTAAATTCTAGTATGCTCATGGTTTCTAAAGAAACTAAGCAAAGCAAAACAAAACAAAAAGCCTTGCCAATATTATTTTAAGACACCAAAGGAAAATATGCTTCCTGTTCTCTTTTATTCTTGTTCTGAAGTTCTAAACTTTGTTCTCAACTGGATTTCATCAAAAAAGAAAAGAGAAAAAAACCCCACAGTAACCAAAACCAAAACAAAAAGCCTAAGCAACCCCTGCCCTATATGAATTCTCAGAGTAGAAAATTTTAGTGATAGTATGGGAAAGCTATAAGCAACCAAATACAGGTTCTCTTAAAGGAAGTATTGTATTTATCAGGCGTTGCATGCACGTACGCACACACCCTGAAATGGCTCAGAGACCATCTTGCTTTCAGTAAGTAATGTTCCCCTTCATTAAAACACAGAAGTTGGTGTTAATAAATACATACCGTTAATCTAATTCAAACCCCCAAAGCCATGTGTATCCTCAACAATGTTTGATGCTAACACTGATTTATACCATCATAAAGGTTAAATATAAATTTGATGAAAGGATGGAAATTGTCATTGTCAAGGGCTAAAGCTTTCATTCTGTCTGGCGTGTAGCTAGAGTGAACAGTAGTGGCACATTTGTACTTAGACAAGCTAAGAAATGGTCTGTCTGAGGACTATGAAAACAAAGACTTATTAGAAATAAAATCTTTGGAGCAGCCAATTTGTGAGGTTTGATGTTTGCCACTTAGTTCAGTTAATTTTTCCTTTTCTTACTTTTTTTTTTCTCTTGTCCTTCATCTCGTGCTATTCACAGCAACACTGTAGTTCCAAAAAAACAGGGTGCTCTCATGGGCCTGGTGAGACCTGTCTTCAAGCAAAACTTCTGCTAAGTGGACCGACACCATAGCCAGAAGTATCCAAGTAAATACTGTTTTCCAAAAAAACCCCAACCAACTAAGATAACTAATAAGGACAACTAATTAATAGAGTTCTGTGCTTGAGCATCTTCATCAGACATATCCTGAAAATTATCTTGGTTGTCTCAATGGATTGAGAACTGGTGACCAAAAGGTGGTTTTCAGGAAGGAAGATTTAAGGTGCCATTTCTATCAGTGCACAATCTTGTGCTAACCAGGAAAATTTACAGTCACTAGACTTGTGCAGACCAGACTTAAAACGTATCATCTCAATTAAACAGATTTAAATCAGGGGTTACATAACTAAAATAGGAGTCACTTTGGCTCTATAAGGAGGAATCGGATCATAACCTGGCCATAGATGCAGAATATGCATATGGCAAGAAATATGCAAATATGCCAACGAAGTATTTCAAATGAAAACAACAACCACTATAGTAAAAAAAAAAAAAAAAAATCTTTCAGTTCAGTCTTTGAAAGAGTATGAAATAAATTCCTCTGCAGAAATTTGATGGTGTGCCCAGGCAAGATATATATGAAAAGAAATCTGAATCTGAGGTGGGAACATGCAACTGTCCTATAAAAATGGTGGGGTTTTTTTGCAAAATAAAACATTCTTCAGTGAATTTTCTAAGACTCAGTTTATTCAGGGAAATGCTAACGTTACTGTGTAAAGGAAGGTGCTGGGCCAACTCAAATCAAGTTTGGACTGCATCCTATAAAGTCTGTCTGGTTAAAACAGGAGTAAGCATATGCATTTTCAGTGCCTGGATTTGAACAGTAGTCTCCAAAATAACTTGGTTCAATATTTGGCAGACAAGGAACAAGGCAGAAAAGCTGAATCTTCAATAAAATTGTCACTTGTGTTCACAAGAGTAATATAGACCAGAGTGTTCACAAGAGTAATATAGACCAGAGTAAGGTACTTTGAAACTGCATAAAAGAACAAACAGGAAGATGGAGCAAGAGGCAGTCAAAACCACAGGAAAAGATGAATAAGGGTCAATGCTGTGGTGGGCTTGACAGATCCCCTGAATGAAAAAAGGAAACCAGTTCCACATGGCAGCTAAGAGCCAATAACAAGTGAATGATAAGGACAGGAGGTGGCAGAAGAAAGAAGGTCCTGGGCTAACAGCTTGAGGAATTGGTACAAGGAAATGGTCACTAGAGAATATTGCTTACCTATAGCTTTGCTTACTTGCAGTACATGGGGAGCATATGTAGTGTATCCTCTCATCCTTAAAAATAAAGTTGGGTGGATGCTGGCCTGGTGCATCACTCTTTTTGCAATTAGTTTCATGGTGAGAAGAGTAACTATTTGTGGTGTTTGTGAGGACACACTAGCCCACCACCTCTGATCCCTAGCTGATGCATAGACATGAAGTGTTCCTTCAACTGACCAGTCCAGGTGCAGAGGGTGAGCTTTCACTCCATCAGCTAGCCAGAGTGGTGAGCTGTGATAGCCCTAAATTGTGGTGGTGCATAACAGTCTGAGAACTCCAAAACTTTCAAACCTACTATTATCCCTTTTATACTTTATTCAGCCCTGGCTCCTGCCAGCTGAAACTTTTCTGACTGTATAGTAGGGGTAGATTTTTCCATTACATATCTTATGGAAATCCATAAAGAGAATTTTCAGAAGCAATGCTATTGGTTTTCAAATTGGACTGTTGAGACTCTAAATTAATGTGATGGCAATATTTTTCTTGTGAAATGTTGCAGAGAAAGGAGCCCCCATTTCACTGATTTCTTTTTTGCTCATTTTTTCTATTTTAAGAACTCATATAGAAGGAGTCAGGCTTTCTGCAGTCATCTGGGTCTGATGGTTATTCCTGACACTGGTCACGTCACCCTAGAATCCTCTCAGGAGACGTCTTCTTCCAGGTTCTCACAGAGCCATGGGAATAAAACCTCTTGGTAACACTGTGGCTAGTGGTACTTCCCAGGAGATGGGTCTGGATTGTGCCTGGTCAATGGTTGCTAAAAATAAAGAGATCCAAAAAGACGGTAGTTAGGGAATTAGATTAACAGATCCTTGGCCAGAAAGTCACCCTGATCAACCAGTCTCACCGCTTGCATAATGAAAGCCAGATTCAGGCAGAAATTGATGCATGAAGCTCATAGCTCTTCTTGGAGTTGCTTTAAATTCTTTTACATGAGGTTCTGTGTGTTCTTAAATACACCAAGAGATGGTGAACCCACCACTTGCCAGCCATAAGTTTGGGAAGCCAGTCACTGTCAGTGCGACAGCAGTGCTCCCTCCTCTCATGCGAACTGGCCCAGTGGCCTGCACGCTGGCTTTTGTAATGTCTTTCACAAGCAATAAAGTCATCCCTGATTAACGGGGACATTTTCCCCACCATGATCTTGACCATGATCTTCATAACTTTCTCTTGGTTTAACTGAATAGATGGCAGTGAAGTCTCCCTGACTATATCTGCATCGTACAAATGTATGGGTTGCATACCAGAACCGACAATTATTGCTGAGATGCAGGAGCAGAGTCCAGACAGGGCCCTCTCCCCTCTCCTGGTGCTTCCCTGCTTGTTGTTCTCACCCCCGTGGGATGCCTGGTAGACTAAAGGGATAGCAAAAGGCTGTAGATGTACAAATATCAAAGGCCCTTCATTTATCTTGTCTGAACTCATTTGAGGACTCCCCTGGCCGGCAGAAGCAAACCATGAGTGGGGTCACTGCATTTGCTGGCCTAAAAGCAGTTCTGCTTCGGTCGGCTTTGGAAATTTGGCCTTGCACAAATTTCAAGGAACCTAAATCTTTTAAGTTGGCCACAAAGGAAAATAAAGAAGAATGTGTTTTGGAAGTAAAATGCCTTAGTTCATTTCTCCTTTACGTTTATATAACATGCAACTTTTTAAAGGAAGAATTGAGTATTTAACTTCATAAATCCTTCAAATAGTGTTTTGTGACATTGTCTGCTTTTTTCTTTACTTCTGTTTTCTTTCACAGATAAAACATTGGCAGAATCAACATTATTCTAGTACTGATTCATACTTCTGTTAAGCTATAACAAGCTGCCCATGGTCTTTGCTATAGTTAGTTACATTCAGGTAGTCCTTCAGATAAACTCAGACTTGCTTGAATTCATTCACGGACAAAGCTGACCACACATCTGGGGCTGGCAGCTCCACTTAGTAAGGAAAAGAATCTGCCACCCTTTCTTCCAAGGTTTGATGTTATACACTTTAATTATTGCCAGTTATTTCAGTGAAACTGTCTGTGCAGTAAGGTACTTCTAAATGCTCAGAAAAGTGATAGAATCCAGCTCTACCTCATTACCACGGCTATAGTGAAATGGTAAAGGCGGAATAAATTGCCTGGTATAATTATGTATATGCCAGATGTTCTTAATCATTCCACTTCAAGCCTCCTTTGCTAACTGCAATTTTGAGCCTTTTCCGAATCTAAAGGAATTGGTAAACATGAGTAATTAAAAAGAAATTAAATGGATTTTAGAAGTGAATTACTGTAGTTCCTGCAACACTATATAATATAATTAGCACCTCTAAAATCAATCTGGGCTAGAAAATGTGCTTTATGTGGCACAAAGGATGTTTCATTTGTGGTTTGAACGAAAAACATAGTCGTCATGTTAGTGTGGTTAAACATCTCAACAGAACCATACCAGGCAAGTAAGGAGGAATTTATTCTTACAGCTGATTTATTAAAATAGAAACAGAAAGCCATATCTCAGCTGGTGTAAATCACAATATTTGCACTGAATGTTACATACTGAACTTGCACCAGCTGAGCCTGTGGCCCATCCTCCATTTGGATTCATGCAAGCAAAGGTTTGTTGGTAGCCCTATTCATAATAAATGATTTTTGACTGTGCAGCTAAAACTCCTCTTTCAAATGAGACAAAGTTCTTGTAGCTGAAAGCAAAAGATACCCTACTATTAGTTCACTTTTTTTTTTTTTATTGTGTTGATATTTGGAATCTTTCTTTTCTTTGCTTTCCAATACTCTGAGGATATGAAGAAAAAACCAAAGCTGTAACACGGATTGTCCCAAAGAAAACAAATTTCTGACCAAAGTTTTCCTCAGAGGCTCAAAACCACCCATGCTTTGTCAGAACTCTGTGACATACCATAAAAGCTCCATTTATCTGGGAGAATACAGGTATTACCAACAGAGGAAGGTGGGTAAGCACGGGCTACCTGTTACAGGAATCACACAGATAGCAGTGCTGGTTGGAAAGGACCTCTGGAGGTCTATAGTCCAATTTACTGGTCAGCTGTGATTTTGCCTAGCTGCATCTTGAAAGCCTCCAAGGATGGACATTATAGCATCTCCCTGTGCAGCTTGCTCTAGCATTGCAGCAGCCTCCTGATGAAAAAGTTTCTCCTGAACCTCCAAAATGGCAATTTACGGGTGTTTTCCATTGTTATATTGTCTGCCCCTACTGGGTCTGCCTTTGTAACCTTTGTAATTACTCTTCAAGTAGTTGAACTGCCCTTCAAGCCACCTGATCAAACCTCAGCCTCATCTCTGCTGGATTAAACCAGCCCAGCTCCCTCACCATCTCGTTGTAGGTCATGCGCACTCTTAACTTATATTGAACCTGGTGTTCACCATAATCCCCTGCTCCTCTTCAGCAGAACTGCTGCTCATTGAGGCAGATCCCAGCCTGGACAAGGCAATGAGGTTAATTCTAGGTGCGGAAATTTGCATATCTCTTTGTTGAACTCCATGATGCTTCTGTTGTCCCAGGCAAGTTTCTCAAGATCCCTCTGGACTAAAGAGAGGCATCAAAAGAGACAAGAATCCTTTTCTGTATATTTTGTGCTAAATACAAGGCACCTCCTTGATTTAAACCCAGTAAGTTCTTGCACCTAATTACCTTATCCCTAATTATCTTATCTCATATTATAGAGTATTTCCTACAGACTGGGAAGGAAGCAACAATATTTCTGTTCTTAAATACAGATTTATTAGAAGTTAGGGTACACAGCTAGTTTGCAGAAACACTTAGACACATAGACACTCAGAGTACCTACCGGGTCTGCTGCCTGCCTCTTGACTGTCACAGCCAACAAGTGGGTGTTTGTCTCCTTTCACCAGGTTGCAAGTTGAAAAGTGGAAAGTTGCTTCAGCCATCCATGGGCTAGAAGTATGTACGCAATGCAAAGGAAAGCCTCTTGCATCATACTGAGAAGATGCTCATCTGCTTCTTTTCAAACATGGAGGACCAGATCTTCTGCTGCTGCTAAACTGGCTTTCACTACACTGAAGACATGGAGTTGTGCCAACTGACAGCAGGGCCAGAGCAATAGCACTTTAATGTTTTTTGCCTTATTTAACTATTACCATTTGTTACAGGATCGTTCATTAGATGTAGCATAAAGTACAAGTATTTTTATTAGGTTTTCAGTTCTTTCCCTTTAGAGAAAGACTCCACTTTCAAATGGATATTAGAAGAACATTAAAGTCTAAGCTATCCCTAATCTTTATGGTTTCATTCGAGTTCATAATGTATCTTTTGGTTTATCCTGTGAGCTGTGAGCTATCTATTTGAGGGACTTAGTCCAAAGATACAGTATAAGCAGATAGTTTGGTTAAGCTGATTTTTGCAGTTTAAGTGAGTCTAAAGCACATCATGCCTGGGATTATCTTTATACTTGTGGTTAAATTTGACAGAATTTTAGCATTCTTTGTGTATTGCAGTGTACAGTTTGGAAAGTAAAAGCCAGCTAGGTTAGTGGTTTATATGTAAAAGAGCATCTGAAGGAGCATGTAGATGATTTACATTTTCATTCTTTTGTACATCACTCAGGGAGAAAGTAAATATTTTGGCAGCTTAGATCATGTGATAGCAAAACAAGAGACCTCATTAATTCAGATATTTCAGATTCAGCAACAGCAGAAAGGAGGGATTATGACTGCCCAATTTGATCCAACTGGAAAACTCTAAATCTAGACCAAGGTCAGGTACATCACAATGAAGAAACAATATAAAGTGCATTTAATTTCCTGTGAGCTGTGATGAAATTAAGATAGGAGCCCTGGGAAGAGAGTCTAATATACAACTCACCCCTTTCAAGCCTCCCGTGTTTACCAGGTGTGTCATAGCTGATTTGAAAGCATGAGCCCTAAAAAAAAACCTGCAGAATTTTCTATTTTTATTCTTTTAAGAGTTCTCGTCTTTCTGAGTAGGGCCATTCATAGAGTTAAATGATATTCAGTTGTGCAATATTACTTAATGAAAGCATTTGTGCTCTTTGTCAGTAACTAGAGTTTGCCAGGGCATAACTCTGTGATAAGCTGTACCTACCCTCCCATGGGATTGCAAATCATAGCACTGCAATGGGCTTTGCCATCTTAGATTTAACATTTGCCCTTCACAGTGTAGAACTACTCATGGTACAAAAGACCCTTCCTCACAAACAAAGCAGGAGCAGGATCCTGGAGGAATCCTGCGCCACTGCTGTTGCAAAACATTTCCTTAAGCTTAATTTATTTTGCGGGGGCCAGAAAAGAAGAGCAGCACTAGCTAGAGGAGAAACAGAGGCAGTGGAAAAATTATCACTTTACGCTGCTGTCTCCTTGGTGGTTGTTCTAAGAAATGCTTTTCCTCCAGTGGGTGAAAATTTGCCCTCTTTATGTTTTTTCTTCTTTCTTCAATCCACCTCTTTAATAACTTTAATTGCATACATATGGGAATACGTGCGTGCATGTGTGTATGTGGATGTATATACACATACATTTTTATATAGGGGCGTCTGCACATTGTGAATTGAAAGCATGTTGCTACTACCTCTTAGAGACTAAGGGCTCTGTTCTAAACAGTAAATGTCATATGCATTCACTGCTGCTTGAAAATAACACCTAGCATTTTCTTAGCTCTTATTAGATCAGATCTAGGTAACAGTAGGAAGGAATTTAAATTGCCCTCTAACCCAAGCCTGTTTTTCCTTCCCGATTTCACAACGGTTAGACGCATCTGTGAAAGCTGCCCTTTGCGTTCTGCCCACTTTTTGTTCACTTTACCCAGGTAACAAAAATCCCGTCCCTCTCCAAGGACCAGACTGTAACAGCTGGCTCTTGAGCTCAAGTAACAGCAGTCAAGAGCAGAAGCGTTTGTGATTGAAAGTAGCCATCGCTGAGAGGGGAGGATGGCAAAATATCTGCAGGCTGCTGAACGTTTCCCAGCAATTTAGCTATGGCCAACTGTGAGCGTTAATTAGAAACATTGCATCACTGACCCGCTATTAAAAGGGAAGGGAAATGGGTCTGTTTACCTTCGTTGCATTTAGTTCAGCTTACAAAAGGAGTGACTGCTTCTCCTGGCTTTTGCAAAGCATGTTGCACATTGGATGCTGCACCAGAGCTGAAAATTCAACTGGACTCTGAGAAAGAAGTCCCTATTGCTACGAAGTGTAGCTGTGCAGAGTCTCTCTCTGACATGCATATGCATATCAAAGTCAGGTTAAATTGCTGTTTAAAAAGCAAAGAAATTCAAGGTGTTTTCAGAGCACCCAGTTTAGTGTCTGTCACTCCCCGGTAGTCAGCACTGTTAGCACTGCACCGTCAGAACCCAGGAGCATGTTTTCCCCCAGAGATCATGCAGGCGTAAAGGCGGTGCGTGCAGCAGGTCGAGGTCATAACTTCATGTGCAAGTTTGCACGTTATTCTCAAGGGCTGGTGAGCCACGCATTTACAGCAAAAACATGTAAGTGATGGCTCTGGTGTGTTCGTATGGCTGTAGGGTCTGCTTTTACAGCTGCCAGGTGTCCAGAAATTTTAAGTAATAATAATAATAATAATAATAATAATAATACAAAATTATTAGTTTCTGTAACCCTCAGCCTAAGCAGGTCTTTGTACTAGATTAAACCCCATCGCTCCTCTGTATACCTGTGTGTCACATGCTTGTTCCAAGGTACGAAAACTAAATTTAAAATCTTCAGTTATCTTCCTTAATTCTGCAACAGCAAATCCAGAAGGGGAGAAAGGTTTGTCACCCCAAAAGCTGTCCTGTTTCTCTGCTCTCAGGCATCAGAATAAACAAGAGCAATCATTTCTCACCTTGTCAAGAGAGACACCTTGGGGGGTTTCACCTTACGCTAATGCAAACCCCTCAAATGGATCGTCAGATGAGATGAGCCCACTGCCACTTCAAAACTGTGGGACCAGCAAACAGAGATCAGATGTGATAAATGTGTTTTCAGATTAAAAACCTTACTAACTCAAGGTGCTTTGGGAGCCAAACTTCTGGTAATTTCATGTTACCAATGTTGAGTTACCTTCTTTTGAAGGATTTTGAGGTCAGTCTCCATCAATTCCTGGTTTGCTGCTCTCCGGGTGATTGGTTCTTGGTTGCAATTATCTGCCACGTGTGTTTAAGCTAACATTTTGCTTCATTTATTTGGGATTTTATTGCTCTGCATAAAAAGATGTGATTAGCTGATGGAAACAGGAACTAACTACTGTAGCCCTGTACCAGCAGCTTGGTTTGGCTTGACACCGGGGTTCAAGTTGAACATACAACTGCAAGCCAGAGGGAGCAAGGTAAAGGTCTGAATATTTGCAGGGGAGCACTGCACAGGGGCCACTGAGGTGTTTCTGCAAAAGAGGCTATTAACTGCCCAAGAGCCGTGTCCAGCTTGGGAGGCAGCTTGAGCGGAGGGTCAATTAGTGGTGCCGGCAGTGGTGTGCAACTGTGCATGTGGCAGAAGCCCCTCTGGCACTGGTGAACCTCAGATCAGAAACCTGGACTGCACTGTGGGCTGGAATTACCTTCTCAGCATAGGGTTGGATACCTACACTGCAGGGGAGGAACGACCAAGTCACCTTAGTCATCCCTAAGGAGAAATTACACAACTCTTGAGTCCTCAGTGGTTTTCTAATAAACAACCCAGCAAGCTCATCTGCCTTTGGTGGATCCCCAGTCACAAGGGTGAAGAATTTGCTGTTTGTTACATGTGAGCACGGAACAACGTAATGCTGATTTTATGCAGGAAGGATCAACTGAATGTCATGTGCTGCCTGTTTTGAAAGCGCATTTTCATATGTACCAAATGTTAAATGAACCCAGCGATTGTCTAGGACTTTTTAAGTGGGTTTTACCCTGCACCAGGAGAATAGAAGGGCTGGATCACCCAGCCAGGCTGACATGGTGTTTTGGCAACATGGCAAGAAAAAGCAGCTCCATAGAGATATCATGCAAACTGCTGCAAATTGGCTTAGAAATACGATCTGGAAATGACAAACCAGGGACTAATCATGTGAAATTTGCAAAGGGAGAGAGATATTCACAAAGTACCAGTGCTGAAAGAGCCCTACTGAGCACTCTGTTTAGACACACATTTGACATTAAGCAGGTGAGCCCACCAAAGGTTAAAATGAATAATCTGAGTAATAAATGTTCTTGTAGCCAAAACATGGAATTGAACCAAGAGAAAGCATGAATGTGGTAGCCAGGCTGCTGTAACCACTCTACTGCATTCTCTGTGAGCCTGGGGACCATTAGTTCATAGTTACCTGCTGGTTACAGGGTGATGTTTTGCCCGATCAGTGCCTCAAAGAACAGGTGGGATTTACCCATGCAAAGGCAGGTACCTGCATCTCAGTGAGGTTCTAGGTTCCTAATTTAAACCAAGAGAGGAAGAGAGGTTTGTAAAGCACTGTTCATCTGACCTATCTAGATATTTGAGACAAAATTCTGCTTATGCACACCTTTGCATGCATGCACACACTTGAGCGCATGTGCACGGACACAGACACGCACACGTACTTTCTCTGTCTTTTTCTGTTGCCTGCAATACAGGCCTGAGTGATTAGCGGAGATGCAAACAACTATAGGTCAGACACCAAAGGTTGAGCAGATGAACCCCAATGAACACCACGTTGTGTGGAGCTGTGACAGCAGCACATACCCAGGAGGCAACGTCTTTTCCCTGTATGGCACCGCTCAGTGCTTTGCTTGCATCCAAGCAAGTTCCCAGCCCTCTATTTAGGGCTACTGGGAAGGGCTATTCTGGTTTCTTTCATGGGACAGGAAAAAAAGGGAATTCTGAGAGAGGATTATCTTCTTCTCTCTTTCTATGGGTAACGCACACATCTTTTTCCTAGTGCCCTGGACCTTCAGGTGTTCAAATGAGCAATACCATTGCTAATGAGCAATGCTGGGTATTGGGTGAGCATGTGCAGGTCAGGGCTGATGAGTCCTGACTGGAACTGGACATAGCCTGAAACAGCAATGGGAGCACAGAGGAGCATTTTGGGCTGAAGCCTGAGCTCAGCAGGTCATCTGGACACCAGCCTCTAGCACTGGAAGCATGTTGGGCTTGGGTACTGGTCCCTCTTCGTGACTCCAGTCCAGAGCCTGGCATCGATTTTTAAAGTATCTGAAAACACTGAAAGGTTCTCTGCACATTGGTGCTAATGAGATTTCAATGTAAAATAAAAGGAACAGTGTCTAACCCAGATTAAACTCGCTCCTGAGTTATTTTTAGCTTACCTAAACTCTTTCAACCCTTTTGGTAAAACTCATCAAAATTCATCTCTGCTAAAAGGATGTAACTTCAAAGAAGTCATATGCATTAAACGTCAACATGCTTTACTCATTATAAATTACAGTATCATTAAATCTAACATGAGTTAAAATGAGAGAGATTTAATTTCACTATCTTTAAAATGAAGGCTTTTTAGCAAAGGAATAATCTTTGCTTTTAAAATTATTTTTAAAGTAAAAGTTGGTATAGAATCTTTATTTTACATGTTATCATACTTGTGTACAATAATAAAGGCAAAAATGTAACACTCCATTATTCTTAGGAAGATGCGGAAATAGTAGCTTACTTCTGCTCATTTTACAACCCTCTTTTTGGATACACTTCTAATTTAAACTATGGAAACTGAAAACGTTCCTTTAAAACTGGTTGTCATGGTTATAAAATCCCGAAAGAAATGATGTGCGTCTGCATCTGCTGAGGGAAACATTTATGGCATGATTTAGTGGGGGGGGGAAGCAACCACCCACCACAACCCATTTTCAGACTTGCTTATTACATTACTTGATAATAATTTATCACCCTCCCCAAAAGGCTCCAGAAAGGATTCTCACACATTTTTCACTGCATGCAGTTCATTAGCAAATATCATACGGCGAGGGGTTAGTTCTGTGAAGTTCTAACAGGTTGGCGTTTTTTGTTTGTTTGTTTTCTTTAGTTGTCTTTGTTTCAAGCAAGCGTATCTGGAAATATAGAGTGTGCTAGACTACTAGCGTACATTTGCTGTCACAATTGATGTCTTGGATTCCTTCCATTATTTTTCCTTCCCTGATACAGTTAGAAAGTCGTCTGGCCAGAATAAAAAGCCAACCTCAAAACTGCAGGTCAGACTGGCCAGAGCAAAAGTCTGCATTTCTTGATGGAGCTCAAAAAAGATGACGAAAAGGAAAAGAGAGGAGAGAAAAAAAAAAAAAAAAATGAGAAAAGGACAGAAAAAAAGGGAAAAGGAAAGAAACAACACCCTACTGAAGGAAAACTGAGTCTTTTGTGAAGCCATTACACCATCACATGCTCCCAGGATGAAGTTTCCTACATTTTGAAGCTGTAGGTTTATTAGAAATGAGCCTGTGTTGGGCCAGAACTTATCTCTTATAGCGATGCAGAAGTCTGCACATGTCTTAGAAACTACTGTTTGGCACTTTTCATTTTTTCACTAAGAAAAGCTGATTGCATAGACAATTAAAAAATTACACTGCAAAAGGCTGAGGTAGCATTTTTTAATCTTCATAAAGAAGGAGAAGGACAAAGCACGGGTGATCTGTTGGCTGGAGGAAATCTCTGCAGCTCCTGGCCCTGCTTCACAAAGTAAATAGCAGCTAAGAAGGATGAGGGCATTTTAGATAAATAATACATTTTGTGTCATCAGATTGTGAAGCACAAGTGGGATTCCAAGGGTCTGCTTATACCCATTGGTCCAGGGCTTTTCCTATTCAAAAACTGCTTCTGGAGAAGGAAGTTTGGTGTCCTAAGGATGAAGCGGAACCCTTCTGATAAAGTTTGGAAAATAACAACAGGCTGAGCTACTTCTGAAAGGCTGTGGATATTTCCAAACCCTTTGACTTTCCCCCACCCATGAAACCAGGGATGCCATTTTTCACTGTTTTATTTCAGTGGAAAATTATTTCTAATGAATATTTTCTACACTCCCAACAGAAGCCCATAATTTATTGCATCTGAAAGGAAGGATTTAAGAAACAGCATCATTTGTACATTCCAATCCTTTAATTATTACTGTTGTCATTTTATTAGTGTTATCATCATTGTTGTTAGTTTCTTCTTTTCTGTTCTATTAAACTGTTCTTATCTCAACCCACGAGTTTTACTTCTTTTCCTGATTTCCTCCCCCATCCCACTGGGGGTGGGGGGGGAGTGAGTGAGCAGCTGCGTGGTGCTTAGTTGCTGGCTGGGGTTAAACCACGACAGCTACCAGGGCTTCACTTTCCAGAGATCTGTACAGGCAATTCAGATAACAAGAAGATAAAGCTGAGCTGACCAAGGGACAGCAACCTGCTGTCCTCCCCTAAGGACAGCTTATGTGAAGTAATCAGTTTACTTTTCTCTCCTAAATACTGAAACTATATGGTATTTTCCAATGGTCAATCAAAAGGAGAGGCTATCAAGATTTACTCTATTTTTACTAGCTGTTCATGGCCCCAGGAGTTATTCCTTCCTACAGCATCACTGTGCCCTCATTGAAGTGCCCTCTCTGTAGCATGGTTTTCACTGCTTCTGTGCCCTACATCAGAATAGGAACTCTTTATTTTATGTGGAGCCACCAAAGGAAGACTGTGCTAAAAGATTGTCTTTCAGCAGGATGGGGAGGAAATGGAAACAGCAGAAAGCACCTGGCTGGAGAGGTTTCTGAGGCAAAAAAATATGCTTATGGGTTGAAACAAACCCAATAGCAGTATCCAAGTTTAGTACCACCAGCTAACATTCTCCTCCAATTCATAATGACTAATTTTAAAACAGGCAAAAGAGTTTGATTTACCATAACTAAACTGTGCTTGCATCTTTTGAAGAATTTGTCCTGTTAATCCTCATAACCTCTTAACAGTCCAGAACAATTGTTATGGCCGGGTACATTAGTATGTTATTACCTGAATGAATACTTCCAGTTGTGAGTTCTCCAGGAATTTTAGCAAAAAATGTTTGCATAGAAAAGATCACAAATTAAAGCACCTGCTTTTCACTAATAAATTCACTAGGAATGTCTTCCTTCAAAGCATAATAAGCAGTCATGAGCTTTTATCACTATGAGAATAAAGAGAACTAATTTGACAGTTCTGCCTTCAGTATCCTTCACACTTATTTTATATCAAAATAACTCTTCTGACTTCACTGGGACTGCTTCTGCTTTGTACTGCGTTTTGAAAATAATCATATCCAAATTCTTTTATTTCAACAATGTCCTCATTTTTCTTAGACATTTTTTGAAATTCTGAAGCAACTGTAAATGGGACCACCCTTGGTTTGTATGTGCTCCTTTGAACTGAAAAGCTAAGCTGTGTTTTGTGCAAACTCCCTTGATGGCTTGACAAGAAGGGGCATAGTTTAGGTCTGCTGTTTGCAAGATGTCCCTCTAACTCGTTTAAGCCCTTTCATTAGTACTAAGCAGTCCTTTAATCAGTGCCTTTTGTTCTCCCACAGAAGTCAATACATCCCAAAAAACTCAGCTGAGGGACTGGTTGAGGACAGAGAAGATTAGCTTTTGCCAGCCTCCATAGTGATATGCCTGCGTAGTTTCACTGCTTACTGCTTTCTACATATGCACCAACAGAGAACATACACCTATAGGAGGTACAAGGGCTGTATCCAAAATATAAAACACACTCTTCAGTATAAGCACAGAGGCAGGAACCATTTCAGAATGTTTTTTACAGGGCTGCATGCAAAACTTGCTAATTAAAGTCATGCTTGATTAGTACATAACATATGGTACTATTGATACAACTTAAACTGTAACAGAGCTGGATATTAATGCTGATGCATTTAATTTTAACATAAAGCAAAAAGGTTTACCTGTGAACTTTATATGCAAAAAGCTATGTTGAGACACAGACTGCAGTCCTCATACTTGGGAGAGCACATGGATGCATCTGTGCCTGTCCATGACATGGGGGCTCCCAAAGGAATCTCCCTGTGATCTCCTTGTGCATCCATGCGGGTGCTGTTGCAAATTTGCTCCACTTTAAAATGAAGACATGATTTTTTGCAGGCAAGTCCTTATTCTGTCTTTTCTGATCAAATTATACCAAGCATCTAGGACAAGCACACAGTATGGATGAAATTCGGAGAAAACCCATATTTGTCTAGCTTTGTGGGGACTGCTTACAATAACTTTAAGTCTAACATAACTTGAGAACTATTTTCTTTCCATTGCTTTATGAGAAAACTCTCAAACAAAGCAGAGCTGATGAAATTTCTTGTCTACGATCATTTTCGATAAATCAAATAAATTACATGACCAAAAGGTTACACAAATTATTTAAACATCTGAGTGAAATCTTATGGGACCCATAAACATTTCTCAGTGATGAAACATAACAATAAGAGTTTTCTTTGTGGAGGTTATGCTGAGGTTCTCTTGGATTCTTTATATATAAAACCATAAAAAGCAATTCCTGGGATGGGGGGGTGGGGTGGGGTGGGTGGGGAGAGAGATAGAGAGAGATCAAATGAGGTTCCCTCCACCCCTTACTTGTAGCTAATATTTCACTAAAATCTAATAGCATTATAGCTATAAACAATACGATGTCCTGTAAACACAGATACACTGGATGCTTACTAAAGCACTAAAAACTAGTATCTGGTTATTTGACACACACACACACAAAAGTAATGGAATATGAACTACATATTACAACTTCTTTGAAGCGTTACCTGCCTATTTTTCAGTGTCTGAACAGTGTGTGACACAAAAGGATTCCCAAAGACTAAAACACAGTGAAAAACTAAAAAATTGTGAATTAAGCTGTTGCAGAACAGTTCATTCAAATTTTTATTCCTGGTTTACAAAGATCCTGCTCCTCTCTTCTCATTGCTCTTTCAAAGTTCTGAAGCATGGCATCACTTGCCTTTGTAGCTGCAGTTTTCTGGGTAAGTACAAGCTAACTTCCATCAGGCATGGTATAATGAATAAATAGCTTTACACCACCTTCCCCCTCCTCCCAGGCTAAATACTTCTGTGGCTTATGAAATAAAATTAACAACCATAATACATTAAAGATGTTCTGCAATACCTAAATACTGCATTTGGATGTACAATGGGTGTATATAGAAATGCTAGTTCAAATTACTACTTTACAGAACCTGAGCTTGCATTTTTCAAGTAAACAAGAATTAAATTACTATTTCTTGCAGAAAGTGCTGGTCTTATAAGGTCTTTATGCAGGATTAGTTGTTTTGTAGTGTTTGTATGGGGTGATGAGATTTGTATCTGCAGCCACTATCAAAATATAGATCTAGAGGTTTTTATTCCAGAGCAGAGACTTGATCACTCACTCAGGAAAACATTACTACAGATTGTAATATGTAAACGTTACAGTATCAATTAGTTATGGGATGAAAGTACTGAGAATGAACAGCAAAACACAAATAACCATGGAACGATCTATAGTATCAACAATGTTGCTGGACTTTTTCTTGTCGTCTTGGACATAAATCGCAAATAGAAATTAGTGCTGTGCCATTGTGTCACAAAATTATAGATTTAAAACCACTAAAATTCAAGCCCTAGTAAATGAAACTATTTTTTCTTGTCATCCCTCAGGACCACAATGTTATTACATAAAGGAAACAGAGGAAAAAGACATATTGTTTCTACAACTAATTCTCAAAAACTATTTACGTATTTTATAAAAAGCAGATCGCCTAGGGGTTGTTTTTCTCTGGATTGTGCTGTTAAATTTAGTCACTGTAAAAATATGTTTCTAATATTCATGCTTTGAATAGATGTGCAACATCTCAGAGAAAAGCAAAAAAAAAAAAAGTTTGAATGTCAGCTCTTTTCTGTCATCCTGTTGACATTTTTGCTACTTTCACTCTTGCACTTACACATGCACACACAAAGGAATTATTTCAGCAAAGCAAATTTTTATTTCTTCTTTGCCTAGAGAAAAAAAAACCCAAAGAAACCTAAGCAGTGGATTTTAAATTGAGGGAAGCCAAATGATCTTTTGTGGAGGAAGCAAAACTTTTTTTCAGAAGGGTAAAATTTAACAGGAACTATATTCTCACTAAATCATTTGGAAGTATCATATGCAGAGGACATTTATCAGCAGAATATATGCAGTAAAACTGTATGATAGTTTGCTTTTTTAACTATTTAATTGCCTATAAGATTCTAAAAATTAACTATTAGCATTAGCTAGCTCATGTACTAATTAAAACATTCAATGTTATCATAGTCGAGGCATACTCCTTTTCAGATGGTTACACCAGATCTTTATGTATGTTCATCACCACATTAAGACACACACCTTGAATTCTCTTCTAGGCAATTTGCTGTGCAGATGTAACCATTTAATTTCTTTGAAAGAGCACTAAATAGAGAAACTGTAATGAAAACACCTAGTATTTCAAAATATACAGAGCTTTTTAGTTCAAAGCTAGAAATAAAAACCTATTTCTCAATTCTTATTGCCAAGATCTGGCTCAGTAGCATGAAAATATGTCTTCTAGATTAGAGATAATTAATCTCTGGCCATTTATGTGACCATAACCCTACACACCCTAATAAAAAAGTGCATCTGATTTTTAGATCAAGCTAAGTTCATGTCTAGTTTCCCTGAAGTGGTAAGACACTTGAGTTTACATTGGTTGCAGCTTTACTATTCCTTGAAGCCGCTCAGCTCATGAACCTACAGCTCTCACCCTTCACATAAGTCTCATTTTTGGAACTGATGAATCCTGTCAGTGGCCAAGTCCCCACCCTGGAAACAGTAGGTGTTCAGTGAGAGAAGGGTTTCTTCCCATCCATCCAGATGACAGAGTCCCTGGCTTGATTTTACCCTACATCTTAAATGCTGGCCATACCAGTGTAACACTGCAGGAAGACAAAACAACCAACCCACAGGTAGCTCTTATTTTGATGAATATACTGAAGAAAAATTCCATCTGTTTTGGGGTTGGGTTTTTTTTACAAGCCTTGGTTCTAGCTATGTATTTTACATCCAGACAGGGACCTCGCGCTTGTTTGATAGCAAACACAGCTATTGCAAATGTAACCAACCTTAACCTAAGCACACCTGTAAATTTCCTTGTTAGTATTACCAGATTTGTATAAAGGGTTTAACTGTAAAATGGAATCAGATCAGCTGATCATCTATAACAAAATATTTCCCTAGTCAGTGGAGATGCAGGATTTCCATATGGATTTGCCCATTTTCTTTGTTTCTTATTTGGGAGGGAGTTACTCAACGTTTATCCATTCCATCTTCAGCTTTTCAGCTGTAGCAGTAGTTTTCTTGTCACTCCTACTCTCTGGGAACAACGCTGGGATGAACTGCTCCACTCATATTTGATCAATAGACATGAAGAAGATAATTTCTTTGCTTTTCACCGAGCTGGTTATTTTATAACAGCTGGTGACATCCTCCAAAAAGCTCAGATCCAGCTGCCAATCTCACTGGCTATCTTGTCCTTAGGGCTACTCATTAGTTGAAAAGCAGCATGTAAGTGCTGGAGAATTTCTATAGCACACATTCCCAAATACAATGAAAGCAGATGAATTTACAAATTTGTCAAATTATCTATTTTAATGAGCTGAATATAAATGTTTTACTCAAAACCAGAATTGTTGTTTACCAGTTATGACAATAGAGCTTTAGTGAGTGTTGAAAATGTGTACAACATGCAAGAATGAGGAAAGAAATCATACAGGTATGTCGCAACAGCACGAAGGAAACACAATCAGAGAGACCCTCAGGGGCACTCTTTTTATGGACACATGTTTTACGGTGCATGCATACCTTCTGTGAGAAACAAAGTAGCCTGGGAAAATTAATCTGGAGACCACCAGTACAGCCAAAGACATTTTTGAATAACGTTTGCTTCTTACTGTCAAAATGTTTATGATCATGTATCTTCTAAGCTAAAAATACTCCTGTTGCTTGAATAATGCACTTGGGGAATGGCTAGATGAAAGCCAAACATGCAGCTTCTTTTGAAGAATTTGACCCAGCAACAGGATTTCCAGCTTCTTGAATATGATTCTGTTGGTTTGTCAGATTTAAAATAGGATCCAACTTGCTGACTCCAAGTGAAACTACAGTGAATCAGTTACTTGGTATTCAGTAGCCTGGTGTACAGCAGAAAGCATTACATTAGTCTGAGAAATAAGGGAAGCTTATAGCTCCACCTCTGCAAGACAGAAGTGTTCCAGAACATAGTTGTCACGAGGCGATGATACCGATTTTCCCATGGAATCAAGAACTCTCCTAGAGCAGCATAAAATGAAACTGGTTTAAGACACAAATTGTCCCATGGTTTGCTTGGTTTCCTGATGAAACAGACAGCCCTGTGGCACACTGAAGTCTGCCTGCATGTACACTGTAAACCCTTCTATTTATTTAGCTATGGGCAAAATATTTATCTGTGGGCAAATTTTGAATATAGTTTAAAGGCCAGATCTGGCATCCTTTGATGTGAATAATCAGCACTAAGACCAATAGTGGATTCCTAGTAGGACTGAAAGGGCAGTTCACAAGTTAACCAACATCCTTGGCATCTGAAAGCCTTACCTCTAAAAAGTAGAAATGAGTAGTGACAAGCTGTCTTAGCTTGAGGAGCACCACAAAGGAAAATGGGAGGTGAATGTCTCTGCACATCTGAAGTCAAAAGAGAGCTGGTGTCACTCCACATCCAATGCTTATATAGCCTTTGAATCAGTCCTGCGCCAGGTTAGGGACTGCCATCAATAGCAAAAATATTCCAGAGGTAATAAACAGCAGTTTTGGTATTACTGTCCTGATATGCACACCTTTATATGTAGGTATATCTATAGAGAGAGCATGCCATAGAATCAAAGAATGGTTGAGGTTAGAAGGGACCTCTTGAGGTCATCTAGTCCAAACCCCTGCTCAAGCAGAGTCAGCCTCGAATTTTTTTGTTGTTGTTTTGGGGGGGTGTGTGTGTTAATAAGTAATGTAGTATACTTTCATGAGAAAACATGAACTAATATCCCAGACACCCTACCACTCATGATGCCAGGATAGTATTGGAGGACTGAAGAGAAGGGAGGGCCAAACCTGACATAGTCTTATCTGTATTATCTAGTAAAGGAGTACTCACAAAGAGTGATTTAACCCACCACCAGAACAACCCTGGATTTTGTCTAGGAGGTGACGTTCACGTTTCCTTCAAGAGGAGTCCTGGAAAAAACTAGTATCTGCGGGGCAGACAACGAGGGCTCCAGAATCCAGGAGAAATGCTGGGAGCTACGTGATTTTACCACACAAATTCATGTGGATGCATGAAGAGGTCCTGCTAGTGCACCAGCAACCATATCTCTCTGCAAAAAGGGTTTCTCTCGGGCCGACTGAGCTGTGTGCGAGCTTGCTGCTTCCTGAGCATTTGTTACGCTCTGTATGTGCTCACGCAAGATGCCAGGGGCCTCAGTGCCAGAACAAGCATCTTGCTTGCTCTTCTGTCACCACAGCTTTGCCTTCACACTCCTGACTGAAATAGCTGTGCTAGCAGAATCCAGGGTAGATCAATGCTTAGTTTCTGGAAACAAAGGAAAAGCACTTAAGGGAAGAGAACGTTTGAATAAATTTATAATACGCTGAAGATTGAAAAACAGGATAAAATTTAGCTCTCTATTGTTGTTACACGGCTCAACATCTGAATTCTTACTATTCTGCTCAGGTTCAAAATCCCACACCTCATCATTGTGATCACTGAGTGCCTGCTGGCCATGGCTGAGATTTTCAAACGACTGTAAGGGCGGTTGAATTTCAGTGAGATTTGGGCACCTGATTCTCCCATGATACTGTGGTAATCCCACAGTACCCCCCACAAAATAAGGGGTTTTTTTGCCTGAAGATTGTTTAAAAGAAAAAAAAAAACAAAACAGAAAGTAGCTAGGGGTCAAATGCTAGAAATCAGTCCACAGCACTTAGAAATTCATTGAAAAATGTTAGATGCCTTTCTAAGATTAGTGATTGTAACACCACAACCATGCACATACAGGACAAACCGATCTTATGAAAAACAGAGTCCATCTAGGGGTTAGGGAAGATCGTATTAAACAAACAGACAGAAAAGGCCACTTTGCGAAATTTCTCCCCACACTGAAATACAGGATCATGTTTGAAAAAAAATAATATTGCAGATGGCAAGGCTCTGGCTAAAGAAAATCTAGTTATAGCAGAGAAGAAAAGCATATGTTCCAGATATATACTATAAATAGACTAGGTACTCTTATGGGATATATCAGCATACAGAAAAGCAGCAATAGAAAAGTCCAGAATAAATGTGCAGTTGTGTGGGGGTTTTTTTTCAGTCCCATCAGTTTCCTGCATGCATCTAGTGGCATTACAGGGTTTTTTTACTCATCATATGTTTTAAAACCTAGTGTTTGATTTAAAATAAAGCTAATTTGCATTGGCATAGTGACTTAACTCACTGGTGTATTATTACTGTGTAAGCAGGTGTACCAGCAACTGCAAATAAATGCTTGCTGATGGAATCCCAGCAGGGTTTCTGATGAGTTTTCATTTTGTTGAACCTTACCCAGGAAATTATTGTGTAAAAAGCTTTGCTCTTAGTTCTTTGCCTGAAACATTATTTAGCTACACCTGGCCAAATTCATAGCAATTAGACTAACTATTCATAGAGGACATACCAAAAATCCCATCAGCCTTTTAAAATCATTGCCTTAAAACCCACATATGAATGGTGAAAAAAATCCCCCTCAGATTAATATGCACAAAGAGACTTCTGCTCCAAATGCTGTTCACTGTATAACCTACATAGAGAAAGATAAAATGAAAGCTTTAAGGTGGAATCTAGGTGATGCATCACTGGAATATTCTAAGTGAAAGTATTTTACAGTAAAATATGTCATTCAAAGCAAAAGTATTTATTATTATGATGGTTTTGGCAACACATTTGATCATGTCATTAGAGTTGATTTTCATTTTAGTTATTTGGACTGAGAGCATCTCCAATTTTTTGCTGTTTGAGGGCTTAATGGCTTATTCGAATCAATTCAGAATACCCAAGAAATGCTGCAATGGGTGCAGCATGTCCCACATTCTACAGTCTCCTATGAAGGAATTATTTAGGTCAATCTTTCTTACCTACAGTAAAGAGCAGGGAAAAAGTTTTCAGTAAAAGGCTGAAGAATAGCTATTGATGCTTTTATATAGATCCATGAGCGTAACCACCAAAAGCACATACAAAATCCACACCTAATGTTATATAAAGATTTGCAAATCACCTTCAGATGTTACCAGGTGATTATTTGAAAGCCAACAAACAAGATTAAAATAAGGGTTTCCCTTTCCTACATTAGCAAGTGAGCATTTGCCAAAGAATGGGGATTAAAGTGAGTTTTCCTATTGATTGTCATGATTGTTTATGAATTCTTTTAAATGATAATGATGATAATTTACATACAACATAGAAAAGTTGATAAAGTACCTAAAAACTGCTATGAAAGGTTCTATAGAGGAACTGCAACATTATTTACAAAGCATACTGACCTACTTTTTTTTTATCACACTCAAAAAAAAATATATACTCAAGGCAATAAGATTTTTTTTTTCCAGCCTAAAGCTAAATTTACCTTCCTGCTTAATTCCAAAACTATATACTACTCCACCAATTTTACTCACCTGTGATGTGAAAGTCACTGGACAGAATTCCTGCAGCATCGGGAACAAGCCAGCCAGCCACCACATCATCATGGCATCACACCTGCCAGTAGCTGGAGGACCCAGTATCTTGGTATGATTCATAAGGGCATGATTTTAGGTTCCATTCAATTCAATGTACCAGATTACACAAAAAACATAAACCATCCATCCTGTTTCACAGCTTAGTTTTTAGTACTCACAGCTTTCAGTACCACAGAAAGACTTGCAGACCTATCTTGCCCTGCTGAGAAACCACAATTGGAAGGACTCTTTACCTAAATCAGAGCAGAGAGTAGTCACACAGGTGTCAGCAGGCTTCTGGATATCACTTCCAGATGCTTTTCAGCTGTGGAAACATTTATGCATAACCAAAGGAAGAGAGGAAGGACAGCACAGTCACTTGAATATCTACATACAGACCTAACTTCTTTCAAAATCTGTCTTGAATGCTTTGAAGACGTTCCTATGTGTATAAAAAAGGCACCATTTACTTTGGAAATCTCTCACATCACTCAACTTTGTTGCACAGTTTAACTTGCCATGGTTTTTAAGCAAAAAACAACATGCGAAGCAGGGTGTAGAGCACAATGTGTGTCTAGGAAGCTGTTACGTGGGTAGGCTCAGTAATGAGCAGGAAATGTGATACCTTTCCTAGGGTTTGGATTGGGGTTTTTTGACATCGCAGTGCCACTACTCATTTGGGGAATACTGGGCTACTTGCACTCATACAGGTGCTTCGGAAGGGCCTCTCCTGGGAGGCAGCTGTCACCACCCTGCTGCACAGCAGTCTCTTGTCTCTGTAAAAAGTGGCTGCTTCTGTTTCTCAGCTCCTGCTGAACCCAGCACTCAGCTAAACATGCTGCCTTCTGCAGGGGCAAGGATCCCACTTTCCCCAGAAAAATGGGGTCCTGCTGCCTTCTGGCTGCTGACTCGGCTCTGCGGGAAGTTAGCTCCCAGCTCTGTGATCCCACTTGCCTGCAAGCACAGCAGGAGCGGGACCTGCTCTCCTGCAAGCATAATTTCCATCTATTTAAAGAGCTGTGATTGACAAATCATGAGAACTCCAAATTTAGCAAAGCAAATTTTAGAAAAGCAGGAGTCCTGCCCCTTCTCCCCACTTGGTCTCAGATCTCAGGAGAAACCTGAGCAAAGGCATAAACCCACCAACTTGCTAGGAGCCAGGTGCAGACTGGGGAAACTTTGCTTTAGAAGGTAATTCAATAATTTAAATTCAGTTAGGAAAGGAATGAGAAAGCAAGCATGGAAGATATACAGTTCATTTAAGAAGAAACATGTAAACAGCATTTTTATCAGGTCATCCTGGAGAAGATGTGATTGTTACCTTGACAAAAATGCTTTATCTCCCTTACTGAGATCTGCATGATAGATTGACTGGCAAAGCTATTAATTGATGCTTTGTATTTCTGATCTCACTAGGGCCACCAAGCATTCCTAAAGGTTTCTAATTCCTCATCATGACATCCATTATGTTCACCTCTGAGATGTCTAAATGTATTCCATGTATAATGGCAATGTTATGTAAAATGCAACATGACAGGAATACTTAGAATTGTTCAAAGCTGCACTGTGGGAACCAACCTTACTTGTGCTAGCCATCCAATACGGGATTTGCATGTTTTGGTTTTCTACAGGCACACTGAGAAACTCAGCTACGTAAGGGTTTAGACATTGCAGGTGGGCTAGTGTCATATCCCTTGTGGCTCCACTATGAACAGAAAACCAAACACAAACAAAAATAATCTATACAGGAGGAGGAACAGGCACGCTGACAGAGATTGTTTGACATTAGAACAGCACAGCTACAGCTGCATACTCTTTGTTACAGTGTCTACAGTAAATCTGGGATAATGCTCACACAAGAAACAAAGAACTACCACAGAGGACTCTTAAATAGGAGAAATAGATTCTGAAAGGTGCCAATTTAAGTAATTTAACTACAGCAAAGGAAAAATAAAACAGTTTTCTAAAATCTGAGCCTTTGAATTACAGAAAGCAGCTGTGAGAAAATCTAGCTTTTCCTTGAAGCAGAAGAGCAGGACAGTTGTATGATACAGGCAAGAAACTGTATTCATAAAATATAAAGTGCTTTACTTATCTATATAGCACAGTGTCAATAAAAAACTCAAATCTACTGTTCCTGTGCCTGAACTGTGAACAGAGTTGTGCAGCGTGGTTGGACTAGATTATCTTTAAAGGTCCTTTCCAACCCAAACCATTTCATGATTCTGTGATTCTATTATATGGTCTTCAGCATGGCAAAATGACTTGTGTTCACAGAAACATGCATGGCTCATTGGTTCATTGGTGTTGTCTTGCTCTAGTGTCATATAGTAGCTACCTCACAGGTCTTACCCAGCCTGGGAATGTAAGAGAGTAACCACTTAACGGAAAAGAAAATTGTACTAGCAGGGGGGCTCTGCATGTTATGATTACATAGGAAAATTGGTAAGTCACTGTTTTAGGACTTGTAGGATTCATAACTCAAAAGATGTTCCAAACTACACTGAAAATAAACATAGTTTATTCTTCTGCCAGATGAGAGGAGAGAATCCAAGTTTCTTTTGGATTTACCAAATGCCTGGAAAAAAATGCCCAGTCTGGAAAACTCAGTGTGAAGAACAGTTTGAACACAACATGAAATATCTGTGATGCAACTTTCTCTAACATATCTGAGAAAGACCTGCAGTACTGCTCACACTCCAAATTCATCCACACATAGATTAACTTGTAGTGCTATAGGAACATGCAGAAACATCCCTTTTTGGCTTTACATTGAAGAGTATTATCTCCCAAATACCTGCAAGCTACATCTTCCTTTTTTGCCAGACAAACAGAACAGTTATTAAAAGAATTCTTATAATAAAGAATTGAGACGGAGATATTGAACATGTGCTGCTTTAAGAGCAACTAGATCATTGGTTCCTCCATACCATTGCAAAAACAAGAGATCCTTTTCTGAAACATATCAGAGCAAAAATCTGTGAAGAACATCTGGGGGCCAGAACTAGCAAAATATAAGAGGAGAGCAGAAAGATTAAATCTTTTTTTTAATTTTATTTTGGAATTTGGATCTCACTGTAGTCTTTTTCAGCAGAGGATCTGAATCAAATCACAGTGCAGACAGAAGAGGTTGTGGACTGAACAGATTAAATGAATGACAACAATTTTTCAGGTTCATATGATACTTACCCAGCATTTTAGCATAATTCAAGAATAAAATACCTTGCCTACTGGTTGTGGTGTATAACTTCTCTGTACTCACATGTGATGACTGAGAGGTGGTCAAATACCTAATCAATATTTTAAAGGTTTTGAGGATCTGACATCCATGGAACTGCAAATTGATAAACCTACCAGGAAAATGAGTAGAAGCATTATCAAGGAACTGAGGGACTACTGCACAAACAGGAAAAGAAAAATCAACACATCCTTTGAAGGATAAGTCCGGACACACAGATTGTTAGGTTTTTTTAAAGGAGTTGAAGGAATATGGATAAAAGAGACCTTTTTAATGCTAATCTCCATGAATTTCAGAAAAGTTGTCACCATAGGCTCTTAAGGAAAACATACAATCATGAAATAAGAGAAAAGGATCTTCCATAGACAAATAATTGGTTAAAAGGAAGGAAAAAAAAGTATTAGTGAATGGGAAGTTTTCATAGCAAAGAAGAAGTCCACAGGGGTCTATGATTTTTCTTTTCAACATATTCATAAGTGATCTGGAAAAGGGCATGGCAAAATTAGCTGATGATACCAAGTTATCAAAGATGATGGTGTAGATTATGGTTGAGTGAACCACTGTCAAAGGACCTAGCAAAGGAGACAGTAGCTAATGATAAACGCAGTTGAAATTCAAGATAGGTAGATGTAATGTGTTGCACAAAAATAATCCAGCTTGATATATGAAATTATCAACTCTAAGATAATTATTGCTATTTTGGAATGAGATCTTGGAGGGATAGCAGTTCTAAACTGAATGCTTGCTGGTGGGTGAAAAAAAACCAAACAGAAAAGAGAGCAAAACTGTCATGATTTATAACCTTGTATAAATCTGTAGTACACCCATGACTTAAAATTGTGTACAGGTCTGATCTTCTGCAACTTGGAAAGAGTAACATGGAAGTGATAAAGCTTCAGGCAGGGACAACAAGGATGTGAAAAGGTATGTAATTGTTTCTATAATGGGACTTAATCAGCTAGGACTCCTGAGCTTGAAAAGTTAAAGATAACAGGAGATGCAATAGAGATCACTAAAATCAAAAGTGGCATAAATAGAATGATGAAGAAATTATATCTTCCCACATAAGAACTAGGAAAGTTAGCAGGTGTTGAGTGCAAAACACAAAACAAAGGATCCTCTCACCATTAAGCTGTGAAACTTCCCGAAGCAGGATGATGTGTATGTTGAAAATTCAGATGCCTCCTATGGGTTAAGTTCTTGGGAGGGAAAATTCATCACACCTTATATGAAAAGAAATAACCTCTGGCACAGGTAGTCCTTGAGCCACAAACTTTTGGAGTGCGAGAGGAGATTTTGTACGTAGAGTCTTATTATACTCTTCAATCCACATCTACTAATGGCCATTGTCAGATCCTACCTCATTGAATTTAAGTATTATCCAGTATGACTATGTTCTTATCCTAAAAATTTCCCAGGCACATTACAAAAAAATGAGTCCAAGAAAAAAAACATTCTTGAGAAAAATTAGCAATCAGGGCCTACAGAGCTCAAGGAAAGCATTTAAGATAAATGTAAGTGTAAGATTTTAGTTTACTAGACATACTTTCCAATCCATTTGTATTAGATGCTTAATGATATTTATTTTACTTCTTTTTTCAATATTTCTTAGCCCTCTGCAGGAAGAAGTTGGATCTGAAGGTGAAGATGCTAAGGAAGATCAGGTAAAGATCACAAAGAAAAACAGTAAAGAAGTATTTCAGAAAAAAGAACTGGTAGCCTATTCTGACTTAAAAAGACCACATGAAATGTAAGAAAAGTAGAAGAGAAAAATGGTATAAATGCACAGTTGAGATCTATAAACAGAAACTATGAAGAAAGTGTTAAAAATGTTTTTTTTCTTTCTTCAGAATTGTGAGTCTGACAGCACACCTTCCCTACCTACACAAGAAAGGACAGGCTAAACCTCTTCTTGCTCTTACCCCTTCTCCTAAAAGCCTCAAGCAATCTCTCCAGAGAGACACATCCCTACAACATTTAAGAAGAGGATTCCTAAAGCTGTTAAAGGTGCTTTGCTAACAAAATTATTTAGGTAAATTATTTCAAGAAGCTTCAGGGAAACCAAATTTGAACTTCACTTTGAATTTTAGAGTATCCACACTTTCAACATTTGAGAACAACAAATAAATCTGGCTTAGCAAAGAGTAAAGCCAGGCTTTACTCTTCCTTCCAGCTACATCATTCTTTTCATCGAGTACTTTTACAAACGGATTTCTGTGAGATTCTCTGCATAATCACACTACTGAAACTCCTGCTGGGCAGCTGTGTAAAACAGTCACTTAAACTACCCTGCATAGGCACGGTGAGTTCTGTACATGTGGTATTTTCTATGGTACATTCTTAAAGAAATAATTTTCATTGTCATCAGAGGTTTGATTCATGACAGCAAGAGCATTTATTTTCTCTTAAGTGAAAAATTGTTGCTTGTGTCTTTTGTAAAGACTAAAATCCTGCATATGTCATTTGTAAATCTTAAAAAGCAGAATAAGAACAGACACACTGGAAATCTAAGTCTTTGGCTGTAACTCTTTTCCAAAATATAAAATCCTTGAAGTAGAAAAAAAAAGGGAGAAAAATCTTACTTCTTACCTTGGCAAACTTCCTCTATAGAATCAAAAAGAGATAAGCCTACATGGGAGGAAGAAAATGGAAGAGGATTGTCATAGCAACCAGTTAAGAACATATTCAACACAGGAAACAATCTGATTAATCTTCTTTTTTAAAGAACCACAGGACATACTCCACCATCCAGTTGAGTAACAGGACATTTTTTAAAAGACAGTAAATTAAATATCACTTCATTAAAATTTGTAGTTTATTTGCAGAGCTTTTGACTCATTCAATGCATCCACAGCTTATAGGGCCATAAATGAAAATGAAAATAGCTAGGTCTTCTGTTTGTTTAAATTACCTAGGCTGTAATCAAATCCAAAGATTTTTGGCAGGAGACAATGAAAAGGTGATATTACTTTTAAAAATTAGGAATAGATACTCTTCACTGAAAATAAGAGTATTAGAAAATTAAACTAGTCCAGGGCTAGAGACCGCATTGCTAGATTTAAGGTAAAACATAGATGCTTATATACTTTCCCTTTGGGGATAGTCTTAATATAAGTAACACTTTATGAGATGTTTCTGAAGGACTTATTTTCAGTCACTACATGAGTTCACATCAAAGAATTCCAGGAAAGACTCATTAACAGATCTGGCTAGAAAACACTGTTGCTCATTATCAAAACTTTACTGCAAACAGAAAAGCAAGAGACAGAAAAACTTCTAATAAAATGTTCCACTTTTTTTTCAAAGAAAATTATTAAATACAGCCAAAGCCTGCTCTTCTAAGAGAAAGTTAAAAGTTCTGCAAAAAAACCCCAACACTTTCTTCTGCTAGTGAATGGTTTTAAAGGGATTTCTATTTTTCAACACAGGAGAATTCGCTCCAATAATAGGTCATTTTCTATTCCTCAAGTTTTCAGAACCAAACTGCATTTCCTACAAATCCTTTCCTCTGTGTAACTGTTTATATTTTAAAAAATCAAGGAAAAACACTTCATAAGCTAAATAAACACGCCGTTTATTACATAACTGAAATCTGCAATTATTTTCTAGGAAGTTTAATGCATCTATTTCAGATCCTTCAGGAAAAAGCACTGTTATTGCAACTATTAAACACTGCATATTTCTGAATTCTAAATTTTTACCCTCAGGGCTTCCTTCTTCAGATGCAAGAAAACAAAATGCAGAAACTTATTGAGGTAGAAAGGATGAATTATAAATTTGATCTCTCTCATTCATTTGCTTTAAAAGGCTTTAAGAGGTCATAAACATTAAGCCTAATTCTCCACTCCAACCCCAGGGCAGAGCCAGAGTTTTTACTGAAGTGTTAGGTTACATTCACTTATTTCTTGGCAGGCCCCTGGGAAGTACCCTTCAGTTCCTGGGCCAGGCAGCACAGGGTGGCCCCCCACCCATGCAGAGCAGCAGAAGTCTCCATGTCACCAGACCTGTCCTGAAGACCTGCTTTTTCAAAACTCACACCTTCCTTGCACTCCTGTCATGGCCAGACCTCACCAGAGCTCTCCTGACAGCAGCCTTGTGAGGGACTGTGCTGAATTGCTGACTCACATTGCTGCTGCCTCAGTGTCCTGCTGTTGTAGGGGAGTACTCACAAGACGTCCCCGAAGAAACCACCACACCCGCGCCTGCCAAGCTGTGCTTGCCCGATAGGGTAATGAGTTCTGTGGAAATGGGTGGACTTTTCCAAAGAATTGTGCGGACTGGGACAATAAGAGAACTGCGTACTCCCCTCTCACGGACAGACGACCCGAACCTGGAAAACATCGGAGGGACTGTGACACCCGGATCTGAAGGAGAGACACCTGACTGGCAGCAGAGGAACCCGACCCTCCATCACTGGCATCGGAACCGACTCAGTGGGACGTTGCTGGCTTCGTGGTGGTGGTAACTAGTCTTGCTACCTCTCTTCCGTTCTCTTGCTAAGGTCTGCCTCTTCTTCTCCTTCCTCCCTCTGTTCTATTGCAGTTACTGGTTGTTGTAGGAAATAAAAGTTGTAATACAGCATCTGACCTCGTTTGTGTCTTAATCTCGCTCTTGGGATCATGTTAGAACCCTCCCCAATATTGGACTGGGACAGGTGGGCATAGATTCTGTATGGAGGGTAAAATCACTAAGGGGTTGAACAGGCATCAGCTGTGAGTGGTAGCTTCTCAAACCACTCCACTGAGGTCAGCCAGAGCTCCTTTGCCCATAATCCTAGGTAAACAGACTATTCTAAATGGCTTAAATTACTTTCTTCAGCAGATGAAGTAACGCTTCTGAGAGCAGCTAGATGGATTTTGAATCGCAGCGCACTGTACCTTTCAGAGCATACTCAATGTACAAATATACTTAATTGCTGATTGAGAGCAATCAGAGTTAGAAAAACACACCTAAGAAATAATGAAGAAAAAAAATATTTCTAATAAGGAAGCTCATATGCATTATCTCTTCAGGTCACCTATTCTAATTCAATGCACCCTGCTTGTTTCTCACCTCTCAGTCCCCAGGTTTTACTAGCCATCATTTATAAACCACTTACCAAGAACTCTACACATAGACAAAATAATAAAATAATTTCAGTACAAAAATTCTCAGAAGGGGAAGGGGGAACAGTGGCTCAATAAAGAGACTTCCATCTTTAGAGGTCTCCAAGTCACCACTGACCTGATCTGGTATTTGTGACAGTCCTGCTTCAAACAAGGACTCAGACTGGGTGACCTACACAGGTTCCTTCCAACTAGCTCTTCTAGAGCTCTGTGACTCTTTAAAAGACTGCTTTGCACAGTATACAAATATTAGTAATAAACACATAGGAATCAATAGCTCAGGACTGCACTGCACAGAAGGAAGATAAATCAGATAATACTTTTGACCAATCAATTTCCTTACACTTCTCCCTGATCATTTAAGAATGAAATGAGAAAAACACTCTCCATCAAGACAAATTAAGAGTTTCCCAAACTAAAACAAGATGTCCAAAGAAAATAATGATCTTAAAACAGGCGAAGAGGCCTTCTCCTTCAACAGCTGCAACTACATAAAAGCTGTTGTTAGGTCGACCATCCTGAGGCACTTACAGTGGCCTCCCTATCCAGCAACAGCTACAACACTAAATTATTTTTTGTGGAGTAGAGATATTCTTATCTGGACAAGTATTTGATAAATGTTTTATAAATATTGATAAATAAATATTGATTTATTCTTATTTCTGTCTCCACTATAGGGCAATGCTTGTAATAAAGATTAAAGTTTTACTTCTTTTTGATAAAAAGTTCCATTTTGAATATAGTTAACACTTCTTTGGAAAAAAAAAGCGCTTTATTCCCCCTTGCCAGAATTATAAAATAACATCACTGAATTTAAAAAAAAAATGGTTTGTATTCAAATATATACACATCAAAACTATATATATATAAAATATAAAATCTACTTTGCTGCAAATGGAACTGTTCTAAAGCTAGGAAATATCAGTCTATTCTTCTGTAACCTTACATTCACCCACTAACATGATTTTACTGTGCCACAATTACTAATTATGTCTCCACATTGCCTTTTCCAACAGACTCCACATCTCAGATGGGTTTCAGTTCAGAGAGAAAGAGACTACAAGACATTGTACCTTGGGTAGAAGTTATAACTATCGTTTCTTTTCCCTTCACATGCTGCAGGAGAGGATCAGCTCTTTTTATACCACCTCCAACACTGACAAAGAGCTAAGCAGTTCCTGAGATTAGGGAGGGGACCACTACAGACACACAAGGCAAGAGCCCTTCCATGTTCAGTGGACAAATCAGGCCTATGCAACAAATAGAGAGTCCTTTTCATTCTCTGCTAGAGAATAAAGGGAAAATACACATTCACTTTATTCTTCAAGCAAACTACAACAAATCTTATGATAAATTAAACTATAATTCAGTTATCTGTGGATATAAAACAAAACTCTTTATTGATTTGAGGTATTATTTCTCTCCAATAACATGCTACCAACCTATACCTAGAGCTGGTAGCATCAGAGCCCAAAAGCTCAATTTGCATGTCGCCTGACTTCACCTGCTGAAACAAGCCACTTCGATATTAAATTGAAACAAGAACACTGTCAAAATGCATACAATCTGCAGTAAAGGACAGTGCAGCTGTGTAACATTTTAGCTATCACATTGTTTTTCCTGAATGAAAACAAATTCCATCTTGCAGCAGGAATGCAGTAAAATATAGGTTTTCCACAGTAAACTTACTTGAGCAAGCCCTTAGTCATCTGCCAAAAAAGCTGAAAACTGTATTAAGCAGACACAAGTAACATTAACTTGGATACTGCTCTGTCCATTCAGACAGTGTCTGGTGCTTGAAGGATGATGAGGACAGAAATCTGCAGAGTGAGTATTAGTATAAGCCAGTAACAGAGGTTAGTGAAAGCACTAAAGTGAATGTGAAACAAATGCTATTCTGAGAAAAACTCATTTCAAAGTGAATATCATATCCGAAAGCACTGAAATATTTGTACTGTTTGAAACAGTGCATTCCAGGTTTCATGTATGACTCAGTCTCAGAGTAAAGACATGAGTTTATATAACAAACTAAAACTAAACCAAAATAAATAAGTAAAATAATTCAAACGTGAACAATTTTTACATTAATGCTTTTTAATTTTTAATGCTAAATTAATGGTGATCACAACACATGCAGCTGAAGAAATATTTCTTCCCTGAATAATCTCAGTTCCAAGAGGTCAGATTATTTTATACTTTCAACTGATAGTTAAGAGCTGGTTTTTATTGATTTTCCTTCTACATATTTATAATTGTCATCAAATAATTTGTTAAACACCTTATTGCTGAAACTAAAAAACAAATACAGATCTACAGCTCTTTCACATTTATTCCTTTTAAATATCACAACTGCTGGAACATTTCTGTTGTAAGATTCAGTGGAAATCAACATTTTACTAGCCAATAGCCCCTTACCCAGCTCCGAGAAAATTCTTAGATGTTATTTAAGTTCAGTAGGTCCAGAAGATATCTTGCTGCCATACGTTTTCCTTTCAAGCCAAAACAAATTCCACAGATGTTAGCACTGAATAGATGTGCAGGCAATTAACAAGGTAACATAAAAAAATAGGGCCTGGACACTAACTTTGAGCATCAAAAAAACCCACTAGGGAGATTAGATGCAATTAAACCAGAAGCCATCTCAAGCTGATCTTGCCATATGTGGGTGAAGAAGGGGGAATAAATAAAAAAATGGTATTTCAGATCTCTTTTAGTCCTGTGCCTAGAGGCACAGAAACACTGACAAATAAAACACTAACCACAGAAATGCTCTTGATGTTGGTAAATTAGCACAGACAATACAACCCATTTATAAGTTATCATAACATAAATATTGACTTGAAAGCAGGAATATTTATACAGATCTAGTAACATGTTTTGTTATGAACTATGATATCTGAGTCCTCATGGCTCCTCCTTGAAGGACAACAGTAATGTTAATCCATGCTGCAAATTATAAAGTGACAATATAGAGCAATGTTTAGTTTAAATTTATTTTAACAATAATTTTTAATAAAAATGCAATTTTTACCCCATATGCAGCAGAAACTTACTACCTCAGATGGGGAAACCGATGCTTTTGACATCAAAAACTAACTCAGTAGTATTTGCCATAGTAAAATAAAGTTAAGTTAGCCCCTTCCAACTGCAAGAATTCATGTTTTCTCATTACATTCTAGCAGCAACTCTACTGTTCTCAAATTGAAAAACTGGCCCTATATTTTCCTGTTCACAAATCTGTAAAACACATTTCATGCCTTTCAAAGATTTGGCAACTACTGAGCATGTCCTGTTTTCTCTTTATTCTCCTAATCTTCTATCTTGCTCCCAACAGCTCCTCTTTTAGAAAATATAACATGCAATGATCTGGAAAATGAAGCATTACTATAGACTTTTGAAGCTTCCACACTGACACTGCATATGCTTTTACACAGTCAAAACAGCAAAGCAGGTCTGAACAAATGCATTAATAATGCTGCTTTACTGAACAATGTAAGTAAACCCAATAAAACCTCAGAAGTACATGCTTCTGAAGATACTGACACTTCAGGTTAATGCAGAGTACATTGTTACAACTTTGTAGAATATACCTCATTTAATGTTTATAGCATGGTTAACAGGTTGTTTTAAAAATAGAGGCTAGATAGCACTACAAGAAAGTTTTTACAACTTTAAAGACAGACGTGGAGATTAAACTCCCAAGGCCAGTACACCAGACACTACAAAACTGCTGCCAGGCTGTTAAATTAATTTCTTCACATTGAAGTAATGCTTGATTTTATACACAAAACGTAATGGCACTCTAAAGAAATAAAATATACTATGAAATAGGCTTTAAGCAGGTGGACTGCTATGAATCTTTCAGAGCACAAGTACAGGATATAGAATTTACATCAAGGTTCTTCTAAAGGTGTGTGCTATATTGGCGTTTTCTACACCAACTGGAATGAAAGAGATTGAACTTACACTTACTTCAACTCTGCTTCAGGGAAATCACACTTATTTCAAGCAGCCTCTGGTCCCTCCTATTTTCTCAATCCTATGGATGTTTTGAATTTCATCCAATCCCTGTTTCAAGCATGCAAGCACAGAATACTCATGCTTTTGTACTGTGCCTTGCACTGCAATCTTTGTTGTACCCCATGATTTACTTCCGCATAGCTGTCTCAGTCCAGATCCAACAAGCCTACCACCATTGTCACAGTCCAATTCAAGGACTTATAGCCTAATTTCTCTAACTCCAGTAATAAAATAACATTTAAAATGACTGTGTAGCATGCAAGCAATTTACAGAACTACTCTCTCTGATTCTTTCCATTATGTTCAGCACTACTCTGTCAATAATACTGACACAGAACACTGCCACAGTAATAACCATCACCTTGTTTCAGAGATACAGATTCAATGAACTGGTTATATCTTCCTTTTCCTAACTTGTAAGAAAACCTCATAACTATGGCATGGCTCACGACACAGCTGTATTCTCAAGTTTTGCTCACAATAGTTACAGGAAGTTTTCAGCTAAAAAAACTGCACAACCAGTCTATATTCATGAACAGCATCTTTTGGGTACCACTACTACAGCAAGTCAGGAATGTGAAAATAATCTCAACAGAAACGTGAAGCGTGACTCAAAGTTAAATTTAGCTGCCTTAGAGAACCAATAGTATCTTGTAAAAAAAATATGGAAAAGTACTCACTTTTACATTCCTGATGCTCTCTTCTACCTCCTGTACTTGTAAAGAACATTGTGAAGAGTGATTATGGCTATACTCATATTTGAATCAAGTGGTTTTGTGAATTCAGAAAAAGTTTTACCAAATCTCTTTTTGTTCTATATTGTAAGAGTATCTTTAAGGAGAAGATAAAATTTCATATCTTTGAGAAATACTACTTAGCCTTAAACATTATGAAACATTACAAAACAGTAAGACATTAGCATGAATTCAATTAAATCCTATTCATTTCAGTCTAACAGCTACAGGACTAATGGACACTTAGAATCATAGAATCATTTAGGTTGGAAAAGACCTTAAAGATCATCGAGTCCAACCACCATCCATGCCCATTAAAACATGATATGGAGTACCCCGTCTACGCACTTTCTGAATACCTCCAGGGATGGTGACCCAACCACTTCCCTGGGCAGCCTATTCCAATGTGTGACAACCCTCTCAGTAAAGAAATTTTTCCTAATATCTAACCTA
>JAVJGG010000040.1:15026622-15079171 GCA_035590195.1 Aviceda cuculoides | reverse complement strand
TGGGCGGGGAGTGAGTGAGCGGCTGCGTGGTGCTTAGTTGCCGGCTGGGGTTAAACCACGACAATGACTTCTGATGGTTCGTGTACTGCATGATCACAGATTTGCCTTTTCCCTTGCTGCCTGTTGGGTGAGAGACGTGCTTTCCCATGTCTGCATTACCTAGCCCTCGCCCAAGCTCTGCTCAGCCCTAATGGCTGGAATAAATACGAGAAGGAGGGGCAGGCGGCAGGGCTGCGTCTATCCAGCTTCCCACAGCTGGTCCCACTGGTACCTCCCACTGGTACTCATACCCCGCAGTCTCCTCCGCAGGGTACTGCCAAGTTGTGCCCTAGCGGAGCTGGGGTCTTTGAACATTACAACACAAACACACACGCATATATATATATCTATATGTATATATATGAAAACCAGCTAAATACATCCAAACTCTCCTCCCATGTTGAATAGTGTCTGGCTCTGCAGTCTTAGATCTTGCATACCAATGTGCTATTCTTTGAGTAGTGTCTACATCACTGATTTATAACGTTGTCCTAATGCCTACTTATAAGTAGATGGCAAGACTAATCAATCCATCAAGTCTGTCTGTCCATTTATTTCTCATCTCGGTTCTTTTCTTGCCTGTGCTTTATTTACCTAGCAGGCAATAAATTGACTCAGTCTATCCCCTCACCCAGCCTTTCCCTATTTCCCTGCTAATTATTAGTAAATAGATTTGGCAGCCTGTCGGAGGGTCACCCTCTGCCCCATGCCACAGGGGCAGCGGTCTCACCTGCTCTCAGCTGAGCCAGACCATCACACCACTTTGCTCTCTCCAGGGGCTGATGACCCTCCGCTTCACTGCAATCAGATTAATTTGGAACTGTCTTACTTTCCTAGAGAAAATGTCACAGAATTACACAGGAGAGGGATGGAAGAGGTTTATTAAATTGGTCAGTCCATCTTCCTGCCAATCAAGGGCAGTTCCCAGCAGCGCACACCCCCGGCTCTGCTCCAGCGACGTTTTCTAAGTGCCTCGTGATGTGCTGCCGGCTCCTGCCCTTGAGGGCTCTGCACAGCCGGAACCACCCCGTGTCAGGAGACCTTCCTCCCGTTCGTTAAAGGAGGCGTTGAGTAGCACTAATCCTGGCAGCAGCACTTGTGAAGCCTGAAGCACCGCTGGGACGGCATACTTTGCTGTTTATCAGGAAGGTCACCTCAGTGCCTCGGTGGGCAGTTTCCAGCTGATGGAGCTGTGCTCTCCTTCGTGCCAACAGGACAAGATACAAATTCAAACCCTTTGCTACAATATTTGACCTGTCCTAGACTTTTTACCTTATAACCCTCTCAGTGAGAGCCTGTTTTAAAAGAACACTTTAAGTTGTGCTGGTCTAATGAGAAACAAACCCTTCACACGGTCTGTATAAGCTGGGAATTCCTGAAAATACCTATGACATTTGGACATCTTTGAAAGTTAGTGGGACAGCACAACACAGGGTTAAGGTGGCCAGCTTTTGTTCTGACCTGGCCACACGAGTCATTTCGGTGCGGGGTTGGTGGTGAGTTTCCATGACCTGCCGCAGAAATGGTTAGACTGTCCCAAATGGTGTCCCAGTTGAGCTTTCAGATTGCTTTTCCATCCTGGGAACCAGAGATGAGCCTTCCAGAAGCAGCAACCTGCCTCTTCGGATTTCGGGTACTCCCATCCTTGTTTCAGCATCTCTGAAAACCAGAAGGGGAGCAACCAGACTGGTAGAGAAAACTCAGGTTTGGGGATCTCTTGAAATCTCTCTCTTTCCCATGCAGAATCACAGGCCAGCTTTAAAACTGTGCCCCGAATAGGGAGTAGACGAGTGCGCAGCTCTTTGTCTCCCTTGCTTAGCCGCTGCGGGAGCGACAGGCAGCGCTGGCAGTGGCAGGAGCTCTTGGGAGGCAGCAAAGTCTGCGAGAGCCGGGCAGGAGCAAGTGACTTGCAGGCACGGGGCGAACTGAAGAGCCGGCAGGCAGCGATGGGTGCAGGCTTGAGCCGGGGACCTCGTGGAGACAGGAGCTGTCACACAGATTTGTGCTTTCTGGCTGCTTTAGTTATTGGGCACTTCCAAGCAGAGAGACTTGTCGTTTCCAGGGGAAGACCAACCCACTGGCTTTCTTCTGCAGATGTATTTATAAAAAGCCTGGGCAGAAGCACACCTTTCTTCACAGGGTAGCTCTGTTTGTGGCTTCATCTTCAGCAATAAAAATCCATACGTCCTTTCTTGACAGATGCTTCCTTTACACCTCCTGATCCACATTTTCTCCATGTTCAGAAGAATAATAGATACTACCAGTGAACCAAACTTTTTCCTTCATAATCTGCATTTTAATAATCATTTAGCCAGCCCCTCCTAACGTGTTCACGGAAAGCTTTTGGCAGCTCCTCTGAACACAGATTTCTTCAAGTCTTTTGCAAATGGGGTCTTCAGCAAGAAGAGTCTTGATGCACTGTACATGTTGCTCTTGAAGACGTGTGTGATGACTCTAAATACTGCATTTCACCTGCAGGGTATGTATTTGCAAAGATACAGGAGCCAATGTTTCCATGCCTGTGTTTGTACAGCATGACAGCAATTTATAACCATCAGCCCAAGCCACTAACGACATAAAGTGACGCTTTAGCCCCACCCATCTGGATAATGGGGACAGACAAACCCATCCAAAGGGTTTCAGTGAGCTGGAAGTGCCCTGTGTCTTGCCTATCATGATGGATCTTTAGCAGGCTTAGGTTCCACTTTGGCATCCACAGTTAGTTACTTGCCTAAATTTCACATGAGATGAACATAGCCCATAAGGAGTAGAATAGGAAAGTAACTGTTCAGATATTGTCTCTCTCTTGGTGAATGTCAGCAAAGCTTGAGGCTCTGCATGTCCATTTTTGACGACAGAGAAATTGAGTACTTTGCTAGTCTCTCTACCATTTCTTTATACAACACAATTTATTTAAATTTAATTCTATAAATATATAATATAATTGTATTTATTTGTTTGGCAGTCTTTGAATAGAAGTGGTTATGAACAGGAGAAGACATCAACAAATGGCTTGCAAGGCAAACCTCTACTTCCCACATCTGAGCTAAGCAATCAGGATGTGTTTTTTCTCTTTCTATCTAACCAAGGGCAGAAGAGCATCTCCAAAAAGTTGCAGCAGTGACTGCTGAGCAGCTGCTAGTACTGGCAGTCAAAAGCACTGAGCAGTGCTGCCACAAAGGTGTTTGCAGAGACGTATTGCTGCATGTGAGCTCAGCGTAGCTCTTCAAATATCTGCCCCAGGCTGCCCAAATGCTTCAAACACTCCGTCCTCAGGCTTGCAGGACCAGCCTGCTCGTGTCTGAAGGTAATGATTTATGAACTTTCTTTGGTGCAACCAGGTGAGCAAGAGACTATACTCAGGCAGACCTGGCAAGATGTAAATCATTGGTCAGGAGAGGGAGGTGGTCAAGGTGGCCCCCAAAATAGCTGACATCAGTGGCATACCTCTATCCATTTGTAGCTTTCAATGTCTGGCTCAATTTTTGCTCTGAAGAAATGAGCTTTTTTATTTCTACACAGCAAAGCTAACCACCGGAGACTTTCCAACATTTAAGAACTTGCTCACTCTATCTTCATCACTTGGCCTAATCAGAGGTGTAAGATGATCATTTTGGCCTTATTCTCTGCCAAATAGCATCACTGTGGGCAATTAGGAAAAAAACTTCTGTAAGAAGTTGCCTGGAAAGGCTGCACTGATGTGAGGAAGCAGCCAGTCTGGACCAAGCCTCTGTCTCTGCCCCGTGCTCCTGGTCCGTGTTAGCTTACACACGTTGCTTATAGCTGGATCCTGAACCAGTGGGAGCATCAGCCCTGCGGAATAATCTTCAGTGTTGGGTGGTGCTCTCATAGAGGGCTTGAGCTGTGCATATATATTAACTTGTTTCCCTGGCTTTCAGGGCTTGTTTAGGCAGAGGTAATATGCACAGGTAAAGCAATCTGCAAAGTGAAACAGGCGCTTTCTCTCCCCCAGGGCCCGGGCAATCTTGGGGACTGATCCCGCACCCCAGCCAGCACCCTTGCCACTTGCAGGGGTACAAGCCAAATCCTGTCTGGGGAGGGTGGGGGGTGAAGGAGTTTGGGACGCTGGTGAGGACCAGTCCCATGGATAATGACAGAAGTTGCCAGCTTGCTCAGGCGCAGCTGCACTACCGCACAAACCAGTGCTGTCAGCCAGTAACAAATTAGCTCCTGCAAATAAATCCACTCTTGCTTCATCCTTCAGTCCCCCTCCATTGTGCCTGGCAGCTCCTTTTCCAGCGTGGCTCCCAGGGCTGGGATGCACAGCCTTGACACGGTCCCAAACGCCCACTTGGAAAAAGCTGCTGCGCTGATGCTGCCAGCTTCCTATCTAGCAAAAGCCAACCCTAATTACGAAAGACAAGCAGCAGGAATGGTCTCTGCCACTGGGTTTTCAGCAATGGAAATTATGGCCTGTTCTACCAGTGCCTGCCATGAAGGCTTTAAGCCGTCCTCCCTCCTGTGCTGAGCCCGGGGTCTTCTTGCTGCAGCTGAGGATGCTGAGAGTAAGCGCTCAGCGAGTCAGAAAAAGAAAAGGTCAGCAATGGGTATTTTTCACCATAAATAGAAAACATTTTCTCCCCGGAGAACCCGTCCCTACAGATGGCAACACCTATCTGTGGACAGCTGGATTTGGATGCTTTATCCTCCAACTGAATTAGTTCCACTCTGTCTGTCACAACTGTAATTACCCCTCCACACCCTCATACCATCACTGGCTGGGACAAAGGCTGTGGGAGCTGGGTCAAAGATACTTGCAAGGGAATAGAAAAAACTCCACCAATTTCCACGTGCTTTGGTTTCTGAGCTGAAGGAGTTTTGGAGCAACCATGGTTTCAAGAACACATCAGCAATATTGTGTATATTTACATCAGAAAAGTCGCTGGCGCCTTGGCACAGGTGATTCTTTGGGGAATGCCACTTGTGAGGAAGCTAATGATGTAAGAAGCAAAGGGAGGAGATGTAGTAGAAATTATTTAAATCTCCAAGTGAAACACTTCTGCCTCTAACCCACCCTTCTAATCTTCATTTTTCATTTGGAATGTAGTTGACATACAGACTTTTTTTGAAGCAAAGTTATGCATTTGCACCAAATAAAATGGAACATTTTATGAGCAAAAGGTTATAAGCAAATACTTACTATCCATTTAGATAAAGTATTCCCTCTTCACCCTGATTTGCCTGGGAGAGGGAATTAGATGCTACAGAAGTATTACGGATGAGATACCTGTGCCCAGCTCAGCTTGACTTATTTCCTATTGTCTTCAGGCTACTGAGCAGGAAGGCCAAGCATTGTTCCTATTGTGCTGTATACAAGCTCTATTCTAACAATAGATTTAAGTGTCTCCCCCATCCCCTAGCCTCCTAAAAATAAGATTATGTTTTGCTCATTAATCTCAACAAATCGTGTTCTGCTTTGGCCAGGAAAACACGAGCTATCGCTTTTATGGTGCCAGGGCTCAAGAGAAGTAACAACACAAACACACAAGGTCAATAAAATGCACTTTTTATTCTGTATCAATGAAAATATAGCCACATGTAAATAAAGACGTGTGGAAAAAAAAAAAAATCAACGTTGATCCTCCCTGAAGAAGTACAGTTCATTGTGCTAAAACCCATAATCCTTTGGGTTAGAAACAGTTGTCTGCCAATGCTTTAAAGTGACCCACATTTTCCTTGTTGAATTTTAGCAAACAGAAAAGTGCAACAAGAAGCTTGCTACAGATTAACCAATTTCAGTCGACCACACATGGCATTGTCCAAAAGTGACAGGGCAGTCACATTTAACCAAAGCGTTCCCACGCATTCCTCCTCGGCAGTTACGCGAGTGCTCAAGGGAGCATCCACTCTGTATGAACTGATGTGTGGTTTTCAGTACAAAGATGATCCTTCCTTGATGTAACTCATGATTGCTTTGCAGATTTCTGATATGGTAGCAGAGGTGCATTCCTTTTATAGCTGTTCAGTTTCAAATGCTTTTTTTTTTTTTTCTCTAGGTTTTTATAAGCTTCCTGCTGTCAAAATACAGTTCTCAATTGCTTTTGTAGAAATAATCCTGAAAGGCTGAGGCATTTAAAATCCCCCAAATCCTCAGTATATTAACAACAGCAAAAAAGATAGCTGGGCTGTTCAAAAATATCATCAGTAACATGAATGTCATTTGCATTGGCTAGTGTACAAAGAGCAGCAAGTAGTAACAAAAGAAACATTATCTAAGCAATAACCCTTTCCCCCAATTTCTCCCTTGCAAAAAAGAGTTTTCTCAAAATATTTTTCTTCCCCACAGTCCAGTGTCTGTGAATCACATACATTCAAAAGCTGCAGTTCCTCTGTAGATCAGTTTTTTCCCATATGAGCTTTTAAAACCAGTTGTTTTGCCCAACTTCTCCATGAGGGTTGCACAAACATGATTATACCAGCTGGTGCTTTTTCAGCTAATGGGACACCTTGAAATTTTAAAATCAAAACTAAGGACCTCAGGGTAAAAAAAGGAGGCTTTAAAGCCCATTATGCTTTGCTTGGGAAGAAAGTCCTGCTAATGTTAGTGGAACAATTCCCACAAGCCAGGGATTAGCGCTGCAGGATTGTCCCTGTTAGGTGCTCAGGGGTGAGGAGCGAGACGTCGCAGCAAAAGCGTGGGTCAGCGAGCGCTGGGCTGGCAATACAAAGCTGCCTGCTCCCAGGGAAAGAAAAAAGAAAAATGCACATTGGCCATGCAGCTGCGTTTCAGCAGGGAAAAAGAAAGAGAAGGCAGGTTATGCCTAGGATGGGTGCTCAGCACAGACCATGTGGGTACATCACGAGGGCAGGCTGGGGTGGTTTTTTAGGTTTAGCCTCTTCTGCGCAGGCTTGTATAGCAGCTCCTGCTCAGTTTAGTTTTCAGCTCTCATTTGGGGTGAGGGGGAAAGCCTAAGAAAAAAAGCTAGAAAAATAGTACAACATTTTGACTGTAATGAGGTCCTCAAAGATGACAACGCTTCGTTTAGAAAAATCTCCCCCTGCCACTAATTGTCAGAACACCGTGAGCATGCTGTTACGAGGCTACTTCACCGGACACCGCTGGGGAGCTGGGGGTGCACAGACACATAGGCAAAACCATGCCCACCCCTCGTCCCTCTTTCCTCCCAGTATATATTCCCCAGACTTTCCTTCATTTAAGAGACTAGGATGACTAGTTCCTAAACAGAAGTGGGAACACATAAGCATTTCAAAGGGATGGGGAAGGGAGAGGAGGAATCCTAAAACCCATGCCAAAACTCCCAGGGCCCTCACGGAGCCAGGCCCTCACCCTTCGAAGCCTGGTCTGGGCCTGGGGTGAGGGCTACACTTCGTGAAGTCCTACACAAGCTGCTCCTTCCCTGTGTGATGCTCTGCTCCACTCCAGCTGCCGATGGCCATCAGGAACCACAAACAAAAGCTGAGCACATCAGCCCATGCCTGAATGAGCAATGCTTGGATACAGGGCTGCAGGGCAGGATTCGGAGTCTCCCAGTACCTGGTGCACAACCTCCTGTCTTTGTCATTGTCTCTCTCTGTGGTAGCAGGAATAACTTTATTTTTAACTGTGCTTCTCCCCAGAGAGAGTTTGCACAGCTTATGTACATATCTGGCTTGCACAAGGATATTCTAGACAGTCATGAATTTTGAGCAGTTACTTTGGACGGAAATTACTGACAGTTCAGACACCGAGAATAAGTCCTTTGGATTCAAATACGTATTAATTAAAAAGTGCTCCTTCCCTGATCGGTTCAGCTGATTTTTATGGCAATTCACCTTGCTGTCCCAATCTTCAAACACATCCTGTACATTTCTGCCTGCATTTGGCATGCAGCATTTTGTATGGCATGAAATCCTGGATCCATTTGCATTAGGCAAGTACCTGAAATTAAAATTCCAGTACCTGCAGTTCTCGGTTTTGAGAAAGCTCAGCCCACACTGAAACTCACTATCCAGGTCCCTGTGTGAGAACTGGGTTAGAGTATAGAGAAATTAATGGAAAGATTTCCATTGAGCTTAATAAGATCATTTGCAGAAGATGCTCAAAGTCTGAAAATATTTACCTTCAAAACAAAGAACACAATTCAGAAGATCTGCTGAGACCACTTTACTGAATCACTCTGTCACTGGCTAATATTTAAGTAGGACATTAACAAATCAGCTCTAACTACAATTCCTATCAGCATATTATTTCTTCTCAACATGAATAGCAAAACAGATCATTATGTCATTAATTCTGCTGATACAACATTACTTAATCAATTTTCCCATTTCTACAAGTTGCTAGCCTAATAATCTAGGCAAGAAAAAAAGAAGTCAAGGAAGAAGGAAAAGTGAAAGAAAAGAAAGAAGGAAAGAAAGAGAAAGAGAAAAGAGATAAACAAACAAGGAAGGGAAACACTGCTTTTCATTGTGGAAAATATTCTGCTTCATATTACGTAGCTTTGAAAACATGCAGAAATCAATGCAAGATACAGAACTACACCTGCATGTGAAAGCCCCAGCCGAGTGCTATATGCATAACAAGAGTAAATAGGTATGTAAAGTTTATGAAGCATATCATGTCCTAATTCATGTGAGAATGGTTTGCAGTACTAATGGGATTTCATTACATAAACTGTGCTGATAAGGCATTGGAGCTTTAGACAGTTAGCAAGCGTATTTTTATTACTGGCGCGTTTTCTGGAAAAAATATGGTGAACCTTTATCTCCACTGCATCCCCACAAGCTGCAGGTTTATTGTGGTGTCCCATGTCCCTTACAGGGCCACAGCTTTCTTAAAGGGCAAATAATCGACAATCAGTGACAAGCAAGGGAGGGAACAAACCTGTCCTATGAGAAATACTGACGTACCAGCTTCAGGAGCATCTTTGAATCACTGTGGAACTAGTGGCAGGGGAAATACATTGAGGTTAGTTGTGAAGTTTGCCGGTGCTAGTAAAATAGTGCTAACTATTCCATTTGAGGGAACATGTTTTGCATGCAAGTTTTCTGGGAAAGCTGATCAGCCAGTTCTGCACTCCACAGAAACAAGCCTTAATTTCCCTTGTCTGAGTGCAGGGCTTTTATTGGGACAGTTGAAAGGTACATTTACAGTGTTTGCTTTGCACTTTAAGGCTAATGAGCTTTTTCGCTGGTATCAATAAATTCTCCCGCTCACATGTTTAGCGTTCCTTTGGCATGCATTGCCAGATAAATCCTTTATTGTCTTTCTGGTAGCTTGCCCAATTCCCACAAGGCAGGTTTTTAAAACCCAAATCCTTGCTAGCTACTGCATCTCCTACTCGATAAATTGAATTTACCACTTGATAGAATTATGCAGTTGGTGGCATTCAGCCCTTCCTTTAAGTCAAAAAAAATGTGGCTGGGAATCTACCGAGCATCAACAGGCAGTAGGAAGAGTTGGGAGGTACCATTGCATCCCTGCACCCACAGTCCTTTTCTAAGAGCCACATTGTGGGAGGACTCTGCAGAACAAAAACTCTTCTGTTATTGATTTCAGGAGAAGGATGTTCACACTGACGTACTGATGACCCCACAGCAATAAGCTCTGAACATGCAGTGAGTGCAATGCAGTTGCTGGTATTCAAAAGCTGGGTTTAAACTACTAGTGTAGGTGACATTCCATCTCTGTAATTTTTAAGTACCACCTGACTGAGCTTGTTTGTAATGCCAGGACTCCTAATTATACCTAAAATAAAAAAAATAAAAAAAGAAGAAGCTGTTGCCAAACAGCATTTGATGATACAAGTGAAGAAGGCAGTAATTAATCCTGCAGGGACAACAAAGGACTAATTAGAAGCAGAGCAGAAATTCTGTTTTGCTTTAGAAAAAAAACCCAACTTCTTCCATAAGAGCTTGGGTAAGACACCTAATTTACAAACTGAACTGTGACCTCCGACTAATGGTCCTGGCAGCAGCCCTGGATGCAACTGGATTCCCAATTGATCAGCCAGAAAGAGCAGTGTACCACACCACAATGAGCCGTGCTCCTGCCCCACCAGCTGGAGGAGGTGGACACCAGCAAAAAAGGTTGGTTTTTTTTTCCTAGGAAAACAAAGTGGTGATGGAGAAAAGAGGTGAAACAATTCAGGAAATTCTTCTGAAACCAAGCCTAGGACAGGAAAGCACCTGCGTGTCCTGGCATAGCACACATGGAAATGTTGAGCAGAGCCCTAAGGTCTGCCTGAGGAAATGAAGAGGACTTTTACTGGCACTACATGGCATCAGTTCAAAGTGCCGTGGTGGTGAAGTTCACCTAAGGTGTAACCAGAGGAGGAAACCAGGCATGGCAGATGCTGGACTGAGCATGAAGCTGGTGTCTCACTTGAGTTCCCCTTCTCAAACTGGCTCATTAAAACCCGCAAACGCTCCAATCCCTGGTATTCCATGGAACACTGTACTGTTCAAGATTGTACAAAAGGTCCATGAATAAAATTAAAATTAAGGTTTTTTTAATAAAATAATGCACTGAAAATGGAATAAGGCTTGCCGTTATTCCTGTTTTATTTAGAGACTTGCTGCTAAGCCACAGATTGGAAAGGATTTTTTGAGTAACCCTGTGAGGCATCATGGATATGGAGGAGGTTACAGAGTCTGGAAAAATAGCTTTTCAGTTAAATCTAACAGGGCCAGGTGTAAACCTTGGAATGTGCCTAGAAAAGCAGGGAATAAACCTGGGTATGGGGCTGGGGCAGATTCTAGGGATGTGCATGGGCCAACATGGACGTTCCCAGACCCTTTGGACAAGCCCAGGCCATTTCAGCAGTGGTGTCCACACACTAGAGTGGCAGGAGCAGGCTGAATCCAGAGGGTTGAGAATCACCTCCGGATCCAGCCGCTAATGAGAAACCTACTTGCCACTGCCCTTCACACGTTTCCTACAGCCTTGGATGTGCACGTCTGCCAGTGCAACACTGAAAACCAGCTCCAATGCTATTGATTTTTTGATGGCATTTTCAGACACTGTAATCACCTTTCACTGGGCCAGGGAAGAGGTTGGAAGAGGGAGTGGGTGTTGCTAATGCATCCATATTAGCCCACTGCTTCCAGAAACTGCATGGTCACTGAGACATTTTTTCTCAGTGTTTGGCATCAAGCGTGGATGTTAGCTGATGCCCAGTGAAGGGCGTCATTTATTTATATGCTGTAGTTTCAGAATATGCCAAATTTCTCTGGTGTCTGCTTGATGAGTATCAGCTCTTAGAAATATTCATTATCTTGAAAATTGGCATCACGTTCCTCAGTATGGTATTTAAATTGAAAACCAGAAAATAGTGGAACATAACTAAGAACCTTTAAATTTTACCTCCTCTCTATTTGTGCTATTAAAATCTACTGAATCACCGAATGAAAAAAACAACATAGTTTGGATGGGACCTTTTGGAAATCATTTGGTCTAACCCCCCTGCTTAAAGGAGGGCCAGCTTCAAATATAGAGTCCAAACACCGATGCTACACAGTTTGGATACTATATGCCCCCTTCCGACAGGTCTTTGGCAAGCTGGAAGAGCTTTGGCTCTCCCGAAGCCCACATTTTCCCTTAAGGGCATCTATATTTGAGTATCCTCTAATGGCCTTTCCCTGTCCCACAGCTGTCACCCCAGAAAGAGCTGCCAAACTCATCCTTAAAATGCCACCTGAAGGAAAGAGGAGCCTGTCAACTTCCAAATAAATAAATTAGGAAGATGCAAACAGCCACTATGCAGAGACTAGTAAGTATTGACTTCAGCGGAATATTGTCACCATTTTTGGACACCATTCTTTACATCCTTTCTTCTCCCTCTCCCCTCTCTCCTCCCACTGCACAGCACAGAGCCAGGGCTCTGCTGTAGCCTGGGCAATCGCCTGACAGTTGGTCACTCTCTGTCTACCTTGGAAGTTCTTCACTACGATTTTTCCCTTTGTTGGACATTTCCAAGACTTGGCCTCTTTCCACTGCATGACGCAGCGATAAAGCTCCTAACAGCCTCAATACCTCAGAGCAGTCAAAGATCCCAAATAGGTGGTAGTCTTTTACTGTCCAAAAATCGACTGGTGATTCGCCGCTGTGCCTTGGTGTTGCGCAATGTGATGAAGAGCATCTCAACTGCTATATACCTGTGAAAATGGGGGTCTCTGGACTACTCTGTCATGGCATTGGGGTAAAAAGTTAAAAACCTGATCACCACAGGCCAAGAACTGAGCATCTGAGTGTCTTTATGGAGCTCTCATTAGCAGTTTAGGAGCTGAACACTTTGTTTCTGGCTGCAGGCTGAGACATTTCAGTGTTCCCTGTACTGTTAGTCACACCTATACGAAAGTTCTTCTATGGTGGGAAGATGGTAAGTGGTCCCTTTAGGAGGCATCTTTTTATACAAACGAGATTAGGCTGGGAGCTTGAGTTATGGGTTGCATTCCCTTCATTTACCCTCCAGCAGTCTACAAATAAAGTGCCTAATCTAAGTCATTACTCTACAGTAAATGATGAGAGACTGGCACCTCCACAGCACGATTTATCCCACCTGCCCAAAATACCTGTCGTAAATGGGCCAGATCTGAGTCCCCACTCCAAATGGGCAGGTATATATGCATATGGTGCGTCGATATATCCTTTGCAGGCAGGCAGAAATATACCCTGCAAATTGCTCAGTCTGAACCGAATCTGCTCTGAACCAGATAACATACACTCATGCCACTGGCAGGGGAGGATGTGAGGGGGGAACTGAGCCCAACCTAATACAAAATCCTTTTTATAGGGCTTTTAATTAAGGCTAATTGATGTATTTGTGGCAGACAGCCAAATACAGAGTTGGTGCACACCAATAGTCTCAGACTATGGGCCAAGCAAACGTACATCTCCAAGCAGAAAATAATGAAGAAATGTACTTATCTGCTTTATAGACAATGGATAAAAAGGTTGTGAGGATATTGCCCCAGATACCTGGTTCCACCTGCCTTGCATCAGGAGGCTGATTAACATATGATAAATTAATATAATTTATTTATCATGGCCTGGTCAAGCCCTTTTTGAATGCTTCTATCATTTCAATATTCCAAATCAATATGTGCCTTCTTGTCCCACTGTGCAATACAAGGTCAATTTTCTGTATGACTAAACGCACCCTCAGTAAGGATGATTTTATTTTGTTTGTCATTTGTTAGATATCACAAAGCTGATCTTTGCACAATATTCTTTATGTCAGTAGGAAAATTTGCTGCTTTTCTGACAGAAATAATGTGGACTTCTCGTATGTTTTAGCTTCATTCAGGACTTTGCTTTAAGAATTTATTTAATTTTGAAATGCACTGTAACATACTAAAACCAACAAAACACGTAGAGATCATGTTACCAGTTTGTACCAAAAAATAAAGGGAAAGTTATAAAAAATATTCCCAGATGTGAATATCTAGCTGGATCAAACTTTTCCTCTCTGTAGGCTACATGGGAAAGCGCTGCTCTGGCGGCACAGACGTATGTGAAGGACTGGGGCCCTCCAGGAAAAATGACAGCGTCAACTTTTCTATTTCCTTCCTTAAATTCCCTGAAGGATAGCACTGCAGATCCAGAAGTGCCATGAAAAATGCAAACGACTGCTGTTTAGTGCTCACAGCTCTCACTGCAGCTCAGGATGGGAGAGTCCCAGAGCCTGGGCTGCCACGGAGACATGCCTTTCTCCAAAGGAATCTCACTTCTCAAACTCTCTAACAAGTATGTTAGCAGCAAGACTACAAAGCATTATAGAGCCTATAGACATGAAGATATGTGTTAACACAGGAGCTTCTGGTACAAAAAAAGAACTGAAAAAAAGCCTTTAGATACAGCCTATTGAAACCAACAGTAACAAAACCCTCTTCTGTAGGAAAATGGTATTTGAACACTTTTTTTAAAAAACAGGTATCACTTTGATGCCACCTCACTTAGGAAAAAAATATTTATTTTAACAAACAATCTGTCCCATTCTGACATCCAAAAGATAGGTTTCAGTTTTCTAAATGCTCAAAATCCAAGTAAAAAAGTGTCAATTCATTATAACGTATCCCTCTACGTCCTCAATCCCAAATTCCACATTATAGCTCTGGCTTTTTATTTTCCCTTCCAGTTCAGGACATCTTTTTCCCCCAAAAGCCTCCAAGCTATTTCATGAGCACAACATCTGTTTTCAGACCCATGCAAACAATGACGTCTGTATAACGGTCTCAATTACTTCCAGAGTGACTGCTCACGGCTTGCAAATAGTACAATGTTATTTCTGCAGCTGCCAGTTCTCTAAAATTGTCCTGGGATCCAAAATACACTTTAAGGTCCAATATGATCATCAGATTCAACCTTTAGTTCACACCCGTGTAACAGAGTTGCTTTCCATGTGGCGGTAAGTGCAGACTGAATTTGAACCTAGCAATGAGCCCAAACTTTGGTGCCAGCAGCATCCAGTCCCTATAGTTGTGCTACTTCTGCAGAAGAGGGAAAAGAACAAATGGGCAAAGCTTAAGTTTGTCACTTCCAGAGTCAGCTCTGCTCTAACCCCTGTCCCCTGGCAAAGACAGAAAGATGGAAAAAAGGATTTACAAATACAAATCCATTAGAACTGAATTTTCACTACAACAATTAATTTTTTTAGTTGTTATCCTTGAAGTGCTCTTCTATCTAGTATATGTAACATTACGCAAAAAAAGCTATTAAAGGTACTCTAGTTCATTTGCTTTGGAAAGTGTTTACTTTTCTGTACACATTTGATTTCTATTCCAAAGTCCACAAAGATAAAATCCACTTCTGTGCAGGTAAAATGCTTTGAACACACGAAGCACAAGGTAAGCGCTCGGAACGCTGTTACCAGCACGTGGCAGGAACATCTGTACAGGTATACAGCTCTTGAAGGAAAGGAAACATGCAGCCGAGAGCTGCCTCCACGCAGCACGTAGCTGCTTCTGCACCGGCTTAGGTGGAAGAGACACGTCTGTGTCCTTATTGCACTTATGACTACAGGTGGTTGCTTTCAGTCAAGCCTGAACGACAAGACTACGGCTCAGGCTTCTTTAACAGAAAAGGAATGCCCCAGTCGGCAGCACGCTCGGTCACATCATGCACAACTGCTAGGGGACAGGGAAGCTGAACCAGTGCCCAGGTAACAACTCCATGAAACGACACGTAATGCTCCGATCGAGAAATTGTAAAGGCAAAGTGCTTCAGAATTGTACAAGCCAAATTTTCAGAGCAATAGCCACCCGAGTCAATCCTGCAAATTGGGCCTGCGGCTGCACCCCCAGCACACAAGACCTGGGCTAGCCCATCTGCAGGCTGCATTTATCATGTTCACAAGACACCCATCAGGCTACTGCCTTGTACAAGGTACAAGCTGGTTCCACTGAACTTGCAATGGACAATATTGGAATATCAGAGCCAAAGCAGCACTATAAATGGACCTGGAAACACCTTATTTGTTTCATGAACTTGGTATTTTACACTATTTATAGCTTTTAGCCACTACACATTTTAACCAGTTGTGTAATAGACATTCTGGGCTCAAATAATTTTCCAGGTCAGATTAATCCCGTTACATGTCCTCTCACTGTAAAGTGGCACAATGACTTGCAAGATAAACCTAAATAGAGATCCCTTTGCATGCCATGCAGTTCTAACTAGAATTAGTATCAGTTACAAAGAAAAGAAGTCCTTCACAAAGGCAGAGGAATGCCATTAAGGCTAAAGCTTTCGAACAAAGTCATCTTTTGCAGCATTGCATCATGGCAGATTCACGCATTCAAGGAACTTTACCAAAATCTGGCCCCAGACAGCTTCCATGACTCAGCTATTCACTGGGCAGCTCTGGGCAGTTGCTGTGTCTGTCTTAACCAGCAATCCAAGTCAGACAAGAACATTCAAATCTTCAAAGCTTGGCACTTAAATTGTACCCACAAGGTCTGTACATACTCTAGGAACCTGAAGCAACCCTGTACCTGCCTAACCCTATAACCACCCGATTAACTACCCAAGTCCCAGGGTAGCATTTAGAGTAGGACCTTGAAGGTCCTGCTGTTTTGCAAGTGCAGTTTGTCCTTGCAGACCAAAGCCTGGTTGCAGAATTACAGATTTACACTTGTGTCAGAACAGCAGCTGCAGAATACAGCTGAAAGTTTTGACAGTGGTAACTGCAGCTGTGGAAAACTACAATGAGCCGGCAGCCTAACCACCAGGCTTTTGGGAAGAGCTGTCCCTTTTGGTGGCTTTTTATTCTTCCTTTTTTTTTTTTTGTCTGTAACTTCCTAAAGAAAAGAACTGGAGAAGGGGCAGAAACTAGACAGAAAGGAACAGCAAATGAGAAAGACCATTATCTCCCAAGAAGCCTCCATGAATTGACACAACAGAAGCAATGACTTCTTCGGCTTTCTTATGAACTTTTGGGAGTTCATGGGTTTGGATTTCACAGTAGAAGATACATCCACCCTAAGATGCAGGTTCCTAATTGCCACTACTGCAAATGATGGTTTGGTGTGGTGTGGTTTTTTAAGTTTTTCAGGAAGCAACTTAGTTTAGTTTAGTTTCCTAATGTTAAGTAATGGATCTGGCATTGGTGTCTGGTAAAGATGCCCACTAATTATAAAAATGTCTTTTATTTACCTGATTGATAGTGATGCCTTGTGGCATATCTATATGCCACATATAAAAACATATATGTTTTACTCCAGGCACTTTTGAAAACATGGGATCTTGATGCAAGAGGCCATTTAAGTGTGAAGGGGAAATCCTTCTCTTGAAGGTGCCATTGCACTCTGCCGAGCTGGCCTCAAGCTGTACCGGTTAACAGCTCTGAAGCTGCGATGGCCATTTCTGCTGTGCATCACGTGTACCTGGATTCGAAACCAGTGCAAACAGAGAGGCAAAAAACCCCACCACACTCAGGTGCAGACCCAGGCAGAGTCCAAAACCTCAGCTCCAAACAGGAGAACAAGCAGGATCCAGTGCAAGAGCCTGGCCTGCTGCAGCCCTGCGGAGCCAGGAGCGCCGTGTGGAGGGCGATGCTCGAGCCTAGGAGGTGGAGATGGGCTCTGAGCATGGTTCAAGATGGGGAGACGCTGATGGGAGCCAACTAAGAGGAGGGTCAGAGCATCTGACATGGACCGACGGGACTTAGTACGCGTGACGACTGGCTGTGCGGGCACTGCAAGCCGGCTCTTGAAGCGTGCCTCCCCTCCACGCACCGAAACCTTCCACGAGGCCAAGGCAAGAGCAGTGGGCAGCACCCTAGGGAGGACTTCATCTCCCCAACACACCCACCACTCTCCCAGCCAAACACTGTCATCCAGGCACCTTGGCCTAAAGGGAATTTCACCCTGACTGGTTATTTTCTCTCTTTCTCAAAGGCAGTTGCAGACTGATAAGTGTCCTCAGAAAAGAGAGTGGAGGGGGATTAACTGCAGCTTTTTAACTTCAGGCTTTCAAACCTGCTCACATGGCTCCCGAGGAGCTGAAATACGATTGTTCTCTCCCTTGCTCAGACCTTGTGCAAAGTCTTTCTGCCAGGGGCAACGGGGGGGACAGCGGGAGAGCAACCTCAACCCTGCAAAAATGGGACATCCTAATGAAGATACTGACAGAACTGGACACCATCGCTGAGAGCTGCAGAGAGAATCTACATAATGTTACTCTAACAGTTCAGTAAAAATGGCATCAGTAAAAGGAGGTTTTCAAGAAAGAGTTTACCCCCCAAACACTCAGGGAGTGCAGCTGAGACAGTTTCTGTTAGTTTCATTTTGTTACATAAATCACCATTATTATTTCCTACTTACGATGTTAAAAGAGCAGGAGGATACTTGAAATAAAAGGCTGTGCATGCACAATACCCACAGGAATAAATTCCAGTGATCCACTCCAGCACCAGACATGGTGCCCTTCCCTGGCCACTGAACTGAGCCCTCCCTTTAGGAGGAGTAGGGGAATTTATCACCAAATATACAGTATATCATAATGGAATGATACCAGGAAACAATACTAATTGGAGTCTGAACGTGTCCTCTACATCATGTTAATCTACTGCTTAACTCGGCAGAAAAGACAGTGAGGAAATAAAAGCTCAATTCACCCAGCCTGAGATCAAAACTGTCATGGCAATATTGGCAGGTTAGACCCTGATTCTTTAAATAGTACATTGCCTTTGTTAAACAAAAGTCATTCTTTTATTACATAATAGAGATTATAAATAAATGTAAAGTGTGCATGCAGTCAACTGCATATTATACAAGCAATATCTATGTTAATAATTGTTTTCTTTGGCAGGCCAGAATCCAGCTGGACATGCAATATTTACATATCAAAATCCTTGGTGTGTTCAAGTCATATTGGATGCAAGTGAAAATATATATGTATATATATTTACCGTATACACACACACATATATATGTATAAAGGTATATATACACCTCTGCATATATACTGTATACATATATACACATAGGTATATGCTAAAAGTGGATTTCATCTTTTTCTGATTCAGGTGATGCAGGCCTTGAAACACTAAAAATATCCTGACAGGGTATCTGGGGGGGCTGCTGGGGTGATAAATGAGACTTGGGGGAAGAGATCTGGGGTACGTTCTTTTCAGACAATATTTTTAAAATTTCTGCCACCTGTTTCTCAAGGGCAGCCATCCTACTGCTTAGCAGCTGGATATCTTCTTTGAGTTCGTGCTTGACCTCCTGCAGCGTGGTTTGTAAGGCCTGCTCAGGAATAGGGTAGAAAGGATGCCGAGCATCAGCCTGAATGGGGCTGTGCTCCAGAGGGCTGCGAGTCTCACCAGCTTTATCCAAGCGAAGGTCACTTTTTGTTATTCCACTGTCACAAGAGTCTGTTTTCCTCAGCGGGTTTTTATTTACACCGTTCTCCGAGTCATTGCACTTGGGGTCGTCGGATAGCAACCCCATGGACTCAGCCTTCGTGACGTTGTTCCAGTCCTCCTTCTTCTCCTCGTGAGTCCCCATCGTGTTCTTCAGTCGAAGCCACCCTTTCCCATTCCCATTTTTCATCCGCATGGGACTGTTTACTTTGAGACATTTTTGGTCTCCATTTCCATTTGGTTTGAGCTCCATCGCATCCCTGTTGTTCTGCTTCACAGCCTCGCTGGTTTTCATGTAAGCCAGGGACGTCTGGATGGGGGTGATCTGAGACACGGTGACCACGCTGGTACCTGTGATGGAGGCCCCGTTCTGCACGCTCCGGCTTTCCACCTGAAGCTGGTTCCTTTCTGGGTCGATGTGGGTTGAGCCTTGATTACGCATCTCCTTTTGCTGTTTGAATTTCTGGAAGAGTTTCCGCACAGGGTGGTCCACAGGGATGCTCAGCGTCACCTCGTTCTTCTGGCGCAGGCGCTCCTCTTCTTCCTTCTTGACATCGCTGATCTTCCGGAAGATGATCTATGGGGGATAAATCCACAACACAGTCAGCACCCAAAGGACATCGCATATGGCGAACATTACTGGGAGATGGGGAAACAGTATTGAGGGAACAGCCATTTCTCCTTCCTTTCTATTTTAATTTCTTGTAGTGAATTTAAATGGAGCTGATCACAACATAGTAACCTCAGATATATGCCACTGCATAGATAGGGTACATATATATACACACACACTTTCTTAAAGGTGTAGGTTAAAAATGGGTTTCACTTTTATTTTTGATGCAGAAGATGGAGCCTTGAAGAGCTACAAATATCCCGACACCAAGAGAAGGAAAGAAACTGAATAAAGAGAAGAAAGAAAGGGAGCAAGAACCCAAATACTGTGATACCTACCTAGCCCTTACACACACTCATACCTGTTCCGTCACTATCCTTAGCACAGACCAAAAGGAAACAGTAATTCAGTGGAGACTACACAGCTCTAAGTTTAATTCAACGTACATACCCTTCCAGAGACTGGAAAATCCAAATGGGTTCAATACTTTCTAGCTTTGCTTATTGCTAGTTTTGTAGGAGTGGCTGGAGGGTGCAATTAGGTTCTCCGTGTGCCACGCTGTGTGGTTTCACACAGCAACACAAGCGTTTCCTGGAGAGTTTATATGTCTAATATGTGTGGGTGTACTGGGAGCACCATGGAGAAGCACCATAAGAGGGGTGTGTGAATATAAACCCCAGCAATATCACCTGTTTCGCAATGCTGTGCTACTTAATGCTGCAGTTATTTCACCCTGCAGCATCTCTCAGGCCCCTGGGAAAAAGGAATCTGAGCCTCAGGCTGTTGAAGAATCCAGAGTAAAAACCTTTCTGCATGTTACTTATATGAAATGTTTTAAATTTTTTTTTTTTAGATTCAACCAGTTTTCTTGAATGCGGGACTGAGGCAGGGTAAGGAAGCTTTGGTTCTCTGGATGATGTTACTAAAGTGAAAAGCAGCACGTGATTAAATGCAAATATGGACTGTGTAGGGATAGTGTTGGTAAGAAGAGTAAAAGAAAGCCCCTGCAATACACAAACAAAACTCTGTGACAGTCAGATGTAGGTTTTGAAGTATCCATTTGAGTATCCATATTTCAGTATCTATTTACTTTTTATAAAAAGGCTTCTCACGCCTGTTCTTATTTGCAAAGAAATAGTTGCTTTCAAGTCTCACATCTTCAGAAGTCAGCAGAAGAGTGCCACGATGGCTAAAGCTCCTTCCCTGCATGAATCTGGGATGAGCTGGACTTCAAAGCTTCGTTAGAGAGCTTTCAAATGCAGTAAATATATCCTTGTGTGCTGCTGATAGATGCAGCTGCTTATAATAATTCGGAAAGTTAACATGTTTATTAGAAGCCCAGTTTGAAAAAAAAAAACCAAAAACCAAGAGAAACATGGAAGATACTTTCATCTGCTCTTCTGACCTAGATGCAGGGACACATGCACTCATTTGGAAGCTCTCCTTCATTAGCGCCTACCCTCATGGAGCAACTCTCTCTCTCTCAGAGAAGCCACTGGGGACAGCAAATACATGCAAGAGAAGTTGCCCTTGATTCAAAATTAAGTAATTGCATTTAATTGAAGCCACGCTCTTTAAATGAAGATTCGGAAGGTGGGTCGCGTTGTTTGGTTTGTGCCTTTCTTTCCCTGGAGGGCAGCGTGGCACCTCTGGCAGATGACGCCAAGCTGAAAGCAACCAGCTGCAAGGATGTGTCCCCAGGCCGCGTCTCAGAGAAGATGGCTGGTTCCTCCACTGGTCTCCCCATCCCGCTGTGCTGCTCTGCCCCACATTATGCCAGGCCAGAGTGGCTGGGTCCCTGAGAACATCTGGGGTGGGGAAAACATCCTCCACCCAATGTTTCCCTGCTCTCTGGCCATGACCCTACTTCACAGCTTGAACTCCCCTGTCCCCCGGCCAGCTTGTGCCCGGCAGGGGCTCACAGCGCTGCCGTGTCCGGTGCAGCACTGAATGCGCCGCTGGGAGAGGCACGAGGCAACTTCGACAACTTCTGTCCTGCCACCTGTTTATAAAGACCAGAACGACAACAAAGACCACGGCACCAGTTTTTGATTTCTCTCCAAACACTTGCACTTCACTGGAAACTACCCTCGGCTCCCTTTTTCCCCCAGTCTACTCTTGTTCTTTCATTTCTCCCTTTCTCCTCTCAGTTCAAAACTTCTCCAGTCGGAGGTTATCTCCCTGCACGGAATATAATTACCTGTGACTTCTGCAGAAGAAAAGCCAAGACTTCATGAATATGACGCTGCCCGTACCTCGTAAACCTGAAGTGGGTCTTTCTGAAAGCCAGCAAATCACTATGGGTTTTTTTGCCCCAGAACCACTTGGCCATATGTCACTTGGATGAGCTGAGCCCAGTGGCACAGGGCTCTGAGCCTGAGCGGTGCCGTGTCTCAGCACAGGGCCAACGCTTTGGGGAAAGCCGAACGCGTCCTTCCTGCAGGGATGGGCGGCCAAAGTGATGAATGCCATCAGATTTGCAGCGCAAATCTGCTCCGGCCACGTGAGACCAAGGACCCGGTAACTACGCACAGTCGTGGGCCTTCTCCCCACTTCATGCCCACGCAGTGGAGAAGACACACCCCCAAAGCCCTGCTGTCACCTCCACAAGAGGAGATGTTCCTTCAGCCTCTTGTAGGATGCAGGCAGGAGCCTGGAAGAGCTCTTCAATAAATCCTTTCCTCTTTCTCTGCTTGGGACAGAAAGTGCTACACTCTGAAACGGGCAGCTCCTTTGAAGAAGCCTGCTGCACTCTGAATTAGTGCAGAAAATGCCCAGGGATTCAGAAATCCAGGGGTTAGATGGGGGTCAAGAATTCAGGACTGATCTACCTTGGTGGAGCCGTTATTTCCAAGGGAGCAAAGGTGGGCTGATTCACAGCCCTGCGCCCACCCTCCCTTCAGCTTTCTCATGAAACCTGGATGTGTTCACAGGTGTTTGCTATTTTCTTTTTCACTCTGAAATGCATAACCGTGCAGACCCTCAAATCCCAGCTGTGGACACTGTGAGATTACGGCACTTTGGAGACCAGGGTCTTGGTCCTCATTCACCCACTGAACTACTCTGTCACCGTGAGGAAACCATTTCACCCCTGTGTCACCCCATGCAGACTGTCCCCTCTTCAGGATGTCCACCCTCAACCAAAAGAGTACTATTCCTAGCACAGGAGGGATCTAGTCTTGGGCAGGACTACTTGATATCATTAGAATATGTACAAATACAAGAAAAGAAAGATCCTCTTATACAGACAAAGAACTGGGGAAAAAATGAGATGTGAATTCTAGCAGTAATAGTTGTTTTTCATTACCAAATTTTTCCATATTAGGAATTTCTTCATGTGGTTGGATTTAATCCACTTCTACAGTGGTTTAACCTAAGCCAGAATAGGATTAAATGTGTTTACATGGAGACTCAATTCTATTAATGTCCAATAACTATTAATGGCTATTTTTCTCTATAAATAAGAACAGAAAAACACCTCATGCAATCTGATGTTCCTCAGCAAATTGGGAGAGGCTTATTTTGAAATCTTAAATTGGATGAGCTATTTCAGTTGTCCCTGACCCTTTTCAGAGTGGTTACACACAGGCCTGTCCAAAGGTATGTCCCAGGAATAGACACAAACCCCAAAGGAGTTTATCAGAAGAAACTGAATTAACTGTGTGTACAGCACATCTCAAGGAGTAAAGAGCCATACCCCTTTCCCACAGCAAGTGCTAAATTAATTAATGTGATGGAGATTCAGTGTAGAACTTAATTTTCTTTATGGATGGGATTATGAAAGACTGCCCTGTGCGACACAAATCCTGTCTCACGAGACCATGTTCCTGTTTTTGTTGCTTTTAATGTATTTATTTTGGGAAGGAGCAGGGATGGAGGTGACATTAATTATTGAGCTGACAAAGGTTAAGCAGAAGTTAACTGATGGTCAGCCCTGGGAACTGAAGCATTTGGCTTATCTATGAGGAGAAAACAGGAACTTGAAATTCTTCATTTGATCTTAACCCCAACCTCCTTTCCCTCCCCTCCATACTGAGAGGTATTTCGCTGTAACTGTGAACTCAGCCTACCACCACTTCCAAAGAGGGACCTGACCAAAGGTATAGGCAATGGGTCCATTACCGCTGGAGCAGCTCCTGTGAGGTTCCAGCTTGTATAACCAAACCCAAATCCACGTGCAGACGAGGGCAGCAGCAATGAGAGGTCAGGGAGCCAGCTCAAGGCTGACACACACAGAAGTTCTCCCATCTACTGCTGAATTAACCAGTAAAGCTGTGGCCTTTCCAGATGCTTTGAAATGCATCCCCTGTCTGCTGTCTTTTTTGTAACACTACTGCAAAAATCATCCCTCCCCAACCTTGCTCCATTCACAAAGGTCCCTTAATAAGTGACTCCAAGGAAGGTACATGAATGGATTAAGGAACTGGTAAAAGTCTTGAAGAATTACAGTAAGTTCATAAAAGTGGCAAATATTTGACCAGAGATCATCCTGTCCCATTCCTAGAACATCCCATGCTGTTGTTAGTGGCATTCAATACGTGCCTGCCCCTCACCACGGAAATTCACAGAAATGTATAACGGTATAGCAAAAGGGCACACAGTTGTCATGGTGATGAATACAGCCGGTGTGCACCGAGTCAGACAGAGGGAAAGCCACACAAGGCCATCAACATAAAGATTTTCACAGTGACTAATAAACTCTGGGGACCCAAGCTGTGGCGTCCTACAGATGTGGCTGATGGGCAAGCGATGCTGGAATCCTGCAGCAAGGGGAGACCCTGTCCTTGACTCAGCTCATCGGGTGTTTCTGCAGCACCAAAAACTGGAACAGAGAGCAAACACAACGTTTCAGTCCCCACAGCTACATACATCCATGTAGTGCAGAAGGAGGAGCCCTGCCATGAGGCTGGGCTAGGGCTGCATTCAGCAACCGACAGGTCACACTTATTAATGCACAGGCTAGGCTCATGTGGGTGGTGGTCACCTCTCAAAAATTGGTTTCAGAGGTAACCATCTTGTCTGTATTAATGTCTTGTAGAAGCCCCATCTCCCTCTCATCTGGTTACTCACAATCCAAGGTATTTGTCCAGATCCCTGTATCTTTGCTCCCATTTAATACAGGAACATCCTAGAAGGCACCTTAATTCAATATTGCGGGCCTGAAGACAACTACTCACTCTTCCCCTCCCCAGCAGCACTGAAAATGAGATCAGTTAAATGATCCAGGTTAATAAATTTGAATTTATTTATTAACAGGGCTCTTTTTAACCTGGACCATGCCAGTGACCCGTCTGACAGCACAGACCCACAGTCGTACTGGAAAACACTGCAGATGGAGCAAGTGGGATGAGTGGACGGAGCAAGTGGGAGCTTTCCAAGCCGGCTGCGGGGATGGAGGCAGCGTGTTAGGGAAATGCACCCTCCCTTGGACCACACTGAAGAGCTGGTGGCTCCTGGCTTGCTTGCAGCTGGCTGAGACCCACAGAGCAGCTCCTTCATCAGCTTTCAGATCCCACCAGAGGGATGTGATCCAGTCCATGTCCTATGGGAATATCTAATTCCCATAAAAAGGGTCAGTGTCCTCTCAAGGTGTGTTGGTCTTGGCACCCTTTTATATAGGTCCTTTTTCGGAAGCAGGAGAGCTGTCTTCCATTGCCTCCTTGGCCTGAAAAGATTCAAGGCAAGGCCTTCACACAAGCTTAGCTGAAGCTGGCAAATGAATTTTAAAGTTTTTTATGATATAACCACTACAAGACAAATACTGCAATCACATATACCTCATTTGCTTTGGAAACAATGCTAAAAAAACCCCCAACAAATACAACTAGAAAAAATAAGGAAAGCTTAATTCATGCCTAGGCTGCACAACATAAAACAAACTTTTGTAAAGATATTTGCAAAAAATACTATTAATTTTCACATCTTGGACTGCACTGTAGAAAAGTAATTATCATTTTTCTTATGCTAACGAGAGAGGCCAATTTCTGTCAGATCCAGGATTTAGACACAGAATACCCCAACCCATGCAGTGCTCAGACAAGTGTGCTATTTTCCTGCTTCTAAGAGCAAACTACAAAATACACCCCATTTCCAGAGCCCAGACACTCAGAACAGAGTTCACCTACGAAGCCTGTGTCTGCATCTGAACTCATCCTCCAGGAGCCCTGCACAGTCAAGGGAGAGACAAAAGCACTGGGAGGGTGTGACTCATTTCACCTGCAGCTAGATGTTCAAGCAGGTCAGACAAAGATGTACCCTGAAATGCCTGTTTGTCTCCTGTGTTTATAAAGGGAGCTTTCCCCATGTCCCTTGGGTGCAGACATCCTCCACGTGATGGTGGTTAAGAAGTATCCAACCCCCCGCCTCTAGCAGTGCAAATGTCAGGGTTTGGTGCAGATTGTGCAAAAAACCCTTCCCGTAATGCTTTTCTCTGAGTGTGTGTGTATTATACCCTTCATCTGACGCTATTTTTATTCCCCACAGCATGCTGGGGTATTGCCAGTTCCCAGCTGAGATGTATTCCCCACCCAGCCTCAGAGACCAGCCAGTCCTTCCAGATAAACACTATTATTTTAAAAGCTGCAGAGGAAGGACGAGCGACAACTGCACAGAAGACCATGCCAGATTGGCGGGTCCAAGTGAGAGCTTGTGCAAAACCAGACTTTTTGTTTGCATGGAGCAATGAGACTAATAGGGAAGGTGAAGCTCCCCTGTTCTTACCTTGCTCTCTGGGAAAACCCTCCAGCAGTTGGTGAACTGAGCCGGTCTCCCCACAGCTCCTGGGAAATTGGAGCCTACCCGGGATGGCTGTGGCTGCTCCCGAACAACCACCCTTTTACATTGCAAATCTCATCCCACTCCCAGATGTTGCAGGACCGATCCTGCTCAGATCTCTCCCACCATCAGCACTGCGTGCTGCTAAGGGCTGTCATCACCAGCAAACCCTGCCCAGGCCATTGCTTTGATGTGCTCAGGTGAGTCTAGGATGCTTCACCCCTCAGTCCTTGAGGACCAACCCTCTCTAGGAGCATTCAGTTGTCAAAAGAGGGCATATCTGGGCCCCTTTTTTTTAATATTCTGAAGACTAGGACAGTCAAGCCCAATTCTCATGTGTAACCTTTGGTAAACAGGCTTACTCCAAAACTGAAGTGTTTTTTAAACCTAGGCAGGTCACAGAGAACATGATTCGCTATTACTACTTGTATGTTAGAATGTTTTAAATTTAATTTTTTCAGATATTATTTTTTTAAATTAACATTTAAGATGTTAACAACTCTTCATTTTAATTTACATGCATTAAAATGCACTTAAATTAAAAAAGGTAAACTATTGAAAGAATGGACAGAAATGAATGAATAGGAAATTACCTCACGCAAGCCCTTCTGTTTGCCATTAGGCAGAAACTGGAGCCCTGGGGCCTGGGCTAGCAGAGCTGTGAAATGCAGTTCAGTCTGATAGGAGAGCCACGGGCCATCTGTATTTGTCCTTCAGCTGAAAGTCCAGCCTGTGAGCCTCACAGCAAGCCAGAGGAACCTCAACAGCCGGTGTTGATGCAAACCTTCCTTTGGGATGGATGTAAGAAGCTGCTGCCATGCTCTGTGGAGGGACTCACTGTGTCTGGACTGGTTCCCTGCCTTGAAAACCTGTTTCACTGCAGGTTTACTGCCCTTCCAAAACAGAGAGGGCGATGGCGGCATCGCACACAAGATTCAATTCCAGCTCTTAACCCCAAGGGAGAGTCTGGAGTAATGCCTCCTCCTAGGTCAGGGCATGGCAAGGAGGTAGGAGCAGACAGCTAGGATGGGAAGACCAGGCCAGCAAGACCAGCAAACATCAGCAAAGGGCCAGAAAGGAGCACTGGCTCCGACCCAGGTTCCATTAACAGCTTTTCGGTACGGCTCATGCATGAGAGCAGCCTCCGACCGCGGTGTCCTGCACTGGCAGGAGTCTCTGCAACTGAGAAGCATGGTCAGAAACCCTCTACTGAACATGACAGTGACAAGAAATCTGGCAGAAATGGACGGGAGCTGAAGCCACAGAAAGCGAGAGCCAACAGAGACTGAAGCCAGGGCGCCTCTTTCCAAATGCAAACTGCATTTAGGCTGCTTCACCTAATTTACTCCTGTAAATCTCCATGTCCTCTTAGTTCACTTTATTAATCTGCACTCTGAGGATGCAGAATAGATGGCCTGAAATGATGGCTTTATTGTTCTCCTGAAATGATGGCTTTATTGTTCTTCTGCTCTGTACACTCCTCAGATAGCTTTACTTTGATGTGAAATTCAACCTCAAAAACAAATTGCTCTAACAACTGTTTTAATTGCTCTCCAGTAAATTCTCCTTAATCCTCCTGTCCCAGGAACTCTTTTGTGTTAAACCATTGCTCCATCTGCGTGTGGAAGAGGAATCGCTGTCCTTGGCTGTGCAGTGAAAATGACTGACTGCTGAGCAATTAGTTAATCTCCGGGATAGGAATGTTTCACTAAACAGTCTTTCATGCTGGATTTTGGAAGAAAAGAAGATTTTTGTAGGTTAGTCTGCTGTCTGCTTGAAAGAAACAGTAAATAATAGCCTTTCTGCAAATTTCCATTGATCCTGACTTCACAGACACGGTAGCACGCAAAAGCAAAAGCTTGCTACCAAGCACATTTTAATTTTTCTTTGGAGAAACTATACTCGTGTAGTTTCCTCTTAAGCGATTATAGAATTGACTTGTAAGAGATGTGAAGATTTCCAATCCAAGTAACAGTGACATCAACTTCAAGGAAAGAAGAATTATTTCCATTATGTTGACAAAGCCCTTTTAAGGGAAATTTAATGTGCAAGAAAGGGGTTAAACTTTTCATCGTGACTTAATAAAGATCTGTGTCCCCCAAGATGCTCATCTAAAGAAAAAGCGGAGCACGTAGGAAGGGAGACACCCTTCAGAAGAACCCAACAGCAGCCAATAACTGATTTCCCAGAGCCCAGAACTTCCATCACCTTGTAACTGCTTGCTCTGTGTTTTAGAAATTGGTTACTGGAGGTCAAATTTTAATCTGGTTCCATTTTGTGTTTGCAATCAATTCGCACGGCACCCAACTACTCTTGCAGAGAGACATCTGTGCATGCTGGCAGACAATTAGGCTGATCTGCATTTGCAAACAAGCATGCATATTAAGAAGAGAGTGGCTGAGAGTTTGCCCCATCTACTTCATACTTGGTATGGATCTGAAGTCGTCCTGTTTTACTTTAAAACATGTCTGGATTGAAGAAGAAAGAGAAGAGAAGCAGGCAGAGATCCAAGTCACATTTGTCACATCCCGAGAGCACTGTAGCCCAACACATACCCCACCAGGCTGGGATTCAGGAGGATGGATTACACTGCTGGCCTGACCTTTGGCCAAGTGGGAGGTCTTGTGCAAATCACACTGTCTCTTCATGTCCCCATCTCTCCCAGTGTAAAAGAAGATAATAACACTGCCCTCATTTCTCCAATTAATTGGAAATCTCCCTCTATCATTGCTAACTATTTATAACTGAGAGACTAGGATCCATGGCTGATAGCAGAGAGAGAGGACACTGTTTCAGCCTGTTGCCAAAACTGAGACAGTTCATTAAAAAAACAGCCATAAAAAACATACACATAAGTGTTCTCAGGATTTCAACTCAAGATTAAGGGCCCAAGGCACTGCTGCACTGAGACATCTAAGGCAATGCACAGCGGATATACAATGCCACATGAAGTCCTTTCCTGATGCCCTGGTAATCAGTCAAACCTTGATTAAAGGTAGCATTGACACCTACTTTGCAAGGAAGGATCAGTCAAATCGCTCAGCTTGAGTGATGGGCATTGATTCTTCAAATGGTGTGAGTACATGTTTAACTAAGCATGGGCTGAGCTAAGGAGTCAGATTTCCAAAAGAAATGCCAAAACCTTATACTCTGTTTGCACAATTACACACATTTACACCAACCACAAAAGCATTTTTTGCATTTTTTAGCAGCTCAGTCTCCTGAATCAGGAGCTGTTCTGTCCTTCCAGTCCCCAGACCTGAGCACCTCCTGCCCATAATTCAGCACTTAGAGAGTTCTCCTTCTCTTTGTACCCCAGGGGAAAACAACGCATGGATTTTCTGTTGCTGCAGGCTTAGCTTTTATATCTGATGCCTGCTGGGGTCTCTGTTTCTGCTTCCAAAGGGATGCTAAAGAAGGGCACTGTGCACCTTTGGAAGTGGGGAGCTTTGCTGTGTTCTTTAAACAAGACTCTGGAATTGAAACTGGTCACTTCTTTTACTGCTTTTTGCCCTCACTGTTTTGTGTTTTCTTTACTTTAACCGAACAGCAGATTCCATAGCATGTTGCAGAACAGACAGATTCAGACCCATTTCTCCAACACTATCAAGGACAGCAAAACACACCTTCCACATGCAAAATTATTTAAAATAATAAACTAGAAAGGCTACTTCAATTATGAATTTATGGTATTTTTCAACCAGTGTCTATTGCTGGTTGGCCTAGTTTAGAGTCAGTCCATCGCAGAGAGGAGTATTTTTTTGATCCGTGTGGCCTCAGAAGAGACTGTACTGTGACCATGATCCAAACAGACACAGCCCCTCCTATGGGACTCCTATCACAACTGGGGAAGATGAAACCCAGCTTTAGCCTCCTAATTCCTTTTCAGGACCCTAAATCCTACACTGAACTCAATACAAAGACTAAATTGGACTGGGAGATGAAATACTTTGTTGAATCAGGGCCTAATTTGTTTTCTGTACACAACACAGAGATGGTTAAACATGGGGAAATTGAGCAGAGAGCAATTTTGGGATAACTGTTGCAGTGTAACTATTACTGAGTGGTGTCTCATGGGGACCCTTGTTCCCTCTCACTGGTTAGGTTTATCCAGTTTGAGATTTGAACTCACACCTTCCTTCACTCCATAACAACTCTTCCATGAAAACAAGGCTAGCCTGGGTTGGTCATTCGGTGGGTGAGCAAACCAAACGGTTCCTCCTGCTCCCTGCCTCCTTCTACCAACCTCTCCTTCCTGCAGTTGTGCTCTTGATGGAGAGTATCACATACTCATCTCTCCTTCCCCTTCCCCTTCCCTTTCCCTTTCCCCTTCCCCTTCCCCTTCCCCTTATCCTCCTTACTGAAGCAGTTATTAGAGGGAGCAAAGGGCAGGGGAGATACTTCTCCTACTTCTTTACCTGGTGCTAAAGCAGAAAAAAGAGCAGATTTCTAACACTCTTGCTGGACTGACTTTCCTTCCATCTTGCAGATGTTTATTGCTCTGTGTACCACAGAGCTCCTGCAAGAAGGGAAGCTGGGCTACTTATAAGAGACCGTGGTGGATTTCCAGCCCCTGGGAAAGAGAAGCCCTGCAGAAGGATAAGAACCCAAGCTCAATAGACCCCAAATCTTTCACTGGATGTGGAGAAGAATCCCAGCAAAGACAGTCTCCTCCCACCACAACAAAACCATCCCATGACTTTTAGAACTCCACACTGATGTAAATAGCTGGTGACACATAGCACCAAGTGGTGCACTAAGATGGTGTTGTCACCACCAGTCCTGCCAGGACATCACCATTAGGTACCCTAGGGCTCAAGAGTTGAAGGGAGCTTCCCGTTGCCTCCCAGCTCAGCTGTGGGGTGGTATGCTCACTGTGAGACAGTGCCCCTTCAACGGGACAGCTTCCAACTAGATCAGGCAGGCTTGGTCCTTGCAAACTTGTATCGGCCATTGGATCAATATCTGCTATTGGCACTGGCCTAATGAAATGTCAGTAAGCGACAGCGTCAATTGATTCAGGCTTTTCTGTGGTGCAGATGAGTTACGGTCTGTGCATTTTATTACAGATGATTAAAAAAAAGAAACTACTCGAAGCAAGCAGCCTTTGCTTTGCTCACTCCTAAAAGTGATATGCTTCTGAGCATAACCAGGGAAAGATAGTTCAAAGCCTTCAGATGACAGTGGGGTGGTTTGAGCTTGGGGCAAGCTGCAGAAATGGTGTTCTCTGGGATGGGGAAAAGTGCCAAAAGACTTTTCAAGCTGCTCTTCGGCCTGATTTAACTTGCACGAGACAATCAATCATCAATAATAATATGCAGTACCAATCTACCACGCTTCCTTCCCTGTGTTGGAGAAAGTAGGATTCATGTTGCTGCCTCTTTTGCCAGATGCCAAAACCGGGGCACAGAGAGGTCATGTATCACTCGCCCGGGGTCACTGAGCTGTTTAGTGGATGAGACAGAACCAAGGTTTCCAGCCCAGAAGGAAAAGCCATACCACAAAAAGATTAAACATGTAATTATAAAGATATTTATTAAAGTAAAATAAAATTATTAATATAATAATGCACTTTCTTTTCACTACTGTCTAGTTTGGGAAATATAGTTTTGGATTTGAATTAGTTGGAAGGGCTCAACTATAACTGCAGTTAATTGCTGAAATTAAATCCAGTTCAGGACAACTTTACTGCTGTTCAGGTTTCTGTTGGAAGAGGGGTGGGGAGGTGGGCAGCACTATCTCTGTTTATTTAGTGAAAATTTTCAGAAGGTCTTGCTTTTATTCCAATGAAAAATGTCAAAATCTTCACATTTGGCTTCTGGCCAGCCTACTTGTGACAAACCCAGTATTCCTGCATATCCCTAGCACAAAGCCACACAGAACATGGGCCCAGAGGATTTGCAGAATTCATGTTTTGTTCTCTGTGTTTTTGCCTCTTATGGATTTCTGCCTGAAGACCAAATGGTCTCAATAAAAGCCTAAGAGAGAGATTCTCCATTTACAAAGTAATACATCAGAAAAAGAATTGCAAATTGTTCCCAAAATGAACTATTCTCTCCTCTCTACTTTAAGTGGAAATTTAAATTAATTGGAATCATTATGTTTTTTTTTTTCCTTAAATATTACTGCACCAGACTATAAAGTGCCTGAAATTTAATCAGAAGTCTTCAGACCTGAAAAAGTGTTTTGCAACTGAAAGCTTGTTGATTTTTTCCCAGCTATATCCACTGGTCTAACAAAAGATAACACTCCTTGCTATCAGCTTTGCTTCTGACATTGAGGACATTCTACCTGGCTTTCAGAAACTTTGGTTTCATACAGAATGTGCTCTGTTTGTTCACTTCATCATTTTCAAGGTTTTTGTTAATTTATTGAAAAGCTTTTATAACAGGATCTTCAATTAAAACAATGCACTTCCAGTGCCATGCGATGTAGAACACCATCAGTTTTGTTTGGAAGTGATGAGTCAGAAATGAAGAAATAATTTTAAAGGGCAGAACATACGAACAACAGACCCAAACAAAAGGGACAATGGGCAACCTCTGTACCTTGAAGAGCCAAGGCAGCAAACCTTGTCGTATCTTCCCATATTACAGAACAGAGAGGTAAAACATGCTGCCCTGTCACTGTCAGACATTCCTCACCCAAACCAGGTCTAATAGTGCAGACTAGTTTGGTGGGGACGACTGACTCTGGATTCAAGCTAATTCAAAAACATAGTAGTATTCCTGAGTGGAGCAGATTTAGGTGAGTGGCTGGGCAGTCATTTGCTTGTTTCCTATTTTCTTCCAGATCCCAGCCAAGGACCTGATCTTTCAAATGCTCACGGGGCTGAAAGCGAGGGCATGTCTATGCCACACCACAGTGAAGGGCACAAGGACCCCTGCTGCAACATAGTAGTGTTCCCCCACAGAGGTGGGATTAATTAGGCTCAGTTCAGAACTGCTTTAATCTGGCTCTGCTGCTTTCAAGCCCAAAGCTCACACTGCACCATGGTTCTGCTTTCAGCCAGCCAGCCGTGCAAAAATTACCTCGGAGTTACTTCTTCTCCTTCTTGACCCATAAATACAGTCTATTGTCATATCAGAAAGACTGAACCTGCCTGGACCAAATTCAGGGAAGTGCTGCCAGTGCTCACTCTCTTTCTACAGATCTTCTGGATGAGACCCAAGCTCAAATGACCGCTGGACGTATCTCTGTGCCTACCTTCCCCATAGGATGCCCTGCGAACGAAGCCACAGGGATGCTGCAAGGGAGAATGAGCTGGGGCAATTCAGCAACTCATATCTCTGCTTCTCAGCTCAGAGACATCAGCACAAAATCCACTGGCATTGTGACCCGGCAATTCTTTTAAATTGAAATCGAGACTCGGGAAGGATGAACATCTCTGGCAGATCATTCACTGACTGAAAGACAGGGACAGCCCACTGTGTATTAGATGTGAAATAACTTGAGGTAAGCCATTGGGAAATCCCAAATTAACAGGAAAAAAGACCAAAAGGTTATTTAAACTTTTAATATCTACTTCATTTAACTATAGAAAGCTCTGTGCAATAACCTTAACAAGTAACCCTGGGATTCTTCAAGTGAAACGTCTCACCCAGCAAGAGCTAAAATTTTCCCAGTTGGCAGCATGTGCGTAAGGAGTGCTGGCTGTTGAAACATACTGTAATTGCCTTTAATATGATCACAGCTAGTGCTTCATTGGGGAGGAACCCCTTGAGGAGAAAAAAAGACCCAAGACATAAGCATGCAAACATTGAGGAGTATCCAGACAAGAAGAAATCTGCTCTGAAGAGGATGCGCTACTTTCACCTAAGCATCTCTCTTTAGCCAAAAGTGGTTGGCATAGAGCTGTCACAAAGGGTACTTTAGCTCAAGAGACTGAAGGAATTAGAGTTTTTCAGATGTATCTGTAATTGTTAACAGAGCAGGGGCCTGCCTGGAAAATCTTTAGAGAGCAAAGACCCCATTTCAACGATGTTGCTAATGTTTCCTTGTACCTGAATCTGCACCGGTGAAGAGCTCTTTCTGGGGCAGAAAGTCAAGGAAAATCACCCACAGCTGGAAGAGCCTGGAGGAGAGTTATCCACCAACTAGCGAGCTTCCTACAACAGCATGGAAATACTGCATCAGCCACGTGAAACTTCACCACAAAGACTGCTGTTCCCTGAAGGTTGCTTGTGCAGAAATGAAGTTGCTAATGATAGTCGTATCAGAGCCTCTTGCAAGCAAAACCAGTGGGTTGCCTATGTGACAAACACCCAGGGAGGATGAAGTGCTCTTCCTGTCCCCAAAGGGACCATTAGATGTTTTTTCTAACCTCAGAAGATGTGACTGAGGAACTTGGCAAGTGGCGACTGCAGAGCTTTGTGTTTCTTTCTGAAGGGTATCAGCAAGAGGAAGAGACAGCACAAAAGAGTTAACTAGTGGGGTTAGGGGATGGGATAAACAGATGGTGTGGTGAAGAGCCATTTCCTTCCCATTTACATGCTGACTGCATTAAATCAATCCCTGGGCTTTCATGGCAATAAGCTAAGGCTCTGCTGGGGAGGATTTTAATGATCTGGCTATATCCTAGTTGTGGGTATCATTGCATTGTGTCCCAGCATTGTAGTCTGTTCTTGGGGAAAAGGTCCTTCAGTTTTTTTCATGTGATTCTTGGTTGATCTTCCCTAATACTTGCACCACAGCCATCACCTCTTTTCTAGTTGTGGATCTCTGCAAAGCTCATCAGCACTGTTTTATGTTCCTATCCGTGTATTTAGGCACTGACACAGGATGCTCCTTAGGGGCTGAGCCTGCTGTTTTTGCAGCCTTAGCTTATCTCATTGCTCCAGACCCAAACAAATTAGTTTGTAATCCTCAGTATTGTGTACTTTCTCAAATCTGGCTCTAAAAGTGGTCAGAAATGACCTCCTCACGTAAAATTGGAGTCAGTCCAGTTGATTTGTCCCCTCTTCCTCTCTGGAGCTAGTAAGAAAATCCTATACCTGCACAAATAACAGGTCTTTGCAATCAATAACATTGATGATTCTGTATTTCCCCTTTTGAGACTATGCTGCACCCTGTTTACACACTGTTCGTATGCTTTCCACCACTCTCTGTGCACACACAATTAACAAAACACCAGCTGGTACAGGATAAACGCTGCTGCAAGGATGCAGAGAGACACCAGACAGAAGTACAGATCTCTACCTCTGGCTCTGCTACTTTTCATCTCAGATGCTGTGTTTGCTTCCCAGAGGTCCTTTTGACCTCTGAGACTTTGACTAAAGCATCCTCTCTCTTTTTCTCTGGTTTGATTTTTTTTTCTGGTATCTGAAGAACCTAGCTAACCCTAAGCCTCCCACATGAGACAGCAGTTCTTCAGTCACCTTCTCCCAGTAAGGCCTCATTCAGGCACTTCCAGGACTTCTTCTCAGTGGGGTCCATCACCCACCTTAGATGTCAGAGGATGCCTACAGATGTGCAACTGTGCCACATGTTCCACCACGGGGCAGGGCTGATCCGTGGAGCAAAAGCATCTGTCCACAAGAAGGCTAGCAAAGCTAAAGAAGGCTGTTGGGGATTTTGCAAGGTCAATCTCTGTCCCAGCAGAGTCCTTATCTACCCTATTAGCAGCTATCTGACACGTTGGACTGAATTTGAGCACAACTGGTCTGGGAGGAAGTTCTTCATGGGACACGTTACTGATGGACCACAGGGCAAACAGTGCCATGGTTCAAACTTTCTGGCAAATGCTTTAAGTTATGGGTGATGGCTCATGCTCATCAGTCAGGCATCTGTTTGGTACACTAATGCATGGCTGTGTTGAGCTTGTAAATTATTATTCATGTACTTTTGTAGAACATCTTGAGGTTACTGGCTAAGTCCTTTAATAAATGGAAGCAGGGACAATTAATAACACATGAAAAACATGCATGATTCAGTTCATCCATTTATATTTCTACCATAGCTTTCTTCGGCAGGAAGGTTAATACAGCCTGGGAGAGGGATGGGGGTCATTCATAACTGAGCTGCTCTGAACTACCAACAACTGTGCCATTTAAAAATGGATTTGCCTTAGACACATGATGGAGATGGAAATTCATTACAATGGCAGGCAGTCAAGGAAAGCAGAGTTGGTGAAAATGGTGAGGCTAGACACAGAAATTAAGTGCTGAGATGCCAGGATAAGGTCAGAGACATGGAGAAGGAAAACTGGATGTCTGTGCACTGAAGGGCAAGCAATGGGCATGAACAAAAAAACAAAGCTAATCTTAATAAAAATGCTACATTTCAGCTGACCGGTAGAAATACCCTGCCTAGAAATGGCTGTTCTTTGCTGCTGTCATCTGCTGGTTGCTTAGGTCCCCATTTTCACATTTTCAAGGGAGTGCAAAGTGTTTTAGGCTTTCGGAAAAAGCCAAAGCCTGTTCCTGTGGTAACAGAAGTGCTGTCTGTAATAAAAAACAGAGGACAACGGACTGTTTCCTAAAGGCATTTGTACTCACAGAGCACGGAGAGGTACGTTCCACTGCTCCGGAGGTACAGTGACTATGGAAATATTTAGATAGGAAGCACTATACAAAATCTTTTTGGCAGCTGAGACAAAGGAGTGCTAATAAAATAATCTAAAATTCACCTAAAAGTCTGAGGGGAGGTCCCAAAGTTCAAAAGATCACTGACAGTTTAATTAAGGGAATCAAGAGAACCGGAGACTTTTATAACTGCTTAGGCTATGCTCCTTTTTTTAACAGTAACTTACATCTGAAAACTATATTATATTTTTGTTATCTTTAGGAAGGGAAACAAATTAGACTAAGGGCTGTAAAAACTGAGAAGTAAAAATATGAGGAAAAAACATGGATTAATAATATATATTGCCTCCTAAACACATGGAAGATTTTTGCCTTTCAGCAAGTTTCTCAAAAGTGCAATAATATGGGACTCAGCTTATTTCAGGTGCTTCCCAGAATCCCCCTGTCCCTCCTGACACCTATGCCCACCTCTGGTATATATGTAAATCATCTACTCTCAGAATTGCTCCTCCAGACGTCCTTTGCATGGGACCTAAACTGAGGCATCTTGCTAATCACAGTAACTGGCTGACAATTAAAAAAGGCACAGTCAATCAGCCATCATTAAGCTGGAAGTGACAGGCTGGGTTTTATTTTTAACTAAAACTAGTGGGATTCATGCAAACTTCCCCACAAAGTTTCTCTTGCACTTTATGTACAGTTTAATACTTTCCTACATGCACTGTTTCTTTGCTGTAGAAAGCAGCCCAAAAATAGCATTCCAAGTAACGTAAATCTAGGATTTTCACGGCTGCAATGATGATCACATGCTGAACCAGCATGTTTGGGTATTGCATCGGTGAATTGTGTGCTACAGAACAATAGATGGATGGATTTATACTTCTACAGAAAAGAAAGACCTTACACAGGGAGTTTTATTTAGCATTTTACAGGCTTATAGTATGTAACTGGTGAGGAGTCTTTTTGTGCAAGCCAAGGCAAAAACCTGTTCAGAGAGGGAGAGACAAGAATAAATTAGTGCGCTCTCCAGTGCAAAACAGCTGTGAAATTGTTACAGATCATTTCTAGATTGGTCAAAATTGATCCCATTTTGGGCACAGCCAGAAAATTCCCACTGGGGTGAATGCTAAAGCTCTGTCTTCTCCTTTTGAAGCCTATGGGAATCCATTAATATGATCCTGATGAACAGGGAGAAGTTCTCTTTCCCCAGCCATGGCTTTTGCTGCATTGCGACTGGTGTTCCCAGTCTTGCAGAAGTAAGGTTTGGGGAGCGAGAAGCCTGGTGTAGAAACTCATTATTATACCTGTAAGTCATGCTGTGTTGTGTTACTAAAACGTCTCGTGTTCAGCTCCAGGAAGCAACAACAGAAGCAACCAGAACCCTTGGAATTAATCATCTCAGTTTTGTAACATTTCCCCCTTTTTTTGTGGTTATCGTGCCGGAAAAGTTGTAGACCTACATAGCAATTAGGCTCAGCAGCCCTGTTGCAAGAAGATGCAAGAAGAATGCAAGAAGAAAAAGCCATTGCTCTGGGCTGCTTGTTCGGAGGGGTGTGCGATAACACAGCAGACCTCTTTCCCCACTTTCTGTGCAAATCCTACCTGCCAGGATGCCGGTGGCCTCAGCATTAGGCGCAATTCTACGTAAGGGAGGTGGCCCACAAGCAGGGAACCGCCGGCAGCAGTGGCAGCTGCTGGGCACACTGAGGGCATCACAAAATAAATTGTCTACTCTCAGCGGTAACACAAATGCATTTGTAATACTCCCATGGCTTATCAGGCACCAGAGGAGTGACACAAAGCTACAGGGAGATCGGCTTTGTAGGACACCTGCCCAAAAGAGAGCCTGCCGCGGAGCTAAGCCTGGCAAAGTAACAGCCCGCGAGAGCCGCTCAGGGACAGGGATGGTGATCCATTCGGGTCTGCTGCTGGCTGAGCTGCCGGTGCCCATGTACATGATAATATCAAAACACAGGGGGGGCTGATGATAAAAACCTTCTTAACTGGCAATCACACATGAAATGGCAATGTTGCTACCCACTGCACCATGCACATTCCCTCCCCTTCCCTAGCAGTTGGAAGAGATTAAAAGCATCAGTTTTAATCGATGAGGGGAGGTGAACACAAAATATTTTTTAATATTTACAAGATTAAATATAGGAAATCTTTGATTTACTTTTTATCATCATTCAAGTCCTGTGCAAGCAACGCTGCCCTGAATCGATATTAACAGAGAGCCTGCAGAAGGCTTTCCGAGTCAACTAAGGAGAGTCTCTTAATTACGACAGTTTTCCAAACAAGAAAATGGTTTTAATTCATAAAAAGTACAATAGCAAATTATTGTCAATCTGGATCTTCACTCTAATATAGCTGGTTTATATTTTTGTTTTCCTGCGGACACGACCCATCCCTGACATTTCCTGTTTAATGATCTTTCCACACACAAATAAATCACTCTTTGCATTGCCTGCCTGAAGAAGAGATGCTCATTCCTTTTGCTGGGGTAAATCAGCAGAGTGCCTTTTATAAAAGCTGCTGAGTCCCTGCGTGCAGAAAGCAGTATATCAGCACACATGATTTTTTTCTGCAGCCATACCATGCTGTTCAAAGATCTTGATTGAAAAGTATGCTAAATTGCCTTGCATTTCTCAACAAAAACCAGCAGTATGACAAACAAGATCAAATGTCCTTTTGATTTAGATTTATACAGGGAAGCTACATGTCCAGGAAAAAATAAGTCTACCTCTGTAATGTCAAAGGATTATCAGAATTGGGTTCCGTCCTACTTTTAACAGAGTTGGCGGTGTTTTGCTTCTTGCTCCTACAGAAGCATGGTCAGGACATCTGAGGAAGGTATTTAATTTAGAGATTATATTCAGAAATGGAATAGGGGCCTGCTGATACCCTTGTGGGATTAATGTGACTCTGAAACACGATTAAAGATGATAGCGCGTTGGCTAATCTCTGCATCTGCCTGCAGTCTAAAGGTGAAATGTAGTAATCCAGACTGTGCCATGAACCCATACTACCCCAAGCCTCCCAAAGACCCTGGGGGATGTACAGTGCCCTGTTTTTCAGATAAGTATTTAAATTCTCACTAAGACATCCACGTCCTTGAGGTGGCAAGGAGAGGAGAGGAGAGGAGAGGAGAGGAGAGGAGAGGAGAGGAGAGGAGAGGAGAGAATATTTTGTTAGGAAGGGACCTACAGTGACCATCTAGTCCAACTGCCTGACCAGTTCAGAGCTAATCCAAGTTAGAGCATGCTGTTAAGGACATTGTCCAAATGCCTCTTAAACACTGACAGGCATGGGGCATCGACCACCTCTCCAGGAAGCCTGTTCCAGTGTCTGACCACCCTCTCAGTAAAGAAGTGCTTCCTAATGTCCAATCTAAACCTCCCCTGGTGCAGCTTTGAACCATTCCCACATGTCATATCACTGGATACCTGGGAGAAGAGACCAGCACCTCCCTCTCCACTTCCCCTCCTCAGGAAGCTGTGGAAAGCAATGAGGTCGCCCCTCAGCCTCCTTTTCTCCAAACTAGACAAGCCCAAAGTCCCTGTTCCTCATAGACATTCCTTCCAGCCCTTTCACCAGCTTTATTATTCTCCTCTGGATGCATTCAAGAGATTTCAGGTTTATCACCCACTTCTGCACCCACCCACGAACATGGTCACGGCCAAGGGAGCACACTGTGCTTGTCAAAGGAGAGAAAACCACTGTGCTCCCTCTGTGTCTCCGGGGAGGGGTTCAGAGGCGCAAGTGCTCTCGTACCCCCGATTTCCCACAGTCTGCATGACCCAAAGGGGGTCCAGAAGAGACCACTAAAGGAGATGATGAAGTGGCAAAAAGGAGAGGGAAGGGAGTGAGGCACACAGAAAAAAGCCAGGCTCACAGCTACCAAAAAAAAAAGTGGGAAAGCAAACCCACCAACAGCTTTTACAGCAATCGCTCTGCTCAGACAGCTGTCCCATGCCGTCTGGCAGAGAGGCACAGAGGGGTGAAGTTAATGCTGCCACAGCTTTCTCTTTGAATTTTTATGCTGCTCTTCTACCTAGCAAAGTCATGCATGGTCCTCCGAGGACTAACTTCCTTGCTTTGACTGTTTTAAACTCAAATCCCCATGTCCCCGAAGAGAAGCAAAGACACAAGGAATGGCTCAGGGGAGCAGGAGATGGAAGAGCTGCAGAAAAACCTCTAGCCTCAGATCTGTAATCCTCACTCACAAGGAATTGCATGGGTCTCTCGATGGCAGAAGGTGTAGCATGGACTGTGCAGGGCTGTCTGTAACCACACAGCTACAAATACACAAGGAATTACTCAATTCTCCATACTGATAAATTCCTCACGTGGGTTTGGCCCAGACCGTTAGCAGTTTCTCAAGAAATTCCCAGGCATGGACCAGCCAGGGACCACTGTCAGTTGGTAGTCTGGACAAGGTCACGTTGTTTGAATGTTTGAAGTGGGCTCTTCTGTCCCATGCACATTCAATATACAAGTGTTAGACACCATCAGAAGTAGCACTAGATCTAAATCAGTGAAACAGTCCTTTAGGAAATATTGCAATGGAATATTAACATAACTGGAGACAGCTGTGAATGCAATGAAACCAAACAATAAAAACTTTAAAAATATTTTCTTAAGTGAAAGCTTCTTCAAGCACAATGGAGGCTGCAGAGTCTGCTAAGATGTGAACAAAACAAAACCAAATTGATTTTTGAGGGTATAACTTGTTTGCTCTGTAATCATGCTAAACTTTTGCTACAGCTAAACTGTAGCTATAGGACTTCATTTTCTGGGACATGTTCATATAAAAGAAGAAAAAAAACAGGCAACTAAAGACCAGAGAGGGACAGGAAAGGGCAGGAGCATCCTGAGACAAGGTAGAACAATCTTTCCTTTCTCACATGGAGATGGAAAAAGGAAGTTGGTGAAATTAAAGGCAAGGCTAGCCTGTGAGCTCTACAGAGCGAGCATGAGGAGGTAAAGAGCCCCTTTATGCCCAAACTGAACTGACCTTATTGCTTTAAAAAAAGAGGAAAAAAAGGAATAAGGTGTGTTACTTTTGTTGGAGTTACAGATGAGGAGAGAGTGAGGAGGAAAAGTAGGAGGTCAGACCTTTGGCTTACACGGCTGAGGAGGGTGTCCTTTGCCATGGTCACAAGAGAGTTGCTTGTTACTGCAGTAATGAAGCAAGAGCTGTAAACATCCAAACACAATGTCATGGACAGCACGGCTATGGGCTGTGACTAACATCACTCAGTGTTTTTCCCTGGAGAAGTGAAGAGGGGTGTCACCGTGTCTGGACGGGGAACCCCTCTGTGTCCCCTTGCCTCAGCTAGGGTCAGCAAGCTGCAGGATGTATTAGCCTGCAGATGCTTTGAGTCCCTGCAAAGATACATACAGGGAAAGGAAACATGCCATACACGTTGCCATCAAGAAGCTGATCGAATTAATTTTCAATAGGCTTGAGCAAGCCATTGAGTTACAAACAAACACTGAGTTAAGTGATGCCAAAAGCCTGCTGGCCATATAAGCCATAACAGAAATGGATCTGTTGGATCTGCCCTTCCAGAGGCTTGATCCTGCACTCCCTGGGACCCTTGACGCTGGCTCAAACCAGCAGAGGAATAAGCTGTGCATGCAAAAGGAAAGTACCAGGAGTGAGAGATGGATGAGGACCAAGTACCAGCCGGGGGGTGGGCATATTCCCTATCCCAGGACAGGAGTCCAGGACCCCACTGAAGCCCCCACCAGCTGATCTACATTATTAGTCACAGCAGCTCCCTAAGCAGCATGTTTTTCTTCCTTGCTTCTCACCATTGATAATGATGGAAAAACTTGGTTTTCCCAGATAGTTTTGCCATCATCACTGTCCCACATGGAGCAAGTTCCCAAGAATAGACTGAAAAAAGGTGAAGATGGATGATGAACCTGCTAGTGTAGATGGACCTCTGGGCAGAGGAGGTGCTCAGCACATCCTGCTCCACAGTTACCCCACAGCTTTTTGTTTGCCAGAGTTACCCGAGGACGATGCTCTGATCCCTTTCTATGTAAGCAAGTCACTCCCCACAACTTATCAGGACTGAGTGTGAGCACCAGCTGGCAAAGCGCAAACAGCTCTGAGTTAAGCTGCCGTAATTGTGAACGGCTTTCAGAGCTCAAAACCTGCGAAAGTCCTCAGGTTCACCAGAACACGCGCAACCTTCGGGAGCAAGGGCCAATATGCAGAGCAATGCTTTCTGCTTTTGACATTGCTTCTGCATCAGGACACTTGCTAATATCGCATGCCATCTGGAGAGTCTTAAAAATGAAAAAGAAGGGTGATCCTGAATGAACCTCGGTACAACCTTCACTTTTAGGAGACATGAACGCAGAATTCAAATTAAAATAAAGCTTTTCTAAAAATGATGTGACACAGAAATGACGAGTGATTCAGTTATAAAACCACATGCGATTCATTAAAACCTCAAACAAAAACAGAAAGCCAATTTAAAAAGAAATTACTCCAATCTGAAATAGAAAGAAAAACAGGACATGTGTGTTAAGACAGTCTGATGGCCTCACCCACTAAAAAGCCTCAGAGATTCACAGTGTGCTGGAGGAATTAGATAACATCAGTCGCTCACAGTGTTGTTCCTGGCTTTAAGAGTGTCATGGAAAAGAACTGAGACTCTCCGGATGGTATTTCACTGCTTTAAAGGCACTCGTTTCTCCTTGCATCAACTTGGCTCATTCTCCAGCACACCTTCCAGGAAAAAATGCACCAGAGCTCCTATATGGACAATCCTCCTCTTCCCTAGCTGCTCCTGACTCATTTCTCTAACACAGCTCATTTTGCTCACGGCAGAAAACAGCAGCATGTGACTGTGTACCTTAAAAGTTGGGGGGAAATCTTTGCTTTATTGGAGCACAGGAGAATTTTAGCTGGGATTTCAGGAGGGCCAAAATTCGAGTTTGATTTTTTCCTGCACTTGCACAGACTGTGTTGGTCTAGCAGTTAGGTGGAGGTGGTGCATTAGCTGATGCAAATGGAACCAATGATGAGAAAAGGCAAAAAAAAACTTTAAAAATATTTCAGCTGAATACTTGTTTTCTGTGGGAACATATTTGGAAGCTTGATGTAGGCCTTCCTTCCTGAATTTTGACCATCAATAAAAGGTGCATTTATTTATACAGGTTTGAGCCTCCTAGAGGTCTCTTGGCTCCCCTCCTCAGGCCAAGCTCCATGGCTCAAGCTTGCAGAGGCCCTCCTCCAGCTGTGTGAAATCTTGAAAAGCACTTAATGAATTAGAAATTATTAATATTCTCTTCCAACATCAGAAGGCAGTAATTAACTCTTTGAAGACTCATTCCAAACACTGCTTTATAACTTTCAGTCCTCCAAGGCAGCTATGTAATCTCATTGTGATTTTAAAGAATATCTTTCCAGATCAATTATTTTCCCTGTTTGGAAAAAAAGTTCAAAGTCCTGGCTCTGCCTTGGAGTGTGCATCAGTGACGTTAGATGTGCCAGAAAGATTTCAGAGCACGAAACATGATATGCTGCAATACTTTGCAATTACAGATTAAAAGTCACCTCGCCACCCTGGGCAGGAAAGATGACTGCAGGTTGAAAAGCTAGCAGACACGCTCACTTTATGGGCTCATAAATGCAGCGTGATGGCTGAGCTACCTAACACAAAAAAGACAACAAAAATCCAGAGTTGATAATAGCATGCTGAGCAGATGCCTTAAGTAGGTCATTCAACATGCCAGGCCTCTAAATGTTATTTGGGAGTGAGAAAACATTATCTTCCCACTTCAGCGAGATTTTCTCTTCCCTATCATGTGGAACTAACCTTTTGTGTTCAGTACTATTATTAATTTATTAGCCTTTTGAACATCTAACTTGTTTTGCAGTCTAGGGACTACATCTAAATGCTGGTTGAGGGACAGTGCAGCACAAACATGTGTGTGTACCCACATACATGTATGCACATTTTGAAGAGCAGACCTGGTGAAAAAACAATTCTGTTTATATATTTTTGGCAGTGAGAAAAGCCATTTTCTTGAGCACAGAACTGCAAGGAGTATATTTTTTTTTAATAATTAAATGTCAAACCTTACGAGTGATGACTACGTAGAAAAAGTGCTAAGTATATTTCTATTGAAATCAATTAAAGGAAACAATGATTTTCTTTCCATTTATATTACACGACTCCAGCACAAACTGCTGCAGTACAATGCAGCTCTGTCAGCCCGATCTCATTGCCTGAACAACTGTTTTCTGTTCACCTGATGGAACTGTCCTGGATGGCGCTGCTTTTCCTAAAAGATGAACTCACCGTCAAACACTTCCATGCCCAACAGGGAATCATGTAGACTTTCAGCAGATATGAGGTTCGAAACGATCCCCTGAATAACTTAGTGTAACAGGATAGTGTCCCTGGTGTTGAAAGTAGCATGATATATTTTGTGCCTAAGAATAATACACAGAATTTCTGCAAAGCAGGCTCTGGCTCAGCACATCTTGCTGCCATACTAGAAGTAAGAATCCTCCCCAAATAGTTGTTGAGTAAAACAGTAGGAGACATCATAGGTGGAGTTCATCTGATGTACCCTAGGTATTTAAAAGTTAGTGATCATGGACTCTCTCAAGAGCCAACAGAAAGGGGATGGTTTTCCCATCCCAGACTGGGCACTGAAGAGGGGCCAGATGATTGCCTACTGGAGGAACCATTCCTCATGGGCTATAAAGGTGACCAGTGACTAGCCTGGACAACATCACCCAGCTTGTAGTGAAACGAACTCTACCCTGCAGGTACCACATTGACACAACCCTTCTTTGACTCTCCATCCACTCTCATGTAATGCCCACACATGCCCTCAACCAACACTTCCTTTCCTTCTACAAAATCGAACATCTCTAGAAGTGCTGTTCCTTCTTGCTTTCAGTCACTGCCCCCATGGCAAAGTCCCCGTACCTAACACTGAGCTGGAGAGCAGGTATCTGTACTGGGGACCTGAGCCCCATGAGTGTTTCCACCTCGGCGACTCGCTATGCCATGGCCCTGCAGGGGAACCAATTTTCCTTAAAAAAGGTGTGTGGGAGAGAAGAAAATCCATGAAAATCCAGCCAGGAGGCTATTCCCCATATGCACCCCTGGACTACTCAGTTGAACTCCAGCACATCGCTGGAGTCAGTAAAAGATACGTACGTGTTTTTGCTGCACACAGCCTTGTCACGGCTAATGGGGCAAGGGGAGTCCCAGGAAGCTAGCTGAAGTGACAGGTTTATGGTTTTAAGAAAGAAAGAATACATTTTGGCACAACGTATGTGGCATTATCTTGTCCCATGAAATCACTGTCAGCAATATCTGAGCCGAATTGTCATCGCGGGACAGTAGCTGGTGGCACGTCACAGGTAGGTGAGATGGCAAGCTGGGGATGATGAAGTCAAGGTTTGGGGGACATCTTATCAAAAGAGAAGCAATAAGCGAGAAACCCCAAACCAGCTTTCAAGTCCCAAAGCCCTTCTTCAGGTCTGAAGCAGAGTTAACAACCTTCAAGACAGAGGTAAGCTGACAAGCTGGAACCAAACCTGATTATCATTCAGCTCTTTCAGGCTTCAGCACAGACAGAGAGGGACTGTAATCCCATTGCATCTGCTTTTTGTCATGGGTATTTTGTGCCATACTTGGTATATTAATGAGCACAAGGAATGCACTAAAAATTAAACCTCCTTTGAAAGAAGCATTTGTAAGATGCTCCAGTGGCTAGAGAGAAACTAGACTCAGAAAAGTAAAATTTTAGTTGTGTTGAATTCCTGTTACTTCAGAGGCAGAATTTGTCTTGTGAAATTCTGAGGTAGCCTTGCTACATTATCAGGTGAGATGCCCAAGGTACAGCTGCAGAAAAATGTGTTTCAGCAGCTAGAGGATCACAGTTAATGCTCGATAATCTATAAATCATTGTTATGAGATTTCTCTATGCAAATGAAATTTATATAACCCTCATCAATCTTAAAAAAAACATCATAAAGATTAAGTTTTGCAGCCGCAATGCGAATTAAAGAATCCCTTAACCTGTTTTCAAGATACATCCTTACAGCTAATTAATTTTTAGATGGAGAGTTCTTTGAAAGGACTAATGGATAGTGAGCATTTCTGATTGATTATAAAACGAGCAGGAGGTTTAAGAAGTGAGCTACGAATGTAGAATCGCTACCAAGCTTTATTAACCTTGCCATATTAAAATTCTAAACTATGCAAGTAAGACAAGCAGGTATTAATACAGTACTTTTGCTGAGTACATTTTATTTATTTAACATCAATAAATTTCTCTTAGTTGGTCTATGCCTTGCAGATCCACCAGACTGTCCTCTGACCCATATCTTAGCAGGTGGGAGACTAAACCTCACCTTTGAGGAATCCAGCATCTTGATTGTATCAGACTATAAAATATAAATTTATACATTATGTAATGGGGAAAAAAAAGCCAAAAACCAGCAACTGTGAAGAAAAGGAAAAGAAATATAATTCCTCTGTCACCCTGCTAGGACTGCTTCTCAGAGCTGCAAATCTACAGGTAACTTCTATTGAGGCATCAGTAACAAACAGTGACGACATTTATTGGAAGGCCAGTTAATCTGCAATGACCTGAAAACATCAAGAGTAAACTGGGGGTTGTTAAACACTGCAAACAGGCTGCAAGAGCGTGCAATCTTTCAGTGAGAGAAAGGGGAAAACAAGAGCTGTTGCCTTACCCGCTTCCTCAGATTGCAGGTGAGCGTGAGATTCCTTGAGAATGAGTTTGCAAAAGCAGTATAAAAGTCCAACACTTTAAGCAAGGCTTCTCGTTTAATAATATGTAAATCGCAGTATGTCAGAGCCCGTACGTTGGCACATGCATGGGCCAGACTGGTTTCCTTCCAGAAGATATCACCAAACACATCACCTTTACCTGAAAAACAGCAAGACAAATTTGTTAAAAGGTAATGCTTATGCAGCGTTCTTCAGCACACAAATGATTTCTTCCCAAACTGTCTTATGCTTCCAATTATTCTAACATAAGCTCCCAGCTGTGAAAACTAATAAGGGTAGGAGTTTTAAAAGTATCTGAGGTACCTGAGTATCTGTAGCAGAAGCCCCAGGTTTTTAAGGTTTTTATAGATTGCTCTGTGAAGTGTCACAAAGCATAAAAGCCTGATTGTAAAGGTCTCCTTGTAGCTGAAGATGCAGGTAGTGGATTTTTCAAATGCTCCTGAATATAATAAGCACTTAACTAATGTTCAGGTGATTGGATATTTCTGAGGGTTTGTTCCTAAGTGACTTGGGAGCCCCACTCTTACCAAAAGCCTATGACATCTAGGTTCCTACATCACCATGGCTTTGCAGTATCGTGCAAGATCCAGATTCCAGAGCCCAAGGACCACATTTTAAAGGATGTTTAAACATTTTTAATTCAGTGTGAGTGGCAGCACTCCTTCTGAAAAACCCACCAAACCCCTCCCTGAGACTTTTAACCTCTAAATATCCATCTTGAAACCTTAAACACATGGAGAAGTCTAGTTCTAAACCCAAACACATCCACTTAAGTAGAGTCTTATGCTTAAGCCTGTATTTAAATGTTTACTGAGTAAGACAGGATTTGACACCTTAGACACCTGCACATATAAATAACTTCAACCAGATGTGAAAATTGCACCTGAAGGCTATTTCTACATTGGTAGATGGTGTAGCAGAACAGCTGATGCTGAGGACCAGCACATTTTGTGGACTTAGGAGTAGCTGTAGTCCAGTCCCACGGCCAGACGAGCTCCAAGGGATGAAAGTCCATGAGATGTGCTCTGACATACGCCAGACTCCTGTCCTTTCCTCTGCAAGGAATCCACACCCCCAGACAGCCGTGCTAGACTCTGAAGCAGAAGTCTGGAGGACCAGGACATCAGATTCAAAATCACACTCCTGACCCAACCAAAACACCAGCACGGATGCAGACTGGAGATACGCTTTCAGGTTTGGACCCTACGGTTGCTCTGAAAACAAGTAGTGAGCGGCAGCAACAGAAAGCACGTTGAAGCATCCAAAAAGCATCCAAAAGCTGCCTCTTGCTGCCTGGCTGCTTGCCAGCCACGGGCTGGGCAAGGGCCCCGGTGTGCGGTTTGTGGCTGACACCTCAAATCTTGAAGCAGAAACCATGGTACAGAGGGTGGTTTCTGTTTCAGACCCCAATGATATCCAAGCTCTTTACTTTAGCAGTTATTAAAAGGAAACTAAAATCAGTCCGTAAGTGGTGGTATTGCTATTGATTTCAGGTACCTCAAGCAGCCCCTTGGTGAAGGTTAGTGATTTTGTAGTTTGTGGATAAAAAAGGTAATACATTCTAATATTTCCTCTTTTAAGGACTTGTAACATTTCACTCAACTCTATTTTGGGAACACAGACCAGAGTAATAATTGATCCAATCTTATTACTTTTTGGGGTCAGAGGCTCTGTTTCTCTATTTCCAGTTCTGGTTTAGGTATTGTATCCAGTAAAACATACCTAACATTTCTCACACAGAGTAAAATAAAACGTGCAACTCCTTATCTTCATTTCCTCATTTTTATTTTCTAACAAAGTCTGTGTTGCAGAATCATCCCTTAGAAAGGTTGTAACTGCATTCTCATTGAACTGCTTTTAATTCTACATATTTTGATATCATTAAAATTAACTACAATACAAAATATAGCTGGTATAATTTATAAAACAAGTTGCTTTAAAATGCTCTTCTTATCACAGAGCATTTCCTAGTAACGTATCATTTATCCAATGTACTGTTTTGAAATTACCCTTTGCAGTTAATTGTCCTTGTCTATACCCACAGTTCAAAACCTGGTTTACAGATGTACTCAGCACAGTTACATAATTTATAGGAAATAGACCATTTTTGAAATGCACAAAATTGCTTAATGGATTTGCTCTCTGAGGTGGACACAGGACAGAATTGAGTCCTGCCTTCAGCGGCTGCAGAGTGCACTTAAAAAGACAGAATTCATTAATAGGGACTATTACGATTTTCCCACAGAAATATAAGCAAAATACTTGTTTTCTTTCTAAATTTAAGGTAATACACAGTTAATTTAAGCCAAGAGGTTGAAAGCAGTGGATGCTCACTCCGAAACTCTGCACGACGGTGTGTTACAGAATGTGCCCAAACTGCGGATAACTGAAATCACCATTCATAAACTCAAGAAGATCTTCTCATTGCCTTCAGTTCAGAGAGCCAAGGAACAGCACCGGGTCCCTCAGAAAGGCTGGGACATGATGAACTGAATTTTTTCACTCTTCCATGAGCCATCAGTCACTGGATTTGAATGGTGAAGTACAAGCTCCTCTTATATTGTGGTTTATTCCCTCCAGAAAGTATAAAATCTTGGAAATGTTTAAGGGTTCTTGAATTTGACATTTCCCACACACACTTCCGAGTCTTGTTTGCCTCTTACAAATGGGCTAAGGAACCTACTTAATGAAAACAAAACCAACCAGATTCTCCAAAACAACGTGTCTTTTCTCATAACTACCGAGATTAATGCACTATACTTTGTCCCTATTAACTGTAGTTCACTGAGTAGAGAGCGGTAATTATTCATTCAAGTTTAATTTTACACAGCGCAACCAAATGAAAAAAACCTTTCAGAGTTGCAAAAGAAAATTTAACTGGTAGGTCTGAAACACCAGCTGCTCGGAGGCACGTATAGGCTGTACACTTCCAGGACAGGCACACACCTCCGGGTAAAGCCCGGGGCTGGGCTGGGAATACAGAGGCGCCGGGGGCTGATGCAGCCTGCAGGCTTTTCAAAGCCTCTCTCCAGAGATTTCTTGGGGCCCCAGCATGGTACCTCCCAAATCTGCACCGCCCTGAGTCCTGAGCAGTCTTAACACCCGCTCCCGAAGGGAGCTGAAGCTCTGGGAAGTCCTCTTGCCCCTGCTCGCACAGTACCCAAAGCAACGTTGGAAAAAGGAACGCCATAAATGAGAGTGGGAACTGCTTGCGTACGTTTTGCACTTGGTATAAGGAAAGGGGAGGGGAGAGTCAGGATTAGGATACTGCTGGATTAAAGCTGGCAGGAACATGCGTGTAAGGAATTGGGGACTGAAGGAACCATGGAAACCACGAGATGTGCAGGGTGTTGGTGACAGGCATAATTTTTGACGAAATAGCTACACTGGTATCATCCTAAATATGGACAAAAATTTGCTGGTGTATTATGTACATATGCCTGTATGTAAAATATACATATATGTTCAGGCATGTTTGTATATATATTTAGAGCCAATCATATGGTATGCAACTACATAATAGATAATTATATTTCTATACACTAGTCTATCTTTTATATTATGATAACTCTCCCATATCGAAGGTGGGGGGCAGATATTCTCCGCAGCCTTGCACCATGGACTGACTTGCCGATTTGTGAGACAGAAGCTCATGCCTGGACCTTTCAGGCAGAAAAAATCTTAAGGGCCTTATGAAACTCCCCAGAAGCTTGCAAAGGGAATGGAAAAGTCCTTGGACTCCGAGAGGAAACATTTTTGTTAAACAGTGCCTCAGAAGCCATATAAGGCAAAATTGATCCTTCTCCAGATGGGGACAGAAACTGAGCTAAGAAATATCCTCATAGACATGAGAACTTGATGGGGCCTTTGGGAGAAAGTTTGGGCAGGCAGTGAAAGAATAAATTCTTGGTGGAGAACAGCACTGAGGAAAAACACATAAAAGGGACCAAGACTTCCTCTTAAGGTGATAAGGTGTTTTTCTGTGCTATGCAGTCTTAGCTAATAGGCCAGCTACTCTTCCCCCCATGTTAGAACATTTCCAAAGTCCCATCAGTCACACTAGCATAAGCCAGATGTGAGAATAATGTAGGCTTTCCATCATGATATGCTCAAATCTTCTGTTGCTTATGAAAAGCAAAGGCTGGTTTTGTTGCAGAATCAGTAAAACTGTATCATGTAGAGAAAACATGTGGAGGTCACTGACAACATATCAAGTCCCTGCAGCCATAACTACATATACTGGTATGTATATTCATACAAATGCATCTGCCTGTGTCTATACATCTGCAGCGAAACCTCTGGCTGCAGGGCAGATGTACCTCAAACTGCTGTAGAAATCAAATGAGCAAGGAGGGAATCAGCTCCTGTTACCCAGAGCAGCAAACAGCTCTCTGATGGTTCAGCGAGCAGGTAAGCTCTGCAGCTCCTTGCCATGGGACATCAAGGCTGGCTGCATAGGTTTACAAAATGATGGGATGTATCCATGGAACAAAATCCATCTGTGGCTACTAAACACAAAAGATTTCCCTCTGAGTGAGGAAGACCTTGAAACACAATTCAATGGAGGGTTGGAGAATATTCTGGGGAAGTATTTCTGTTTGCTTCCTTCACCTTCCTACTTTCTCCTGCACATCCACTACTGGCCATTTTTGGAGGCAGGCTACCGGGCTGGCTGGATTTCTGGACTCAGCCGATACAGCTGTTTATGTCTGAAGAGGGGATCTGGAGAAGTTGGGGGTGATGTAGTGGTGAAAATTCATCAGCTGCCTCCTGCCATCTGGGACATCATTGTTTCCCATAAGCACAGCCCATGATGTGCACAGATGACTACTAGACTGTGAGAGAGGTCTCCTTGACCCTGTGAATGTTTTAGCCAAAACTTCAGCCTTTTCTGGGTGTCCTGGTTTCAGCTGGGATAGAGTTAATTGTCTTCCTAGTAGCTGGTACAGTGCTGTGTTTTGAGTTCAG
>JAVJGG010000040.1:14993861-15026522 GCA_035590195.1 Aviceda cuculoides | reverse complement strand
TCATTATTAGTTTCTTCTTTTCTGTTCTGTTAAACCGTTCTTATCTCAACCCACGAGTTTTACTTCTTTTCCTGATTTTCTCCCCCATCCCACTGCGGGGGGGGAGAGAGTGAGCAGCTGCGTGGAGCTTAGTTGCTGGCTGGGGTTAAACCACGACACTGGGGCATCCAGAAGGGCCCTAAGTCCCTTGAAAATCAGATCAGAGCTGAGCACTGACCAGTCGGATATCCAGCTCTACAGGACTGCACATTAACACGTGAAAGGCAGAATGATGGGATAAAACAGCATTTCTAGCATTTGAAAGATTGTTAAAATAGTAAAGAAACAGTAACAAGAGACTGTGCCAAAGATCCAAGTCCATGCTGGCAAAGGTACTCTGCATTATTTAACACAGTACAACCTTCCCCATCGGCACCTAGAAACAGAAAAGAAACTTACATTTCTTCCAGCATTCAGAACTGCTGCAAGAAGAGTAAGAGGTCTATATAGATATTCTCCCCTCATCTTTCTCAATTTTAGTCCAAGTCTCCTAGTACTTCATGTTTTTCTAGAAGCCCCAGCTCCTGGAGACTGGATATCTCCATTTTGATTTTATACAGAAATAAGTTTCTATCCTTCCTCACTGAGGAAATAAACTTGAAAGCATGACCATTCCCACCATCTTCAAAACTCATAAGGCAAATCAGATTGCCTCAAACTGTTAGTCTGATTTAAAAGAAATATATCACATGATTTTAAAATAATTTTCCTTTTCTTGTGCTGCCAAGACTTTTGAGTTCCTGGGTTTGGCAGAGAAGCATGCAGGTCTAATTCGAAAACATTTCAGTTCAGTGAAAGGAATCTTTCTGACATTGGAGGCTGCAGATCACATCTATAACACACCAGTTGGCACTAAATTAAGACTGATGCTTCTTATTATAGTTAACTATCATGCAGACAAGAGATGAAAATATTTTAAATTTACAAAATAATGTGAAAAATTGAGCATTCTCTTCAACTCTGTCAGCAAGTACTAATAACACTTTTGAACAAGCATCAATAGGACTAAATCTTACATGGTACTACGTATGCCAACCCAGACCTGCAAGTTATGACTTATTCCAAGGCGCGTGCTTAAGAAGAATTGCACACTGCAGAGCAGCACATCACACTGGTTCTCAGATCAGTAATCCTTCAAGTATTTTGCAAAATACTTTGAGGTTCAGTACTTAAAAAACAACCTGCATCACATTAATTATTGCAGTCCTGCTAGCTGAAAAAACCCCAACCCTCTCCTTTATGAATCATTTTCCTCTTAGTTAATTTAGAGCTTTAACTCATTGGAACAAAAGGGACCTTTCCTATAGATTAAATAGGACACAGGCTGTTCCGTAAATTGCTACCAGGTGCATGTTACTAACCTGCGGAAACTCTCACAATTAGTCTGCCTTGGTTAACTTCACATGAAAACCAAAAAAAAAGCTCAGTATAAAATATCAAGAGCTGATTTGACATAGGGTCAAATTCTGCCACCTTCATTCCACTTAAGAAGAAACCCAAGCTGCAACTAAACTACTTAAAATCACAGAATTATCTACCAATACCATTAGATGGAATTGGACTGACAGTTTTTCATGTCATACAGTGCATTACACACAGACAGTCTTGTCCTGCACAAAGCACAGGCCTGGCTGTGTAACACCAAAGAAATTCAAAGTGTTGACGCACGGATGCCGAACACCAAATTATTAATGCCCACGGATGAGAGCTATGGAGCACCTGGGTCTCCTGATCACCTAAATGGGAGCTGCTACTTGCTCCGCCTCTAAAGAAATTTGCTGTGTGTGATTTGGTAGGAAACTTAATCTTTTGACCTCCAAACGCATGTTAAGATTAAGAGTAGAAAAAGACTCATCCCTATTTGCCACTGTAATACCAAATTCAAGAAGACATGCCACTTGCGTTCTTGCTTTCCTCAACTCCTCTGATACAGTGTATCTCCTTCCTGGACCAAATATTTGGAAATAATTCATGAAGCAGACCTTTAATAAGTGAAACTCCAGCTTGCCTAAAAACAATAAATCCAACAAACAACAGGTTGCTCTGGGACTATATGCAGAACATGCTGAGAATTAACATGCAACAGATAAAAGCAAATAACAACTTAATTGAATACATATGGGATCGGGACCCTAAGTGCGGCTGAAACATGAGCTATTAAATCTATATTCATTCTGGCTTGACTATCGAAATTGAATTCATTCAGCAGCAGCCCCCACTAGGATTTCACTGCTCAATATATTTTTATCGCTATGCAGTTTGAGCAGTATTTTTGATCAATTCCTACAATCAACATTTCAACATGGTGGATCATTATTTTTCTGCTGGCAAAATGACTTCTTTAAACCTTGTTAATCAATCTGCCTGGTTTAAGTTACTGTACAACTTGCGCAGTCAGCTGTGCAAATAGCAGGAGCTGGAAAGCAGCTTCTAGAGACACTTGGTGGCATCACCACTTACGTGGAACTCCTCGCCAGGAGCAAATTCAGGTTAATTGCAGCAGGGTGGATCGTTAGGTGCCCTCTGCTAGCAGATGCCTCGTTTCATTAGCCTGGGGGACTTCAAACCCCCGGTCCTTCCTGAGACTTCTCCGCTGATAACACCTCCCCATGCAGTGGCAGTTAAATTGTTTACTCCTGCTTGAGATGGTGGAAAATTACTGATGTGCCTTCTCAGGGTCACCTCGCTGGCTAGGAAAGTTTTGATAATTAGAGACAAGACTGTTTGCCCTTCTCCATTATCCTGGCAACTGCAGATGAGTTATGTTAAAATGACTGGATCTTGTTTTCTCCAGCGAAGCAACACCCCATCGCACCAGCTCTGCATGTGGTGCGCTTTCTGCTGCAGCAGCAGTCAGTATCTGCAAAAGGTGGGAGACTGTCCTCAAGACATGGGAGATAACTAATGAGGGGAATGTAATGGGGCACCTGGGTACCTTCATTAATGAGTCCTATAAACCGCAGATCTACAATTGGATTCATTCTCTTACCGTACTGATTTTTGTAATGCTGATTACTGCAGCAGCTGGGCATTTAACTACACACAAATGAGAACAAAACCAAACCAGGGGAGAACAAAATGTCACAGTGCTGCAAGATGCCCTGTCAATCACTGGGTTTCACCTGCTTTCGAGCACAAGAAATGCCAAAGCTGGGGCCGTTGAGCCTGGAAAACTGCTGCTGAACAAAAGGATGGTTGTCTCCACAGTGGGGCCTGCAGAAAGCACCCGGTCGGGACACCAAGCCTCCCGAGGGCACCGTCTCAGCAGGCAGGGAGGCTGGATGTGCCAACTCACAGTGGCTGCGAGGGAAGGGAAGGTGGTGAGGGAAGATGGAGAAGGGGAAAAAGCAGCAACATCGCAGAGTGATTCATGCCAGGACCCAAGGGAGGATGAAGCCCTGCACTTTGCACAGAAGCATGAATGTAAGAGATGGAAGATGCATGTTCTTAACCCATTTTGGTGTTCCTACGCAATTCACTTTTCTAGGATATTCCGCTTTTAAGAATACACCAAAACTTCCATCTGTGGGTGAGCATGGTAAAGAGAAAAAAAAAAAAAGACACACCTCTCTCTCTCTCTCTCTTTAAGCAAGGCAAATAACACTACCATATTAATTAACACTACACTATTAAAACAGCAACTGCAAAGTACCAGTTCCAAAGCAAACTTAGGAAACGGGTGGCTTTGCAAGGAGCAGAGGCTGGCAGACAGCATGTCCTGCCACACTCCTGCTCCCATAGAGGAAATTAATGAGGTCAAGTTTCCAAAGGATACTTATCACATTTCCACTCTAGGTTACTGCTGGGGGATGGAGAAGGTGGACAGACTGGTAGTACAACCCCTTAAGTTGACTTTACCTAGGAAACCCAGTGTGATGGCTAGTGCTTGGAGTATTTAAAGCAGGCTACACAGGTTTTCACGTTAGGCAGACGTTTTTAAACCTGGTATCCCCCTTAGGCAGATTCCCTTTCCTTGTGCTTGAACTTCTCAAGGCAGAATAGATAGATAAAAATTATGTTCTTCACCATCTGATCTGCAGTCACTATTTCAGGTGCCACAGCTGCCACTATAAATGTCTTTGCAACTACATCTGGGAGACTTTCCTCCACAAGTAAGTTTTTAGGATACAACATCTCATAATTACACAGTTCACTATTCTGTTAAATAATCTGTCAGAGCATGAAAAAACTCTTCAGTGTGCTCTATGACTAGAGGAAGCAGTTTATCTTGCTTTAAGTTAATTTACATGTTCTGCCAATCCCTGTAGTACACAATGAACACAGCTCTGAGTCATGGGATCGCTTGTCAGCGGCCATGGCAAAATCAAAGCCACTTCTGGTAATTAAAGGTAATTCACTTTAACTAGATACAGTTAAAGGTCTCTCCAGCCAAATGGAGACTAACGTAGATACTAGATTTACCATATCTACAAGGTAGAAACAAAAAGTTCTTACTGTCATTCCAAACACACAATATGCATTAGTAAATGCAATAAAGTTTTGTATGTAATCCATTTAGCGATGGCTTCTAGTTCAGTAAATTACATATTTATTGTTTGTTTTCATTGTAATACCCAGAAAACTTATTTGTTTAAATGCTGCTACTTACTCTTAAAGCTTTTGTTTTTTAAACAGCTGTAAGCAAATATAAGATATCATCACTGAGATTAATAATAAAAATAAAATGGTCCAGTGAGCTGAAAGACAAGGAATATTTTATTATGGAAATTGCAGATTTAGTAGCTTTCACCACAATGACTTCACATCTGAATATGCAAATAGATTCATTCTTACATTAAATCTCTCTTTTTAAAAACCTTAGAATATACTAGCATACGGAAAGCTGCAGCAGGTATTTCAAAAGAGCACGGATGTGCATTTTCCCCAGTTCATCCTCTCCAGCTGGGAGGACCCGGGTTCTGCCCCCAGGGAGCCATCCCCATGCAGTCCTACCCGCACACCTGCACGCTGCCCAGTCCCACCCCAGTGCAGGACACAGGCTTGTACAGCAACACATCAGGAGTTAACTTCGGCTACATGCTTGTCCTCATTTCTCCTCTCCTCCCCCTTGCTGCCAGCTGGGAAGGAGCTGAAGCCTTGATCCATGACCAGTATTGACTCCCCATGTCTGCCCTCTTCCCACATGCCAGCGCAACTCCCAAGCGTAACCCTCATCTCCCAGTGATTGTCCCCATGAGATACAAGAGGGGCCCATGGAGCCCCTCTTGGAGGGAAGAAGCAGTGCAGAGCTTCTGCGGGGTGTGAAAGGTCCCCTAGGACAAAGCCACCCACTCAATTTGCCCTCAGGGAGCCACAGCTCCAGTTTAAGAGAGGGCGGAGAGCTAATATTCAACAGGAGACGAGTTCTACAATAAACGGCTGTATTTTAAACAGGCAAGACAAACTCTAGGTGGTTTTCATGCAGAGCCACCGTTTCTTCCTCTACATTGCTCTGCCTCTGAGGATGACTCCTGCCTCAACACTAGTGCTGACCACTCGGTTCCACCATCTGCTACACCTTTCCCGATCCCACACAAGCTAGTGAGGAGTCTGCATTAGGCTCTTTCCCACCCACTGCTGGCAAACCAGACACCACAGTGGGGGGACAGCATGATTAACCTGGAGCTCCCCCATTACTCAGACTTCTCACGACTGTGGCTGGATAGATGGTGCATCACTATCTCTTTGCATAGTCCAATCAGACTATTTATCTTCTTCAAAGCCAGTTCACTACAAGCAACGGTTTTGCTTCCTTGTCGAGACTGTTTGCAGGTGTTATTCTGGGCTAGAATACAGACAAATGAAAATCCCAGTGTGAAGATTAAGGTGGAAATCCTCCTGAGAGACTAATATAAAACAATGTGCATTTCCTCTACCAGGCTATTTAAAAGATGTCAAGCACACACATGCCATTCTCTTCTGCTCAGAGACACTGTAACTGTGATTGGTGAGCCATACTGGGCAGAAAGAGCATTCCCAAAGGCATAAAAGATGAAGGCTTTGCTTTTAGAGTAGTATCTCTGGAGACACGACATCTCCAACTCATGACAACCGCTAGCCTCCTGCAGTCCCGGCTGATGTTAGGCAAGGCTAGTTAATATTCAAAGCTAAGCAGAAGGCAAATATATCCAAACCACTAGCATTTCAATAGAGATCACAGTACCTAAAATAGCCACCACCTCGTCGTCCTGGATGACTTCTAGGGATCCCGAGACCACAAAGCAAAGAGCATCAACGCTTTCTCCAGCATGATAGATGAGGTCCCCCGGGGCGCAATGGATCGTCTGAAACTCCACAGCCAGGGCTCGCAGGCAGCCGTCGCTAGCCAGCCGGAAGGCAGGGTGCTCGTTAAAAACTTTCCGGTTTAGATGCACGCAAATATCTGCTCTCATGTCCTTTGGGCAAATTGAGAGAACCTGAATAAAAGAAAGATTAAAAATAATCAGCTGGGAATATGACAGGGGCCAGCGCACGCTTTACGAATTAACTGAATGGATGAACCCGGGTGGATCTTAAGATCCATCCATCCAGTTATTTCATAAAGCTTCTGGCGGGAATTTTATCTTGAATTGGGGTAGTCTTTTTCTACCCATCTACTGCTTTCACTGCAGCTGAAAGGGTGATGTGGAAGAAGGGGCTATTCTGTTACACCGTTCTCATCCCTAACAGTTTGCACACTCATTTTCCAGAACTGCAGGTGGCACTACTAGGTTCCTGTCTGTGGATGTCCCTCCAGACTTGGTGCCCAGACTATCCTCCCGCTGCTACGCTCAATCCCTGCAGGAGCACAGAACGGAGGCTCAGAGCTGAAAGAGCTTGAAGACATGCAAAGACGGACCATTCACAATAGAAAACACCACATTTTGCTCACATCCAGAAAACCTAGTCTTCAAAAGTCTTGATGTAGATGACCACTTACCAACGCGTATCCAAACACACCTAGGGTTTTGTTTCAGTGCCGTACAGACATATAATAAGTAACCTGCCCCGGAGGGCTTACAGACTAGAAAATCCAAAGAGCTTGAGATTAGAGCAAAAAGAAAGTATTATGAAACCTTACGAAATGTAAAGTAAAGGTGAGTGAAAAACTGTCCTGTGAACATGAAGATGTCTTCATAGCAGACCAATTAAATAAGACCTTCAATTAATTTCTTACCTTAAATAGCTTTCCCTACTGAAATAATAACACAAATACACCTGAAGAAAGTGAAAACCTGTGGGCCTTGTTAGGTTTGTAAACTGTCTTTAATATTTGCACATCCTCCTAAACACACTAATGTCCTTACAACCCTAAAATACATGGTAGCTAATTGCACTGAGAAATATATAAAACCTTTTAAAGTTTAAATATAAAAGAGCACGAGATTAAGAGCACTCTGGAAGTCTCCTATAAAGAAGACTGCAGATCAATAGTACTGATTAATTTCTCATTGTATGGAATTAATCTGGCAGCTTGCTCTGCAGACAGGGACATTGGGTCAATGTGTTGACTGCCATTGAATATTAGCAAACAGAGGGAGACTGGTAACCCTGACTAAGGTTTGAGGCAAATGGTCATGTTAATATTGAAGTAAAGCCACGATTTTCATTTCTGTTTAATGCAGAAGAGGTATAAAACATATTATTGTAAAGTATTACTCAAGGTCCTAAAGCATAGAATGGGGAAATAGTAAACAATTTCTAGTTTAATAATAACATTTAGTCCCTTTCTTATTTCAAGAGATCAAAGTTCTTTTGCAGTCAAAGATATAATGAATGCAAAAAGGTGAAGTAGACGTTATTCTCCTATCCCCTGTACCATGACAGTCTGAGTCAAGGAAGGGGCTATGCAACCATCTGCACTAACCTCTTGCACTCATGATTTTCATATCAATCCCAGAAAACCTGGTAAAATTATAGCCTAGAAGGTCTTGATTTAATGTTTTCAAATGATGTAGGGTAGTTGTTCCAATGGAGAGCTACTCTCTCTTTTAAAACACGTGCTGTTTCTGAAATGATATTTTTTTACTTTTCAGACAACAGCCAGTGGATCTCATCATGCTGCTCAAATATAAGACCTGCAATCATTGGAAATCTCTTCCACATGGAGGTGTTTATCAAATATGATCAGGTCATCACTCGATCTCATCTTGAATAAGCAAGAGAGATGATGCTTCTTGTGCCTAACACTATGAAGCACAGTATCTCCCCACAGCATGAGGTTTTCTCACAACCACCTTCTCAGATCTACCAGATAATTAGTTTTTCTTTGCTTGAACGCAGAATAATCATTTGGCTTAATGCTATTTTTCTGTAAAAAAAATGTTGTACGGAACACATTAAAATACCCTGCATAAGTTTGTTTTATCATAAAAATTAATAAGAAACACATTTGACAAGACATATTCTCCATAAACCATCATCTGTATTAGCAATAATGTCTTGTCTGAGTCACTGTTGATCATATTCCATATCACATTTCCATAATTTTATTAGGGGCAAATGTCAATTTTACAAACTTATACTTACCTGAGTCATTCCATTTACCATTAGAAATATGGGCACACCTTAGTTCTTCCAGTAAAAAACAAAAATTATTTTTGAGAGTGATTGTTTCACCTCAGCCCTACTTCTGGATCAAACAGAAAGCTCGTTTTTATTACAACAAAATAGAAACATGACATCTTTCTTCTTCTCAATAGCAATTCAATGAAACATTCTGCTTTCTTTTGTATCATGATGGATGATTTTTAACATTTTTATCTACTCTTGGGCCTAAATAATGCTTAGAAGTTTTTTACGTCCCTTTAATAACTTTCAGTAATGTAAGTGCTTCTGACTTAATAAGGCCATGAGCTATGAATTCTCAAACACTGCTCTTAAGAAAAATGTGTGTATTCATGCATGACTGATTTCCAAATTTTATCTTTTAAGCTTCCAAACTGCAGGAAAAATTGGTTAAAGTATTGCAGAGGTTGTTACTGTAAGATTCAGAGATGTTCCAGGACCCTTTGTTTTTTGGAGTGTAAATTAATTGTGTCCCTCAAGAATAAAAGCCACTTGGATGCAAAGCAGCATATTGTTTCCTCACAAATACAGAGTTAAATAGAGTATTAAAATGAATACTCAAAGCATTACTCTTTTTATAGACACAACAAACGTATCCATGATCACACACTGTAATATGAAGAGACAGAAAAAATTCCATTGCACAGAAAAGCCAGTCTTAGAAAGCATAATTCAGGAATTTTCTGATGGTATGATAAAGTGATTCTCCTAATAACATATTACTGTATAGAGATATACAGAGATATCACTTATCAACTAGTATAGCAGTAAATGAGTTATGATCCAAGATTTAGCCAGGAACAAATATTCTTTTTTTCAGTTTTTTGTCTGCTACACTGCAAGTACTGAGAACAGAGAAAGAAACAGATGAAAAATAAAAGAAATACTTAATATTAAAAGATTTGGCAAAGGAGCTTTGATAAGGATAAATGTAGATATACGTAGGAGAAAAAAAGAGCAAAGATAGACAATCTCAATATTCAGCTATGTGTTTACTGTATGCTGCAAGCACAGAACTTCATGAGCTCCAACCTGACTTTGCAGCACTTCTTTTTGAGTTTATAAATACCAATGTCATGAATTCAGAGGAGTCTCACAGATGCCACCAGTTTCTCTGTTAGTTGTAATGTAGAAAGAGGTCGTTGGTGACACAGATTACAGTATGTAGTAATTTTCCTGCTTTCAATGAAGACACATAATGTGATATAGGATCACACAGAAGCATTTGGAAGCTAATGATAAATAGTCCAAAGATTCTAAGAGCAGAAAATGAGAAAATGAGCACTTCAAATTCAGATAAATATTCTTCTGAAAATGATCCCTTATTGATGATACAAGACTTTGACATTCTTATTGTGAAATGCTCTTACTGAGATCTCAGCATTTTTAAGGCGACATGCAACTAAACCAATAAAACTAGTGGCAACATGGTTGTACATGATTCCATATGATGTACAAATGCACACACATGGGTGTAAAAGAGAAACTCAATTTAAGGGAGAGGATATCCTGTAATGCTTAATCTATTGTTTCGCTGTTAGGGAAATGCCTCCAACACTTCATGTTAGTAGAACCAAAGTTCAGCTGGGAAATTTATTCTAGCCCGTGTATTCTTTCAGCGGCGTATCAAAAACCACCAAGACAAATTTCTGAAGGGGAAATTTCCTTAGAGATTTCAAGACATTTCTCAGTGAAACCTGTAGTTTATAAGCAAGGCAGGATATTAAGGTTGCTGACTTTACTAACTGATGGTTTTGGAGCACACGACTTGGAGCAGGCAGTCTGCAGGGACCAGATGCTAGTGCTGCTACAGAAGTTGCTTCGTAATAAATCTGTAGCCACAGACTTCACAGTCAGCTTTCCCATATGCATCCAAGCAGCATGGAAGAACAGAACCTGCTACATTTCAATGCAAAATCAGAGGAGAAAGTCGAATTTTACCCAGAGGAAAATCTTCGCTGGCTGTAAAAGCTGTGTTTCTACCAGAAAAGGAGCAAGGCTCCATGCCACACATGAACAGTACACATGGAGCCACAAAGACCTGAGCCACTGCAAAGCTGAGAGAGGAGAAAGTAAAGCACAGAATAACATTTATCACTCCCCTTCTCCGCAGAGAAAATTAAACCTCCTCAAAGTCAGTACAAGACAATTGCTGAGCTCTGCCATCATCACCTGGCACCCAGCTGATACAAACCCCAACACAACGACACCCAATGCAGAGATTCAACACCGCTGTCATCTCTAGAGCACCCTATGGCATACGTTAAATGCTGGCACTGAGTGAAAAGCTTGCAGTTGCTGCTAGAGATTGGGAAAGGCAGTAACCAGCTCTGGAAGACTTGCAGGGAATTGGCACAAAACGTCTCACTATCTTTTCAGCTCAAGATCTGTAAAGGGGGAATAAAATTCCCAAGGAGGTTCCACCTGATTTTTTTCCTCTCCCATCCGTTTCCTCAGCATGCTCAGGCAGTTTAAGATAAGTCCCTTAAACAGCTCAAAGAACTCGATGGGGAGCAGAGATTATTAAAAACTCAAATAAAAGGAAATGAAACTAAACAAAACCTACAGATTAAGAGTGTGTCCAAACAATATCTTTTAGGATGGGTTTAATTATTTTTTAAAAAAACTTCCCCAGCTGGAAAACACTACAGGATGGCTTAGCAAATATTACAGAATCTGTTAAGACTTGTTAACAAAAAGGGCAGAGGCCAGTGAATCATGAATGCTATCTATTTGCAATTCTCTTTCAGCACACAGGATTCTCACTTTCTCGGGGTTGTAGCTAAGGGATATATTGACTGATATTCAAGCGAAGAGCTTAGACAGTCTTAGCAGTGGAATAATGAGGACTGTTTCCTAAATGAATAACCATAACAAATATTGGAGATACTAAAAAATGTCAGCTTTGACAGCAAATAAAATAAACTCCTCCAACTTCTAACCAGTTACAGGCTACAGATAGCTCTCTATTTTGTGGAGAAAGGCCACTCTGGGTTTTCAGACATATTCAGCAGACATAATCAAGGTCAGTTCTTTCCAAAAAACCACAATACCCTCTAGGCACCTGACCAAGTTATTCAGATTTTTAGAAGGATTTGGCTCATTTGAATGTTGAATGCTTTTGCAGACCTGGCTAAAAGTGTTACATTCGGCACTGGACAGAGGCCAAAGAGACAAAGGTAAGAAAACAGCTGATTGGCAAATCACAGAGCATTTTCCTGTAATCATCAGGTAATTTTGTAAGTAACTCAAAGGTGATGTACGGAACTGAGCAGTTATTAACCCTGCATGCATTAGGGTAATCTTTAATACATCACTGAAAATCTTGGCACTAAGAATTGAATTTCAGCAGCAACGGTATGCTCTGTTTTAACTGCATTAAAATCCAAGGTCACTTGTATTTAAATGCTCAGAAATTGAGAACTGAAATTCAAGTCTAATAAGTTGAGTTTAGTTTGTTATTAATAATACAGGAGCTGAACCAGTGATCAAAACGGTTAGATTTAGTGGTATAGCAACAAAATTAACTGGTTTATAACTGAGTAACAAGTGTTAGAGACATTAAAAAATCCATAGAAATCGGCTCTAGATTACATTAAATTCAGCATTGCCAACACAGATAGAATCTAGCTAAGGGTCTGAAAAATGGGGGGAGATGAGAGGCATCACCATGTGTTTTAAGGAATCAAGTGGTTCACCAGCACAGAACCTGCTGGTTTGCCTAATGCACCGAAAAGTGTGTCACACTAGTAACATTCACTGATGACCCGAAGTAGCAGATCCCAGGTAGCCTAAGGGTTGTACAGTTAAAGGTTTTAGTGTTTTTGGTTTTGTTATAATATCTATCCCAAGCACAATCATTACATGACCTTCTAATGGGGCAAAGGATAGCAGACTACGGGGAATTCTATCATTAAAAAATCAACTTTTTAGATGAAAGAAAGAAAAATAAACATCAGAAAGAATATGGCATACATCAAAGAATCTCTCAAGTCACAACATTTTTTGGACTGACAACTTCTGGCACAAAGGTCACCCTTGGAAGAATGAAGACGATCAACGGATTTTTTTTTACTTTGTGCTTTTTCTGGAGGTGCCTGTATTTTCTAACATGCAGCATTGTGTAAAGACATTCAAGGGTGAAAGCATTAAGAAAACAGATCTGTGGAAGACCTTCCCCTAGATGTGATCTCTCGAACTGACAGCCCCCTGTCAGTTCCATCCCCTTGGTGGCAGTGCTCAGGAAAATGCCCGACCCATTCACTCGGGTACTTATTCCCCCAAGAAATAAGCTCATGAGCTGCTCCATAGTCCTGGCATTTCCTCAAGCATGACAGGTTCATAGTTTAATCTGTACCAATCCCAAGATGAACACATCCAAGAAGCAGAGAGAATTGTGGATAACCTTTCCTGGCTCTGCACAGTGCATACAGGAGGTAAATAATCCATACCATCCACAAAGGTGAAACAGAAAGCCCCACTGGTGCACAGGCCCCGCACTCGGACCCGTGTGAAGGACAGTGAGACCCTGACCGTCTCTCCTGCATCCCGCTCTCCAAAGAACCGTGGATTGCAACTGTACCTGGTCCTAGCTCAGCTCTGTGAGGTGAGGGAAGACTTCTTGTTCACCTCGTCCCGATCTGCAAGGAACGACCAACAACCCCGCCTCTACAACGAAACAAAAATACTTGTCCAAACGATTTTTACCTTCCCTCTTCAGCAGGGAATTGTATGTAGCTGTCACACCTAATTTTGTAGAAGTTCTCTTTGGCCACGAAGCTTGGAAGCCTTCTACCCCGGTCATCCACGAGGAAATCCAGTCAGCACTTACAGACATCTCTATGGGATGGGGCACCATAGGAATAGCAGCCTGATTCCCCTATTCATCTCAGGGTATCACTAATTATTACTACAACTCTTGAAGATCTTATTAACAGCAAACATGACTAAACTGCACTGTCCTTCTGTAGATTAATGTTTACTAAAGTTACAACCTGTGTCTATTTACCATAAACCCATCTCTCCTGTATGAAAGCCTAGTGGGCCAGCAGTGAATAGTTTTAATACTGTGTTATTTTCCCATGATTTCCATTTCAGTCATTGCAATGTGGAATTGGCTCTCATTATTCAAATCGCCATTGATGCTTAGGTTGAGACTAAACAGATGCCTTTTTTCTCTTTCAGCCTATGGCTTTTCTGAAAGAATCAACTGTTAAAACATGATAGACATTTATTTAATTGCTTTCTGAGCAAATCCTAAGCCATACAACAGCACAGAGGTCAAGAAGAGAAAATCTTTGGGTTTTACTGACATTTCAGAACGTTATCATTAGATGAGACCTTGAGACATCTTGTCTCATGTTAGTTAATGGTTGTTCTGCTTTCATGTATAATGACCTATTTCTTATAGAAGAGCTAGTATCTATAAATTTTTAATTTGCTGCCTAGAGATTTCAATAAAAACTAAGATATTTGAATTCAGTGTGTGTTTCATATATCTAATTATTACTGTAAAGATTTTTTTCAGCTGCTTAAAAATGGTCATATACAGAGAATGTATTGCCTGGTTTTTACCTCTCAAAAAAACAGGTTCTGCTGGATGAGAGATACTGTTTAGTATACAAAGGCTTCTTAGGTTTGTCATGTTTTTAGCTCTGCTCATTATTAGATGAATAACCCCGAAAACTGTAGCATTAAAGAAAAAAAAAAACCTCCACCTTGTTTGAGCTACTGTTAGACCAGGAGGTAACAGTCCATGTGCATGTATTACATACATCATCCCAGCTGTCAGAGGAGGGCTCTCATGTTTAAGTGATTTAAGATTATGGATCAGAGGCCACTTGCTTCCCCTTAAGTAATAATAATAAATATGCTAATGCTTTTAGTGTCATTTTTAATTCCTTATTTGTGAACACTCAGAGACAGGCTGAAGTGCTGTGGTTTGAAGACAGGATTTGAAGATGAGCTATTCCCAAGGAGAACAGGGAAGCCAAAATTGTATGCTTCAGGCACCGTCACTTCAGTATGGGAGAACAAGCCCTCTTCCACATACAAGGACAACAGACTGGGCCTTTAAGACAAAGTTTTGTTTGGGACAGCTTGCTCTCACACGCAGCAAGGACAGGATCTTCATTTAACTTCCTCCATGCTGACTTCCACTTTGCCTTCAGTTCCCATCTAAGGACTCATTCTTACCAGTTTTAGGCAAGACCTTTGGGACTAAACACTGAATGTGTCATTCAAGGATAGGTATCTGATATCTGACACAACAAAACTACACATGTTAAGTGGTAGTAATTCCAATCAAGTTATTAACTTATATTTTAATTTCAAGCATATTAATTTAAAATATTTAGTTATCAAAGAAACACGTGCACATGTGTTTATTTTTACTCCGTCAAATTGCTAGGGTTGTTCATCACCATAGGAACCTACTGTAACACTCATACAAGAAATTTCATTCTTTGTTAGTACATTGACCTTCTTGTTCTTTGAATTTAGATTTCAAAACAAAGCCATTTCAACATGCTGAGTGACTGAATGAAATGTATTATAAATTTGTGGCAAATGATGTTGCAAAACACATTCCAGTGTGACAATGCAGATATATTTGGAACAGTTTAGGATGTAATACTGTATGTTAGGTTGAAAAACATCCTTCGATGATGGAAACTGTCTGAGCTGTCTGATGGAAACTGAAAAGTCGAGAAATACCTCACTAATTATCATGTGTCATGAGCACACGTGTTTTGCAAGATAATAAGAAGCTTACTGAAAAGTTCATAAAAATTAAGGAGAATGGGAAATCATGTGATGCAAAGATATCCAGACAACAGACTGGTCAGAATCTCATTACTGGAGCTTTGAAAACTAGACTGGAAGAAACCCCTAAGGTCACATCCAGGCTGTCAGACAAAGCAGTGCAGAGAAGCAATTCAAGACCTGGGGCAGTAATCCCCTATTCCAACCCAGGCTGGAGCACTATCTGGATTTAGCAGCTCAGCTGCAGGTGCAGGGTAGTCCCGTTAGCCCCCCTGTGTCTGCGGTAGTAAATCTGACTCGACTCTGTGTACCTTGGAGCTCCCTACAGTGCGCTCCCATCCACTTGCTGCTCTAGGTTTAGTACAGATGGACGCAATTTAAATGCAGAGGGTCTTGAAGGGGTAATGAAGGAACTAATGCAAGAGAAAGGATCCACCCTACATGACTAGTCTCTGGGACTATACCACTGTTTCTGTAATTTTTCAGCTGGGATTTACAACATTTTCTCATTTGTTTTGGTGAAGCACATCATAACACCTTCCTGACTGAAGATAAAGGTAGGAAGGCTGCCTGGCTAGGACACAGCTTTCCACCCTTTTGCTAAAACAAGCTAAGGTCCTGCAGCTGAAAGCAAACTGCCTGATCCTTACACTCATACAGACCCAGGGATGCTCAGTGCGGGCACTACAGGCCGCTGGTGCTGTTGCTTTTGCAGACTTGCAGGCTGTAAGGGATACAAAACACCAAAATATTCAAACCGGTGCTCAAGTTCTTACGTTTATCTTGTCTCTGTTCTTCTGCAACATGGGCTTTTCTGGGAAGTTCGATTAGATGCAACTACTGATGTCCAGATGCAGAGGTTCCTGAAATCCTTCCACTGTTTTAAATACGTTTTGGATCCAGGCCTAAGTTTAGGCAAGTCTTTACCAAGGGAAAATTGTTAAAAACCTAAGTCACAGATTTTACAGCCATATTAATTATCTAGCTAAGCAGCCACTACTATCTTACAGACCAGAGAACACTGCTTACCATGAGTTGAAGATTATGGCTCTAACTGCATTTTTATAATCTATAAAACCTGACATGCGGAAACTATGGAAGGAAATTTCAGTAATTAAAGCAGAGGTTCTCCTAATTAACTGCAAAGCATCATTAAAATCTAATGAAACTGTAGTGGAATAATACAGTATTCTGGCTTAACTGCAAGGAGATAAATGCAAATGAAAGTTGAATTTTCACATGGTTTTGAGTTTACACAATAGGACTGAATGCATTTACAGTAATTTACAATATAAAAGCTCACTTTTAAGACTGTATGAATCAGCATTGGGAAGTTAGGGTATTAGTGTATAAGAAGTTAACATATTAAAGAATGTGGCATATTGAAGCATGAGAATCAAAGAAATCAAAATCCTTGTTACTTAAAATAGTTGTCTTATGATGGTAAACCAAATTTCACAGCAGATGATTAATAAGATAACTGCTGTTGCATCAGCATGATGTAAGACTACATTTTTCAGGATAGCAACTTCATCTTGGCATATCTGAACAAGCTGCATCATTATCCCATATTACGCAACAGATTCAACTGAAGCAAGAACTTCAAAGATCTGCAAGCACTAGACATTTTAAGATATTAATCTGCCATGATGCTTCTTTACCCTCCCTCGGACACTTGCCTTTTAAGTTCTCGGGAGGGAAATCTTCATGGAAACCGGAGCTTGAATGCCTAATTTCAGTTGATGTGTATCAGGTCCACAGAAGCCACAGGAGCATTGCCGACCTCCATTGACCAAAAATCTAGATCTAAAACTCTTGTATCTTGCCTACATTCACGGTATTGCAGGTGGAAACCCTCCCTTCTAACTTCATCTCTCTAAAATATCCAAGGCTAGACAGACTCGCTGCACATACCATGGAGAAAGAGAGGCCCTGAGCACAATTCACTTGGTCTGTCCTGGCACACGATGATCACTCTCCGAAGATGACCTTCTCCTTTAATCAGCTTTTGAAGAAACCTAAATGACCAGTCCTTCCTGAGGGCTAAAGTCCTGTAGGACTTCTACTCTGCATGGCTGCCAGCAGTGCCGCATTTTCTGTATCTCCCTACCAAAGGCCTTAAGTTCTAGCTGAGAGATTTTAGCTCAAGGAGATCAATCTCTACTGCCATTAAATCCTATACTAATTATGCTGATGGATATGTTGATGTCCTGGGCATCAGCAAAAGGTCCAAGCCAATCAAACTCATTTCACTGCAACTCACAGATGCCAATACTTTTCAGAATAATACCGATGTAGGTTAGACACCAAATTATGTTCTCGGACTAATTTGAAGACCAATTTCCCGTTGATTTCCATAGTGACGTACATTAAAATTATTTAGAATTTAGGCAAAGTAAGACTGGAAAGCAGAAAACATTTACCATAATTAAAAAAAAGGCATATTTCCAAAGCAGCAAAACAGTCCTTTTTTAAAACATCCAGTTTTTGATCCAAACACAAACATAATAATGGAGTAGCATGCAGTTAAGAATTTGTTAGTAAGTTATATGCTGTTACACAGTCCTGTTTCTAAGAAAGTACACAATGGACACAAGCTCTTGCTATCTAAATTGTTACCTCATGTACTCATACCTTCTCTGTGTCAATTCCTTTAGACATGGACCAGGTTGAGACAATATAATCCATGACTCTTTCACTAAGGCCTTTTGGGACTTGATATAACTTTAGGAAATCCCTCACATTGTTCAGCATCTCATGGTATCGGTTGGTGTTGGCATACATTTGCTGGAAAATGGTGGTGACGTTTCCAAAAATAGTTGCATAAAGAAGAGCTGAAAAAAACCAAAGGTAATTAAAGATAAATATGTGTGCTCCAGTAAATGCTACTCATAATCCAAGGATAACATCAAAGAATTTTATGCATGGTTACAAATTACTGCAAAAACATGGGTGTAAACTGAAAATTTCTACCTATGCACACACTCTCACACACACGTACGTTTACAGAGTTATTTATTGAATTTACCCATACAGGTCATATAGCCACTCAGTGTGCATTAATTTACAAAATCAGTCATACAGATAATGTCCATGCATGAAGTTATTTAAAAACAGCCGGTGCATTTTAACTCTATACCTTATACTAATCCAAACTAATTTTCAAATGTGGCTTCAGCCTGCCAGTAAACCTTGAAGGCACTATCCAAAGAATCTTGTGGATCTCCCATAAGATCAGCTCAGCTAGCACATGCTATGAGTAGAGAATGGCCCAGTCCCAAAGATGAAATAAAATGGAGAAGAAAGGAACCTGGGAAGACTGGCAAGGAGATATCTATACAAACGGGGTCCTGTGTCAATGGGCAAGATGTGCACAAGAAAGAATCAGAGCGGCAATTCACAGACCAATTTCACAGCCAGCCCCATCAGATGACTTGGGTATGTCATGTCAACTCTAGATGCCAGTCACTAATGATTCCAAAGACAGAACAATTAGATTAGCGAGCAATAGAAAGTGCCATTGCTGAGGGCATGTGACTAGGGCAGGAGGAGGACATGGTAGAGTAGGAAGCACTACCTCAAACTCACTCCTGCAGTTACCTTCTTTTCTGGTTTGATTCTCCCCTTTCCAAACATGCCACCGTTACTGTCAAGGTCAGCCAGCTGAGTTGTGCAACACCAAAGAACGACATGCAATATTCAAGAAAATCACATTTTAAGTAAGCCTTTCCAACTGAAAAGGCATCAACCTCTGCACACTGTTACAAGTGTGATGCAGTGAACACTATTTGATGGAGAACGGTTAATTTCTGAAGCCTAAATTCAGCAAAGTGTTTAAGAAAAAACTTAAATGCACACTTTTACTAGTGCTGTCTTGAATAGTGGTGGATTGAAAGACATTCTTGAAGTCAAGCAAGTTTAAGGTGCCTTATTGAGTCACAATGTAATTACCCTTGCAAGCAAGTCCCAAATGACATCCTTCCATTAGGCATTACAGATTTTGCAGAAAAGAGAGTTATTCTGATATCTCATAACACCAATGTGCGGCATTACTTCTGCTCTTGACATTATCAAATACACAGAAATGTGCCTGTCATTTTTAATAATCTTTGCTTGGAGGTACTTTATAGCAGAATGCAGCTATGCATTTCCATATTGCTTTTTTGAAAAACAACTGCAGCCTACAAATGGCAAGAAATAACCTACTGTGAAAGGAAAAAATGTCTTCCATCTCTCAGTGCATAATACCTTCCCTCTACGCAACACATTTCTACCTCATTCCAGAAAACTCACTTTGTTTCATACTAATTGACTATTGTTCATCACGCCTATTTGAGAGGTGGCATTTTTAAGGAAACACGGTGCTTTCCTAAAACCTGTCTAATAGAAAAATTTTACTTCCATTTCTCACAGTGCTTTTTACTATGTCCATGTAAAAATTAGATGTTGAAGTTCATCAGAAATATGATGTTCATTGTTTTATCAAAACCTTGGGTTTTTTCATCTTAACACACGAGATCATATCAAACAAGGTCACACAATGTGTAGCAAAGATGAACATGAGGTTTCGGTTTTAGAAAACACAGTAGATTAATACTCTATGTGATGTCCAGAAATAAATCTCTTTGCAAGGGTAGGTTTTTTCCCTTGCTTTACTGATTGTTGTATCATACCTGCTAGCTACTGAATGGTTTTCTCTACCTCTGTATTCATTCAGATATATATCAACACTCACTCGAATATGAGAGTATGTCAACTGTAAAAAAGTCTAGTTGGATGAATGCCACCTGACTTTTTTCTTTCTTCTTTTTTCAGCTTTCTCCACTCTTTTGGACTTTTGTAGGACAAACTTGAAGTGTTACTTTTTCTAAGTGCAACATCCTTCATCCTTCTGAAGAACAGTTGCTGATTTATCATGAACTCAGCTCATCAGATATGTGAGTGCACAATATCTCGTCTTGCCCTCTGGCGTTAGATGCACCTGCAAATTATTGTGACTATAAATGTAAAGAGAAGCCACAACTGTCCCCAGAATGCTGCCCTTCTGCGTGGATAAAATTTATGCATGCCTGTATCTCCAGCTAGACTGCATATGCAATTACAATGCATAGAACCCAACTGGCCATGCAAACCTACACAGAAGACACAGGCTGATTGAAAATGTGACACAGTGCCCTGTAAGGTTGGGGAAAAAGAGATTCAACTCTTGACACCTGCCAGGTTGGAAACAGCTAAGAATGCCATGGTGAAAACAGCTTGTCTGAAGCAACTGGCACATATTACCTCCTCTGCAAAAAAATGACTCTTTGGCAGAGACAATTTGTAGAAAATATACAGCCAGAAGAGAAATTCTAGTTCTGTGTCTCCTAATATAGGAGTACTTAAACTAGTATAATTGTACTTAAAAAGAGTATGTTCAAGAAATTAAGGATAGAATAAATCCTTGGATCAAGCCTGCAAAATCGCTGGAAGCATTCATTACCCAGCGGTACCTCACTAAGCCAGAATTCATGAGCCTACACACTGTAGGGTCCACACAGACAAAACCAGCATTATCCCTCTGTTGGAAATCAAAGCCTTCCTTTGCCTCCTATTGGAAATGGTAAAGACACATGGTTGAGTTCATCTAAATATTCCACTTCTCTTGCAGGTTACTGCATGGGGGGCCTTTGGCAAACATTTAAAAGGAACCTACTTACATCTTCACAGCTTTGAAGCTGTGCCTCAAAGGCTCTCCTTGCTCGTGGTGCTTCCCTATGCTAGCGCTGGTAGCTGCTGGGACTGGTTTGCTGGTTTGGGGCGGAAAGCACATTTTTCATAATTTGGCATGGAAAATCCACCTCTCTCTGTAAATCAGCTCCCCACCCCCGTTCTCTATATGATACTTATAAAAGGGAATAATTTTTTAAAAAGCTAATATTTATTGTTTTGCAGGTCTTGGTATGCAACAAAACAAGGAAATAATAAATATACAAATAAAATAATTGGCATTGCATTTGTTACACCTCTTGTGACACTCCTCTACAGGGAACGGGTCCTCTGCTTTGGAGGGTCTAATGGGAAGAGGTTAGTCTGCCTTAAAAATACAAGTTACCTGCCTTTGCCCTTCCCCACCCAACTTCAGGCTGGAGTAATTGCATTAGCTGCCAATACAACAGAGATGGGACAGAACAGAGAGGAGAGCTGGATCAGCTCCTTAGTTGGCAGAGATGTCTGAGCGTGGGGAGCCGACCACCTCCAGAGCACGTTGTATCCCCTACGCACAGACGCACACGTGCACACCCTGGCGAGCATCTAACGCTGCTGTTGCATTTATGAGCCTTTAAAGGTTTAAGGCTCTCCATCAATAACCCTGAGGGCCTGTAATTAGCAAACGAAGATTTCTCAGAGCATCCCTATTTAATGAGCAAATGTTGAAGTGCCAAGAGTGAACCTTACCCCTCACCTTTTTAAAAACATAGGCAGAGGAGCGCTACCAAGGGCATTTCACTTTTGCTATGTTTTAATTATTTTTGGCAGGCAGAACTGGCAGTAAAGATCATTTGCAAAGGGTTCTGAGGGAAATAAAAGACTGTGCCTCTCTTGACGGTATGAAGATTTAAACAAGCTCTAAAGAAATCTCCAAAGTGTATGGATACATACACTTCAATAGTTTTAATTTAGTCTCTCTGTTTACAAGAAACAGGAGAGATGATGCTACAGAGGTTGAAGGTGAAATTACTTTACTCAGTTTCTTGAAATAACTAGTTAGGTCAAACTGCATTTATTCACCTTCTCTTTAATGACTCGCATTCCTCCAGACATATCCTGTTATGTTCCTACAGTCATGCAACACTCATTTACTTAACTGTCCTATGTGTGTAAATCTGGAACAGTCTTTACTAGATTTCATAGCGATCAATTTGATATAATGATGCAAAAATATTTTTTCTCAGTCATAAAGGTGAGGCAGGTGGTTCAACTGTTATTTTAATTTCTATTTTTACTCTTCAGTGTTGAAAAATATTCCCTAAATTATATACAAGGATCTAAGTGCTATATATTTTTATATATAAAATGTGTGTTACTGTATTTGTACATACATAAACCATTTTTGAACGATTTAGCAATAGTGTTACATAAATCTTTTTGCCTGTTAAAAAACAAGGAACTTTATAAAAAAAAGAAGATTCGGAGTTACGTAAATTACCCCAAAGCATTTCAGATCTCTTACTATCCTGACTATACACTAAGTATGTCCAGAAAGGAACGTCTGCCTTTAGGAACTGAAGGCTTGATTGAGAGATCTAATTTTCGCTATGGTCTGCTCTATGCTAGAGTATTATTAGTCTAAGCATATACAATATGCCTCTAAACTGTAATTGTAAAGAAGAAGACAAGCAAGGTAAGTGTTGGTGTCTGCTCCCAAGTAAGAAGCAATAGGATGAGAGGAAATGGCCTCATGTTGTGCCAGGAGAGGTTTAGACTGAATATTAGGAAAAATTTCTTCACCGAAAGGGTTGTCAAGCCTTGGAACAGGCTGCCCAGGGAAGCGGTTGAGTCACCATCCCTGGAGGTATTTAAAAGATATGCAGATGTGGCACTGACATGGTTTAGTGGTGGACTCGGCAGTGCTAGTCTAACAGTTGGACTCGATGAACTTAAAAGTATTTTTCAACCTAAATGATTCTATGATTCTATGATTCTATGAGGCCTTGATCCTGAAAAAATATAGGTATTCACTTTTGCATGCTTAGGCTAGCTGCAACTTCTTCAATGAATTTTTGGAATTAGGTATTCCTGCAAGATTATTAGATTAATATTATTAAAGCTGTATCATTCAGGAGAGATTCAATACAAATTCCAATATAGAGATACTAGATATAATTAGATATAAGTGCAGTACCCAAATATCTGACTTACTATTTTGAAAGCTGAGCAGTTTTCTGTTATTTCTTTCCACCTCACCTTAATACATCTGATTATATTGCAGAACTTTTGCAGGCCCTATTTGGTGCAACGCCTGGCAGCACAGTGCAGTGTCCACCTCCGAAGTTCAACAGCCTCGCTGAGATGCAGCAGCAGCAATAGGCTGCTGCTGTCACAATAAACAGCTTTCTTCAAATACATCAACATTATTCAACAAAGCCTATTATTTGGAAGAAAATAATCCTTCTAAGCCCCTCCCTTATCACTGTTTTACAGCACTTTTTTGATGCCTCCCACCTCTACCCTGCAGTGACACTCCTGCGTGCCAGCTCTGCTAGTGAAAGCACCAACACAACCCTGTGGTTTCACAGGTCTTCAAAAGGCCAATTTTGATTTTGAATCCTTGGCCCAAATAAATATCGTGCTGTTAAAATACACTTCCCCATTCCAGCAATGCTGACACCAGTTTTACATCAGTGTGCAGTCAGTGTCCTAAATACAATTACTCCCCATTTACAGGGAGGAAATACCAACACCAGAGCATACTAGCTTCCATACTAGCTTTTACTTCCAAAAGTACCCAAAGTAAAAAAAAAATTCTTTCCTCCAATTACCCCTGCAGTCATACCACTGTACTATCCCACATAATCCAATATATTCATCCTCCCATAAGCCCCAGCAATGCAGTGTTAGACCCCCTTTGCAGAGGAGAAGCTAATGGGCAAAGATCTGGATTCAGCAGTGAACTTCAGCTCTGAACTTCTTGCCAAAATCATCTGACTGCTGCCATCAGGGGGGAGTTGAATGCAATTGTGCCTAGGCAAATGCACACTGTGGCCAGTCTGATTCCATCATCACCATGGCCTATATGCTTTACATGCAGTGCCTGCATCCAGATGTATGTCCCATTTTGTCAACGCAGGGAGGTGGTGGCCATCCACACATTCCTATATCCTATGCTGCAGTCACATCAGATGCACGGCTCTGCCGTGGGTCCTGCTGACATTCACCCGTTTTCCTGACCCAACATCTTCCTGATAATGTAGTAATGCAAACTTTAAATTAAGAGGATCATGATATGTTGTGGTTTAACCCCAGCCAGCAACTAAGCACCATGCAGCCGCTCACTCACTCCTCCCCTTATCCCCACGGGATGGGGAGGAGAATGGGGAAAAAGTAAAATTCGTGGGTTGAGATAAGAACAGTTTAATAATTGAAATAAAATAAAATATTATAATAGTAGTAGTAGTAGTAGTAGTAGTAGTAGTAATGAAAAGGGAGATAACGAAAAGAGAGAGAAATAAAACCCAGGAAAGACAAGTGATGCCCAATGCAACTGCTCACTGCCTGCTGACCGATGCCCAGCCAGTTCCCAAGCAGCGATCAGCCCCTCCCAGCCAAGTCCCCCCAGTTTATATCCTGAGCATGGTGTCCCCATGGTATGGAATATCCCTTCGGCTAGTTCAGGTCAGCTGTCCTGGCTGTGCTCCCTCCCAGCTTCTTGTGCACCTCCTCACTGGCAGAGCATGGAAAACTGAAAAGTCCTTGACTTAGGATAAGCGCAACAACTAAAACATCCGTGTGTTACCAACATTATTCTCATACTAAATCCAAAACATAGCGCTGTACCAGCTACTAGGAAGAAAATTCTCTCCCAGCTGAAACCAGGACATGATAACAAAGATAGGTTTGTAAAATCCCTGTTAACATTGATGAGATTTTTTTGATGAGAACTTAATTATTATGTAATTAAGAGCATCATCAGTAGTAAACTATAAGAACTCAGACTTGCTGTTCTTCCCTTTATAGGGGACACTCTTTGCGCAGAAGAGTGGAACAGCTGCTTTGGAGGTATTTAGGCACTTCATGCATAAATTCTTATAAAAATAAGGGCTTTCTAGTGCACTTGTACAGTCGCTAATTTTTAAATGGTGAAACTGGGGGCTTTTTATTTCATGACAGCACTTAGCTAACAGAAAATGCTTACTTTAAAGCTCCAATGCCTCTGCGCCATGCAAATGTGATGAGCTGACTAGCTACCTTTTTGTGCACAGTTGCAATCCAAGACTGGCTGAATTGGTATTGCAAAACAGAGTCTTAAATTAAGGCTACGGTTATCCGAAGCTATCAGTGTGTTTGGCTTCTAGCCCTGAGGAAGCGATGGACAAGAGCTGAAGTTGGACATGAGTTGAAGGTTACTCAGCAGTATAGACAACAAAATCACACATTGCCCCCCCTGAGGATGAGTAGCCAAAGGCTGCCTGGGTCTGATAATGCGGACGCTTGAAATCAGCTTGAAATCACAGTTCACACACATCTTCCCTGCTCAACAACCCCTATCACAGCCACCCCATGTTATTAGATTACTTTGCTCTTTCACTTAAGAAACAGTGCTAGCCATCAGAAATACAGCCCTGCAGAGGTTCAGTGGTCTCCTCTTGGCATTTGGATGCAATTTACTGCATTTTCTTTCAACTGGAAAGCTTTACGTGTCTTGGGTTGGCTAGGGTCTGCTTCTCCCTCATCATATTATTCAAGGGTGTTAAGCATCATATGGGAAGGCGCAGGCTGAAAAATGGCTGCAATTACACCACAACAGGCAGCAGGGCAGATAGCATTACCCTGTGTTAGCATTACCCTGAGGCAAAACCTCTCTTTGCCTGAAAAATCCATATCTTGTAGTGAAGGGGCCTTAATTCTGGAAACTTTTTCCCTAGAAGCTCTGGAGTAAGAGGGTGCGAGTTAGGGCTTTTTCTACATATTTCATACACAGTGGAAGTTGGGTCTAATGGGTCAACAGCTTTTGGTGGTGACAATCGGAGGAGGAATAATTAAGTTTTCATTTATAAGAACAGTATGGCGTAAACACAGAATAATTAACTAGTGAAATCAGCTAAACCATTTCTTATACTAATGCTTCAGCACTCCTGTTTCTTCAGAAATCCATCACCTCCTTACCAATGGGCACATCCAGCATTTTGCACGCTGCATCAAGTCCTGTGCAATGGTAATGCTAATTACAAGGCAATCACTCCCCTGAAGGAATTACAGTGGATGCAGAAGGAAAGTGGAGAGCCAGAAGGTGACCAAAGTTCATGAGAAATATGTTCGACATTAATGCCAGCAACTCCATGCCTCTAGCACTTTGCTCCATCCCTATTTATCATTTTCTCCATCTTGAATATTATCTTTAACATTGCCTCATTTCCATGCAAATCTCTCCAGTATTTCAAAGAAAGCTGAATTGTGTCTGTCAAACAATCATCTACCCATCACATAAATCTTTCTCTTTCCTTTCTCCAGCAAAGAAATAAAGAAGCTGCTTTCCCAGAGTGCTGTCTTTACTGTTACTACTGGCTGACGCTGACACCTGTGGATCAAAACCATCCCATGTGCCTTCCTCACTGTGCCTCACCGTGTCAAAACTGTCACCAGTAACAAGCACAGGACACAAAGGGTCTCCAGCACTGTTGAATGGAAGCACAGGAACCAAAGGGATCATCTCCAGAAAAAAGTTCTTTGAGCAAAGTTGGCAGCTGTCAGTATTACTGTGTGAAACGACAGCTTGTTGCTAGATTCGAGCTGCAAGGTTTTTTTCTGTTGTTGATTTTTTTTTTAATATTTTTGAGGGAATCTTTTAGTGGGACACCAGTTCTTGTCACATTAAGATGAACACAGGATAGCAATGTTGCTGGAGGCTGGATGCTAAAACATCACTTGCACACTGAGGAACACCACCAAAACTGCTCGCCTTGTTAAAATATAATAGGAAACTTGTAAACACACCTTCAATGTACTGGACTGTACTGGAAGATGTTTCTAGTTCTCTGCTCCTGGGATCTTTTTTTCTGTGTATGCCAATGTAAAAAATCATACTGTATAAATTTACATGTTGGTGCGTTTTAGGTACTCACAAATATACATATATATACATGTATGTACACACAGATACACTTCTATGTAAGTGTAGAGGTGAACATACAATATGAATGGGCTCAGACTTTCTGCAGCTGCTAATTTTCCTTTCGGTCTTCTAATTTCCTCATTCTTTTTACTTCTTTCAAATCTAATTTTGTTTATGTGTTTAATTAAATGTTCAATTTTATCTCAGCACAATTAATAAGAATGGATTTGGGACAATTAGACAAATGATTCCAGCTATAAAACACAAGCTACGCATAGCCTTGAGAGGTGTCGTAGACACACCTGTCAGCATAATAGTGCCTGCTTATACAATATCTGCCTGAAAATATGAATGAGAGTGAGCGCAGGTAAAGCAATGCTGCTTCTATTCAGTAGTTCCTCCTTTCTGTATTTTAATTAATCAGCGTGAACTTTGTGTGAGGATAGATTTTTTATGTAATTATAGGGTATTTTTAGGAATAAACTCAACAAAATAAAGTACTTAACTGTTAATATTAAAAGCCTCAAATTTGGAGATGATGTTTGCATCCTATTATTTTCAGAATAATTCTGCTTTGGAAAATGAACACAAAATTGGCTTAATTGAACTGAACGATAATGTTTCTTACCCATCTAAATCACCTACAGAAGCACCTTCCCTCTAATTCTCAGTCCTGCAAATTTAGCATCTCTGGACAGAGCCGAACAAAATTTTGTACCCAAAATTTTCTGTGATGCTGACAGTCTATCTCAAATTAAATTTGCCTTCCCTGAAGTGTTTGCACTAAAACCAAGGGAAAAAAGAATAAAGTTCCACAAAAAGTTGAAACAATTCACCTCCAGGTTTTATAAAGATAAAATAATTCATAGCAAAACATTTTTCCTCCAGTCTTTTTATTTTAAACCTTTGAAACCTGAACAATGGAAGAAAATCCTATTTTGATGCAAAATAATGTCTGAACAGCCTAAGAAAAAATGGAACATTCATTATCTTCACAGACTCCACCCCAAAATTTATATTATAATGGAATATTTTCCACAAAACATGGACCTCCTGGAGCGAGTCCAGAGGAGGGCCACAAAGATGATGTGAGGGCTGGAGCATGTCCCCTACGAGGACAGGCTGAGACAGTTGGGGTTGTTCAGCCTGGAGAAGAGAAGGCTCCAGGGAGACCTTATAGCAGCCTGCCAGTACCTAAAGGGGACTGACAGGAAAGATGGGGAGGGACTTTGTACAAGAGCATCTAGTGACAGGACAAGGGGTAATGGCTTGAAACTGAAAGAGGGTAGATTTAGACTAGATGTAAGGAAGAAGTTCTTCACTGTGAGGGTGGTGAGGCACTGGAACAGAGGTTCTGCCCATGGAGACTGTGGCTGCCCCATCCCTGGCAGTGTCCAAGGCCAGGCTGGATGGGGCTCTGAGCAACCCGGTCTAGTGGAAGGTGTCCCTGCCCATGGCAGGGGGGGTGGAACTAGGTGATCTTTAAGGTCCTTTCCAACCCAAACCGTTTTATGATTCTATGAAAACCAAACCATGAGTTCCTGCCGCACTGCTAGCAATCAGGGCCAATGCAACTCCCTTTTTGCCCGATCTATTAGCACCAGATTTCCATTTAATCAGAGCATTTGTGCACATGACTGGTGTGAAGGCTGCTCCCCACTCCCACTAAAGGCAACACGTGAACAGACTGCTGCTCAGGGCTGGACCTCAGCACCTCTCATGTTTTGCTGGAATGATGCTGGTTCTGTCTAAAAAATTTCACACTAATACTTTCAGGCTTTCAAGGTGAATTAACTTTACTCTGCTTTGATTATCCACTTTGGGAACCTGTCCTTCATCGCAGTATTGATTTAGCTGTGGCAGATGCTGAGCTGTCACTGAGCCTGACAGCTTCTTCAGAGCTTCCTCGGTGGTTGTCTTGTAAAACAGTCAATAGCCAAGTGAAACCTAACTGCAAAAACGAGCACATTTCCAACTTTTATATTCTATGAAATCGTGTGTGCTACTCTGTACTGCATCCTTCTGGGAGGAGGGAGAAAGTTGACCTCTTAATTTAGCATTCAGCATTATCAATTAACCCTTTATGTATTCAAAGTACATCCACCTCCCCAGCCCTGACACATCGGTGGGACCATGTTTCAGTCACAGGTCTGTGCCTTTGCTGTCACTCACCACCGCTATGAAACCACTTCGCAGCACTGGAGAAGGGTCTTTGGGGAAGATATTAGTATGAATGTGCTTAGAGAGAAGGTTTCATCTCCTACACAACGTCAATTTGAATTCCAGTATATTTGAGTAGTCTTTATGGCACTTGAGAGAACATCTATGGTTCTAGAAAGATGCTCTCCACTTTCACCTTTGCAAGTGCCACAAACTGTTCTGCTGAAGAGCAACGGCATGGCAAAATGACAGGCAACACCTTAAATATACTTTTGCATTTTCTATCAGAGCGTCACAAAGCCAGACAGTAATATATATATGTAGAACTGGACATCAGCACTCCAAAGGTTACAAGCAGATCTGTTTTCAGATGAAACAAGAGCTGTCTAAACACTATATCAAGCACATTAGCTCCACCTCTTTCCACCAGTCCCACAGCTCTCAACCGCTCCCTTCTCCGTAATACCAAGAATAAAAACATCACTGGAAATATTACTAGCCATCTATGCTGTCCTGGTAGAAGGCATTTGAGAATATTCAACAGAACAACAAAAGATCACATCCACTGGCAAACAAAAACAAATAAACAAAGTCTTGCATTTCATTTCAGCCTCTGTGCATGTGTTGCTGAACCCTCCGTGACTATGTGAGACTGGAAAAGTGTCTTTATTTCCTGGCAGCAGGTCCTGGAGCTCTCCTCCTCCCTGTCCAGCTCCTTCTGATCAGCACTTGTTTCTATCTGATTACCTCTCTGTTTTCTTGCTCACTGTTCCAGGAAGGAGATGCTGGAATTAGATTTGATGCATTTCCATTCCTACATTAACACTAATTTCTCTGAAGTCAATGAAATTACACTGACGTCTGGAGAGTATCTGAGGAGAATAATTGAGTGTATTTTATCACTTTCCTTTGACTTTTTTGTGGTTGTTTCATAGCATTTTTAAATGTCCTGTTTCACTAAAATCCACTTATTCTGCTCTTGGATGCTGCAATGAAGTTATGCTCTTCGGGACAATGGTGTTCTTGCTGTATTGCTCCAGACGCCGTCTGGAAGATGCCTGGGATACGTATGGCCCACAGAGATGTGCACAGAGACAGAAGTGACATGCAGCATCAAACCAATTGCCCATCTAAGCCAAAATCCTGCCTCTGTCTGCAGCCCCTTCCAGATACTTATGGTATGAGTACAAGAAAGAAGGTGCACAGGGCACCTCTGCCCTGAGCTACTCCTTCCACATTTCCACAAACCCAGAGCCCAGGGACTTTCTAAACTGCCAACTGCATCCAGACCGTGGTACGTATTAACCACTGACCAGACACCTCCACCAAGAATATCTAATTCCTTTCCACAAATCCATTTCTGCTTTTTCTAACCAAAACATCATGTGACAAGGTATTTTGTCACCCTATTCTGCAAGTCTGGCTGCCCCAGCTCCCCTTTTGAGCAGGTGAGTAATTGCTCCTCTTCACCTCCTGTGCACCACCTGATTTTTGTAAGCCATCCTCCACTGCGTTTTCTCAGTCGTGAAGAGCCCTCATCTATTTGATCTCTCCTTCTGAGAAAGTCATTCGATGCTTCATTCTTGTCACCTTTTAGACGCCCTTTTTAATCTTACAAAATCTTGTTGTAGAACAGTGCAGTGTGGTGCAACGACATTCATTTCAATTACTTGTCTAGAAATCCTATTTGCCTTTTTTTTTGACCGGTACTGAGTATGGCACTGGTATTTTCAAGGAGCTATCTGCAATAAGTGTCAGCTGTCTTTCCTGAGTGGCAACTGCTAATTTAGAAACCATTATTGCATAGGTATAGCTAGCTATTTTTTGCCTAAGTGTATTAATTTGCATGCACTGACACTGAATTTCATCTGTCCTTTTCACAATCGTTTCTGTGGTGGGATTGCTATATCAAACCAGAGACCCTAATTTCAGTATTAAGCTGAAAAAAGACCTGCAGCACAAGGGAGAAAAGCTGCACTTAGATACAACTATGAGGTAAAGAATAAAAAAAGTCTGGGCAAAATTAAATTGTTTCTTAAATTTTTTAGACTTATGCTAGTATCATGGCTTAGGTCCCAATAATTGGGAAGATTTTATCATCTTTCTACTACAAGCAGGACTATTTCCCAGAGCAGGGCAAATGCAAGCAAAGCTGTTCCTTCTTGGATTTTACCCAAGAGTGACTAAGCCAACCCTAAAAGTCCAGTGAAAATAAATGAGAGATTTGACAGAATAAAAATGTCAAGATGTGACCCAACACCTACAACAGTTATGAGATGTCTCTTGAACATTAACTCTTTAGCAGCAAGAGTAAGCATTAATTTCTAAAATACATGTTTAACCCTCCAGTTTGGCAGTCCCAGTGTCACACCATTGCATGTGCCATTAATGATGCCAAACAGCTATCATCTTTATTGAAGTAACAGTCAGATCAGCTACGAATGCAATAGGTTAATTTAAGTGACCCTGACACCTTCAATGTTCTTGTTCATATGGTGATACCTGAAGTAATTCCTGGAGGGTCTCTCCCCCCACTTATCTTGCCAATACATGAAACATCCCTAGCTGCTTGTCAGCTGTTATGAGGCACTAATAGCTGGGCATATATGCCATTAATTTCCTTTATCAGGGGCAATGACATCTGAAATTATACACAGAATAGGGATTGTACATGGAATGGGGAGTATTTTCAGGTTTTTTGGTCCCTCTGCATTAACGACCTAAACCAGCCAGCATTACTAATACCTGCAGGTATCATTCACATTCAGTTGTTCTTACCACTGACTATTTCTGTGAGTAAGAAACTGTTGTAAGCCTTGCAAGATAAAGTCTTCAAACCCAAGGAAAATTAAATTCAACAACCCATTTATTAGCACATCTTTTCAGGCCTTCCAACCTGCTTGTTCCCAAGCCTCTGCAGTATGGTACATTAATTTTATACTGAACTATTAATTGTAGTTGACTTTGCAAAGCTGTTTTCTTTACATTTTTTATTCAGTTCTGCAAACCCAATCCCAATGGAGTTAATTTTATTCCCCACAGTTTGTTTGATCAAATTGCAAATATTTCCTTTAATCTTTTTAGGCATTCGGATTTATCTATGGAGCAGAGCCTCTTCATCTCTTCTACTGATGGTTTGGGAGAAACAATCTTTCACATATTTCCCATTTTATGCAAGTGTTTGTTCCTGCAAGTACATATTAGTAAGCATAACATTAAAACACATTTACCTAACCTAAATAAAAACACTTTGAACCAAATTTGCAAGCTAACCTGCTTTGGTTCTAAATGATATTAATCTGAACTCATTTTTCCCAGAGGTTGTGATCCATAATTCATTA
>JAVJGG010000040.1:14943207-14988120 GCA_035590195.1 Aviceda cuculoides | reverse complement strand
GTCATGAGAGACAGTGTCAAAGGCCTTGCTGAAGTCAAGGTAGATAACATCCACTGCCTTCCCCTCATCCAATAGGCGGGTCGCCTGGTCGTAGAAGGAGATCAGGTTGGTCAAGCAGGACCTGCCTTTCGTAAACCCATGCTGACTGGGTCTCATACCCTGCTTGTCCTGAACTTGCCATGTGAGTGCTCTCAAGACAAACCATTCCATAACTTTCCCCGGTACCGAGGTCAGGCTGACAGGCCTGTAATTCCCCGGATCCTCCCTCTGACCCTTCTTGTAAATGGGAGTCACACTGGCCAGCCTCCAGTCCTCTGGGACCTCCCCTGTTGACCAAGATTGCTGATAGATGATGGAGAGTGGTTTGGCAAGGACCTCTGCCAGTTCCCTCAGTACTCTTTGATGAATCCCAGCGGGTCCCATAGATTTGTGAGTGTCCAGATGGCGTGGTAGGTCACTAACTACTTCTTCCTGGATTAAGGGGAGTATATTCTGCTCTTCATCCTCACCATCCAGCTCAGGGGGCGGAGTACCCTGACGGTAACTGGTCTCCCTATTAAAGATTGAGGCAAAGAAAGCATTAAGTACCTCAGCCTTCTCCTCATCTCTGGTGGCTACGTTCCCTTCTGTATCCATTAAAGGAGACATTCTCCTTGGGATTGTTTTTACTGCTAACATGTTTGTAAAAACAACAATTTAAGCACTGCTTTGCTTTGTTACACTAGCACAATTTTTGACTGAGAAAAGAAATGAAAAATTGGGTGATCAAAGATTTTAAGAAGTCAGCTGCACTGGGATGGTAAACACAGGTGCAACCTTCTCCTCTCTGTCCGTATCCCCAATTATCACCTGACTGTGGTTATTTTCAGCTGTCTGTTTTCAGCTTCTCTTCTCAAGAGAGATACTAGAGCTGCTGCTTTTCCCACAAATCCCATTTGAGAAACAAACGCCTATTACTTATGCAAAAAAGTATACCTTTTCTAAATACAAAACATTCCCATAATTTTCTCCCTTCCTTATAAGGAGTATAAAATGGCTACAGCATTTTCAGATGTTTTACAATTACACATTAATGTAGTCAATAGTTTTTGCAAAAGTTGAGAAAAAACCCTCAAAAGTAGCAAGCATTTGCACAAAAAATACAATCTTGATAATGTGATTTTTCAAGAAGCAAGACCTCTTTTAAAATACCAATTTTGGAAGAAGCATTCCATTTAAAAACTTACTTTTTCTCATAATGTGATTATATAATTGTATTAAATGCTCTTAGTCATTGAAATTTTTGAAAAAAAGATTGCAGGACAGGGTACTGCAGATGAAACTGGTCTGTACACACAGCTTTGCTCCGATGCCAGAGTATTTCAGCATAAACATTCAGAACAGAGAATTTCACTTGGATGAGTGCCTTCAAAGTGAAAACTGGATCACTGTTAGGGTCTTTGGACATCATGGAACAGAACCAAAGAAAAAGCAGAAGCAGAAAACAAAAGGTTAAGCAAATTCAGATGCCTGCATCATTGTGGTGCAATGAGGACTAACCCTGGAAATACTTAGAATCATCAGCTGCTTCTTTTTTAAATCTAAATATTCCCGAGTCACCTTCAATGCTGCTTTTCTGCAATGACAAACAGACTTGGCAAGGATATGGGAGGGACCAGGCAGAGATGCCAGCAAACAATGGAGTCTGCTGAAACTAGGAGGATGTGGGAAAGAGTTACGAAGAATGGCCAGGCTTGGTCACAGCAGATGAACGAGTTCATCTGGGGTAGAACATCTGGGAGAGAAACAGGCAGGCTGCAATACAAGGGATAAGTTAGAAAGGTGACCTGGAACCTCTAGAAGGTAAAAGATGTGGGATTGAAATCCCTCAGACCAAGGATGGTTGCCCAGGTCCTAGGGAAATATTCTGATGACCAGCTTCTCTTCAAATACAAAGGTGAGGGCAGTGACTCTGCCATGCTGAACCCCTGTTGGCTCCTTTCAAAGAATAACTACTGACTCCAACTGCATTTGTGGTGGTGGGTCTCAGACGGGTAGAGAATCCTGGCAGCCACCCTGCCTTATAAGCTTCTGTTCATGGGCTTTCCAACATTTGGATACCCGCTGTGTACAAGAAGAAACCCGACAGACAACGGCCAACTCCTTTGGCCATTTCCATATTGTTCCTGTCCCACGTTCCCATCCAGGAAGCACATAAAAGGCACCTAGAATTTATAAGGAGGTTTGTAGCTTCAGCCACTGTGTTGAAGATTTGTTGTGGCGGGGCATTGTTGTAAGCTCTGGTGTTCACCATTCAAAGCAAAACCTTGGAGAAGACCCTGTAGATTTAGTTCAGCTATCCATATTTACTCACACTTGTAACAGGAAAGTGGGTATTTATTTTCTGTCTTCAGATAACACTCCAAAGCTGGTTTCCATTCACTAATACATCGCTATTAAATTTCTCTGCTAATTAAAAAAGCCAAGGCCATAGCTAAGGAATTGCAAAGTGCTCTAATGGAATTACTACTCTAAGGTGGCTTGAATGTCATAATTTCCTTCTCCAACATAGCAAAATCTTGACAATCACATTAAAGATAAAGAGCTAGAATAAATGCTGTTGGCTTTTTCAAGGGAAACATCATTATGGATATTAACACCTTCTGTGTTAACAGTAATACATGCATTAAATATAGCAGCTTGAGTGACTGAAATGCCTATAAAGCATCTGCCACAAGATAAAGCGTAAAGAAAACTCTGGGCTGAGAAACACCCTGGAGAACTGGAATTAAAACAAGATCTCCAGCATACCTAAGATATGACTTCCATCAGACTACAAATACAGTCCATTTCAATTCATCTTCATATTTAAGAAATTATCTAAGCTGCTTTGACATCAGGCTATGCAGCATTTATGGTTTTGTCATCATATCAGAGCTCTCTCCTTTCACTGTAAAATTCCTATGCTCCAGAGACACGGTCTTTCCATTTTCTATCACACCATTTTAGGGAAAAGGTTAAATGGTCCCTCGGCTTTTCACAGTGGACAGGGAGCATGGTTAAGAGCCAATCTGCTTGTCCCATGAACCTCAATCATCTGCTAAACACTATTTTCCCTGTTTCAACTTTTGCATACACACAAAGCCTCCCCAACCTCACTTTCTTCATAACCACTCTTCCAACATACATAATACTATTTTGCTGCTCAAGCCTTCTCCGCCTGCCAATTTCAAAGCTGCCAAACCAATTGAGCATCCACATGGTGCAACTTTGCCAAGCCTTGATTATGACCCCGCTGAGCCATCGGTGTTTGCTGAGCATGGATGAGCATGGGGCTTCACCTTGGAGCTCACGGCACTTGCAGTAACATCAAAAACACGTGGACAGTTTTACCAGCAGATGAAACCTTTGACATCAGGTCTGGGTTTCTGTTATCTCTGACACCACGACTGCTTTTGCATTTAACAAATTAAACACAACAAGACTGATACTAAAATGTACTGAGCACTGACTTCCCTGGTTTTGGCTAGCTTTTCCATGTTTTTTTGCATTACAGCTGTTCCAATGCATCATCTTTGAAAGTCAATGTACTGTCGGGTATTTAATATTTAAATTGCTGAGACTGTTGAGTGGATACAGAGTTGACATTTAAATTTTAAAAGGGGGGAGGGGAAAAAAAAAGGGAGGCAGAGGCATAGCAGACAGCATCTTATTTTTAATTAAACGGTGTTATTTAAATAATAATGGTAATGATAATTTGCACTGATGAATTTTACCCCAGGTCAGGCGAGTTAGCTTCTAGGAAACTGAGTCCTTGGGATGGGAAGGAAGGAGAAGGTGTTCAGGAACAATTTTGACAATGCATTTCCTCCTCTTTTTTGTCTAATACTCCTGACGAATGTTTTGCCAACTTTTTTACCATGTAGCTCTATAGCTGATCAAAAGCTGGGATAAGCAAACAGAAAAGCCGTAAAGCAGTAATCTATGTTTTTACCAGCGAATTGAGTGTAAAAAATAAATCAGCATTTGAAAAAATGCCTTCCTGTGGTCTATAAGAATAATTGCTCAGCAGTAGTTGAGCATCAAATCCCACATTTAGTCAGAGTAGCCTCTTCCCTCTACATCTTTTCCAGAAGGTGGACCACAAACGAGATGGCTACAGGGCCCAGAAAACAAGTTATTGCAATGCCCTGAGCTCAAGGCTATCCTGAAAACCATCTCTAAGCCACGCTGCACAACAGCACATCCCTGTAAGATTGCTAATGTGGATGTTGGGAGTCGGTACCATTCTCAGCTGCCTGCGCTCCACTCTGCCCTTGGTAAATCAAGTCTTACTGTCAAGTACACAAGGACGTAACAGTACCTACATGCCTTACTGTGGCTGCCAACTAAAGGATTCGCCACAGACGAAAGCGAGCAACTTTCAAATGAACTTTCCAAATACCACGATTATTTCCGTAGAGCGACAGACAGAAGGGAACAAGAATAAAGAAAGGGAATGAGCACTCAAAGTGACAAAATGTAAACAGCAGATGGTTTTACATAGCTGACGAAAAGGGAAAAGTAAAGAAAAAAAAGAATCCCTTCATGAAAGGGGCCAAACTGTTGTAGATTGAAGTCTCAGTTTAAAAATTGATGCAGTGTGGGAAACTGAATAGCTCAAAAGAAGAAAAATGACAGGATGTAGTCTTTTTTCTCTCTGTCCTTGGCCTCTGCTATGTGCTGGTCACTAAATCTATATTCCTCGCTAGGTACAAATACAGGCAAAGCACACTCAAACCCAAATCTTCCTCTTACTCTCTGAGCCTGAACATCCAATTCATTTGCAAATCTTACTCAAATCCTCCCAGAGGACGTAACTGCAATAATATGATAATCAGGTTCACAAGACTCATCTTAAGAGTAGTTTAATGTTCATATAAGCAAATGATACCCCTGTTAAGGTAACTTGCAACCGCTTGCCTGATTTCCTGACCTAAATGTCTCTCAATAACTTCTGGGCCCAGAAATAGTTGGCTCTCCCTTGGAATATATTTGAGTATGTGCATAAAAGCATCTTCTAATTCTCTTCCCACCATTTCAGCCTTTAACCAGAAACTATGTAAGAAGACACAGCACCAGATTCAAAGATGTGCTTACACAAAACCCCACTCAACCTGGAGCTCAGGATTGGAATTAGCAAAGAAATTAAAACCACGAGGTCAAGGAGTAAAATTTGTGATGGAACTAGAACTGTGAGGTCAAGAAATAAACTTCTCCAGGAGAAGGAGAAAGTACCCTGGAATTCCCCTCCTGCATGCTCCAGGCAGAGGATTCTGTTCCTCTCTTTCCCTTTTTCCCCACCCTATTATTTTTTCAGGCCAATAAAGGAACTGACAGAATAAAAGCTCCAGGTGCAACATTTCAATCTGACTATATTGCTCCTTCTACTGACAGAAATTTTCCAAGACCTAAAATAAAAGATTGTACTGTCCTTTCCATGAAGACACTTCCACTGCAAACAAGCCCCTTGCACAGAATGACCATTCCAGTTTCACCCCAGGTTTTAACACGAACCCAGGTTACTACTGACATTCCAAAATCTGTGGCCTTCTTCCACTATAAGGTCTGGATGAGAAAAACCACACTCGACTGCCATTTTTTCCTTGGACCATCTCTGCCTATGGTTTTGCTCATCCTTTGCAGAGATGAAATCTCCAGGATCCACACAAAGCACACAAAAATGAGCTCTGCTGATATAACCACTGGAAGGAAAAGGCAAGCTGAATCCTCTTCCTCAGAGAATTTAGCACAGCTATTTGGTACTTCTTGTATTTCCTTAATCCTTACAGATTTGTCAATTGGGACACCTTGCTTTTGAAATAAGTTTGCTGCACTCTGTACTAAGTGCTTGATTAAGGGACAGCTGTGTATGTACTGATTATGAAAAGGCTGGAGTCTGTCCTTTTCGTGGGAACAGTGTGCATCAAATTTTCCAGTGAAAAATGGGCAAGATTAAAGCTGAAGCAAACAGAATGACTGCTATGAAATGGGCCCAGAGTGCTTTTATATATATTTTTAAATGTCTCCAATATTCTCTACTTAAAGACTTTGACAACATAATTCTGCAAAAAAGCTTATTTACCCTGCATAAATAACACAGAGCACTAACCTCCCAAAGGAAAGAAAATACTTATGCCTGTTGCTGTGATAAATGTTTCAGATGACAGCAGAAAATCTCTCCTCTAGCAGCACGAAGAAACACAGGGAACAAAGCTCACTGCCAGTCCTCCCATCCCAGTTCATTTATATACTCAGGGTTGGAAAAGAGGAAGAAAAATTCCTGATCATAATTAATTTCAACCTTTTCTAATTTCACCATGATCCATGCTTATAAATATTTTCATTAACTATCCCATACAACACTCAGCTACATACTTAGCCTAATTAGATTATGGAAATGGTTTTAAATCAGGAAGGTTTAATTAGCAGCAATTATTTCGCATGCTATTTACACTATGTTATGGGATGGCATGGATAATTTCATAACAAAACAGAAAAAAAAAGATTTTTCTCACAATTCCGTATTCTACTGTGATGCATGACACAGGCTTCACTTTCTGCCTATACAAATAGATGCTACTAACAGCCGTAAAAAATAACTTGGAGTTGATAGGTACTCACTTTCACATCTCAACATCGTATGTACACCCTCACTAAAGCCAGCTTAGCTTTCAGTTAAAAAAGAAAAAAAAAGAAAACAAAAAGGAGATGGAGGCTGAAGATACCCGCTGTTTTAATGAGAAGATGCCACATAAATCAGCGTCCAAGATAACACACTCCGTGCTCTACCTTGCCACAAAAAGTAAGCTGAAATTAGTATCAGCAAGACATATTCTTGCACAGCTGAGCCTATGGATCCTGTAGGTCTCCCCTCATTGTCAAAACAACAGGGGTAACATTCTGGTTGCATGGAAATAAGCAGAAAAACTGTGTCAGGATTTTACCCTGGGACAACATAGATGGCCTCATTCCAATTATAGTTGCACATAACTACTAGTTGTATGCTGGGTCAACAGTTGTGCCACATCAGCAATTTGGGGGGGGAGATTAGGAAAAAAATTAATTACCATCTTCACAGAAACAACTTCAAGAAAAACAGCATATGAGGATAGAGTCCCTGAGGATAGCAACGGGATAACATGTCAGTCTGATACATGAGATACCTAGACAGCCTAAACAGAATTCAGTAAAGTCCATTGTTCTATACTGGGTTCTAAAATGAAGTAAATAGGATCAAGTAGGATCAAAACCTAAGAAATGGATTCCTAAAAAATTAACTTTGTCCTCATTTTGTGACACTTTTCCAGCCAAATCTTCTAACTAGGATATTAACTTTCTTGATATTTTTAGTTAGGTGTCTTGAACGTGAAGCGACTATAAAATGAAGTAAAGAGAATTTTATGAATATAAAGCTGATTGTCAAATTTTATTTGGGGCAGGAAATGGAAGTAAAGTAATACTATGACTCACAAATGTACATTCAATTTTATTTACCAAAATAAGGATAGTTAGTTTGGAGTAAGGGAGTTAGTTAAACTGTTATCTGCAGAGTGAACAGTGTGCTTCCCAGCTGAGACAGTTTCACCTCCCACACTAAACTTCCTTCCTTTGTCAGACTAATTCGTTTTGGCCTGATATTTTCCAATGTCAAGGTGAATGTTTTTAGGAAATTTGAGGGAAGATTAGTTTGGCTGGTTTTCATTTGTTGTAACTCTACATGAAAAATATGGTCTTTTTCATTCATTTTTGGAAGCACATGTAAGAGTAACAACAGCAATAGGCAGAAGTATAAAATATGATGCAACTATTGATTACATTAGGATAAAATATACATATAAACTTCAAAAATATCCTTCCAATAATAAAAGCATTCAAAAATAACATCCTCAGTAGAACTGAATTTATTATGCTTTTTTTAAGGTTATTCCAAAATTTTTCAGACAAAAACAGGTTGCAAGAACAAGAAACCAAGGAAATCTCATGCAGAAAGCACAAACCAATGACAAATCATCCAATTTAAAAACTAAAGCCAGTGAGATCTTAAATTGGTTTCTTGGTCTCTATAGAAAAAAATGTGTCTAACGTTAACCTACCATTAAGGCTTACCACTCCAAGACCTAGAGCTCAGAGGTCAGGGACTTCAGAATAATGGCTTGATGATTTATCTTAATTTTGTCTCTTTAGTAGCTGTTATCTCACATTTTCTTTTTAAAACTAATATTTCTGTGTTGGCTTTGGGGGGTAAAAAGGGAGCAAGGAGCACATCCTAAATCCGCTTAAAATATTCTATGTTGGTTGCAATGGGAAAGGTTTTCAGAAAAAAGGAAAAGTTATGTAAAAGCCAGGATCTCTTTGAAAGTGAATGGGACATAAACTCCCCAAAGGTGTATCAGTGTTTTGACTATATTGCCTAATATCCTAAACAACTCACATTTCCAGTGCCTATGATGGGACTTCCAAATCTTTTGTAGATTTAGAGCAGATGATACCTGTTGTGGCTTTGTCATGTCAGCCATATATATCTTGCCATTCTACTCAATAATATTGGCTCTGCCTTAAACATGCTAATATATCAGTTTAAAAGATCAGCATGTATTGGACTGGTGCATTTATGCCTACATATGCTCATCACATTTGTATGAGAAGCAAGAGACAGGGACTAATTTCAGCACAAATTTGTACTGTTCCCATGTACCCTGGCTATATTAATCCTGGAACTATTTACCATTGAACATACTGCTCATGGTAGAAAGAATTGGCTCCAGTCCTATTTGGTAGGCTGCATCCCCTGAAGCAAAATAATATATATATATAGATATAAAAAATTATTATTTTTAAATCAGGATGAACTACAAGGTTCATCTAATTTCTTCCCACGAATGCTGTGGCTCAGACCCACATGAAATTCTGGCTACCATGAAATATCCTGATTGCAGGCTATTAGATTGGCCAGAGCAATGGACAGTATCCCCCATATACTTCTGCCTTCTCCCAAGTTTTTAAACTGTAGATTGGCAAAAATTAAATGCCTCCTGCACTCTCTGTATTTAACTGAGGTCTGAACCAGTTACGTGGTGTCAACTACAGAAATTCAGACTTATTCAGTGCAGTCAGACTCCTTTTTTTGTGATTCCTGGAACATTTTCATCTGTTTTTGTTGGCTCCCTGTAACTGGGAACACGGTTTGGTAGGCACTGTACAAAAACATGTGGAGTTCCTGCCCCCAACCATTTAACATTTAAACCAATAAACCAGGCATAGGTTTGGAGAGGAAAAAAGAACCACAAAATTTATCAAATGCCGAAGTCCACAATTCTACCAAATGTCAGATCTGGAAATGAAACTAAAGGTTTCACATTCCTAGATGAGAACCCTAACTTTTAGACATCTCTTCCCAAAAGCTTTTGTTCTTCTGTTAAATGCTACCAATTAAAAGAGACCACAACTGACTCCTTCTCCTTTTCATGTACACATGAAAACACATTAGTTAACCTCCATGTGTGCCATTATACGTGAAGATGCTTTGTTGCTACAATTATAACCTGAAAGACAATAAACTATGAGAAAGTCTGCTTCCTTCTGACATTCTTATTGTAGTAACATTAAAACCATTAAAAATATCATGCCACTGCAGAGATGTCTGTGTCATATTGACACAACGACACGCCTTTATCCACAGTGTAAATTTGATTAGAAATGTATGTGCAGCACGCAAAGGAAGAAAGGAATAAATATCTGGCACAGAGATAAAGAACATAGGACTCTGTTCTCTTTGAATTTATAATCGTAAAGTGATATATTTCAGCAAACATCCTCTTTGTTGCTTTCTCAGCTGGCTGAAAATGGATTATAAGGTGAGGATGCATAACTTCTCTACGGTCCATTATTTCTTATTATCATCCAGATGGAGCGTGGCTATTAGAGCACCACTAAAATCTCTAATGAACTGCAATGTTTTAGATTACTAAGTCTTCAAGAGCGTGTTTGTGTATCAATAATAGACTGTAAAGACAACAACAACAATCTGACCAATTAGGCTAGATCAAATCTGCTCAGCTCGGCTTCCTGTCCCTCTTATTCTGGGTGTTCATGTGGGTGTTCAATACTGACGCAGTTTCCATTAAACTCCTTCCAAAGCCTCTAATCACCCCTTACAATACTGCAAACATATAGAAGTATTTAATGGCTTCTCTTGCTTATAAGAAGCATTTAAACAAAAACACAACCATGTTTAAACCATATGAATAATTTTCTCGCTATTTTGCCTGTGATGCGGGGGAGTTTAAATCTCACTTGTTCCTAAGACAGCTAGAGAGTAGTTTACTTGGGAAGGCCCCAATATTTATCATTAAGTCCTCTGTTTAGCAAAGGCCTTTAGGATTTAATTAATTAATACTTTCTGATATTCCTGGGTTCGTTTGGGGTTTTTTAACAGGTTACATAGAAACTTGATTTAAGTTCGTGCTTTCCCGGATTGCTCCTTTAGCAGTTGGTAGAATACGTAAAACAGCTGCAGTGCTGGGTCCCAATCTGAAGCTTGGGATATTTTTTTTTTTTTTTTTTTCCCCACAAAAAATGGCCAAAGCAGGCTGTGGGATCTATGAAGTCACTAGCTTCCTAAAATTGTAATCCTGCTCCAAAGCCCATCAACACAACACAAATTAAGTGCATCTGTTATGATGCCTGAAAAATACTAAGGAAGTTCTGCCAATGAAGATTTATTATTCTGAAATGAAGACTAATGCTTCAGATAAATCTCTCTCATTCTGCCATTTAAAATCCCATTTAACAGCCCATGCTACCCCTCGACTTCCCAGAAGAGACAGCAGAGCAACTCAACACGGGTGCAACCACGGGCACCCACCTGGTCCTACCCAAGCAGTAGAAAGGGGACAAGGTGCTCTGTGGCACCGACCACATCAGCTCCCGCAAGGTCCCATGAGACCACCAGCAGGCTCACCTGAGTTTTGCTTCTCAGCAGGACCAGCTTTCAGCCCCTGCTGCAAATGAGACACATGCGATAGGGCTCAACGCACCATGGCTCACACGCAAGCACAGGCACACAGTCTTGCACGTCACTACACGGACCTCTCCGACAAAATGACCTTGTGCACGGGGAAAAGGAAGGTTGGCCAAGGACCTCCATGGGCTGTGACCATGCCACGGGTGTTGTAGGCATCTGTCCTGGTTTTGGTTGGGATAGAGTTAATTTTCTTCTTAGTAGCCAGTACAGTGTGTTTTGGATTTAGCGTGAGAATAATGTTGATAACACAAAAATTAACTCCATCCCAGCCGAAACCGGGACAGCATCTCACACACTTGGTTTTCCCTTCTCCTTCACTTCATTTATCTTCAGACAAGAAGATTCGATTACAACCTCCTTCTTGCATGACCAATCTTCACCCACATTTAATTATTTCAGACTCACATCCTCCAGCCCTTTCAATATTTTCCAGTAGGGGCATTGATGCCAGTAGCTTTTTTCTGAACTTGTTTCTTATGTTATTGTCTTGGTTGGTTTTTTTTTTTTTTTTTTTTTTTTACTTTCAAGTGCTAATGTAGAAAGATTGTGTTTGATTAACTAGAAAGTTACATTTCCTTTAGGTAAGGTGGGCTATCAATTTGAGCAGGAAATGTCTGCATCAATGAGGCATAGTAGTAACCATCTTTATGCCTCAGTTTCCTATTAAAAATAACAGAGTAGAAGCATCCATCAGATTTCATGCTTTAAAATATTTCTGGTCAGAGGAAGAAGAAGGGCAAATGAAGCTAGTCCTTTCATCATATAAAGGAATTATAGCTTGTTCCTGTGTCTTTATCAAACAGATGATCATTCAAACATATCATGTAAAAAAATAACTTCCATACACGGGAACTTGCTGAAATGGATCGTGAGGTTTTACAATATGACTACATGAATTTTAGGCATGAGTCCTAGAGACCTTCAAACGGGACTTAGCCTCCTAATTCCCTCTTGACTATATTTGGAAGTTCCACCCATAAACCTTAAATGTCAGAGACATTCCTTTCATTATGGCTTGTGGCCAGAAAAACACTTAAAGGTAAGCTCACATTAAGCAACAATGAGGTCAGTGGGACTAACTCGAGTGATTAAAACACACTGCGTGTTTAAGGTCCCAATTCAGGAAGGACTGAAGAACCTGATTAAATGCTTTTAAAAAATAGGTAAGAATTCATTACACCTCGCTCTGCCCTCCCAGCCTTTAACCTAACGTCATTCGATCACATGTGAGGCAAGAGAAATGAGACTTAAAGGAAGCAACACCCCATTCAAAGGCAGATAATGTTTGCCTGGGTGACGACTGATGATACGTTCAAGCTGTTCAACCTTGCCAATACACTGTAAGAATTACAATTTTTCCCTTGCTGTAACCATTACAGTTGGCATGTGCACACACAAACACAAGTGTTGAAGGGACACAGATATCATTGCTGCTTCCAGTGTTCCAACCTCAGGAAAGATCCAATTTAGGGGGCTTTTACCTCAAAACTGACCATCTTCCACTGAAGGAAAACTGACACAGAACTCGACACAATGCCACTGCTACAGAGCTGGGCTTTTTCCTGCAGAGGAATTCAGCCTCCAAGCCATCTCTAACTGTCACACCACCATGTAGAAATCAGTGGCAGATATTTATAATCCCTTTTCTATCAACTTCATCCCATTTCAATTCTGATTACACCTCACAATAGAGCTTTGAAATATGGTTTAATTTTCATGACATACTTTAGAAGAAATTAAATATTCTGCTCTATTAGAAAATCCTTCATGTTATTATGCAACAAAAAAGTAGACAAAATAATACAAAAGCTTATTAATCTTTCAACTTTTAAAAAATATCTTTTTCTATCTGCTGCCCTTCTTCCTTTTACCTGCTTACTTAGTTTCCCCTGGAAAAAGAGAGAAATTTTGAAAGTGAGAAAATTGCCCCCAAATCTCTCTTTTTCTCAATCTTCAAGGAAGATTCTACTTCCATCCTTCTACTATTCTTCCAGTGGATAATACCAAAAGATGTGGAATTCTTTAAAAAATATATTTTAAAAGAATAAAGTCAGGAAGAAAGAGGGAGAAAATAAAATATCCAAGATAAAATCAGTATTTTCTCTTTCTTTAGTGTAAATCTTCATTTTCTTACTGAAAAAGTCCTGATGAAAACACTGAGGCAAGAACATTTAGCTGAGAACTGTATTTCAGTTACAAAAACTTCTAAAGCCAAACGAAGTCAAACTCCTCTACTGAAATTAATTTCCCTCTGTTTCCTGCAGATGGACTTGATGCAGACCCACAGTGAGAACAGGTTCTTCTTCCGTAAATAATTGAATCAAGATTCGCCAGCTCCAAACAATGCCTTCCACGAGAATATGAACGCTACCATGCAGCCCTTGTACTTGAGAAAAAATCCCACTTGTTTTAGTGTTGGACAACCCCATTCATCTCTCAATGCCTTGCACAATTTGGATGACAGCAGCATTTCCACAGGGAGCTGAATTTCCCCAGGATGAGTGTACCCCAGCACGTGCATGCACATTTTACAGTTCAAATATGAAAGTGATATAGGGTGAATATGCAGTGCAAACTTGCAGCCACTACATCACGGACCATAAAACATCACTAAATGTTAAAGGATGGTCAACTATCTAGGGCAAGTGAGATTTGCTAGCTTTGTCTTGCTTAACACATAACAGAGATTTTCAGCTGTACCTTATTCTCCCTGCAACACCAGAGAGAGGTAGGGTTGGGAGGGACCTCAAGGGATTGCCTGGTCCAATTGCCAAACTAAGGCAGGAGCAAGAATACCTGGAGCAAGCCTGACAGATACTCATTGATGAAGTGGAGTCTGCCAAATCCAGTGGTGGCTTTGCCCATGGTCTGAATCTACCCACAGCTGAAAAGTTTTGCTGGACTGATGTTGGAAACCCTAGTTTCCAACATCAGTCTTTCATTCCCTCCTAACTGACCTGATTGCCCTTCAGAAAACACAGAGGACCAACATTTTTTTCCCTTTCAAGCACACTCTTTCCATGGTAGAAGTCAATCTTCATGTTCCCCTTCAGCTTCCATCAGCTTAAACCAAAGTCAGTTCCTCCAACTGTTCTCCTGAGATCCTGCCTGGTAACAAATTTTTATTGATCTCCTCTCTCTAGCTGGTCTATAGCTTTCTTAAAGCCCTCTATCAAAAAAAAAAAAAAAAAAAGTCTCACCAGCTCTAATCCTAGCAGAATAAATGACTTCTTCAGCTTGCCTAAGAGACATTGCTCCTGATACTTTCCAGAGAGGGATTTACAGGTTTTAGTCCCCTGTTGTGTTACATTCAGTTTGCAGTTGCCTATCACTTTCCCCCTCCCTTTTCCTCCAAGGTCCTCTCCAGTCTCACAGCAGCAGAGCCGGTTATTCCCTATACTGCACTTATGCATTCGATTTGCCCTCTTTACACGTGGTGCATTGCACTTGCCTTTACTGACTTCACCTTGCTGATTTCAGGCCACCTTCCAATTTATTGGGATCATTATGGATTCTGATGCTGTCACCTAAACCACTTGCAACCCTTCCCATAACTTTCCCAATGTACTCCTGTTCTGTCACTCAACTCTGCTAATGAAAGTGTTGAATAAAATCACATGTGGGGCAAAGACTTCTCCGGCAATTCCCTCCAGGTTTGACGGTGAAGCCCTTGATTACTTTTTGAGAGATTTTTAAATCGGTTATTGCCGGCTTTGTTATGACTGTGTTGAGATCATCTTTCACTCGTTTGCTATGAGACCACTATGTAGAAAAGTGTCAGAAGCCTTTTAAAAAGTTCAGATGTATCATATCTACTAAATTCCCCTTATTCGCTAGGCAGTTATATTGTCGAAGAAAGAAATCAGATTAATTTGCCACGAACTCATCTTGACAAATCCATTCTGGCTGCTGGCCAGTGGAATAAAACTAGTTTTAACCATTCATGACCAAAATATTCCGACTGAAGCACAACTGGATTTTTCTTGACTCCACACGGGCAGGGAGGCACAGCAGGTACCCAGGGGAGAGATGCCATTTTGGATGCTATCCTGTCCTTCCTCCGAATTGATGGGAAAGGTGTAAAGCTCTTTAAGGAGGAACCTGCAGTCATACTCCTACGTAGGGTACGCTTTCATCAGCAGAAAATTTTTCCTGATTCTACCAAGGTTCTTGCAGGAAAGATGAATGAAGATAAGAGACATGCATGCTCAGCCCTCAGTGCTCTCAGTATTTTCAAGAGGAACATGACATTGTACTACTTCAGACCTACAGAAATGAGGCAGTGAGAAACCAAGAACTAGTATCTGTCATCTTTTATCCAATTACCTGATATTTTTTAGTACCACCAAACATGTTACAGTACCACAGGCATTAGTGCAATAATGAAACCTTCCAGAGATTTAGTCTTTTTATTTCTTTTACAAAAACAACACAAAAAAACCAGCTCTATCTATCGGCCTCTCTGGATGTGCAGCGATGTCAGTTTTTCTGTTCTAAAATTCACCCTAACAAAATTTAGGCATGGGAATTTCTTGATTGACCTGAAAAAAAAGCATTTTAAGGCCTGATTCACTGGTATGATTCAACTTTTCTACAATGGGACACTTCCTAAAAAAACTTGTCTCCTCATGCCACTGCCCATCCTAACAACTTTTCTCACACTCTGGTTGATAAAACATAGCACTTGTCTGCAAGTGAAGCTAGGCCAATATTAAGGAGATTTAACAGAAAATACGTCTTTTACCCACTGAAAAGCAGTGCCCACTGTGGAGCACAGCTCCACTGAAATGAGGCAGGATCTACCTGGGTATCTGGCCTGACTTACCTGGGTAACTCTTCCTTTCGAATGCCAACCACACACAGGTATTTTCTCTTGAGTATACAAAATTAAGCCCTGCAGGTTTCAAAGGATCTCTGTGCAGACACAGGCCTAGATCACTCACTTGGCTTTCTGAAACTTCAGAACAGAAAAACACGAACGATCTCCCTAGCCCCTTCCATCCAAGGGGTATAATACCTTGGGGGTTATCTTTTATCTAAGATTTGTTTATCCCTCTAGCACAATATGCTATAAAGCTGAGATGTGTTTTGAGCTAGTCAGATATATTTGCTGATCTAGTTAGATTAATTAAAACTTTTTGCTTTCTGAGAGATACAGATGTTATGAGTAATCCAGGACAACATGATAATCCTTCTTGGGACCATCTCAGGTGGTATCTTGCACTGTGTGTGAGCAACAGCACTATGTAAAGGTTGATTTTCCACATTTATGTATCATTTATTTAATAGCCATTTTCAGTTGTTTTAAATAACATAGCTCAATAGCAAGAAACAACATTTCTTTCTTCATTCTTACCTCTCCCACTCACTGCCCCATCTCTCTTGATACCATAAATTCATTTAAACATATCAAGCCAATGATAATAAAAGTAAAGCTTACATAAACACACACTAGCTATAACCTTGCAAAAAAAAAAAATCCCATAAAGCTTCCCAAAGAGGCTGTTTTACAGTTTTAAAGCTCTTTATATAAAGATACATTTTTGCTATAAACTAGAACCCGAATATCTAAAAATCTACTGCCATGTCAGAGTTAAAGCAAAACAAGGCACATATGCCCCCCGTGGTGCTTCTGCCAATTACCCCTGTATCCACGCCAATCTCATTCTTAGACTGAAGTTTCATGAAAAAGTGGATGATGCTAGATCTTTTACTCCCTAAGAGTAACTTGTTTTTTACTGGAGGCTACTGATGCATTTATACTCTAAGCCTTTTCCATGCAGCTGTTCAGAGAATATTAAGAATTGCCAAGTTTGGCTGATACACTGAGACCAACACCCTTCCTGGAAACACTTCATCTGCTCCAGCTGTGAGACGTAACTGCAGTTGCCAGTAATTAAAACATATCACAGAAAAATCTTGATATCCTTGTTTTGTAGAGCTGATCGCACTTGGACTATGGTCCAGCAGTCAAAGCGTCAAAATGCTTTTCCAATGGCACTCAAAAGGGGAACTTTCCACTGAAAGGCAACTTCATGTAACTTTCTGTGTCACCTCCTTCTGTGTGCACTGGTGGGTACATGTGAATGAACAGTTTTACCCTCTCTTGATTTGGATGTTATAGAATGTACCACCTTTCTCATTGCCTCATCTGAAATACTAAACTAATAAACTTACCCCCAGTTTCACTTGTAACTTGTATCACTGACTTAGTTGCATAGAAATCTTTACCCCTAGTCTTCTAGGTGACTTGCAGTCTTTTGAAAACCTTTCTTCAAGCTCTGAAATATCAAGATATGCTCACTTCAAAGACAAGGCGTAGGGGTGATTCACAGCTTTACCTCTGGTATTTCATCCAGGGGGATATTGGCGATGAGGCCAAATGCCAACCTGCCCAGGACAAGACAGCTAGAAATACACCCAAATCTGCCCTTTTTGGGAAAATCTTTGGCATTCTGTCTCAATGTTTAAACACACTCTAGGTCAAGCAGTTCTTTACTGCAAGGCAGTTACCACGTCAACACCTCCTCCTCCGTTAGCCCTACATCTCTTAGAAACCCAATTAGAAACTAATTAATTCCTCCAGAAAATCTCCACTTCCCCTAAATAAAATGCTCTGTCTTTGAGACATAGTTGTTAATGCACAGCTGAGTTTGCAGCCTTTCCAGGTGGATGCAGGCTTGTGCAGAGGAGCAGGAGGGATGCAGTTGCACACAGAAGAGCTCCTAGTTGGGAAGCATCCTTGTGCCCTCCTCTCATTAGCCTTGATCAGGGCAGTTTTGCCAAACCGTGTAGTAGATACACATCATACAATACAGAAGACCATGAAGAAGTGAGAAGATGCTTCATCCCTCCCTCACCGAGCCAAATTCTGTAGGACATTCAAAACTTTGCCAAGTCCAACCTGGTAATAACCTGCAAGTGCTCTTTCCAGGGGGTGCAGGTTATCACCCAGCTCTCCAGCCACTTCACGCTGATTGCTGTGGAAGCATCCTGCACCTCACCTGCCAAATGGAGTTTGAGGGTCACATCTCTACGTAGCTGAAGCAATTAAGAGCTCACTAGTGGGGCATGCTCTTGTTCAATGAGATGTGGACAAGGCCCACATTTTAAGAAACTGTAAGGAGCAGCTCAAAAATTGGCACAAGTCCTCTACTCCTGAAGAGGTCAAACGCTTCTGCAGCTCCTGGACAGGTGGTGCAGAGCCATGTCTCTCCCATACCCCAGATTCCTGCAGGAAAAGAAAACGGCCTTACACAGGACTGACTCTTGTAGGACACCCTTAGAGCAGGGTTGGATTTCAACCATAGCTAAACACTCAGGCCTATAAATTCCTACAACTGTAAAGCTTTCTCACATTACTATCCGTTGCTGTAAAAAATATGATTTAATCTACGTTACTGGTAGCGATTTTTGCTAGAAGGTGCTATCTTACACATACATTTTCCTCAGGATCAAAAATTAAATCCTATGGGCTCTTGGGACTGCTCGTTTGGAAGTCTGCCAGACAAGCGCTTTCCTACAATTACACACTGTTGTGTCAGTGCGTGGGCTTCGCCACTGCTTAACAAATTTACTAGATAAACCTCCATGATTCATACAAACAGCACTCAAGTGGCTAACTACCATATATTGGCAGGGAACTGACTAATGTTACTCGAACAATGAAAGAACCCACTTGACTAACGAATTAGGTTTTGGCAGATCAATGGAGAGATGACTGACAGCCCGCAGCAGTCCATGTCACAACTCTCAAACAAGAGCTGAGGAACAGCAAGGGAGGGTGCCACAAGCAACCAGCACCTTTTCAACATCGTTCACCCATTGCTCAATACAGGAGGTTTTAGAACCAGGGGTGGCTCAGACGAGAGCATCTCACCCAATCTCCATAGGAAAGAGCATGTCCTAGTCTCTCCGTTTAGTAAAATTAAAAGCAGAGCAGGGTATCAAGAGGAACCCACCCACGCTCTCCTTCGTCAGCTCTCCCCTGAACAGTAACTTGGGGTCGAAGTGATAGCAATCACATCTGTCTTCTTTTCCAACCCACAAATCATCATCTTGGGTATTTTTAAGATGAAAACAAGAAGTCAGCACTTCAAGCCATGAAATTAGAAACTGAGTTTTAGAAAGAGCTCTCTAGAAATTGCTCCAATGGCTGGCAGAAATGACCAATTTTCCAGAGAAGGTATCCTATACAATCACCACAACAAATTCTTCTGCTCATACACAAAAACAACTTGAATTAACAAGCCTGTCCTCACCATAATTTAAAACCAGTCACTGAAAAATAATATCTCCCCCATAAATCTGGAAGTAAATAGAAGCCAAAGCAAGATACGTATATGAGATATAAGTATCTCCCTAAAGCAAAAACAACAAAGCACCCTTTCTGAGCTCTTCTGGGGACTGACAGATGACTTAAGAGATTCTTCTGGGACCTTCACATCCTGAGAAACAGTGAAGTATTCAATGTTCATTGACACTGTTGCCTTCAATATCTTGTTTTGACCTTCTCTTGCAGCAAGGATCATCAGGGAATTTCAGTGACCAGTGGAATATACTCGATTTCTGTTACTGCTTAGATACAGTACGTGCTGGATTGAGCCAACTCAGCTGGATAAACTCATGTAAATGCCATATTTATGGGGCTAGACTGACTCTGCAATCCGCTCTATGTCATTCAGAGCAATTTCTTTGCTGCACATGGACAGAGGCAAACCGATTGCTCCCTGTTACACAAGAAGCATGCAGAAGTGTATCAGGGACCTTTTGAGCTGCCAGCTGGGAAGCCGGCCACTTTTCTCCCAGTGGAAGCACAGGACAGAAGAAGGGATATGGCAGTACACAAACTCTTGTCGTTTAAACATTCACGTTTGTTTCTTCAGAAAATCCCATCTCTCCTGAATTCTGCAAGCTGTTTCGCCCTGCCATATTGCCACCTTCCCCAAAATGCCTTTTCCCTTTTACAGACTCTCTACTCACTGAAGTCCTGGCTGTGCTGAGCTGCAAGATAGTAATAGTGTACGAACCAAAAGTACCTTTCTGGCTTCTTTCTTAATACGTTCCTTTTGAAAGGCACAAACCCCATTAGTTTTCCATGTACATCTATGGCTGTGCTGCAGAAGCCTAAAACCTGCCCGTGGACTGAGCTAGAGCAACATGCAGCAGCAGAGACTGAGTTTCTCACTAGAGGCTGTGAGCTGACAGAAGATAATGGGAGGTTTATGAGAAAGGTCTTTCCTGAATGATAAATGATTCCTGGTCCATTCATAGCATCTGACAGACCTACCTATTTGCTCTGCTCCGCACAGAGAGGGGATGAAATTACCTATATCAACACAAAAGGAGCTACAAAAATCAGATTTTCAATGCATATTCAGCAACTCTAGGCAGCAAATGCGAAGTAGGTATTTAAACAATAACCCTTGTAAAAACCTTGCTTCCTTGTCATAGGATGCTTTATGTTTGCTATTTTTAGCTTTACAAGTGTCAAGAAGCAACAGAAAAAATATTGCTGAACAGCACTGGACACCAAGAAAAAGCAAGTGAAGCAAAAAGAAATCTGAAGTAAGCTCCACAAGGCAAAGTTAAGTTATTCAAAGCTCTCTTTTCTGCAAGACAGGTGATGTATTTCAGTCTAAATATCCCACCCGATTCTGTCCTCAGTGAACAACCAAGTGACAAACTGCCAATCAAATTGAAAAGCATCCCCGTTCATCTGGGTTTCCCCCTCCACCGCCCCGCACCGAGCAATGCTTTATCAGCAGGTACAGAATCTTAATTTGGCTATTTTTAACAAGTACACCATTTTGCAATTCTGCCCACCAGAAGGATTTGCAAATCTCTCCAAATACTCCTCCCAGGTCCCGATAACTTTGCCAGCATGAATAGGAAACTTTGGGCTTGCAGAACAAGCCGCTGCTAGCTGACAACGCAGTGAAGATTTTCTTTCATATCTGCAGTTTGCATGAGTAGGCAGCTGGGATTGTGATGAATTACTATCTTCAATTCCAGTGCTAAGTTTAAGACATTTATTTGGCACAGTCTGTTAGAAAAGACACTGCCAATATCAACTATTGGTATTAGCAAACTTTTCTGGGAGAACTACCAAAGGTATTTCACAGTCTCTCTGCTTATAACAGGAGTCAGTTCAGGGACCAGAGTTTTTACTGATTGAACTTTAATTGAATTTTGCTTCAATGTTTATCTCAAAGCACTGTTTCAAGAGAAAAACTAAAACATCTCCTTTTGAAAACAACTTGAATAGTTTTCACTTCTTAGTTACACCTTTTCTTGGGGCCAAATCCTTTTCCCAAGCTCACTGGCCACTTTGCCTGAGAAACTGCATTTTCCATCGGCTATTTATTGTGCCTTCCTGTCCCATTTTGGTGTTCAGACTGTCCTGCTTTCAATAGCTGGCACTGCAAACAAAGCATGTTTATACAATCCTGCAGGTCTGATCTCTTTGCAGAAATACTGCAAGTATAAAGTCCGTGACCAGTACCTATTTGGAAGTTGGCATATTTTCTAACCAGTATTCAACTAACCAAGCAACTCCTTTTAGATTTCAGGAGCAGTCATCATACTGATGTGCTTCAAACCTTCATTGATATGTTTGCAAAAGATTCAATCATTTGATCACAATTGAGAACTTTTACACTTGCAAATAATCTAAAAAGGTTTCTTCTGTGTGTAGCCTTCCTGCATGCCACAACGCTCTTCACCCCACTCACAAGAGAAGCCACATGTATTTTGATGGCATTATTTTTATGCAATAAGCAACTTAACTGTTCTTTTGCCATGCTTCTTCAATTTTAGATTCTACTTTTGACTTTGCCCAAAAGCCTATAAACCTACACATGGTTTTCCAACTATTAAGCTTACAGGTACCACTTATAAATTTGACATGTACATTTAATAATTTTGTGGGTACCACTTAAGAAAACTATTAAAATCAGCCAGTGGCATATACACAGATTATTGCAAATGTCAACTCTGATACTGCTATGTGTATTCCCCATCTTTAACATGTTTCAGAGATGAAAAAGCAAGGGTACAGTCCACCTAGAACAAATACGAAGCCGGTTACAAGCTCCATTTCCTTTTCACTTACTGAGGCCATCTATCTATTTTGTTATTACTATTATTATTATTATTCATTATGGTTTTATGGCTCTCACCCGTCCCTAAATCATTTACCACAGCTGCTTAATTGCTTCTGCGGGGCAACAGAAGTCCCCACAAAAGACAAGGGAAGTAAATATTACAGTATTTTAAATGTTCTATATCCACTTTATTCTCCAAATCCCCAGCCTTCTGTAAATACCACAAAGCAGTTTCAACAAATGGCTAATCAGCACCTATAGGTTTTCTATGGTCTAGCTGCAATAGCTCATTAATGCTGTAGCTTGGGGATTTGCTTTTTACGGACTTTGAAAATGTTCTGAAATGCATCAACCCATCACGTAGAGATGCTGTTCAGCAGAAATTTCATTGCACCACGCTGCAAGTAGAGCCCTACAACTGTAACCTCTCTTTTTAAAAAGCATTCAAAAGTCTCCAAACAAATGGCTTTAATCTTCTAAAGATCTAGAAAGACTGTAGCAAGAAAACTTCCTTTTTATAGTTCAGTATTTCTCTGAGATGAGCTCAAAGTGTTAGCTGAGATAATTATCAGAGAGATTATGCAGATCTTATTTTCAAAAGGTTTTGTTTGCTCTCTTGTTACATAATTGCTTAGTGTTTGTATGGAGCTCAGAAAATAGAAAGCATCAGAGAAATACCAAGAATTATTTATTTAACAGAAAAATAATTCTCCCAAATGATATTAACATTTTCAGCAGTCTTTACTCTATTTTGAAGATTTCTGTCAACCTCGAGAGCTGCTCAGCGATCTAACCTTGGTAGCACATAAAATAAGAAATGTGCCTCAACAATATTGTTTTTAGACTATTTCAGCCAAGCTGCAAAACAGCAGGAAGCAGAGAAAAGGTGCAAGATAGTGTCTTATGATTTCCTTCACTTCTAGCTTTGCTGGTGACAAAGGTCACCATAATCTGGAGGTAAAATCAGGACTTGTAAGTCAAACCAGTGCCGTGAAGTACACAATCACTTTATGGAATCACTAAACATTTTGAGAATTGGCTAAAACCACCTCAAACATTTCCAATCCTGTTCAAGTTTATAAGGAAAACTCAGTCAGACTACCTGAGTTTGAATATACATTGTAACTTTTAACCAAACTCCAGCCAAGACCCTTCAACCACTACCAAAGCCATCTTTAAAGTGTAAGTAAGAGGCCCTGAACTCAATATAAAATTATCACTGAGCTCACTTACGTACATACCACACTCTAGTCTCACAAACAATTTAAAATCTACAGCAGCTCCACAATTTCAATTCCTGTTTTCAATAATTCCAAGTTCATTTCATGATTATTTACAGGTGCTTTAGATTTTTTAGGATGTCAAGAAAGCTTACAGCAACCGTCCTATGCAACCATCATAGTAGCTATACAGTTACCTTTTGCTTAAACACAATAAAATCAAATTCTACTTACAGCCAACCATCATCATGGCCACCGAAAAAATCTTCTCTCCATCAGTGGTTGGTGCTATGTTTCCAAATCCTATCGTTGTAAGGCTTGTCATGGTAAAGTAGAGAGAGGATATGTACAAGGAGTCTTTACTGGGTCCTCCTTCCCACTGCCCTGAGCCAGTGGTGTTGTATCGATATGGCGTCCCAATACTCAGTGCCAACTGGTAGAGCCAGCTATCTGTTTTGATTGTATTAGTGACTTCATCTATAACTTCATAGTCCCCGATGCTGTACCATATGCAGGCTAGCCAGTGGGCCACCAGTCCAAATACACACACCAACAGTACCAGTACAGCAGCACCATATTCCAGATAATGGTCCAACTTCCTGGCAACTCGACCGAGTCGTAGAAGACGCACCACTTTTAAGGAACTGAAGAGGCTACTGATCCCCTAGAAAAGAATAAAAATCATTATTTCATCTGAAATATCCTGCTGGTTAAGACAGCAGGCTGTATAGCGATTCCTGCTTCTGCTTTAAAACTTTCTACACAATTTTTCATGCCCCAGATGACAAGATCAAACCCTTCTCCCCCTCCAGTACTTTTGTCCTCATCAGGGTAAATCAAGTTTGGCACTCATTAGGTGGAAAAATTACTTCGTTAAAGCTCAGTCTTTCCAAGTAACAGAAGAGTTCTGTGGAATCCAAGGTGAGAAATGGCATGTTTATTACAAAAAGGAGTGATTAGATACTTTGCCATTTTGAAGTAAACAGGAGACTCTGCTTTGAGCTCAAGGAGGTCAAATGTGGTGGAGGAGCAGCCACAGATGGAACTACAACATCCAAGTGGAAGTGAAAAGCTTCCCGAAGCTTTTCAGAGAACAGTATTCTATTAAATCCAAGCAGAGGATTGCTATTCTGGCCAAAACAGGGGTCCACTTGTTTCAACAACCCTCAGCATTAAACAGGTGCTCAAGAGAAATGTCAGAAAGTAATTGTAATGGGTAAGTACAGAGAAATCTGCCTATTGTTCCTCTCATCCACCAGGGAGTAGCTGGGTAACTTCCTCTAGTCCTACAGCTCCGCCTCATATTATCCTTCACTGCAGCTAATAAAACTCCAGATATTTTGTTATTTATGAGAAGTCTCACTGACTGAACACAGAGCTAACAACTGTGGGCACATCATCTTTCTGAGTGAGAGTAATACAGACCACAAGGCACTGGCAAGAAAACCAAGTCCCTTTGCATATAGGGTTAATTTCCTTTCCAATCAACAGACATTGCAGATATTTTCCTAATGCAAGTATTTGTGCAATTTTTTTTTTTTTCCACGCAAGATAAATGAAGTACAAATAAATGAAAGTACAAATATTCAGGGAATAGAAGCACAGGAACCATCAAAAAGTTAATAGAAACATCTAAGAGGGAACAAGAAATGTGCACAAGTGGTTTGCAATGTATTTTAAAAGAGTTTATAGATGCAGAAAGAGAAGAAAAATATGTTCCTGATCTGTTGCAATCCCATGATATACCTAACTTGTGCATTAAATTAATTAGTGGCTCAAAATAGAAGGTTTGTAAAGGAAGGTTTCTAATATAAAACATTCAGAAGCTGAAGACATTTAATTTAAAGTAGAAATTAAGACATAGAAAGCAATGAGGCAAACATTCCTAGTTACTGTGCCAAGATTAAATTGCCCTTTTCTATGCATCATTATCAAATCAGTCTAGTCAAAACACTGGCTAATTATATTATCAAACAGTGAAAGACTGGAGTTTCTGGAGTTTTCCATACCAGAAAAACATTAATCTCTTTTGCACCTCTGTTTCTTTTCACAACTAAGGTTTGAAGGGTAACACACATCTGATATTTCTAGATGTAATCTGTTGGACAAAGTTCTTGTATGCTTTTCAAATCCTGTTGGAATTTGTTTCAGATCCCTAAATCCTTAATAAATTGAAGTTCTATATTTGCATTCGAGCTCTCATGATGACTAATACCATGGAGGGAAGTGGAATTTTCCCATTTTGATTTTTGTATTTTGCATTTACACAAGAGACAGATGTAGTTTATCATTCTTATTTTCATCTAAATGTATATCTACTGATTTGCTTTGGGATATACGTCTGTGAGGCACTCTGAACAGTCAACTTGTCCAATAAATAGGAAGTCCCTTACAATGTTCATTACACAATGGACTGGGGCCAATGGACTACTGAATGAGGGTCACAGCCCACAGAAACAATATCTACAGTAAAAAAGAAAGCTACAGAGTAGTTTAATAGTGCTTTTCACAAAATTAATCTGCAGTGCATTTCAGTGAATTAGCCCTGATTCTGAAAGTTTACAACATGCTGTGAAATCAGAGGGAGAAAACAGCAGGGTTGGGTTTTGTTTTGGGTGGGTGGGGTTTGTAGGATCAGGTCCTATTGCGTTGGTCAAAGAGATATACGTTATTTCCATTTTACTTTAAAAGGTACTGTTCATCACCAAGATTAAGGCTAGGGAAGAAGTTAAAGACCTGGAATCTCAACTTGGGAGTCCCCTTTTGCACCCAGTAGTTTAAGTTCGTCCCAGTGGCAAGGCTTACACTGCTCTTCCCACTGCACAAATCCAAACTGAGAGTCAACCCTTGTTCAAGAGAGTTTACAGTCCGACACTCCATCCTCCATCCAGAGTACATCTTCTCTGCCTAACTTACGTGGACAGTTTAGCAGTTGTACAACTAATATAATACAGCATTTATTTTAAAGTCCAGGAGAAAGTTTGTGCTGTTATTTTGTTTTTTCCTAAGCACAGATAACAATCACATCTCTTATGTATAAAACAAACAGAAATGTTTCATTTTAGCTGACACTGAAATGTATTCTTTCCAAAGAGTAATTCATTTAAATTTCACTGTAAGTCTTAAAGCCAGTTCAGTCTGACCCACTACTTTAAGGCCAAAAAATCAGAGAGATATTTATTGCGCATTCACATTTCATGTCTAATCTTGCAAAACATAAAGACAATACTGGAAGCTTTAAAAGCCTATTCCATAAAATACTACCTAGGAAAGAGCAATTTAAGCACATACTAAATGAACATGTGATGCATTGTACTGTTTAAGTACTGGGTTGGGCCAAGCTGGTACCTTTATACTTAAAAAATTGCCTGATGATTAAATGCACAATTGTTAGTAAAGAAAGCTCTGACTCAGATTCAGCAATGATCTCTTTGGTGGAAATTATGTGAAAGACTAACTGCCTTGAATTAAGTTTGGGCTATTCAGTGTTCTAAACTCAACTGATTGCTGGCTGCCTTTAATTTCATTTTTCTTTCAACTGTATTTATGCTCCATAATGACTATTTTGGAAATCCTTCTACTAAAGGATGAGCATCAGCTCTAACTGAAGTAACCTTAGCACTCAAGGAACAGAGAGGTGATTAGAAACCTTGAATGGCATGTAATCCTGTTTGGCACTAGCATCGTGTAAATAACACACGTTTTTGATGCTGATGAGCCAACCTTCTGGGAGAAGCATTTGTCACTCTGTTGCCATATTTAGTCAGTTGGGTGAATTGTCTGTAATATCTTCGGGTCTGTGTTCTCTGAGAATATCTCATCATGTTATGAACCATCCAACGCTGCCCCTTGAGGTTTTGACTAATGTATTTGATCACGTCTTAATCAGATGAGGACATTCATCTTGCTCGTGTTCAATCATCTCAGCTGTAGAAATCTTTTAACTGAAAAACCACCTACTCCAGAATTGCATTTTGTGTGTCAAGTTTGGAACCAAATTCCTATCTGATACACATCATTGACTTAAGTGTTACAAATGTGAGTCACAGGAGACTTTCTCCGTGACTTCTACGGCCACTGGATCCAGAGAGGACACGAGCAGTAGCTCTGAACCAGCCCTTTCTATGCCACCATTTCTATTTAGCAGACAGCTGAAGCCACCACAATGGATGTGGACAATGTAAAATTTATCCAGAAAGACATTCTTGAGGAATGGATTTTCAACTTTGGAATTAAATTAGTCATTCATGATTAAACAAAGCCCAAGTTTAATGACATAAGCGCCTTGCAAAGTCTGTGTTCTCAAATTCTCTTGACATACTAAGAAAGGAAATTCGGTTTGATAGTGGAGGCACAAGTGATGACAGCACTCTGTCTGAAATGCAGAGGGACCACTCCTTCCTATTAATATTACCTGGATCTTGCCATTTCAGATCCTAGATGTTACCACATTGTCAAACTTCAGTCTTCCAGGATGAAAGAAGTGTCTAAGCTGTGTGTCTGCACCTGGCTAAACTTTTCCAACCACAAGGCTCAGAAACACGTTTCCTTCAATTGCGATACATGCCGTGGGAACAGACCTCTGCATCTCGAGCAAGAACAGGGAGCCAAGTTCTCCTGAGCTTAACAAATCCCTGATAAGCCACGCAATAGGAAGGATGAAGCTGTCAAAGTCATGTTATACCAGGGTCGAGAGCCAAACATACAAGAGGGTAAAGGGAACACTGTCACCAAAGGAAAATGAAGGTTAAAAAGTGCAGGAAATCACTCAAGTTAGCATGAGTGCCAGAGATGTCCTCCTAGACCAGGAAAGTGAGAGTGGAGTCTGCTCTACACTGAAGGAGCAACAGAATAGCAGAGCTGCATCTTTGTAAAAGATGTGAAAGATTTAATCAGCTGGTTACTTGCTAATCTAGTAAGTCTTTTCTGTAGTAGGAAATTATTGCCTAAGTGTTGAAACAAAGTAAAATAAAACCAAAACCAGCCATTAGTTTCTACCATCTAAATATACTAAAATCTGCTTAAATCTCAAAATTAAATCCCAGTATTCTGAAATAGTAAATTTGTGCATTTTTTTTTCCTATTAGGGAACAATGCGTTTTTAACTCTAGGCACTTTTTTTATTAGATTTCACTCCATGATTTTTTATTTATTTGTTGTTAGCTGTGGGCACATATGCAACAGCAACAAAAAAAAGAAACATGCATTTTAAATGTGTTCTAAACCTGAAATCCTACCGGCTCTGAAAATGGCGATCGGTACTGCATCATTTAAACAGAACACACTGTCTCAGAAAAGGTCAGAGGAAAAAAAAGAAGAGCTTTTCACTGTGTTTTGATGTTCAGCACATTGTGGTTTTGAAGAATTTATGGAGTGGCCAAGAACCAAAGCTGAGAACCTTTCTACGAAATGCCGTAGGGCACGTTGCCACTGTAGTCAAAGGTATGACCGCAGTATCTGCAGACTTTCTTAAGCTAAATTTAAGCTAATATGCTTAGAGTAGCTAGATGCAAGCAACTGCAGCAACCTGCATTCAGCAAAACCAGCCATTAAAGTGATCAAACCCTCCGAGGAGTTCACAGCCCAGGCTGAGCTCTTCATCTCCGTGCAAGAGCAAAACGGTTTCATCCAAGCCGAGCCTGAGCACGCCTGCACAAGCCACGGCTGCACCCTGGCTGAGCTCTAACCGCCCCCGGGGGTGGGATTCATCTCACGTAACGCTGAAACCTTGTGGCCAACCACCCGGTCCGTATGAATTGTCCAGCTTTCCTGCCTGGCGCGTGAAGGGAGAGGCATGTCGGAAGAGTGATTCACCCAATGCGTCTCAGACAGCCGGGGACGGGATGAATCACCTCCCGGAGCTGTCTCTCTCCCCTCCCACTGAATAAAAAGAAGCTGAAGCCTATCACTTACACAGCTTACAGGAGGAGAAATTAAACCCATCCTTAGAAATAGGGATAGCCCAGATCTAGGCAGCATCCAAACCTGTAGGATGATACTACAGACATAGATATTATGGAGCACTGCCTCACAGTGTGAGACTTACCTTTCTCGATATGAGCCTGGAGAATAAATGCTATTAATAACAGTAGGCTGAGATTTTCTGCAGATGCAACAGCATGCTTCTTTCTTCATTGAATAGCCAATTACTCCACAGAAAGTGATGCTACACTACATTTGGTTCTGATAGGATTTTGCTTGAAGAAGGAATTGAATCAGTTCATAAAAAAATGAACAATTACAAAGTAAACTGGACTGGGGTTCTTGATCTCAAAAGGGCAAGAGCTGGTAAATTATAAATGATAGTATATTGAACTATAGAAAATAGTAAGTGAAGACAACCGGACTGTGAGAGATAGAAGAGCCAGACACCTGGCAGCAGAGGACACCTGGCAAAAGGTACAAAATAGCCAGAGGTTGTATCTCAAAAAAGGGGAAAAACTTGTAAAGCTGGGCATCAGTTAGAAATGTGTAAATAATCACCCAAAGGAAAAAAAAACTGAAACAGAACTGACAATATATAAGAAATTAACAATTGATCAACAGAAAGATACACCCTAGAGGGCAAAAAGAATAGGGATAGAGTGAGAATTGCCAAATGTCACGTTGAACTTTTCCATGCAAAGAACATTAAAACAAAAACCCAAAGATTCTTCACATTCATAAATGAAAAAAGAACAACAAAAGTGACTAAGCTGCAATGAAGTAAAAATAATCCAGGCTTGGGCTAAAAATTAAATTAATTCTTAGCTTTAGTTTTCAAAGATGATGTTGATGTTTTCCAGAAAAGTTAATGCATCAAGAAGGAAATAAATAGATACATTACCTGAACAAATGTTAAGGGAAGGAGTAATTAGAAACATTGAGATAAATCAAAACGCAATCAGTGCAGCAATAGGTTTGCTAAGCTAAGGTTAGATGGGATCTAGCCAAGTTTTCCTGATAGCTTTCTCTAATAACACACCCCATCTTCAAAATGAAAGAAATGCAGTATTTCAGTAACGCAGAGAGTGAAATTACTAGGGAACACAGAGAGAACAGGGACCACAACTGGGATTGTAAAGTAACTTGTGAAAAGGATGGCAAAATGGAATCCATTAAAAGGAAGTCTAGCAACAGTTACAAATGGCAATTCTCAGTGATTTTGTTGGTTTCTTAGTGAAGTAAACAGAAATATTACATGGCCACAAAATCTGCTGATGGCATACCTCTGGAATACGTTGTTAGTGCAAAGAATAACCAGGTGGGAATAAGGGAAAATGTGATTAAGCTTAATAACATAGAGTCTCAAGGCATCCATTACAGGGCAAATTAACAAAAATTTCTGCAACTACAAAGATCTTTAGCTGAAGATTACTGAGAAAAAGAAATATTTGGGTATATGGGTCAATCCCACAGTGACTCAGAGCAATCAGTGTGTTGCACTCACAGAAGAGGTTAATCCAGTTCTAGGACGGATCAGCTGAGTGTTTCCTCTGTCAAGAGGAAAAGCCAAACCCCAATTACGAAGCGAAGATGAATTCTCCACTTGGAGTAATAGATACAGCTCTGCGCTAAAGAGATGTATTCAAACTTAACTCTGTGCAGAGAAGCAGCTGGAATGGCCAAGAAAATTTTCATAATATTTCATAAATGAGGTTTCTAGACAAGATCAGTTTGCTTAGATTAAGGAAAAGAAAATAGGCACATTTATGCAGAGGAATGAGGGCTGACTCTTCTTTCTAAGCACATCAAGGAGAAAATCATGAGGGAAGGAAAAGAAATATTTAACCAAGAAGGTTGGCACAGTGACAAATGTGCAGACTGCAAATTAAGATTTGCAGACACCATGAGTTAAGGTGGATTTTGACCAGTTTATGGGAAGGGTGATAGGATGAACCTGCCCACCAAAGCCAGTGACTCAAAAGGTCCCGGTGAGTTTTACCCCTACTATTTTTTTCTGCTATTGTTTTCTCCTTTGAAAAGTTGAAGTGAGGCAAATACAGTCTCAAGGGGCGGACGCACCGCATCTCAGCCTAAGCTATACCGTGGAGAGGTCTGCATCCGAGCTAGTCACACTAGCGCGTCATTACAGTCAATAGTGAGAAATAGGCATTTTAGGGCAGGGTGACTCCTCAGACCTAACTTGGAGATGCATCTTAGAACATCAGGAGCCATACCCTGAACATGCCTGGATCTCCTTGAGGACTATGCCTGGCCCTGCGTTTCATCAGATGAATCCCATGCTTAGCACATTTTGAAATACTGTCCAAATACTTTATTTAAAGAACCATGGACAAAACTTTCACTACCTTTCCCTCACCAGAAGGAATTATACACAAAAAAAATTCACCCAAACAAATCACTTGGCTGATTCTGTAAAGTCAAGGTATAGTTCAGCATTTGGTGTTGAAGCAGTGGAAAAGGCACCATTTTTGTAAACCTTGGGCAATCTTTACCAAGCAGTTGTTACATGGTGGTACACGATGTAGAACACAAAGCACCTACAGATTTTAGGAACCACTGAAATGGTGAGTCTTGCCAATGTGAGCGGGAGAGCCTGCAGGCACATATCCAGAAGGTACTACTCTGTGCAGTGCAGGAGGGTAGCCAGGAGGACACATAGGCTGTTTGAAATTTAACCAGTAAATCATTCCCAAAAGAAATTTTGAGCTTAGCTACTTAAATAGAGCTTAGATCTAAAATACCTGGTTAGCTCCTTAATGCTTCTTTACTGGAGTTAATGTTAAATAAATCTTCCAACGTATTTCAGAAACCCTTCTTTTTTAGGTAAACAATTAATGTAATAAAGTTGTATATTTACAAATCAAAATCCTGGAATGAGAAAAACAAAAAAGCAACATTTCTGATTTATCGCCACTTTAAGAACTGAATTTAGGGTTGTATTCAATTATGTAAATCAACACGGGAGTAAGGGGCTCTGCTTCTGCACAAGCTGTCTAGATCCTGGGTCCAGATACAAGCAGAGCCCATTTAATACTTGAACCTGTACCACTGGTAGCAATGGGAGTCGTGACTGAAGTGAGCACAAAATTGAGTCCTTACAGCAAAATGAAAGCAAGTAGGTTTTCTCATGCAGTCTCTGAAAGCACCTCTAAATTTACTGCTTGAGATTTATCTTTTTTTTTTCCAGGAGGATGGGGGAGCTTTTCTTTTTTTCCCCCCCTTAACACAAATGTCAATAAGCTATAACATTACAAATAAACTTCTAGTGAATTGTTTATGGCACAACTATACAATGCAATACATTTGAAACAGTGAATAACCGAGGTTATAAAAAGAAGGGCAATTTCAAAATATTTCTTCTAGATTCAAGGTAAGGGGGATGTGGCATCTTGCGCTATTTATTTGTCAGTGCATCAGTGTGCTCAGCCAGGGAAAAAAGAAGATGATATTACAAAATCTGATAATTTTCACTTATTTAGGGGAGGTGGATAGAGGATGAAATGGGAGGGAGAGGAAGGTGCGTCACATTGGTTGGGACAGCTTCTGAGCAGGATACTGAACTTAGCGGATAGTTTAATGCCAGCAACAAACTACAAATTTCCTATGACAATATAGGAATAAAAAGAAAAGAAATACCTGGAGAGAGTAACCTGAGCTGCAATGTTTCTGCAAGTACTTCTGGAACTATACATACCCTTGATGCCAAAGGGTAGATATAACACCGACGTAGTCTTGAACAAAATAGAGACTCACAGCAAGTTACAAGGCTGTCTCGCTGGTAAAACTTTGCTAATTCTGGTATTAGCCATGCAGTTAGTTTCTCCTAGGCTGTACCTTGGCTCCATTTTGTGCAGAATAACTGCTCGTCCCTAAGCCTGCAACTCTTTTCCTCCCATTGACGGCTGTGCACAGCAACCTCAGTAACGTGGATTTGCCCTAATCCCATCAGCATTATTTTGGTGAGTATCTGACTGGATTATTTAATTTGCCTCGTCTCCTTCGTAAGCCTTCCCCTGCTTTGTGAGCGAAGGGATCACGCAAGACTCAAAAGCTTCCCTTGAAAGTACTCCATGCACAATTTGCCTCAACTGGACTCTGCATCACTTAATACGGCTCCGACTAAAGATTTGATTTAAATGGCTTGTACCCAACATCTGCTTCCCAGTAACATATACAACACATTAAAAAAAAAAAAAAAAAAAAGGAAAAAAGATCACCGAGACATATAATTAAAGTTCAGTATGCCATAATCCGCATCAGAGCGGCGCAGCGCACGGCTACCAGGTCACATCCATCTCGTGGGACAACCCTGCCGGCTCCCCCCCCACCCCCCGCATCGACGCCCGTTCAGGCCCTTCCCTTCACAAGTTGCCCCTCACATCAAGATGACATTCGTGTGTCTCCACAGGGGAACCTGCAGAAATACCCTAGACCTCGTAGAGCATTAAAAAAGCTGGTAATTCAACATTGGCAAAACTTGATTAAAACCTTAGCTTCAATAAAGGCTAAAGAGATGTGATGCGACTCTGCAGCTAAGTGCAATAGGGGTGACAGGGGTGAATAAGCAACAGGGGTGAATATGGTTGACCATCTACATAATATATGCCTAAGGTGGATAGATTTATATTTGGACATCGTAACCAAGCCATTGTATTATTACACTGCGGTTTTCTGCACACTACAGCAGGATGACAGTATTCTTCATATTTAATTGCCTTCCAACTGCATAACAAAGGGGAAAATACCAGGTCCCAGGCTTAGTGCGTCTGTCGTTATGTTGCTAGGAGTTTTCATCATAGTTTAACACTTGGCTGCAGCAAGGATTTTGTTCTGGTAATTATTTTCTCCATGTCAGTCACCTAGATTTAAGAAAGATATCTAGCCATAGACTTTATTTCAGAGCCAAAGCCACATTCTTGAAACATGCCAATTTATCTTCGCCTTGCATATGCCACTCAGACTGGGGTCCATAAACCCTTCTTCAAATATCTCCCGAAAAGGGAATGTTTGCAGTAAGGCACTGCTGATGTGAATATAGCTAAACTAGTTGTATCAACATTTATTTGCTTTCAATTTACAGACATTGCTATTTTAGTTGCTATTAATTGCAGTGATGCAAAGAAGTTTCTGCCACTGCTGAAACAGATTGATAATAGTAATTAAAAGATTGCAGTTACAAGGTTTCCATGCCTTAATATGTCCTGCACAGATCACTAAATTTTAAAGGCCACTGGGTCATGTAGTTTTACATTATTAAACAATAGACATAGAACTTCAGAGTTTTAGGTCATTTAAATTTGTCTGCTTTCACTTCCAGCCATTGGCTCATGAAAACTAATTTTTGCAGAGAGGATGATCTTTTATACAACTCATTTGAAAACCATCTATTTGGCTAATCTGTATGCACCATCCTGACATCTGGTCCCATTCTTTGCAATATGTACCATGTCATTTTACAGCCATGTTTCTGGTAGAGATGAGATCAAGCTTCCAGGTTATGTTTCATTACAAACTCAGAAATTCATGAATCTCAGTGAAAATTCCCAGAAAAGAAAGAAAAAAAAAAAAAAAAGACAAAAAAAAAAAATACACCAAAATTATTTTTCAAAATAGCAAAGGGGGCTTTTTCAGTGGTATTTGACACTTGATTTGTGGAAGCATTTTTCATTTGGCCAAAAGCCTGTCCATCCACCTAGTCTTGTACTCCTATGTACTAATTTAGAGCGGCTCAAATGCAGCCCTCAGCAGCACTGTATCAGTGTGCCTGTACCTGAGTGTGGGTACCTGAGGTCCTTCCAGCTCCAGGTGCCCTCCCAGTTGCATAGCTCCGTGTGGGGACAAGAGCCAACCCTCTGCAAAACATCCTGGTTTCCCTTGGGTAGAAATCCACGCATTTGGTCCCAAAGGGAGTTGCAGCACGGTTTGACCATATCTGAACAAGCAATGGGAGCAGCGTCCTCAGGCACACTGTAAACCCATCTGCTGACAATTTCAGCACAGTGTAACTCTGGTAACTGTGATTTGTATGGAACTGATGGTTACCCCCACTATAAACAACCGTTTGGTAGACCAGACTGACAGAGGTTGGATATTTATCTCTCTCTAGTAGGCAGAACACATACAAAGGCTAAGCCTGCATAGTTCTCTAGCTTCAAAAGTAGGAAGTCACGTTTTTAGAAATATAAGTGAAGGTGCATACACCAATGGAAAGAGTCGTTACATACACCCAAGTACTCAGTGAAAAAGTTAGAATGGCTTCATGTAACTCCAAGACAAAAATCAAACTTCCAGTTACTACATAATTCACCACCTAATAACAACAGGAACTTCATGTGACCAAAATCTTTAGATCTAAACACCATATCCCACATTACTCCAAACTTTTTTTCTTTATTTTTTTGTATTTAAAAGAGAAGGCAGACAGACACCCAGCCAGACATGCACTTCTGAACTAAATCTGAAGTTTCAGAGAACTCTTTTACTTAAAAAAAAAAAACAGAAAAAAACTCAGCCTAGTTTCAGAGACTCTGAGCACACACCCCCCATTCTGGTTTGTACATTGAAAATTGGCTGGATTCCTCAGTATGTTCTACAGTGTCCCTTCTCACACTTTTATATATGAAAGCTTTTCTGCATGGCTTTGTTTTAGCCAGAATATATTTCAGTGCAAGGAATGTTTCCCAATTAGAAAAGATGCCATGCATTTTTCTGATATTTTTAGGACTACCAACCTACCAATTTTCTTAAATAAAGTATATATCCCATTAAGGATTCCACTTTCCTCTCTCTTAGCTCATTTTTCTCCAGCCTATTTTACTTTGTTTTCCTACCCTTTCAATACCACTTAGCCACTTAATTCCTCATCCATCACATCAATTTAGATCACTCTATGCTGTGCAAGATATCTCTCTTTCTCATTATCTTACCTTTCCCCCTCCTTGTCATACATCCAAATCCCCCTGCGCAGACTGCAACAGCCTGGCTCTGTGACTCCAGGCATGGAAACCTACACCGCTAATTCTGCCTCAAATCATCTTAATCCCCCCAGTTCTCAATTTGTGTGTCATAATCCTTTCCATCATATCCTTCTACTGAGGCTCTACATCCACTCAACAACAAAATAACTTTGATTTGCAGTCGTGTTTGCCTCAGGTGGGAATTTCACAAGACTCCAGTCCTGGCCTAACGTTGTCCATGATGGAAATGACACTGTTCCTACTCTGGCCAAGACTGACTGCATTTGAAGAACTCCAACCCTCAGTAAGAAAACTCACATTTCCTTTTTTCAATCTCCTTTTTTTAATCTTTCGATTTATCTCCTTAATTCTTACCTTATAAAATAGCACTCAAGTGCATAATGGACCTTATACAATAACTCAGCATGAGCCTTTGCACAAAAACCTTCAAGCACCTGTATCACACAATAATAGTCTACATCTACAACGGAGAGACACAAACCTAAATTTCCTTGGCTGTATCCTTCTTCATGCATGAGAGACCAGCCCAGAGGGAGGAAAAGAAACTGCCTGCAGTGGTGTGTCCCCCTACTCACCCAGTCCCCTAACAACTAGCAAAAGTGTATTTGATGCTTTATGAGGAAAAAAGAGGGATGGAGGTGGGACACTCAAGGGAAATTTGGCAAGTCATATTTCACTCAGATGGCTTTTAGGGCTATTCACTCTGATTTGGGTCCATCCTTCACCACCATACCAAGAACTCAAAGAGCACCAGGACCTGCCCCCAAGGTATTTACCACTACGCTCTGATTTTCTGTTAACTTCTTCTGAAATGCCACAATTACCAACTTTAATGCTAAAGACAAATGCCCTTATCCAACACCGAGGGCCAAGATAAGGAGCTAAAACCTACCAGAATCAAGAGCTAAAAGAACTCTTCTCTCTCCTACTTGCTTTAAGCAGGAAACACTCACCTTCTAATGAGAAATACTCTCCTTCTAATCAATCAGAATTTCTTCTGAATTAAGCTTATCGACTTACCTATTTTTACCTATGAACAGTGTTTGAGCACACTACTGCTAGTGGGCCAAAAAGTTAAATCCCAGAAAAGAAGTACTAGTTAAAATAAATACTAAAAGCCAAATGAAGATAAAGAGCATCAATAACTACAACCACCCAGAACACACCAACCAGCTCAAAAGACTTAAATGTCACAAATGAAGACATATCACAAAAAAAAAAAAAAAAAATCTCCCTGGAAGACAGAGAAAAGGGAAAATGTAGACCCAAGGAGGAAAGACTGACTGTTTACATACCTGTTTTCAAAATCACTTCAATTCTTTTCAGGCACTAGGCAAAACTGGAATTGAAGGGGTTTGAAATCAAGTACATAAGCAGTTACACTCCAGTGTCTGCTGGAGGCTTCAGGGACATAACACAGTTTCACGAGAAAGAAATGTTACTATTGGTTCTTTTATTAAAAAGGAGTTGTTATTTCCTTTGTTTGAAGGTAAATGATAGCAGCTGTAGGATCACTCGAGCTCATGATACCTTGTTATTGTTATTACATTTCAGTTAAAGCTTGCCACTTTAAGTGTGCCTCACTTATAATGCACTATGCCAACGATTCCCTTCACTATGACAAATGTTGCAGATGGTTTACTTCCCATCTATACATTAGAGAAAGAGGTTAAGCGCATCGCTTTAAATCTGTACTGCTTGGGCACAGAAATTTTCTGTTTGTTTTACATATTAAAGCACAAAAATCTGGAGATAACGCTGCATTTTTATAAAAATCAGGTTCCTCTTAGTATGAAATTGGTTATCTTAACAAGCTGTATTATATTTACAACCTTGATAATACCACCTCCTTACACAGCCTGACTGTACAACCTGCTTCCAGACGGGCAGCCCTCATATGATCTTGAATTTAAGCTCCAAGTATTATCACTTCTGTCATATTTGCTATAAATAAAATGGAACAATGTCAAAAGATGGTACTCAGCACAGAGATAGGGATGGAATTTTAAAGGAGCTCTACAAAATCTGCACCAAAGTCTGCATTAAAAAACAAGAATGTAGATTTTATATAGTAAGGATATATAACTGCGGAATCTGAGAATTTAAAAAAAAACCCAACCCAACCAAAAAAACACTCAACGGTGTTTGAAGAAAAAACTGTTAAGATGTTAAAAAATGAACAGAGGCTTTTTCATCTGTTTATGGCCCTAAAGATAAAAGGCTCTAGAGAAAAATTAAAGCAAGTTCTAATGACATTATAGTTGCATTTTAATAATGAATTTTCTCTGCACTGACTTATGCATGCATTATTTGTCGTACTTATTGCTTGTCTTCTCTATTATCTTAGGCTGCAAGCTCGATTTCATAAATGTTAATACATTTAGCAGTTAAAAAGCTTTAATTCCGCATCCTTTTAAGATATTTGTTTCCTCTCCTCAAACAGTTTCTAAAATTCCAGCAGTACCTCAAGAACTGTTTAAAAAAATGGAGATAAATCTCCCTCTCAATCAGATATTTAAAAAGACATCACCAGAAAAAGAAAATAACAGCATAGTTCAAAAAGTAATCCTACGGCATGATTTTAAAAATGCTCATTCAGAGGCATTTTCCACTTTCGTATAAGTCAGTGGCAAATTTGCCACCAGTTTCGGGATTTTTGATTTAGTTACATCAAGCCTTATTAGTCCAGGCCCTGCAATGGATTAGGACCGCTTAAAGGCAATCACTGGTTTGAGCTGAAAAGGGAGGCTGTGGCAGGGGGACGTCCCAACTGGTCCAGCCCATTGTGATATGGACATGCAACAATGCCTTTGGATGACAAGCAAGTGATTCTAAAACTCACATCCATTAACGTACATATCCACACATGGTACTAAAATCATAAGACACCTCTTCTCCAGCACAGGAATGCCATGTAGGTAAAGCCCAGCAGTTTTAAGGCCATCCCTGCATATTTGCACAGAGCTTCAGTTGCCTCTATTTGCTGCCAGATGCCTGGTAGCATGCTCCTAAACTAATTCCTAACTAAAACAATCCTTTTGAGGCAGACTATAATCACTTACCTCATCTACATTCTCAAAGGCATTGATGATATCATATGGTAAACAGGACAGAAGATCAATCACAAACCACGTTTTCAGGTAGTTCATCCGTATGAGTTTGGGATCAGATATAACCTCTCCACCAGGGCCAACAAACGTTGTATGAAAGTTCAAAACAATGTCAACCAGAAAAATAACGTCCACGACACTGTCCAGCACGAGCCAGGCAATGTTGTTCTGTTTTGTCTTGAAGGAGACATTATATGGAACCATAATTGCTGTGTAGAAGGTTAGAATTAAGATGACCCAGTCCCAAGTGGTCTTAAAAGCACAATAGTGTAGTATAATGTGTGGTGGAGTCTTTGGAGCTTCTTGCTTGTACTGAGGAAGAATATCAGATCCCAGCTGGAGAACCTGTAAAAAACAGAAAAGCAAATGTTACTGCTTTCAATTAATACGATGCAATAAGGGGTCTTACACATTTCTGCAAGTAACAGCACAAAGACGTGTCTGTGTTCATTGGACATTGCAAGCCAACCCGCAGTTTCTAAACTATCTGATTTATTAAGACTGTGTGGAGGCAGGTATCCCTCGATGAATGGGAGCAGCATAGCACCTAAGGATATTCTTGCAAAAAGGGAGGTCTTTGCAGTTGGACTGAGGGCAGACCATGCTAATAGCAAGGGCAGACAGGCTCCATAAACAGGTTGTGGGTACTGCCACAGCAGCTCAGGCTCTGCAGTTCTGAACATGGGTACTCATTCATATTTGGAAGTGTTACAAGACTAATCCTTCGTGTCTGACCTTTTTTTTTAAACCACTGTTGAGCCAGAACAATACCCTATCAAAGGTAAACCAGATTTCAGCCTTGCTGGCTGACCTCTTTCTAAAATGAAGCATTGAGTGCACAATTTCTGCCCAAACACCCTGGCAATATCATGCTTCCTTCTCATTTTCTTCAAAAAGTTGTTGCTCTTACAAGCCTAATATCACTAGCGGGTTCTCCTTTATTTCTTGTAATTACTTCTCTTTTCTTTTTTGTGTATGACTATAATCTCCTGCATGCTCACTTTTGTAAAATGTGGAACTGAAAACATTGCAAAGGAACCAAGCCAAATTCACTTAAAGGCATTCCTCTCAGCTAATCTAATTACCTCTTATCTCGGTCCAACACAAGAAACAAAAGCACAAAGGAACACACAATGTGGCAATATGTTGCGCTGACAACTGAAAGACTCATGTATATTTTGGAACCAGTAACACCTTTTACATTTGGGGATCTCAAGTCTGCACAGGATAAAATAAATAATTCCAGCCACTTTAAAACTCATTTCAGCCCTACACCTGTCCCGTATCGGAGCCGACGCACCATATTTGCAGGGACAGCTGGATTGCAAATAGCAGTCCCATATGTGTAAAAATGATCAAACGCAGGGTGCTTCCTCAATGAAGAGGAATAAATGGCTCTCAATAAACAGCACAACAACTAAGGATATGAACTCAGGTACCATAGATACAGATTCACCATTAATTCCTTGCAGTCTGATTTTTAAGATGAGAAAGCTGTTACTGAGATCAGACAGTAAAAGTCTGGATCTACTGAAAATCTGTTCTTCAGAAATCACCAAGGGACAACAGCAGCAGCCTCTCTCCCGCCGTGTTGGAGGATGTGGCTTCCCAACATGCCTCATCTGGCTCAATGTCAGGCTGCAACCTGATGGGATGCAGACCTGCTTCTGCCTACCTGTTCCCACCCTCCCTAAGGCCAGATTTAGCAATCACGACCTTTAAGGAAAGTCAGTTTAACTGACATGATGAAAAACTAACTTGTTGTTACATTAGTTAGCCATTTGTTTTCTGCAGTCAGCTGAGTTGGACCAATTTATCCTGTGGCCAGAAAACCACTAGACCCACTACACAGGCAGCAGGGAGAGCGCAGCAAAGACTTCCAGGAGAGCATGGCTGCTCCCTTTGGCAACAGCCTCCTATTGCACCAGCTGTGGTCTAACACAAAGCCATGTGTTGAGCTTCAGCTGAACAGCAACATCCACCGAGCAGCATGGTCCCAGTGGCACTCGTCAGAGATCCTCACAAATGCCAACCCCCTGGTGAGACCCATAAAACGATCGACCTCCCTTCCCCAGTGACCAGGACAAGTCCCACTAACAGCACTGCTATAACCACTCAGTGGGCAAGGTTCAGCTGGCCACCACGGCACACTGAACGTGCTGGTGGATCCATGGGTCCTTCCCTGGAATAAAAGCAATGATCGATACGGTCATTTTTTCATAGCAGCCTTTGTGCAAATCCATGAAACTTCTTCCAATGCCAGAATTTTCCCCTGCATTTAACACACCATTTTGGCTGACTCATAATCTAGTCATTATCTCCAATTATCTCTTTGGACTCATCTGTGGTCAACTCTTTACTGTCATGATAAATCAGGACTGGGACTTCTTTCCTTGGTTTCTCCAGACCTATTTGTTCCCTGCCATGTTCACTGGGGCAGGAGCTGAAAACAGCCTCACTATAGCTGGAATAATAAGCTGCTTCGGGTTCAAGCCACATACGATGAACATATGCTTGATAGTTCCCTATGCCTCTGGTAGTGGAGTGCTTAGGAGCTCCCATGATACTGTAAAAGCATAATTGTTATTCTTAACATAATATCATGCTGAGTTTGACATGGTGAGTGGGTGGCAAGTGGCTGTGGAGACCACTGAACTATAATGATTATTTCTTTCATGCTGCATGAATTTTTAATTTTAAACCACTAAAGAATACACAATATCTTGTTAGTCAGCTGCATTCATCATAGACTCTCTGAATTTTTCTTGTATACGACTAATGAAAATAGCTGATAACTGTTAAGCCTGATAAAGATGGGCAGTATGTTCTGCAAGGGATGAGCTGTGATGATAACGTTCCTCGTCAGACACGGAAATATGAAAAATGGGACCTGTACAGCAACGGTGTACCTCACTCACTCTGCAGTCCTCACAGCACTTTGCCTACAAAGCACTTTGCAGCTCCAAACGACTTGTAAGAGAGGAGATTGCACACTCTCCAAGCAACCTATTCCCAAGTACAACCTTCTCCTTTACCTGCACCTTTCCTACAGCCTGATCTAAATCTTCCTTGCTGTGACTCAGTACCATTACTTTTTCTCTAATAGTGGTTCTGGGATGGCTCCTGTGACTGGAGCGTTGGAATACAAGGATACAGGCTCTTTAGGAAGGAGAGGCAGGGGAGACGAGGAGGGGGTGTTGCCCACCATGTCAATGACCAGCTGGAGCGCATGGAGCTCTGCCTGGGGATGGGTGAGGAACTGACCGAGAGCCTATGGGTCAGGATTACAGGGAGGGCAGGGGCAGGTGACATTGTAGTGGGGTCTGCTACAGGCCACCCGACCAGGAAGACCGAGTGGATGAGGCCCTCTATAGACAGATAGGAGCAGCCTCACGTTCACAAGCCCTGGTCCTCATGGGGGACCTCAACCACCCCGATATCTGTTGAAGGGACAACACAGCAGGGCATAAGCAACCCAGGAGGTTCCTGGAATGAGTTGATGACGAATTCCTTCTCCAAGTGATAGAGGAGACAACAAGGAGAGGTGCTATGCTGGACCTTGCTCTTACCAACAAGGAGGGTCTGGTGGGGAATGTGAACCTCAAGGGCAGCCTTGGCTGCAGCGACCATGAAATGGTGGAGTTCCGTATCCTTAGGGCAGCGAACAGGGCACACAGCAAGCTTGCTACCATGGACTTCAAGAGAGCAGAGTTTGGCCTCTTCAGGGATCTGCTTGCTAGAGTACCATGGGATTAAGCCCTGGAGGGAAGAGGGGCCCAAGCAAGCTGGTTAATATTCAAGGATCACCTCCTCCAAGCTCAGGAGCAATGCATTCCAACAAAGAGGCAGTCAGGCAAAAATGCCAGGAGGCCTGCATGGATGAACAAGGACCTCCTGGACAAACTCAAACACAGAAAGGAAGCCTACAGAGGGTGGAAGCAGGGACAGGTAGCCTGGGGGGAATACAGAGAAATTGCCCGAGTAGTCAGGGATCAGGTTAGGAAAGCTAAAGCCCTGATAAAATTAAATCTGGCCAGGGATGTCAAGGGCAACAAGAAAAGCTTCTACAGGTACGTCAGTGATAAAAAGAAGACTAGGGAAAATGTGGGCCCTGTCCAGAAGGAAACTGGAAACCTGGTTTCCCAGGACATGGAGAAGGCTGAGGTACTCAACGACTTTTTTGCCTCAGTCTTCACTGGCAAGTGCTCCAGTCCAAGATGCAGAAGGCAAAGGCAGGGACTTGGGAGAATGAAGAACTGCCCACTGTAGGAGAAGATCAGGTTTGAGACCATCTAAGGAACCTGAAGGTACACAAGTCCATGGGACCTGATGAGATACATTTGCAGATCCTGAGGGAACTAGCAGATGAAGTGGCTAAGCCACTATCCATCATATTTGAGTAGTTATGGCAGTCTGAGGAAGCTCCCACTGACTGGAAAAGGGGAAACATAACTCCCTGGAAAAAAGGAAGACCTGGGGAACTACAGGCCAGTCAGTCTCACCTCTGAGCCCGGCAAAATCATGGAGCAGATCCTCCTGGAAACTATGCTAGGGCACATGGAAAATAAGGAGGTGATTGGTGACAGCCAACATGGCTTCACTAAGGGCAAATCATGCCTGACAAATTTGGTGGCCTTTTACAATGGGGTTACAATGTTGGTGGATAAGGAAAGAGCAACTGACATCATCTACTTGGACTTGTGCAAAGCATTTGACACTGTCCCACACAACATCCTTGTCTCTAAAATGGAGAGACATGGATTTGACGGATGGACTGTTTGGTGGGTGAAGAATTGGCTGGATGGTCGCACTCAAAGAGTTGTGGTCAACAGCTTGACGTCCGAGTGGAGACCAGTGACAAGTGGTGTTCCTCAGGGGTTCACACTGGGACCAGCACTGTTTGATATCTTCGTCGGTGACATGGACAGTGGGATTGAGTGGACCCTTGGCAAGTTTGCCAACACCACCAAGCTGTGTGGTGACACTGACATGCTGGAGGGAAGGGATGTCATTCAGAGGGACCTTGACAGGCTTGAGAGGTGGGACCGTGTGAACTTCAGGAAGTTCAACAAGATCAAGTGCAAGGTCCTGCACATGAGTCAGAGCAATCCCAAGCACAAATACAGTCTGGGCGATGAGTGGATTGAGAGCAGCCCTGCAGAGAAGGACTTGGAGGTGTTGGTTGATGAGAAGCTCAACGTGACCTGGCAATGTGCACTTGCAACCCAGAAAGCCAACCATATCCTGGGCTGCATCAAAAGAAGCATAACCAGCAGGTTGAGGGAGGTGATTCTGCCCCTCTACTCCGCTCTGATGAGACCTCACCTGCAGTACTGTGTTCAGCTCTGGGGCCCCCAACATAAGAAGGGCATGGACCTGTTGGAGCAGGTCCGGAGGAGGGCCACGAAGATGATCAGAGGACTGGAGCACCTCCCCTATGAAGACAGGCTGAGAGAGTTGGGGTTGTTCAGCCTGGAGAAGAGAAGGCTCCAGGGAGACCTTACAGCAGCC
>JAVJGG010000040.1:14909577-14939548 GCA_035590195.1 Aviceda cuculoides | reverse complement strand
AGGAGGTACAACCCCATTCACCAATATACATTGGGGGCCACCCAGTTGGAAAGCGGCTTGGCAGAAAAGGATGTGGGGGTCCTGGTGGACCAGGCTGAACGTGACCCGGCAACGCGCCCATGCTGCAAAGAAGGCGAATGGTATCCTTGGCTGCGTTAGACAAAGTATTGCCAGCAGGTCAAGGGAGGTCATCTTTCCTATCTACTCAGCACAGGTAAGGCCAGTACCTGGAGCGCTGCATCCAGTTCTGGACTCCCCAGTACAAGAGAGACATGGACATACTGAAGAGAGTCCAACAAAGGACCATGAAGATGATTAAGGGACTGGAGCATCTCTCCTCTGAGGAAAGGCTGAGAGAGCTGGGGCTGTTCAGCCTGGAGAAGAGAAGGCTCAGAGAGGGTAGATCTTATTAATGTATATAAATACCTGAAGGGAGGGTGCAAAGAGGACAGAGTCAGGCTCTTTTCAGTGGTGCCCAGTGACAGGGCCAGAGGCAATGGGTACAAAATTAAACACAAGAGGTTCTGTCTGAACATCAGGAAACATTGTTTTACTGTGAGGGTAACCGAGCACTAGCACAGGTTGTCCAAAGATGTTGTGGACTTTCCATCCTTGGAGATATTCAAAAGCTGTATGGACATGGTCCTGGGCAACTGGTTGTAGGGGGTCCTTGCTTGAGCAGGGAGGGTGGACAAGATGACCTCCAGCAGTCCCTTCCAACCTCAACCATTCTGTGACCTTTCTGATGGTTAATGATTCAAGGTTTACTTTATTTTCTGAGGTTTAGGGCATTGATCTGTACAGTGATTAGATGAGGATTTGGAGAAGAGTCAGGGGCTGGCAATGATAGGAGATGGCTTCGTGTACTCTCTAGAAATCCTTTCCCATGGTGCTTCACAGGCTGAGAGATCCCACTCACAAAAATATGGCTTTTAAAAATGCCTATCCTGTTATAAAAGCGAAACTGGTAAGAAACCCCTTGTCACCATCTTAGGTAAGAAAAACATCTGTTCTGCATTAACCACAAATACAGAAAGCCTGAGGAAGTTGGGGAAGATGTGCCACAAGGAGCTGGAGGGGTAAGACACACACCAAACAGCAATCCTTTTGCTGTAAAAATAAAAAGAAAGGAAGAACTATGACTTTTTCAAATACTCCCTTTCCACCTTGGTGAGAACATCAATGTCATGTGAAAGAAAGAAGCCATATGTTTTAGCATTCAGGGTTACCTCTCTGCTCATCTGGTCTGAACTCTTCTTTTCACAGGGAAAACCATTTCATCGTGTCCTTTCTCCACCAAGACCAAAGCTTTGTTTTATGTGCTAGGGCAGACGTTTTGCAAAAACCCTTCCAGCTTCATTTAGAGGCTTCGCATTTTCACATTCCTTCCAGCCCAGTGAAGCCCATGATTCTGGACATTGGAAGTACAGAATATGCTAACATGACTTTTTTCTAATTCAGCACGAAGTCCGGCATTATTTTACCTGCTCCAATCTATCCATCTGCAAAAAAGTGTGAACAAGTTCTTTTGTTTCCTATTTACAACCCAAGAGAATTAAAAACATAGCAACAGCAAGATGCTGGGGTATGAGTGGGAAGGTGAAAATGTATACAGGCTGCCTCGTGTCTGAAATAATCTGTACAGGGTACATTTCTCTGTTTCTTGACCTTGTTGTAGACTAGATAAGTTCAGAATTATATTTAAAACCAATGTGTATGTTTAAATAGACCAAGCAAAATTTGCATAGCTGCCTACTGCTGTCAATGTTTCTTCAAACGATTCTCTCTTTTCCTCTATAGACAGAGACTTGAAAAGAACGATAATTTTATCTCATGTATTAGTGACCGCCTGTCCTCACAGATATTTTCAGTCTGTAAGGAGTAAAGGAGCAGCACAAATAGCAGGTGCAAGAGGGAAAAAAAAAGTACTAGTGAGAAGAAGTGACACTTCTGATGCTCTCTTCTGCTCAGCTGGATTGTGTCTTTCTTCCATAGCACCACTTGAAAAATAATACCCTGAACTTGCACCACTGCACTCAAATTCTTAGGAACAAAGGCAACATCATCGGATCACACACCAGATCGGGCCAGCAGCTGCTTCTCCTTACAAGAAGTTAAGCTGAGTGTTTCAGAGGAAGATGTTAACTACCTCAAATGGAAAATTCTGGAATAACATACACATAAAATGATCTTTTTCCTCTTGTCCTCTTTAATTACTTTCTGATTCATGAACAAAAAAAACAGAAGAATTTGTACCCCTGCTTTAAAGAAAAACCCCTCATGATCTGCATTCATTCTCATGATCCAAAACCAGGGTCTGTTCTTAAACAGAAACCTAGCAAGATATTTCCCTGTTCATATCTATTACTCAGAATTCCTGCGTTCTCAATAAATTGAAGATGCAGGTTAACAACTCCATACAGTTATGAAAATATGACATGAAGAAGACAACCATGATGATAGACATGATCTAAACTAGTCTCTGCCTTGTCCCAGCTGTAATGCTGTCCTTCCAAGCATGCACCTTTCTTCTTCCTCCATGCGTTTTAGTCACAATTAAATACTTTACATGCACAAAATACTCTCCACATCTCTTGCTCTAATTAGGACTGCCAATTTGACAGCCCTCTGTCTGTGGGGCTAACTGAGCCAGGGATGACTTGGTGGCATACTTCACACAACAGCTGAGCCAAAGGTTTCTCTGAAGAGAAAAAAAAGAAGTACTAAATTAATTTTTAAAAAAATAAAAATTGGTATTTCTTTCAAACCTTAGATGCTATAAAATGAGTTGAAGCTGTTACTGTTGTGCCAGGATGCCTGAGGGAGGGGAAGGGCGGTAGGCAATAGTAAAGCGAAGCAGACAGAGCACCTGAACACCTCCTCAGAGGGGGAAAAGCTTTCCAGATGAGTCGAAGATGCTCACACAACCACTCCCTAGATTCCTATACCACTTCAGAAATTACGTGGCGTCTAAGGGGGAAATAGTATTTCCACCTTAGAACTTGATCCTATCGTCCCTCCACTGTCAAAAAGTCCAAACTACCTTACCCGAAACCTCTTTCTTACTACAGCATGTGCTTCTCCATCAGCTACTCCTCCAACAAGAGTAGTATTATGCCCACACATCTTTCTTCCTGAGATCCTGAATCAATCATTGTGTTTATACTGGACAGCTGGGATGGGAACGGCTCTGCAGCAGCTGCTCTCCTAGCAGCTCCACCACCACACTCACAGCTTACTCCGTGTTCAGGAACCTTCTGCGAACCGCACCCTTGCACTGCCATAGGGATCTCTCCCCCTGCCCTTCTGGTCACCAGTCTCCTTCCCATTAATACACCCTGCACATCGATCCAGTACACAAACACTCTCATCCATCTCCAACACCCGCTCCTCTTCTCTGCTGCCTTTTCTAAGTAAGGAGAAATGTCACCCAGGTCGAAGATGCTGCTGTAGTGTATGGCAGAGCATAAAAAGGACCAGGGTAAAAGCTGGCCAAAGAAAGGGCAGCAAGGGAGGCTTCCCCAACCAGAAGTGATGCTGGAAGTGATGGGACAGAATCACTGTTTCCTAATGGCCAGCTGGAGACAAAACCTTTAAATCCCTCTGATTGCTCCCGAGGTCACAAAGCTGGCAGAGAATTGGTTAGACTCCACCCAAAGCTGTGAGCCTCCTGATGGTGTTCCCACAGGCACCAAGGAGCAAGTCCGGGTGCCCATCACACACGGACACTCCTGCCAAGGGACTGGGTCAGACCCGGGCAGTTCGCTCTGCCGGGGAGAAGTCCCTGCCCAGGCACAGGCTAAGGAGCAAAAAAGACTTTGGCTCTTTTGCTCCACTAGTGCTTAAGTCACCGTCTCTGTACAAACCTCAGCAGTCAATAGTCCTACCCATTGACTTCAGAGATAACAGCAAATATTTTCAAATATAGGTATCCGAGTGAAAAAACTCTTCAAATTCTCCCCATAATTTAATTAGGAGTCGAAAATTTGCTATGACTGTGACTGGATTTGTGTACAGGTCCAAATACGGATTTAGCCACCTAGCAAGCAGCCACAGTGAAAAAAAAAAATTAAAATCCCTGGTTCATAAACTATATTACGTTATTTTAAAGCTAAATTCATACATTAGAATTTATGAAGAATTTAAAAATCTCAAGGCGAGATATTAATGTTCTTTATAGTGCACTTGCTCTGAAAAATCTAGACATGACTAGTTCCCCCTAATAAAACATTAGTGTAGCTCTGCTGGGTTGCAATTAACCTTTTTGTCAAGGTTTGTCTGGTCTTAAAAGGATCAGAAATAATGAAGGCTTTTAAATCAGTGTAACAGTATCTTAGACTGCAGTGAAAACACTTGGGTCAGGAATGATAGTCTGTATAAAAAACAGCCACAAAGGGCAATTACAGCAATGCTCGTGTCGATTCCTGCCTGCAGGAGTGTAAGTCACACCTCCAGACCATGGGAAGGTTGTTCTTCTCCTCTCACCGTGGAGCACGAAACAGTTACCATACAGAACGCTTAAATAATATATACTCTATGACTTACCCACAAAAGCAAAGACCTAGCACCACTCAGAGACAGGCAGTTTGGAATTCAATTTATAACATGGATCATCCTTTTGCATCAATAGTTAGCATCTACAAATCTCAATGATTTCTAAACGTTCAGACAGTAAAATCATTGCAATGGCTGGCTGTTTGCTCTTTACTGCAGGTAAAGTATGGCTGAAAGAGCTCGTTGTCTCTTTGAAAAACTTAATCATCCTAGTTTTGCTTTGTTAGAGAGAAGGATAAATGGGATTCCTGGATAAATAGAATAATAGTCAAACAAAGCTCAATCATTCCCATGATACAGTAAAACTATTTACCGACTGAAGAATCACAGACTCTATTCAAATGTAATTCGAAATATTAGGATAAATTTCCCGATTTGAAATTCCGTGCATTCCACTGCACTCTTGGGATAATTTTTACACCTGACCTCTGACCTTTCTCAGTGTTGTATTCCCAGTTACCATCCACCCACTGCAAATACTGGGGAGCTCAAAACAGATGAAGAATCACTGGGTAATCTTGGGCATATCACCTTACTTCTCTGAGCTTCAGTTTCTTCTCCTTAAAATGAAGATAATGCTAATGACCTACTTTGCAAGCCATTTTGAGATCTACTGATGAGAAGTGCTAAAATTCATACACCACTAGACTACATTTGGTATAAGAATGTATTTTTAAATCTAATTCTGAAATAGATGTAAATTTACAGTGCACAACTTCTTAAATTTCATGTTTCTGCAACTAAAGCTAAACTTTATACATGCACACAGACCACCAAGGACTTATTTCCCATAACTTTATAAAATCAAGTGCAAATCTTGGGAAGAAAGAAACAAAAAAAAAGACTAAGTACTGTAAATGTCAGTCAACTGGCTTTTAGTAGTTCGTCAGAGAGCAAGATGGTGCCATTCAATGGTCAAGGAAAAGGGACTATAGCAGCCAAAGGCTCAGGGTCAAAAGGAAGCTAGAAATGAAAAAGCAGTGTACAATAAAGTACACGGGGATGGGAAGAAAGAGAGAACAAGTAGGTATGTGAATGCGAAATTATGGCTTATGAGAATGGAGACGGAAAGCTAAAGACATATGGGAAAAATCCTTCTCTGGCTAGATTTATTAGAGTAACAATGACGTTTTTAAAGGACTCCCAGAGTATGACCAAAAGGCATTCTGCACCCATATGCAGAATGGGCAAACGGGCTGATCCAAGGAATTACAGGTTGCTCAGCTTGATCTCAGTGCCAGGCAAAATGAGAGAAAAGATGATCTGAGTTTCAATACGTTTAATAAAAAAGGAAAGGAACATAATGAATGGCTGTCAATATGGAATGATGTAAAATGCCCCACAATGTTGATTTCATTATTCGATAAGAGTATAAATTTGGTTCAGGAAGATGGCCAAATGCCTTGACAGAACAAGCTGCAAGCCAAATGCAACGGCCAGCTGGAGCCACAGCATATGTATGATGTACGCCAGAGAGGCACAAGCCAGGGCAGCTCCCTGTACCAGTGCTCCCTTTCTGGGGCTGGGCTGGGCAGCAACGTGGACCATTGACTTGATGACAACCTCAGTGGCTGCCCCTGGTTTGTTCCCACCTGCAGCCAAGGACCCAACAGCTCCCAAATCAGCACAGCCACAGTACTCATCACATAACATCACCTCATCCTGGTGCTGCATTTGAATCATCCAAGAGCCACAGGTTGGCCAAATCCTCGTGTATGGTAATCTTTGCTAAATTGACACTGTGTGACACTCTCGACAAAATATTGAGACTACACAGTTCAGTAAATTACAGGTTAAATGGATGAAGAACTTGCTACCTGGCAGACATCAAACAAGGAGTAGTGGTAAATAGTAAAAAAAATTATTACTAAGAGCCTTCTGGACCCCAGTGGACAGCTCCCCTTCTATTCACTCATTCTTGATGGTTTGAAAGTTGTTATAAGATGACTGATAAAATGCCCAGATGACAGGAAGATTAGAAGAATGTTAAACAGTAGTGAGGGCAGTCATGCAGGATGATGTGCTTGATAACCAGGCATGCGCCATTAAAATGTGTTTTAAATGGAAATCAGTTATCTAGGCAAAAGCAATGCAAATTGTAGCTCCAGCACAGGAGGGGGAAATAAACGTCCCTAGCAAAGAACAGTTCTGAAAAGGATCCAGAGGTCTTAGTAGATAAGCAATTTTAGCACGTTTGGCAAAAAGTCACCTACTCCTCAGATATACAGCGGTAAGAGCTAGGCTTGGAGAGGCCGAGCATGGGCAAGACTGAGGAGTTAGCTGTGAGCCCACCTGGCTACAATACTGGCCACAGAAACTGACTGGGGACCTGGGAGGCTGAAATCCGTGCCGCCACAGCTTCATTCCTACTGCTGCCAATGAGCTGGATTAAAGTGCAGCTAAAATGCCCGTGTATCTGCTATCACCAGACCTCCAAATTCAGGCTAGAGAGATGTTTAAGGAGCTCAACTCATTTACTTTATCAAAAGAAGGTAGAGTGATGACTTGATTATATGTGTAAGTGCCTTAATGGAACTTTTTTAGTACAGTGGAAAAAAATGCATAAGAAGATGGCACCGCAAGAAGCTGAAGCCAGGTTAATTTAAATATGACACTGTTTTAAAGCCAAAAGTGTAATGAAAAAGTAAGAAAAATATGAAGGAATGTGGTGGATCCTCAGCCTCTTCAGACTTCTAAATCAATACTGGATGTTTGTCTGGAGATGATGGTTTAGTTACACACAAGTTCATGAGTTCAGCAGAGGACTACCTTAGTGAAATGTAATGCCCTGTGATATACAGATTAGACTCTTAAACTCTCTATTTATACTTATTATTTTATACATGGCTTATGAGTGTTCAATTTTCTACATAGAAAGTATAACCATCTACAAACAGTTACTGCTTTAAAGATCAACTTCCAGTTTAATTCAGTCTCACACAGGGTTAGATTTGATTTCAGTGGGATTTCCTTTTCATTGCACATTCAACATGTAGAAATTTACAGACAGTTATGTGCATTGTGGGTTGCGGATGGAGCACACAAAGGCCTCCAAAGGCAATACCAGAATCAGAAAAGTACTTGTTTTCTGTGAAGGAAACTAAACAGCCCTGGATATGGAAATTCTCTTCATCATGGTGGGCCTCTAACAACAAAGCAAGGAGGGGAGGGCAGAAATAAGGCCTCGGAGCATCACCCTTAGGAAACAACTGCCTCTTCATGACTGTTCAGCCTTTGCAAACTCTGCTAACAGTGCCAGCAGCATGTCACTGAAGACAGTAACAGGGATGCTTGTCCTGCAGGAACAGGAGCAAAGCGACCTCAGAAAGTCTTCCTGGCTACTAGCAAGCTGTGCCCATCCAAAACGGATGGTTTCAAATACCAAGAGACTATATCTTGGCATCATTCCTCTGCGTTGTCTGCTCTTGACGCAGGAAGCCCACCTGGTGTCCTGGCAAATGATCACTTCTCTTGTCATCCTCCACGAAGTCCTTTCTCAAGGCCCAGGTGTCCCTGGATGCTGCACTCTAGACCCAGGGGAGAATGGAGAGATGGAGGTGATCTCCTTGGTGCCTGAAGGCACTGGGGGGTGAAACTCTTCAGATCAGAGCAATAGGAAACAGCACCAGAACACGTGGGTCTCTATAGCACCGAGACCCTTGTTATTACAGCCATGGAAAAGCACAATAAAAACATGGTAAGGATATCCAAATTGTGACCTATTAAATTACTGTTATGGATTACTGTCAAGGTGATGTATTCAACAGGGTACACTGTGCTTCAGCTAAAGGTAGAAACCTCATTTTCATGCTCTAATCCCTCCACCCACTTCTTCTATTATTACCAGGATTGATACCCCATCAAGGAAAAAAGTTCCCATGTGCAACTAGTTATATATGCTTAATAACTTGCACTTATTAAAGATAAAAAAGGATCAGAATTATAGGCTTAGCAAGGATTAGCAAGCATAAGTGCGTATTTCTGCAACTACTACACTTTTTATAGCCCTGTCACACTCTGAGATAGAGTTGTATCATTATATAGAGTTATATAACCATAAAGAGTTATATCACTGGAAGCACTACAGCATTGTCCCAGACAGTCCTGATTATCAAAGTCTGGCTCTATCAAGCAAAAAAAAAAAACCAAACCAAACCAAACCAAAAAAACCCCAACAACTTCAGGATACTGTTGTGCCATCTCCTGATCCCATCTGTTAACAGCACACGGTCCTGAGTTATAGGGGCCTCATTAACACATCTTTGCATCCTAATCCAGCATCCCATCAGTATTCACCAGACCTTCCCAATCACTTCCAGCAGGTGACAAGCCTGATATTTCACTCAAAAGAGACTCAAGATAACCAGTGAGAATCCGAGCCGAAAAAACTTCCACGTCTACCTAGAGGCCACATTTTTTCTTCACTGATGATAACAAAGGGAATAAAGGCATAGCACAACTAGGTGAAACTCCACTATTAGCCAAAAAATGCCAGTCTTTTTTTCTATACTTAAACTTTCAGTTCAATCTAATCTACAGCACTCCTGGCTTCAAATGGCATTAACATTTTAAGTGGCCCAATTTGCTCTTCTAATAGTTAGGGCCCAGAAAAATGGCTTCATTTTTTTCTGACAAATAAATATAAGATTATTACCACTGTGTGTCTTTGGAGGGATTGAAAGTCTTCAGATGTTTTTAAAAGGCCATTGGGTAAAGACAGAATAAAAGCACAGCAAGCTGATAAAAGCATCCAACTGTGACCCTACAATGGTACAAACACTAAAAAAAAAAATAAAAAAATAAAAAAATTCTTGATTCTTTGGGTTTTATTCTCTGGAAGAAAATACATAATACAATCTTTCATATGCTTGTAATGGCCTTCCACCTCTGCTGTGTAATGCATTCAGCCAGGACACCTGGTGATCTGGCCCTCCACCACCACAGGTAGGACCTGTTGCTTGATACTGAATCCAGATCAGACAAATATTCATATTACCAAAGAGGAGCAGGAGAAGGAAAGAGAGACCAGACAAACATAGCACAGCTCCTTCACTGGAAAATAAGCCATTGTCCCAGTGACCACCAAGCGCAGCCATCATCTCCTGTGGCATCTCCTGCCCCATCAGTAATTCTCACGCCCCTTCTTCCGCACTGCCACCATCCCCAGCTCATCCACCACCGACTCAGAGCTGGGGCACTACCAACCACAAACCAAGCCAACTACCAACCACAAACCAAGCCAACTACCAACCACAAACCAAGCCAACTACCAACACAAACCAAGCCAACGGAGGGTGCTGTCCCTACCCTCCGGACTGCACAACTGCCCGTGGCATCTCCACCCAGGAGTGAACGGCAACCAGGTGGCTGATGTTTCCCTCCATTATCATCTTCACTGCGTCTGCTTGAGATGCTGGGTTGGGCTTTTTTTTTTTACACTTTGGCATGGTTAGACACTTTTAAAGTAATTTTCTATTTACAAGGATACAACAGTACGTTTTGGTCACTGTTACTTGTTATACCTCATAGGTCTCCCACACATCGCCCAGCGATAATAGATACCAGCATGGGTAACAAGAAAACAAGTCAGTCAAATCTTCAGTGTCGAACTGCCTGTACCCTCTCAGAAAACAAGGGGTTTGATCTCTGCCACTGTATTTTATAAGAGGAAGGTAGCTTTTATATATCCATTTTCTCCAGTCTTGCTTTCAGTCCAGTAAGTTTCAACAGCCTTCTGGACTGCAACAAATTCACAGTCTCCTGGGTGACCCGGGAAAATTTTTCATTACTTTTACACCCACCTGCAAGCAAAGTCCCCTCCTCCTCCTCCTCTTCCTCCTTTCTGACAGCATTAACACACAGCATACAGTGAGCACACAGGTAAGCAGAGATATACACCATCTGTCGCAGTGCCCCAGACCTCTCTAACTCCTCTCGCTCGCACGGGGCTAGTCCCCGTGATGTCAACTGTATTTTTTGTACTGAGCCTGTAAATAAGCATGTTTTGGGGCCCGTATCAGGGAAAAAAATCCCACCTCTCCCTTGCAATGCGCTTTGTAGTAAGACAACTGTTTTCTGTTATCTGTACGTCCTGTTTTCACAAATACAACAAGCTCCTCAACACTTCTGAGCAGTTCTGCATCCTTAGTACCGGGGCACCGCTCCCTGTCCCCCAGAACTGCTGTTCCCTTGCAAGGTCTACACGAGACACCGACTGCGTTGCAGTCACCGCAAGCAGATCTGGCAAACCCACCCATTTATTTCCAGAAGCCAGGACACACAGACACCCTGCAGTGTAAATACACCCATTGTTATGATTTAAATACCAAATCCTTGTACCTTGTAGGAGCGTGATATACTGAAGCTTCACAACAAAGCAACATACCTTCGAACAGTGCAGAATATATTGGTACAGAGAGATTATTGCATAATGGCATCAATATTTTATTTCTCTTGAATTTTTTATCTCAAATTTACTGCTCCCATAAGTAATAGACAGTAACTCATCTGCACCACAGTTACTTATGTATTATGTATTGCATGGTCCTGGCAGAATTTCTGAAGAAAAATCCTTCTTTTAAAAAGAAAAAAAAATAGCCCTTTCAATGACAAATCCCAGCACTCAACAGCAGTACTTTACTGAAATCCTTTTTACAAAAGTTTAAAAATTCTCCACCAAATTGTAATGTATATGTTTACCAACCTCGTAATTCAAAAAGAAAGTGGCCTGACAGCTTCTAAGCACATTGTAATGTTATCTGCAAGGACAATGAATTATGCATTTCTCATAGCACTAACTGACAAAACAACACTGCGATCCCAGTGCCGTGGGATCCCACATATCCACCCAGCTGAGGCACAAAGGGTAATGCAACAGTGCTCTTTTCCCATCCCTGTAGTAAAACAGTGCAAATATTTGAATATGATTTTTTTTTACATGAAGAATATAAAAGACAAGCTCTAATTTATGCAAAACTAGAAGAAAGATTAGCTCAATTGTTTGTAATTACGGAGCTTGTTGGATGTATTGATCAATGTTAATCAATGCTCTAATCAAAGCTCTAATCTATTCTTAAGACTCCAGTCATATGCCTTAAAGGCACTTGAGAGATGTGGCTGTACTGACTTCTGCGGTGTTTTGCTTCGTGGTGTTTTTTTTTAAAGTATGACTTTGACAGAAGTAAATGCTCTTTAAACACTCAGTCAAACCTCTCCGGCTGCTGATGACAATATTTTGCAATGTTCGTAGTTAATACCCGGCATTTTAACTAATGGTACCCTTCACTGGAGAACAGCAGTATACAAGTTACGCACTTCACAGCTATTGCTCTTTCCCATAGGAACATATATTGTTCCTATAATGGATGCCAGGTGGATTCTTCTCCTCCTCAGCCACAAGACAGGGATGGGGAGAGCTCAGCCCACCCCGCACATCCCTGCCTCCCCAGGGAAGGCAGCAGAGTACGAGTCTCCCATGCCAAGAATCCAAAGGAGGCAATATTCATCATTTCTGCATTTGGGAGCCACCTTCAATACATTTTCCCTGTCCTGCTGCAGCCACACACTCCTCAGTGCAACTATGTACTGCGGAAAGTGGGGCAGAGCAAGGGAAAGGGGGGGGGACAGACGACTGGTTCCGTGTGAGATTCATCTCAGTCTCCCAGAAAAGCATCAAATAGGAAATCTTGCAAGATGATCCTTGCAAAGACTGGCTTTTTCCTTGATGAGATCCCACTACATATTATATACAATGCAGCAAGAAGCCAGTCCCATGCCTTCAGACCTCTACAGTTAAAGTCCTTTCAATTAACTGGCACATCTTAAAAAATTCAGCTTTTTTCCAGGCAGAAGAACTCCACATTATGGAACTGAAAGTGAAGTAAAGGAACATTTTCAGGTTGCTAACTAAATTGGAGAGGCAGTAAAGCTTATGATGGCTGAGAAGGTATTCCTGTATCAGGATCTTATAACTTTATGCATAATACTCTCTAGACAAAAGAATTCTTGTATTTGGTGTTAGCCCAAACAGAGGCCTTTCATTTTATTTTATGTCTGCCTTTATAAATGCACTTTTCAGTTGTCCAAACACATATAATAAGTGTTATCTAGCTAATAGGAAATTAGTTTAAATCCTGTTTGCATTCAAGTAACACCAAGTTTATTCTAAAGAAGACTGCTTTGAGCACACACAGCTCTCAGTGAGAAATCAAGCCTTCTTCAAGCATGAAGAGAAAAATATATGATTCTATGATTCTATTCTATATAAGAAGGAATTAATCATCAGAAGGCAAATTCCAAGAGAAGATGAGATGTGGATGCTGTAGCATAAATGCCCTTCTTTATGTAAGTGTGCATTATTTTACCCAAAGCAATACACGTGTGAACCTGCCATAAGACACACATCTTATAACCAAAGCAGAGGATGCTGCTGGATCCTCTGCACCGTTCCTCACTAATTCTCTCTTGTGCAAGGCTGCGGCTCTGGCCATGGGTCGTTAGGTGACGAGAACACGGCACATCTCAACAAACATCATCACCAGCAGCTCTTAACTAACAAGTACTGCATCCACTGCCGTGCAGTTATCATTGCTAACCAGTAATAAAGGACCCAAACAGGCTGTTTCTTTTGCATTTCATCTCCAAGAGTGAGAAAGGGAGGAAATATCAACATCTCAGCACAAAGGAGCTGAAATTATTTTTTTCTGAAAAGAAGATACCAGTCCCTTAGGAGAAAGGTCTCCCCAAACAACACAGCATTAAAATGACTCAAAACTATGTAATATTTAACAAATGCCAGCTCTAGCAAAGAAGTAGTGAAATTACAAAGAGAAAGGAAGGCTTGTGACTCTGGCAAAACATTGTTAGGGAATTTCTACTCATGGTGATTTATCTTTTATTTTTGAGCAATAATTTAGGAGAGTGGCATTGAAACTCTGACAGGTCACAACATTTCCTGAATTCAAGACACAGATCACAGGCATGACATGTCTCTGTCACAGGACTGAGCTCAAGCATGTACTTTATATTTTACAAAAAGTAAAATTTCATATTTACCTTTTGTTGAATCATCTTCAATCGGTTGCTTGAACAAAGTGATATCCTTGAAAGTGCACAAGAACAAAACCACTTTTTCATGCTCATTTCTTATAGGTGCAATTTGCATGTAGAACCAAACTGGGGTTCCTGAAGCAGAGAAAAAGGTGACATTGGACTGTGGTGTAGCACAAACTGTCCCCAGCCCATACACAGAATACTTCATCATTTATGTTATTATAACACACATGTAGAAATATTGAGATATGGTCCTAAACTATATCTTCCAGGTCTTTTAATTTTACCTCCTCAAAGGAAAACAACATATTCCCATTTTTACAGCTTCATTAATCTAATTAGACAATAAGCAGAGACAGAAGGCTTTAGAAATCTCCATTCTGAAATAAAATATATTATTCTTTCCCTCCTGCTCTTGTTTTTTCCCAGCATGTCTCACAAACCTAGTGTCTGCAAGGTAGGAAGGTGAGAAAAAAATGGATGGATGGTATCTTTGATCCCTTCACATAATATGGAGCTACCAGGTCCAAATCTAATGGAGTATACTGCCAAATGCTCCAAATTTGACGCTATTTAAGAGGACCTGAGGTAACCCAGACATAGACCCTAAATGTCCTATCAGGACAAATGAGGAGATTTTATTTCCTTTTTGTGTTTCAGGTCATACCCTCCACCTCCTCATTGTCCTGACCAGCGGAGCACTCTCCCAAGGCAGTTATCTCTATTTAGCTTTTGAAATAAACAGAAAATATTCCTCGAATCCTACCACTCATCAAATAAACAGCGAAAAAACCACCTACGGTGTTGGAGTGGTTAGCACGGCTTTTGGTAAATCCTCACTGTTCACACAGGGCTCCTGCAGGTGCACAGGAGCCGAAGCTGGTCTTGCTTCCTCCTAGACTGAAACACACGTGGCAGTCCCCTAGGTACATTACTCTGCCCTGTAAGGGGTGAAATCCTAAAAGACTAAGCAATTTGCTAAGAAACACGCTGCTCACCTGCAGGGACATGAATGTCAGGGATGCTTTCCATCCAGCAAAGCTCCATGCCCACAGCCGTGTCCCCTCCCTCCCAGACTTGCACCTATACACACTGCACTATAAATGCCTTCACAGCCAGCTAATTACCTTTGGGATCTGATGTGATTTCAGCCAGTTGACATAATGGCTTTTCTCCTGAGCTGCCTGAATGCCAGCCTGAGAGGTGACACATTGAGACAAGCCGCTTGCCCACTGGTAGGCCAGGGGCATCCCTGGCCCCCCCAAATCTGCTCTAACGCACCACATCTGGGAGCTGTGCCAGGGACAGGATAGATGCCCAGAGGGCAACAAAGCCCATTTGGACTACAACTACTGCGGCGAAGGTTAAAATCCACAAGGTTTTGAAACAAAATTCAGCATTGCTGAACTGGGATTAAACCAGTAACTTGCTAGCAGTAAACTGGAGAAGTAGGAGAGATGGGGGACTACTTTTTGTGATAATTCCAAAGCCGTTATGCTGACTACTTGCTTATCTCAATTCCTGGTTGCTAACCCAAGATAAAAGATTTTTTTCATAACTTCCAAAACAGAGTGCTGCAGCTCTCTGGAGTAATACTGCACTTCATCTAGCAACTCATCAGCACCCTTTGAAAAGCTCTGAAAGTAAGTAGACAAAATAACCTATACAACAGCACTGATAAAAATCAAAAACAGAGGCAAAGTGGCTACTGCTGTAGAAGCAGCAATCTGGGCAAAAGCAGGCAAAGAGGTTTCCTGAGTATTACCATACATATATATATATATACATATATGCGCACCTAACATGGTTGCTGAACAGTTGGTTGGGTAGAGCTGAGGACTATATACGAGGGAATGCAGTAAAGCAGAAGAAGATTGTAGCAAACTTTCAGATCTGAACCTGAAACCTGCAAGCTGGGTTAAAATGCCATGGGGGCGTGTGAAGACAGCAGTCGTACGGATGCTGCTAAAGAACATCAGCTCTTAAAGATCATCTCTGTGCCAAAGGAAAGAAGGATGAGAAAGCAACCTGAAAAATCTCGAAATCTCTCTCTGCCAAAATCATAAAGGGATGGATGAGAAAAAAAAGGGTTGTGCCACATCATGAAAAATACACAGCATGTCTGGACCTACAGCTTGAAAATGTGGGTGGGAGGGTGCTCTGAGAGCACTGCAAGCTCCATGCAGGTTCTCTGCAGGTGATAAACACAAGCCCTTTCACAGAGTAACTGTCTACATTTTGCAGAAGTATATTCATACCAACAGGTAACTATTCTTGATTTCTTTATCTGCTCTAATATTCAGCCTGGAGAATGAGCAGGCTGTTTCTTGAAGGCCCTTCTCCCACGAGGCTCAGAGTATGACAAACAAAAGCAAACCATGGGCACACCAGCTGCTGAACTGGAGCCAAAAGGTCAGCCTATTCGCATTAGCAAGAGGTTGAAGTTCTGGGCTTCAGATGATGGAGAAGAAAGCTGGCAACAGATGTTATGGATGGGAACCGACTCAAGCCTGAAAAGAAATATGAGTACTTTTCCATAAAGTCCTTCTCTAATCCTGCGTAAATTATGGAAAGTATAGGCTTGGAGATCTGGGCAAAAGTGAAGATTTATTAAGGCAACTGCAGCTCATTGAAGCATTGGAGCATTGAAGCATCATCAAGCTCCAGCAGACAATCCACAACCCAAAGCAAAAAGCGACTGGTTTGTTACAGAAAAGTCACCAAGAGAAGGCTTTCCTCTTCTTTCTTATGCTTGAATAAAATAGAAAGGAATTTAGTTCAGGACTGGCCCGTGCTAGAGCAGGAGCTGCCAGCCCAGTTAATAAGAGAAGCCAGGGTCAGGGAGAGCCCTGGGCCTCCGGCATCCTCTTTGGAAATCACACGGACACAGGGCACGGCGGTGCTGGGCACCACCACCTGCAAAGCCACCCAACGCGAGTCTGTCCCAGGCAATTCCCCTAGTGCGAGGGGGCATCCGGGTGACCTGCGAAGGAAACAGGCACAGAAGCAGAAAATCTAGAGAACAGACACATCCAAGTGCTGAGGAACTGGAAGAGGTCATTTGGAGGGCTCTCCTGGGCACCTGGAAACAGCTGGACTTCAGACCTGCTCTCGCTTCTTTTTTTAATTAAGGCGTTGGCTAAAATGCTTTGAAGCAGGCAGAATTGGAGAAATCTGAAGACATTTCCTACTGTTTAAGTGCGCATACAGGAAGATTTAGTCTAAAAAGGGAAAGTGGAAGTAAAGCATAATGCATGTGAGTTTGTTTCAAGAAGATGAGGTATCCCGGACGCTCTCTTCAATGTCATGAGAGGTTTATGTGAGTTTCCAGTGAAATGGGGTGGCCAGGCACAGTTAGCTCTTTCCTAAGGCACACCTTTACCTTCCCTCAGTCACAGCATGTTGGGGAAACCTCCAGCCTCACCCCAGCAAGGTGCTCCATGCTAGCACCGAAATTCACCCAGGAGGGAGCATGGCCTCAGCTACTGGGCTCCAGGCAGCCGAACCAGGGGGAAAGCTCCCCAGGCCCACAGGAACTGCACCCTGTACTGGGCGATGAAAGCCAAACTGAAGAGAACATCTCCATCTCCATCGGGATTGTTCTTGGCTTGCGTTTGACATGGCCACCGACCCAGTCAAGTAGACTCATTCTGCTCAGGGTAGAGGAACCAGCTTTTCTGGAGCACATTTCATCTGATAATTTTGGCTTTCTACCTTGGGAAGATGGCCTGTGCCAGTGGAGGAGGCTGCTCATCTCCACTGACCACAGCAGGAATTTCAACCATCAGCCTGGGAGAGATGTTCACACTGCACAAGCCCAGCCTGAGACCACACAATAGTACAGATTTTGTTTAGTATCTGCTATAACATTGATAAGCCATAAGTAGTACTACCCACATACATGGCAGGACAGAAAATGTGACTGGAGTGACTCATGGTTAAGACAAAATGAAGAAAATATTCTCTGGTTCTGGAAACCTCCTGTAAACCCAATGCCACCAAGAGGAAGGGATTTAGGTCCTACACCTCACGAAGTTACGGAATTCCCTGGTTTTCTAATTAGACCCTGCGTTATGTGCCAAATTTAGTACTCTCACCAGAGCTCATACGTGTTGGTTGACACACCACAGAGGCATCTTGACACTGCTGGGAGCATCTACTCAAGGCAGTCAGGGTCTGGGTTCTCACTTGTGCAGACATGGGGGTGTTTCCTGAGGGATGTGGGGGAGCCTCATTCAGGATTTCTTTTCACTTAACCCAGTCAGTTTCCCTTCAGGGAAACAATCCTCAAAACTAAATATATTTTGGAAAGAAGGAGTCAGACTAGAGACAGCAGGGAACAACTACTATTCTTGGCAATCTGAACACTTGTCCTGAAAAAAGAGATCTCTTCTTGAGCTGTGGCAACCAAAATACCTGTATCTTCTCCAAATCTTGCCCCAAATTTACCCATATGTCAAAATGAAAATTTATTTTAGTCTATTATATTTAAATGTTATTATCTTTAATATTATATTATATTACATACTATATTATATTAAGTATATTATCTTTAATTATATTAAATTATCTTTATTATTTATTAAAATATCTTTATTATTAAATATATTATCTTTAAATATGCTTTATCACTCCCAACACCATACACAAATATATACGTACTGTTTTTCTTGTAGAGGAGAATTTCAAAGCAGTTTGACTCATAGTTGTCGAAAGTCTGTCTGACTTTTTCAATGGTCTTCTTGTCTGTCAGTTCACCATACATAAAACTGAAAAAGAAAAAAGGTTTCTCTTTTTTCTGGACAAGCAACAACTTTGTTAAAGTCACCTTAAACAGCATAAGCATTGAAGATGCTATTAACTGTCATTTACCAAAGTTTAATCATGATTTACACTTCATTTAAATATTTAGAGGCTCACAAGGAAACCTACAATAGTGAGTAACCATAACCACCTTTTTACCGTAAATGACAGTAAACAAATCTACTCTAATGTTTCATTAAGTGCTTTTCTGAGCATATCTTTAAGGATATATAGTTAGAAAGAGAGCTGATAGCTTATAAAACCATTACTGCCACAGCTGCAGGCCACAAGAATACTGCTGTCAAAGCAGAGAAAACTGAAAAAAAAACCTCTAAAACCTCCCAAATTTTGTTCAATCCTCTTGAAAAGGCTTCTGAGGGAGGAATGGAAGCTAGTACAAGTAAAGGCTGTTGGCTGAATCGATGGTTACAAATCTAACCTTGTCAAGATGCATCTGGGACAATAAGATAATTGGAATCCTTTTCCTAAACACCGATTACAAATAGAGGTAGGATTTAACCAAAAAGAAGTGATGACTGTAACACTCTGAAAATTCAGCACAGAAAGCAAGTACATGAGTTGTCTCTGTAGCTACGTCTGCACTACTACCAAACATAACCAAATTCACTCTCATTTTCCTTATTGTATTCTGCATTTCTTTAATATTTCAGTGAAAATAGGGAAAACATTAAAATGCTTTTGGAGACTCATCCCTCTGCAGGCTGAGAATATAAAAATGTAATTTTACCTCTGCTATTTCTTGTCATTTGACCATCTCATCTTTGCACTCTTTTCCAGGTCAGACTTTCAGCTGGTGTAAGCAAACCCAACCCCCTGACCTTACTTTTGAAAGCCTTTGTAAGGAAACAGCCAGTCTTTTATCGTCATTCTTCCCTGGATTAAAAATAAGCGAAGACCGCTCTGTGCTAATTCCCAAATACAGAACTGAAGGAAAATGGAACATGGGATAAAAGCTTTCAGACACTTGGATGAATATACTTTCAATTGATCAGACTTTTTTTTTTAATTTATTTTATTTGTTCACAAACAGTTTGAGCTTCAGCTGAGACCTCCAACAGACAACCCTGAGAATGTGAAAGAGAAAAGAAAAGCTATCAGTGCCTCCGTGGTTTCAATGCAGCTTCTCTTTTATTGATCAACAGACCTCCAAAGGTTCAATAAACATTTATTTTATGTCTAGTGTTCTGAAAGAAACAATAAAACAGCATAGCGGTTAGTGACTCGGCAAGCATTAAAATACTCAATGAAGGCCAGACCATGAATCTTTTCTTTACACAGCCAACCAAGGGAGGTAACGGGGCTGCTCCCAGCACAAGGGGCTGCCCAGCATGGGTGATGGAGGCAGACGCAGGGCAGATTCCAACATCTGTATGTCACTACAGGCACTTCTTCACCGGTAACACAGGGAAAGTGTTTAATAAATGACACGTCATAACTGTTACCTTTGGGACAGCACCGTAATGGAAACGCCACTACGGCGACTGACATCGGGAAGCGGTTTTACCAGGGCACAAGGCTTCATTAAGGTACTGCTTATCATTAACACACACAGCCCTCTTTAGGAAATGCAAATCACAGCCTACTGCTCATTTTCAAATGACCTGCGTTTCTTTCCTGAATTCAGCTGATAACCTTTTATACATGAGATGACACCAAAAAGAGTTTGATTTTTTTTTTTTTCAATCTCTGCCTGTTTTAATACACTGATGAGGTAAAGCAGAATGCTCTCCCCTCTGCAAGACAAAAGAAGAGCTTATAGTTTTCAAGCAGCCTGTTGTGGAATTGAATTATCTTTTTTTTTTTTCTTCAGATTTAAAACAATGTTTCTCTTAGTCTTGCAGAAAAAAATAACAAAAATTTGTTAAAAGTGCTTGACTTTACATGGCTTATAATACAGAAAATCATCATTAATTAGTGTTAAAATGACAAATGGCATGTGGCGTTCTGAGTGGTGGACGATACCAGTTAGCACTGCTGAATACAATCAATCAACTTTATGTTTGAAATTAAAGGCAGCTTATTATTGCAGTAAACCTATAACACTCAAATCTTACATTATTTTCACAGATAAAGAGACATTTTAAAGGCTTGTGGAACAATAAAAACATTCTTCAGGTGGCGATTTTTAACAGCACCAAAGAAACATCAAAGCCACTCACCGTATAAGTTATATAAGATCTTTGCTTATCACAGGTTTAATTTAATTTAGTCTGCCCTATTTTGTACACATGGAGGGACTCCTACTTCTTCAGTCAATCACTCTGTCTTTTTCTGCCTCATGTTTTTTGTTATTTAGTGCTTGTCGAGTGCCTTCAGTGCAAACTGTACAAGGCATAAACACCAACCCCCTCCCGCTACTGGGAATCTTAGTACCTAGAAAACCGACTTATTAAAGAGAAACAAAACTTACTGAAATACTCAGAGAAAGGCACGATCTTAGATAATTTCCCCATCTCTGAAAGAGAGCATTTGCCATTTAAGATGCCAGGGCTCCCACCTCCCTTTGAAAGCGTCCCTTGGCACAGAAAAGCGTGGCGCGCTCTTGGTAGCGTGTTCTGCCCCTTGGCAGGGTCCAGAGCAGCGGCACCAGGACAGCCCCAGGTCTGCAGCGTGTGCCAGGGCGATATTTAACAGCCGGCCGTGAGGAATTATCCGGGGTAGAGGACAGCTGAAGCACAGAAGGCATATGATCCTACATCCAATTTACAGCTCTGTTCATCCAGAAGCGTTGGACGAAAAGGCACCAATTACAACAGACAAACATCTACCCAGGAGGAACAGCAGATACAGATACACGTCAATAGCTTCAGAACTTTGCGAGTTAAAGAGCAGGCACAATTTTTAAGGAGAAACTCTGCAGCTCCCTGGGTCCCACTGGCACACTCGGCAAGGTTTCTTTGCACGGCTTTGGTGGTGCAAGGAGGCCTTCTCACACCCGCAAAAATCAGGTCACGGAGGTGACATCCCAGTATCAAATCTAACTTTTTTCAAGTCCAGCACACTGTACCCACCATGCAAAAATCCCATTTCTTTGAACACGGTGGGAATTTTGCCATTAGCTTCACTGGAGACAAGATTTCACTCGCAGACTTTTCTTAATCCCACTTGAAAAGGCAATAAATCAAAACTAGGGAGAGCAGAGATGCTGACTGGAGCGCTACCTGTAAACAACCGCTTCGGCGAGGAGATGCAACTCCCTCCCCCTGTACAGCTGGAAGGCAACACACAAACAGGGCTTAAGAGCGGGTTTCCTCTTCGAAAACAAAACCAGCAACCAGCTACTCCCAGCCCATTGCGAGGCTCTAAAGTGCAAGAATGGGTAAGCAAAGCAAAACTTGGCGCGAATGCCAAGCGTGAAATGCCAGGGTAGGTCTGCTAACCAGGGACTCGGGGGGCTGCCTGCTCTTCCGAAGGCTTGATGAGAACAGAGCTTAACTGATAAGTAACAACATTTAAGAAAACACTCATAGTGCTTGCAACATTAAACTGGATTTTAATGTTTTATGACTGTTTATCCTTTCAGCACATTCGTGAAGGCATGCATTGTCATGACTGTGGGCAACTGGGCATGAACCAAGTGGTTTTCCTCCATGCTGGTTGATCTACTGGTGCACCTCCAGGCAATGGTTTTTGCATGGTGGGTTGAAGGTTAGAGGTGTCACAATTGCAGATGCCCCGTTCCTTCTGGACTCAGCTCATTTTCATTTGGCACAGAAATGCCTCACCAGCACACAAGTTCTTCCACCTAAAAATCCTGTGCATTTTAGCACTCACTTATACTAATTATTAAGCATATCAGCCCCAGCTGCACTTGCGACTTTCGGGGCCATGTGCACCCAGAAAGCACACACACTGACTGCCATCACGCAACATTCACGTAGCCTGACCCCGAGGTACGCTGTGCCTTCTGTACAGTGCCCGTGAAATTAGGGACCCTGGCACTTGTACCGAGGTATGTCTAAATGATTTTCCTGCCAATGGGCACGTTGTTGCTGATTAAAAGGATGTGAGAAGTGCAAAATCAAAGGGATTACCAGCTTGTCACAGGACTAACTCATTGCCTGAGCTGGAACAAAAAAATCACTCGCACCTCCAGTGCCTTCAGTTCACCCAGCCCTGCCCGTGATCGGTGTCAGCCAGGACCACCCGAGACTGAACATGATGATGATGATATATGAGGAGCCCCAGTGTAGGGTATGGGGTGGGACAGACAGAAATAGGATACAGTGAATACTCGCTGGAGTACCCAGGAGGAAAGCATGGGTGAAAGCTGATTTGTCCTCTATCACACTTATGATCAGTAACAACAGTAACTCAAATATCAAGGGCTAGATTTACATTGTTTGTATCTGTGTATTTTAATTCTGTTGGAATTTTGGCACTAAAAAGCTGTAAAAACAGACCCTTCCAAAACCTAAAATAAAGGTGTGGCACCATAGCATTCATTCCAGAGCACCCACCTTAGAACAGTAAAGCAAACATTATATATAAAGCAATTTTTATGTACAATGTAACATAATCTGGGCACGACATAGCAAATCTGGACTGAGAGCCTAACTCAGAAAAAAAAATAAAGTAATAGCCCCAGATACCAAAAAGCCTCCAAAGGCATTCTACTGAGTAACCCTAAGCAGGCAGCATTGGCCTTCAAGACTATTTTCCATTCCATAAGCTCTTTATTAGAGAGCAGCTCCAAAGACGTCGCTCTGGAAGGCTACACACCACATGTCAGACCACACCAAAAACTTCTCCAGCTCTCCTTTATCTGCAAAGACTGGGATGTCTCCTAAGAAACAGGAGACATCACATTGCATATGTAATTCTACCAGCTAAGAGCCAGGCACAAAAGAAGTACTAGCCATGCTTTCAGCACAGAGACCTCTCCAAAAGCCAGAGATGGATATACAGAATGACAAAAAAAAAAAAAGAAACAAAACAAAAATCTCGGCTACCAATTCCATTTTCTACAATAATTCCTCCTTGAATTTGCATCTGTATGATTCACCTGCATGATCTACATGAACATGGTCAAAACAGGGTCCTTACAAATGGTAACTAGAGCCCATCACACTCACAAAAAGCACTCGGACGGAATAAACCTTTTGGTCCCCCCCCAGTATTTGAGGCACAGGGGAATTATTATCAGAGACATATCGCTAAACCTTCACTCCCCCAACATTTTCCTACAATCCGATTCTGTGCTTTTCATGATTTTAACATGCGCAGACTATAAAAGTGCTGGCTCCCAGCAAACATATACATTTCAATATACAGGGCGGCAGAGAGCAAAGGGGAAAGCATGCACGTCTATCCGGCATGGCTGCGATACGGCTCTTTCTGCCAGCCTCGCTGACTCTACCGACTCTGTCGCTACTGTGTGAATGAATGATTCATTTCAGCAGCACGTGCCCGTCTCTTCTCCAACGCCCGCTAGAGGACACGGGGCTGCCCAGAGCAACCCCGGCCCCCCGAGGCTCCCTCCCCTTCCTGGAAGCGACGAGCAGTGACCACACATCAGCACGTGTTGCTTTTTTTGGAGAAAGTGATGACTGACATCCAAGGACAGGCTCACCGCCTGCCCCGTTCCTGCCAGCTGGAGCACCAGTCAACGATCAGTGTGTGGCAGCACCCGCCTCCCAAAAATCGCGGCTGTAGATATGCAGCCCCCTCCTCCCAGTGCCCTGGAGTTGGTCGCTCCCTGAACGCATAAAGGGAAAACCTATACAAACTTGTATCTCGGCCATTCCTTCTTGCCTCTGTCCCTGGTTTACTTTGCTCATGCACACGCATTAGGGATTTAGTCTTTCCCCAAAGCATCTCCTTTTAAAGGATGCAGCAGACAAGGCGCAGATGCATGTCTAACCATAAATCACAGCTGCCCGCTCCTGAAAGACCACCAACAAAAGGAAAAAAGCCATAAAGCTGCAATGCTCAGAGTAAATATATCATCAGCTTAATCGCCCTCTTGAGAATAAAGATGCAGTTTGCACATTACTGTGCTCTGTGTGTCTGTCTGTGTGTGTGTGTGTGTTTGTGTGTGTAATAACAGGGACTAACACGGGCTACAGAAGAGCCCACTGCCTCCTAGCATGGTAACAGGAGAATTAACGAAAAAATCTAGTAAAAAAAGCCTTTGAAATATATTACCTAAACCCCCACTTTCTTTATTGGATCATTAGCTAGGGCACATTCGTACTGGTATTAGCCAAGATAAATTTCAAATGAGAAAAGAATAAGGTTTAAATCCTCATAATATTTACCCCCTTTTGGGGGGGCACCTGTAGTTCACCCTCATTCACTGCTAAAACTTTTTAAAAGCTTTTCTATCAAACAGTCTTTATTCCTGCAATGCTTATTGCATTTATGCAGTTACCAGAAGATGACGGGAACCTCCAAACAGGGCAGACTTGGCTTGCTTTCAACACAGATTTGGGTGAAACGTATTAAATCCGTAGATGTTCTAAGTAAAATTAAAATATAAACGACATGAATTTAGCTTTCTTTTATTTAGGATTAAGTCTTACAGGTTCCTAACCACTACCCCAGATTTAGCAAAGGACTTAACATTAAGTATTTGAGCAGTTTGTTAATCCTGGTGGAACTAACCATTGGTTTTACTGGAAGTTAGTCAACAATGTGCTTAACTGAATGTACATCGTTAAGTGCTTTACCATGTCCTGGATAAGTTGCTGGTTTCATTCATTTAAAGCCTGTTTCAGTACTTCAATTTCTGAAAAGCAATGCTTTTTTTTACATCAATCCTTTTCCCAAAACCTAACGCTCCTTCCCAGCAGGTTATAATTTTAAAAGTGCATCGAGTGGCAATGAACAGACAGTCGGCATACCTGCAAGTGCTACTCTTCTGCATGACGTCAGCTCGATGATATCCAGAGAGTTTACAAAAACCGTCATTACTATAAACTACGGGCCAGTCCACAATCTGGGCATTTCCCAACAAAAAACTGGATTCTGAAAAGAGAAAGAGGAGAGAGAGAGAGAGAGAGAGAGAAAGGGTGTTGTCAGTGGCCAAGTACATTTAAATCTTCCGTGTGTTATGCAGCAGATGCAGAGGGTTATTCGTGATGGTAACTTCTACCGCGAAATTTCAGAGAGAACTGAAATCAAAATGGGCATCACAAAATAAATCATGATGAAACAGGGTAACTCCTAGTAATGTAAGTAGCTTCTTGCGCCCCAAAATACTGATATAAGCATCAATGCTTTCACAATTTAGAAAGGATTCATTTATTGGCAACGCCTGGGCAAGGTATCACGTTTGATTTTTGGTTTATAGGTATATAAACACATATCTTGAAATCAACCTTAAATTAACTTGCAAACTGAGTTTTAAATGCTGAACTGTATGAGTGCCCAACGCCGATGACGATTCTCTTGCTTAAGACAATTACCATTTTTCCTCCTGGCAGGTCCCAGTTTGCTGGCAGGACAGAGCCAGCATCCCTGGGATGAGGGACAGAGAGCGCCGGGGGCCGCTGGGGAGGGGGGAGATGTGCCCACCGCATCTCGTGGTACAGCACCAGCCCCATCACGCCTGGGAGTGACCCACGGGGAAATTCAGCATGATCGGGGAACCGATGAGTGCCAAAGGGCCTTAGACGTTGAAATAACACAAAAAGGATACTGAATTTCAGTGGCAGTCTATTAAAAATACAGGTAGGTGGGTTTGCCTCATCATAGTAACCTGCATTTATTGCTGTAAATACAAAATATGGGCAGGGAGTGTTTCTAGGAGGCTGGACTCAGGTTTAAATATCGCTTCAGTCATCTGTTCTTTCAGTCAGTGCCTACAGTTTACACGCACGGACAGGCACCAACACATCATGAGTTAGTCCTAAAATAGTTTTATTCACTAGTTTGGAAAGATTCTTCCATCCTTGCTTTTAGCAAGGTATTTCCAAAGAAGGAAATACCCATTTTGCTTAAAGACAATGGTGTGGGATTTTATGTTCATCGACACCGTAAACATTCCTAATGTTGTTTCAGAAATAATATTCTCACTTAGTAAAGGTTCTCAAATTGTAGTCTGTGATGATCTTTGGAGTTTTCTTTATTTTTACTGTTAGTTTTCAATTTCATTTCGACTGCAGCTATGGAACTAAGTAGTCCCATTCATTGATGCTAAAAAGCTATTAAAATATAACTGTTAACAATCACTGCTGTTTAAAAATTATAGGAAACATTCCTTTCAGCAGTTCTTGTAGGGGGAAAAAAAAACTAAGGAGATTTTTACAAATCTTCCTCATAATAGCCGAAGAATAGTTACACCAATTTCTGAGGTGCACACATTAATTTCCACATAAAAGTGACGCTGGCTTTGCATGAGCTACACACACCCTTCTCAGAGTATTTATAACTGTGACTAGATTGTACATTATGCAAACATTTTTCCGTTGAACATGGAAAGTGTACTGAAAAAAAACAGTATTTCTTTTTTCTTTGGAAAAAAAAATCTGGAGATTATTGGATTTTCTATAGAAAAGCAGATTAAAAAATATTTAAAAGCCAACCAATGTGAGAAACAGGAAGTTTAGATTTTGCGAAATCTAACACTTTTAAGCTAAAGAATTTATCTAAATCCATCACAAATATTCTTAAGCCTAAATGCCAACTTGAGAAATTTGCTTTCCTACCCGAAGGGAGATGCCCTCGCTACAAGCGGCAGGAGACGCGGAGTAAAACCTGAGCATTACATAAAATCCCCCTGGCTTTCCGCAGCCTCTTCTGCACCGGGGACCCAGCCCAGCCCAGATACTAACACAGGGGACATCCTCACCCCCTGGAAACCAAAGGGTTCGACGGAGCTCATCCCATTGTATTGATGTTCCCCCAACACCTTGCATCTTCTCCGATTTGGAAAAGGGGAGACATCACCAGCCCCTTAAACCCACCGGGCTCCCCCCTTGGCAGCCACCCTACCACCAGCACACCCCAGCAGCTGGAAAGGATGGGAGCGTAAGCGATTCTTAATTTCCCATCCCACAGGGAAAGACACAACATTACAAGTCCTCTGGTTAGATTTGGAAAGAGATTTCTTTACAGGATTATCTTTCGCCAAAGCCTTGCTCGCATATCTAGGTACAACGGGCACAACCTGGGCGATGAGGGACTGCAATACCAAACTTGCTCGTGGATGCTGTGCACATCTGGATGCTCCCCAGAGGACCACAGTCCAAAAGCAGATAACCCTGCGTCGAACCCTCCACGTCCTACAGACATAATCTTGATTGTGTATTTCCACCATGTAACTGTTTCAGGACACAGAGTACACAGCAAAAGATACGTGGTGCAGCCAACAGCTGACATACAGAATTTAACGGCTGTCTTCCATGGATTTTATACTTCTTTGCACCTGAGGGTCTCAAAATATTTGACAAAGCATTCACTAAACTGATCAAATCCACCGGAAACTTGGAAGGGAACAAAACATAAAGCCAAACCATTGTCAGTTTAAAAAAAAAAAATCCCATAAAATTAGAAAAAAAATAGACACTAGAAGTATCTTGGTAGATACTAGTATTTGTAAGGTTAGATCAGATACATAGTATAGGTACTAGAAACTTGACCAGATATTTGAATATGTTTTCTTTTGTCCCCATGAATTTTCCTTTACTTAATTGACTTCTTTTTTACCCTTGTTTCCTAAACAAATAAGGCTTATTGACCCATGCTCGGCATGTGAATATGTATGTGTGTGTTCTACTCCAGCTGAAGAAAAATCTTGAATCAATGTTTGCATCTCGTTAGAGACCTACGAATCTAACTGCAGGCACAAAGCCATAGGAATCCATGTTTCATTAATGCCGCTGCTCACTGAGCAGCTTGATAAAATTTAAGGAAGAACCAGTCAGCATCTGACCCTTGGGGTTTTTTGTGTACCCAAGTCTCAGCATTCACAGGACTCCATGCCCACACTGCATTTTATCAGATGTCATGTTATTTTCTCCAACCAAGACACATATTCTTTCTTCCCTATTTCTACAATTTCTCGAGATCAAAACTCCAGGCAGATTTAACTTTACATTAGCCAGTCCATACCCAGCTGTAAACATCCAAACTGCATACTGGGTGACAGGACACTTCGACAGAACTTTTTGGGGGGGGCCATAATTCCTTGAAATTGCAGAGTGCAAAGGGACACGGAGGAGCTTTTCCTTTGAGTCCTCTGCTGTGACTCCTTGTATATTCTCTAACACATCTCCATTTTGAAGCCTAACCTTGATCGACAACAGAGGCTACTTAGTAAAGAATACAACCTTAGGGTTTCTAGGAGTTTTGTGTAGTTGGGGAAGAGACTGCTTTATATCACGTCATCACCACTTACCACTCCTGAAAGTCCATTTCTGCAGTTACCTCCCCTGAGGTTGGGTCCTAAGAGCCTGTCCTGGACTAAACCGATTTGCATGCCTGACTTCCACATTTCTACGACTCTGTTATGGTTTTCTCACTAAGAAAGGTCAATCACAGTTGTGCCTTGGGTTAAGATCTCCATCAGTCTGACTATGGCAAATTCCACTCTGTTCAATTTCCAGCTGGCTGCTTGAACCTGGCGTAAGAGACAAGGGTTGGAAAAACCCCATTTCCTCTCCACCTCCAGTTGCCATAGGGCAGCCTAACACCAAAGATGAGTCTTCTCCCTTCCAAGCACAACTGGCTGCACGTTCCTCCTGGCCTCCTTTGCCAGCAGTTCCAAAGCAAGGACCCTCAGCCAAGGGGACCTTGAGGTCCCCCAGCACCCTGGTGCAGTGACTCTGTGGTGAAGTCCCCCAGCAGCCTCTTAGCACAAGCCAAGTCTTCATTCAAGCAGATCAGGTATAGCGAAAGACAAGCGTGCTAGACCTGCCTACAGGCTGCCAACTGACTTGCTCCTTCCCGAGACACATCCAACATCGTTGCATGCAACAGGGAGGACACGCACCCAGACCACACTAGTCACCCACGGCAGCCCAGGGACGTGCCCCGATGACGTTGCTGCAGGCAAGCACTGACTGGGTGCACCTCCATTACCAAACCCCAGGTTCAGCACCCGTCCTCCCCTTCCCCTGATGGCCCACACTCCACATTGGCTAGTTCACTTTTCTGGAGTGAGTCAAAGGACTTTTACACACTCTTTTCTAAAGCATGGGCATGAGCCCAGGAATGCCACACCCCAAGGACAGCCCCCACCGCACCCAGGGCAGAAGCCTTCTGCAAGACAGACCCAGGCTCAGACTCCCTCCATGGGAGAAGCCAGCTCTCCTTGCCTGCTCTAGTCTTCAACAGATAAGACTGGTGTTTTGTGCCTTCTTCAGAAGAAAAAAGAAAAGGAGCCAAAGAAAGGTCTGCAAATTGCAGGGTGATGAGCGTAGCAAGGATGCCAGCACTGGGATCTCCACAACTGCCTTCCTGTTGGGATTCAATACACAACAGCTATATTCTGCAAGCTAGTTGTTTTTTGGTTTTTTTAAGAAGGGCAACCAAGTTGGTGAGGGGCCTGGAGCACAAGTCTTGTGAGGAGCGGCTGAGGGAGCTGGGGCTGTTTAGT
>JAVJGG010000040.1:14863799-14896128 GCA_035590195.1 Aviceda cuculoides | reverse complement strand
ATTACAGTTTCTTTGCCATTTTTTTGTCATTTGCTTCCTCATTAGAAATTTGAAAATGCAGTTTGGCAGACAGGAAATCAATAAAAAATTGACAAAAGTTGTTGCTATTGATATAAAAATTGATGGATAATATCAGTGAAACCTCAGAGCCAAAGTAAATGTTGGTATCTGATTTGGCACCGATGAGAATTCATTCTCTGTTGTGTTGCACAAGTAAGTCTGGACAACTAGACCTGGAAGTTATGGATCCCTTTGGCAGTCCAAAGCAAAGGGATGCGGAACTCAGGTGAGGCTACAGCATTCAGAGAGGGCTGGGTAGCTGAGTTGAGCGCACAGGAATTGGGAAGAATTAAGGCCTCCTGTGTATCGTGCATGTAGGATACACTCGGGGTGGTGCTCAGTGAATGGGTAGCGGCTAAGTCTTTCCCCTTTATACTTCTCATTCAACATGGCCCTGTGCCCTATTCCTGGGACACCAGCCAACGTCTGCTCAAGTATGGCATGATTAATTTCTTCATGGTGCTCATCACTAATCTGCTTGTACGCATCAATGAACGTCTTCTGCGTTTTACCTTGTCCTACAGGGCTCAGACAGGAAACTGGGGCCCGGTGAGATTAAGGTCAAAATCGTCTGGTAATTCAAAATCGTCTGGTAATTCATAGTGCCCAGCTTGAGACAGCCAGGATCCTAGAGCAGAGGAGTCCCACTTTAGCAGAAGATTACATGTTCAGCGTCCAGGGACTTCAATTATAGTTGTGAGAGCAAAGCATTTCTCCAGATCGCAAACTGTGCATTTCCCATGAGCTTATGAAAAAAATAGGAAGAATGGGCACTGGGAGACACGAGGTTCGAGTGACTTGCACAGCTTCATGGAAGAGCCCTGTAACAGATTTAACAATTCCAGGTCTTGTTTGCTTTTAACCTAAGACTTTTATAGACCTTACCTTATTGCTTCATACATTTTATTTTCTCTAATGAGTACACTGAAGGTATTACAGGCCAAAGCAGCACAGAATTTGGAAGCCAGTGGAGGAGATGTATATACATGCACATATATGAAATATTGTGGGGAATGTAACTGAAGACTGTTGCAATAAATAGACATAAGGGGAGAAGCAACCCAATCATCATATAGGCATTGCCTCACTTTGAAGTGCTTAGAAACCCCAACTTTACTTTTCCACAGGCTTTTCTTAAGCCAGAATCTGACACTTGGGGAAAAAGCCTTTAAAATATTATCATTTTATTAACATTGTTTTTCATATTCCTTCACCTGCAAAGTCTGTGCTTCAGTTATCATCAGTCCAGGTGTGCAGTCTAAGGGAGCCATTAAAGCTTCTGAAATGACCTAAAATAACACCTCAAATTTAACAGCATCAGAACTTTCAAAGTCCATTATCACAGCACCATGCAGGTGCTTCAAGGTCCAAACCAAGACTCCTGTGGACTTTCTCCCTGGAAAGAAAGGAAATTCCTTCTTCTCAAGGGTAGAGTTCATATATTTAAACCTGCAAGGAAATCATTACAGATGCTGCAGCATGTTTATGGGTAGAGAAACACACAGCGATAGAAGTGAAAGTTTTCATGTCTTTGAGACTTTCAAGAGAGAAAAGGTGGAAACCTCAAACTCCTACTTGGAAAGGAGAGGTGGAAAGGGTCCTCTGAGGTAACCGAAAAAACCCAGTAAGACCAGTACCACAGGATGGCAGCTTAGAGATGCCTGAGAAGCAAGGTTTGGGACAAGGGTGGATGGGGCACAGTCACAGAAGTCAGTGGTGTAAATGGTTGGTGTTCAGTAGGTCAAAAGGGTACGTAGAATACGGGGAGGAAACGTTATTCCAACATAAGGACAGCAAATGTCAGCACTGAGTTTAATCACACAAGCACTGAGTTTAATCACACACGGCTCTAATGAGTCTGTGGCAACATCCCCTTCCAGGGTTTCTTCCTGAGAAATAAACTGATAGGAACCAATAATCTATTGTCAGACTTTACAGAGATAAATCACCAGATTAATTACAGAAAGCCAAGAAAAACAGACTGATGTTCTTCTTGTCTTGCCTTTTTTTTTTTTTTAAGGGGAAAATATTTCTACGCACAAACAGGTAATGCCTGAAATAACAATCATGTGAAGATGGGATTACAGAGTATTCCCGTGCTTCAAAATCATACTCTTTGGGTTATTTTTGCTAATAGCTGAATCATCACAGAAAGGATTCAGAACAGGAAACAATCCACGGTTATATCTTACAAGAAGTGTTTTGCATTTAAAGTGGTGCCCAGCCAAAAGCACCTCACGGAAGCATCTTCTGTTTCTCTTGGCCTTTTTAACTAATCCTAAAGTCTTTATAGGCCAAAAAAAATCCTTGCGGGCGTGCTCTGAGGAAATCCATAACAGAGGCAAGGACTGCACAGGCTCACAGGTCCTTCCTAGGCCCAGTTTACAATACACAAAAAACTGCTTTTGACTCCAGGATGCAGTGCCTGTGGGCCTCTTTCGACTACTTGAACCAACAATAAAACCTTGACACCATAAGGGCAGGGAACTCAGAAATAAGTGGTATCCTAAGAGCAGAAAGGGCTATTTTTTTCAGGCAGCAGTGGATAACGGTTTGGATTAAGTCTAACAGAGGCCCCAAACAGCATGATATTCCCCCTCGCACCCCCACAGGTCCCAATCCCACCAGTGGGGAGCTGGGGTAGTATGAAAGGAAGAGCTGCAAATACCCCCATTCTTCTTCTCCAGCCATGGTCATGCATGAGTGACAGGAGGAAAGCAAGCACCCCGCTGGAAGATGGAGCCATTTTCTGCATCAGGGCTGTTCTTCAGGCTTCCTGCAGACTCAGAGACATGGATTGCTTCATAGGGTATGATCGGACCATGTTTCCAGGCTTTTGGGGGGACTATCAAGGAAAGAAACTTTTCTTCGTTAAAGAAGTAAAAGCTGAGAGTGTCTAATCCTATGGCTCCAAGAGCTGGGGCTCTAGGTCTGATTTTTTTTTTTTTTTTTTTTTTTTTTTTTTTTTTTTTTTTTTTTTTTTTGTTTTGGTTGAATCTTTTTTTCCTTCCACACTTGGTAGCATGAACGTGTGGAAAGCAGCCAGGAAAGCTGCACCAGCAGGAGGGAGGACAGACCAACTAGCCATCAGTGGTGCTCGTGGCAAAGGCTGTGGCAGGTAGGACAGTCTGAGACAGACCATCACTTCATTTTCCTTCCCAGAGGTGTTACAAGTTATTCCCGCATCCGACACCTCCTCTGGACCTTTCTGTGTGTGAGAACAGTGTCGGGTTCTGGAGCCTTTTCTGTAATGAGCAGGAGCTACAGAAAAAGCCTTCTACAGAACTGTTATAGGAATGCTCCTGAGAGCCTGAGGATTGTGCATCAACCACACTAGAAAAATCTCAAGACTTTTTGGCAGCTGAAGCATCAACATAAGTGGATGACATTAAATTGTCCTGAAAATTATGAACTTAAAAACAAAACAAAACAAAACAAAGCAGAAAAATGCTTTAAATGCAAGTTTTGCTTCTAATGTGGGTAGTCTAAGTTAAGCATTTTATATGTTTTGGGTAAAATGTTATAACAACAGTGATGCAGTTAAGAACAAGGGTTTTTTCAATTTTAAACCTATTTGTATACACTTGTTTATAAAAAATGTCTTTGAGAAGGAAATTACTTACACCAAGGCTTAGCTCAGCTGCGATATATTTTTTTTTTTTTTTTTAGAAATTGTCATTAGAACTCAGCAGGGGTCTAAATGTTGAGTTTAAACATAACTTGTTGAAACTCACATTACTGGAAAGCCAGAAAGTTTCAGCAACAAAGACGCTATACCTATATGTACACATACCTACATGGTTCAGTTTGAGCTAGACAGGCAAAAAAATATTGCTCTATAGATAGCAAACTAAGACAGAACATTTGGGCTAGCGAAAAAATGAGAGCAGAGCCCACAATCAGACATAGAGCCTATTATTGCCAGCCTGATGTTTCATGCACCTGCCTCAAACTCCTTTTCGGGTAGAGAGAAGGATGACAGATGCAAGTCTGCACCAACTCTTGCTCGCATACTCTTTCTCTTCACAGAGATGGGTTTGACATGGAAACCTTAGTTTCAATGTATAGTAGAGCAAAACCAGTTACCTATGGATGCCTCACACGACAGAGGAACTGATCATTCCTGCCATTCTGGAAGACAGCTGATGGTTGCCCCTTCCATACATGTTATCCTTCAAGGTATGTCTAACTGCGATAGGAAAACAAAAATAGTTATGAGTCCCTTTTCGTAACTACTAAGGCAAAAGATCTGCAGGATAACCACATAGATTCCACAGTAAACATCTAATTCAGCTAAATATTTTTGCACCAGTGAAGTTTTCCACTGAGCCCAGTACTAACGTGGCCTATGCACAGTTTAACTGTCGGGGCTTAGGGTGAGTGGTAGCTGGCTGTCCAATTTTTCTTCTTTAGTTTAATTCTGTGCAAATTTTCATACTGATCTTCACAGAAGCAGAAAGAAGTCCTTAAATTGGTATGCTTATGGTAGTGACTCTTCAGGAAAGTTAGAAAACTTAGCATAGAATTGCCTTTTTTTAGTGCAGTTAATCTCAACCTACTGGCAATCAACACTGGCAATGTTTTCTTGCATTAAGTTTTATTAGGATTTGCCTGCTGGCTTTGCAGAAAACATAACATAGATGCAGAATCTGCTGACACACAAACCTTTCATAACAAGTAACACGGCTGCTACTCCAGCACTTATCTGGAAAGTGGTTACATCTTACATGACTAATTGATTAGGGTGGAAAAGGTTTCCCTAATTTGCTGTTCTATTGGATACACAGAATAGCACAACTCTTCACTAACACAAGCAGGTCCAACAGATGAGATACTGTTTAAAATGCAGTTCAGGCTGAATTAAGTATTGAAGGACACTAAACTCCGCTTTACAAGAAGGAAGGATCTGCCAGGGCATTGACCAAGCAACTGTCAAAAATATCTTTCTAGAAAATCTGGTTGCTTCCCTTAAGACTACAAACATGCCAGGTAAGCAATGTAAGATAAAACACATTTTTCTTTTTAAATTGGGTGGCCAGTCTGAAGCCTACAGACCTTGTCCTGCCTGCAGCACCTTTGGACTGTGGAAGAAGTCTCAAGATGCGGTGTCCCTCAGAGTCAAGTCACTGCAGCTGGAGCAACTACAGGGTCCCTCCTGGACCAGGACACACATCCCAGCGCTCAGGAGACCAAAGCTGTCACCACTCAGGGGCTGAAACTGCAGCTGCAGCTGCTATCATGCTCTAACCATTCCTCGAGACCTTCTTACTGCTCTAGAAAAGTGCACAAGAGCGACAAAAGACCTGCACCACATATAACACAGCTGCTTCTGAGTCTGGCACAAAAAGAGACATCGAGACCAACGCATACATGTAAGCATAAGGAGCTGGTTCTGGGCTTGGGCCAGGGTAACCCAAGGCCATCTTTGAAAGAGTTCTGCAAACATCAAAGTGGGATTTAATTTTGACACTTGGCCCCTGGGCTCACGTCAGACCCATATATTAGCTCCCCGTGATCCATGCTTTGGAAATTCCAGCCAAGAACTTTAAAATGCACTAGCGTGCACCCACAGCAAGCTTTCAGGCTTTGAAATTTTACAGACCAGCTGCACTCTAGCACCATCCACTCACTGATGCAAGTACCAGGCTGCAGGAGATGAGCAATGCAAACTCCAGGAAAGGTCTCCTGGCAGGGCAAAAAGAAAACTTATTCCATGGCTGGTAAGTTGTTCAGTACATAGATCCAAAAAGCAGACGGCAGGGAGCAGGAGGCAAGGTAAGCAAAGAGATGAATATGTGAGCGTTCTTTCTATCGATGAATCTGATCCAACCCTCTCCTCTGCTAATGACTCTCCTTTTTTGAATTACAAGCTGCTCCTGTGTTGAAGACTTCAATGGGAAGCTCACCTCTGAGCATTTGGACTTTAGTTGGATAACATCACTGTTAACATTAAGAAGATAGTCAGATATATGCAGAAATTGGAGCAGGTTCCAAGAGGATGCTATTGTAGCAATTACCTTTTAGCAACTTAAACTTTGACATCTTTAAGAGTTTCATTTACTCATACAGGCAAACCTACAATCTGATAGAAGCAATTAAAACTAAGCCACTTCTTAGAGCGCACTGAAGGGAGTCTGGGCTGTCCTTCTCCTGCAGATATGGCACTTAAAGGAACTGTCTGTGAGCCCGTGTGCTGGGATGTCTCCTACAACCTGTTTAGTAATGCAGAGCTGCCTGTTAAGATCCAACACACAAACTGGGCAACAGGCAGAGGTCAGAAACACTAGGCAGCAGCAAATTGGACACGCAAGCACTTGGATCCTCCTTGTGATTTCCTCCAGCCAACGAGGCTGAGAAATGCTCCGTAACCCCCTCTGACCCCTACTCACATGCAGGGAACTCAAATGGAGCCAAGTCCTGCCGCAGAGGAGAGCAGTGGGAGAGCAGTACAGCCCCTGCTCTGAAGACCAGCGGATCCAGTACATCAGAGCAACCCAGGCATTTAAGAAATGCCACCACTGGGCATTTCCCACTTCCAATAGAGCAGTTCGGGGTTAGGCACCCAGGGGAAGACACCAACTGAATACACTTACCATTAGGAAAAATGCTTGGGAAGCATCCAACCCTCCTTGCTTCAGGCACCACCTAAAAAGACCTGCCAAAAACTATACCTTCCCTTATCACCGGCAGGTTTGCAAAGTTATATCCATTTTTCTCGGGCAAATGTTGTGCTTTACTTTATAAACTCTTATATGTCTGCAGCACCCTGCTACAGGACTGGCTGTTTGCAGTTGTAGCCCCTTCATCTTCTTGCTAGATAAAAATGAACAAGAGTCCTCTTGTCTCTTTTTATGACAGGGGTATGAAGAGGGCTCAGGGAAAGGGAGATACTGTGTGCCACTGATCCGATTAGAATTTCTCTTCTCTGACTGTGGGGGACCAAGAATTGCTCACAGCATCCCAGATGCACTTGCAGGCAAAAGCTCTGCAACTGCTAGAGGCTGCTAATTTGTTTACTTTATTTCAAAATCATAACTGTTACTTTACTTTGGAAGAAATAAAAGTTATTAGGTTATGTAAAACCCATTTCAACATAAGGCAGGTAATTAAATCAACTTCTTGAAACTCGGAGCATCTGTACATTTTAGCCAACAATTTGTTTTGACACTGCTTTATGAAAGCAGTTCTCCTCAGCTGTACCACCTAGTCATTTAACATCTACTTCCTTAACTTATTTCCATATTTCCAAATGCAGCTCAAATTAACCATAGATTGTAGAAATCACTTCACCTAAAACAGTTATCCAGCTGCTTGGATGTTACAGGAACTCAGAGCAGGCTACAGTTTTCCAGCTTCATGTGTTAAGAGTAAAATCTGCTTCTACGTCAGTGCTATAAATATAAAAAACCCACATCTTCCTCAGAATGTATATATGAATAGACCCATGTACAGGAGCATGAGTGGTTGTAGCCATAATAATTATCTCTGTAATAAATATTACTTTCATTTTTTAAGACAACAATTTCTGCTTGCACTGTAACTCCTCACTAAAGTCCTTTGCATTCAGTAGTCAAATAACTCAGGGCAAGGTTTCCTCCATAATGAAGAGCAGCAGTTGACTGTGTACTGTTGAACCTAATTTCCATCAGAAAGACATAATTGCAGTGTTACTTTAATTTCTGGTTAGAAAACTGGAAATCATCAATACAAACCAATTTGCACCAGAAACGCTTGTATTTTTCAAGTGCTTTTTGAGCTACAGATGATACAAAAATCATCTGGTTCTTAATTACATCAATCTCACTTATCTTCATCTCGAAATAGACACAAGCTAGACCTAAAGAAAACAGAACAGACTTACACAGTTATTAAATCTTCTGGAAAAACAGAATCCTTTATCTTCTGTAGGATACAGGATTCCCATCCTGCTGTTTTCAATCAAACAACTTTGCTATTTTTCTCTGCTAGGAGTAGAAATAATACACATTTAATAAGCATAAACCTAATGCCCCCTGTTGGTTATATATAGCTAAAACCCTAGACCATGCGCATAGGGATTCCTGAATCTGTTACAGCTAACAAAAGCATTGTACAGAACGTTTAAGATTTTATACAGGCACAGAGATTATGCTCCAGATTCATCTGGATGCATTTCTCACCTCCTCTATGGGCAAGAAGCCCCATCCTGGTACACATGATGCTACAAAGCGAGCCCTAATCATGGGAGTGCTCTCTAATAACCCGTCCTGCAGTTTCAAACGCTGCGCATGGCAATCAGCAGTCGTATAGCCTAGGGCCTCCGCGTTACCTGGTAGAATAAGACAAAGTGCTAATTGTGGGTCAGGTGTCTAAAACAAAAGCTGGTTGGGGTTTTTACCTTTTCCATAACACCTCTCAGTAGTTTCTGAGGAGACACCCCAACTGAAAACTAACAGCATCTTCAGCTGGGTAAGTTTTCTGTAGTCATTTTATCCAAAATTTGGAATTGCCCTTTGTTAAAAAAAGCTCCAGGAACAAGTAAACAAAAATACCCAAAATGACACGAAGCTTTTTCACCAAAAAATTCTTTGGCCCACAGCACTCTTTCTGTTGACTGAAGGTTGAGTGAAGTGCTTCGCCCAGCTCTGGACAGCAGAAGACATGGAAAGACTCCTGCTGCCTGCAGTCTCAGGAGCAGTGACAGAGCCAATAAGTTCAGAGATGAGAATCACTTCTGCAAGCGGCAGGAGTTTGCTTGCACCTATCTCTGTACCTTTGCCTTTCAGCAAGGATTACTGCCAGGTGCCCTGAGCCGAACACTACCTGTCCCTCCGAGCTGGCAGCCACATGCCCAGAGGAGGGTGCTGGCCAGTCCTCCACAGCTGGCTCAGCATCCCTCCCTCAGAGAGACACCACGCAGTAGGGAAGTAATAAAGAGCTCAGACCTGGGCAACAGAGCAAAACACAAAGTTCGATCCCTTTGTCTTGACCTGGAAGTAGCATCAGAATTGGAGACACGCAGCAGGAATTACAACCCTCTCACATTTTGCAGCAAATGCTGCCATTAAAATAGTTAAATTTGTGAGGAGTGCTGTGGCATCTCCTGTTTTTTGAGCCTGTGATGCTACAGACTCTGCGTTCATCAGAAAGAAAGCCCAGGGCTGGGTATCAGCAAACAGCAGCCTCCTGCAGACATATCTGGCCTCCACCATACAGATGGCTAAACTGTCCAGAGCCCAAGTGACTTTCAGTGTTATGCTGTGAAACCACAGCACAGCCAGGAGCAGGAGGCATAAATCCCATTTCACTCCCTTACCTTAGCTCCTGGAGCAGCTGCCTCTCGTTGGGGGATAGCCTCACCTCTGTCCTCAGGTTAAAAGCACGACAGTGATATCAGGATTAGGACCGAGAGGGACAAAATAAACTGTTTATGAAATGACAGAACACTGAAATGCAGGGGAACGCCAGGAGGCATTTTGTGACTGCTGGTAGCCCAGCAGATGCCTATCGCTCAGCAAACATGGTGGGGTCTTGGGCATTCCCTTCACCCTTTCTGAAAAAAATGGAAAGCAACCACATACCCAAATGAACCTCATGTCCCTCAGTCACACCACGCACAGCCAAACCCAATACTTTTGGCTTGTCCTGCTTAAAGGACAGCAGAGTGATTTTTTGCTGCTCTCCTTAACCCTCCACTCCTGGCTGGCAGAGCTACTCCTCACCCGTGCTGGGTACAGCTTTTCTCAGGCCGCCCGGTTCACCTCCTGCCAGGCTGTAAGTGGCACCCATCCACAGCAGGTCCCTGTGGTGCTGAGACCGCTGGGCACCCAGGATGAGAGCCCATGGGCCCCCCAAGTGCCACCCAGCCCCTTGGTGCCCTGCAGAGCACCAAGCATCACCTGAGACCGGAGGCCCCAAAACTCTTCCTGACTGTGAAAGGTCCCTGGAGCTGTGCCTCTCCGTGTGTCCACAGCAGCCACCACCACGGTGACCTGGGGACACCACCCTCCCTGGGCATAAACCCCCTCAGGACCCCCGTAGGCTCCAGCACCAGCCATGCTGCACTGGAATGTGCAGCTGCTGCACCCCTGGCAAAACCAGGCCCTATTTGTCTTATTTTATTATTTACCCAACCGGACCAGGAGGAGAGGGAGCTGTTGCTCATTCAAGCACCTGGATCTCATCCTACCCTTGAGCAGAGGGGCAGCTGGTGGGGGCTTCAACGTTGCACCCTGGGAGCCAACGCCTTGGAGTACCTACCCTCCAGTCACCTCCCTCCTCTGCTGGGTTTGGCCAAAGCCAAGTTTCGTACCCAAAGACTCCCAATTCCCCACCTCTGGCATAGCTGAGCTGTGCCAGAAGTGTGAGTGATAAAAACATACAGGTTCCTTAATGGCAAAAGTGCATGGAGAAAGATGGCATGACTGAAATTATTGTATAGAACACGGGCAATGTAGAACCAAGCTTTTGGCATTTCTTTGAATCAAATCCAGCAAAGCCTCATCACTGAAACAATTTTGCAATATCCAGTTGTTCCTTCAACAAAAGCAAATGTAGTTTCCTCTCTGCCCTTAATTTGAAAGCACCCTACATTAGATGATTTTTTGGACATTCATTAATGAAATATAAACATTATCATTAATTAGCCAATGATATTCCTTTGCTGGTTTTGACATAAAAGTATCTCTACTAAGCCACTCTTGAACCAGCGTTATTTGGATAGAATTAAAATGTTATTTCAGGTTCTTTGATAGAGGTTTTGGGATCTTTTTGCTCTTTCTGGCACTCCCCCCTCCTGTAATTTTAAAATAAATTCAAGAAATCTCATCAGTGATAAGAAAGAGGGGAGACACTGAGAACAGTATCTGGATTTATCTGTTAAAGTGTTTTGTGTAATCCAGACTGACTTTATCCCATGCTGGGGAACCTGATGTTTATCCTCATATGTTGTCCTTTGTGACCGCTAAGACCATGAAGATAAGAAGAGCAAAGCTTTTAAAATAATGCAGTGTCATATCTCTAAAAGATTCCTGTAAATCTGCCTTTGAGGCTGGAGGGAGGGAAGGAAAATCCAACTGAACAAAAGCTTAAAAAAACTCATGTGATACGCTACAAATCTATGTAACCGCTCAATGAAACTGGAGGAAAAAGAGCAAAGAAGCACCTGCAAAGCAGCACTGCAAACGGCATGTAATGCAAGCAAACGATAAAGAAACTCTTGCAGCCTTTAAGGACATCATGCGAAATGCAGAATGCTTAAAGTTGGCTTGGCTTGCTCTCTGCTTGATTTGAAATTCAAGCTCTGATGTACAAAAAGCTTTGTCTCAATGAAAGGTTTTGAAGTCCTGCAGGACTGACTGCCTGGATGCTTTTGCTTTGAAGCTGTCTAAAGCTTCCCCTGTCATCACTGTTTCACATTAAAATATGTATTCTCCATTGCAGGACTTAGCAAATAGATTTTCAGTTGTTATATTTCTTTCCCCTCTAGTCAGATTGGTGTTTTCAGGCTCCAATTATATGCAGATTTAATGGAGAGATCTTTAAAAAAAAATGCTTTACTTGAGAAAACAATAAGTTAAAAGCCATTTGTTGTCTCCTGCTGGTAGATTTTTGCCAACAAAACCAGAAAACATAATATAATCAGAATGATCTATGCTGTAAAACAAGACTGTCTGCCTCTTCTAAACCATTCTTTTGTCCTGGTTACATCAGTTCCTAACACTTAAGTGTTTCCGTGATTTCAGCTGCCTTCCAGTTGACACCCGAGCCCAGTCCCATGAACTGAGCAGAAGACAGTGAATGCACATGATGATTAACATCACGGGCTCTGCTGCTTCCCTGAGCCCTGCGTTTCGGGCTCAGTGCTGGGTCCTGGCCCTCACCTGAGACCGGTGCTCCCTCTGCCAAGCTCCAACAGCTCCCACATCCTCCTAGCTAACACAGAGTACGTTTGCCTTTCCCTCTTCTTGCAGCCTTTTCTTTCTCCCTCCACCTCACGCTCCTACTCATCCCACTCTCCTGCTTTCCTCCTTTTCATCACCCAAACGCCTGATCTCTTGCCTCTTAAACTCTTCTTCTTGGACTTGAATCCACCACCTGCATCTTCCAATGGTGGAATGAATTCAGAATGGATAAATACAACAAATTCAGAAAATAGCACTGCAGCTGAATGAACCACCAAACTTACCCAAGGGTATGATGTTTTGCCAAAGGAAGAAACACATTCCTGTCTTTCATGTTGTATATAATGAGTAATAGCTATCAGGATCTGAAGATGATCTTTACCCATCATCAATTATAAGAAGATTTTAGGCAAAGTGTTTTGTGTTTTAGAAATGTAAATACACTGCGATGACTTGTGAGCTGGCATAATCAGACAGATCAGCAAGGAGCCGCATCAGTGAGAAACGCCCTTAAAAGAGACTAGAGCAAGTTTAACTGCAGCACAAGCAGATGTGTCTCCAGTTACTCCATTGCCTTTGCTTAGGAGGCTGAGTTCCACCTACTAACTGCTGCTTCCACCTACACCTCTGCTTTGAACGAATAAGATTTACTAATCCCACCCTGTGCAGTCCAAATAGAGACTCAGTGTAGAAAGTATTAAGTCCAATTCTTTTTATTCAGATCTTCTTCTATATTTTCCTGTACTCTGCCTACTAAATTATTTCTCAAATCCTGCAGATCCAAGTCACCCTTTTGTTCTGAAGCTCTGTTCACGGTACTAACCCCAGAAACCCAGACCTTGTATAATATCCCTTGGAGATAACAGCGAATAACCACACTGCAACACCCCATATCTGAGGTGGCCCCCAGTTTTTAATGAGTTTGTCACAGCAGCTTCACAGTCTGGTTCTCTGCCACCCACTTTGCACGTTCACCTGCTATCCCTCTTCTCTTCCCCTCCCATTGTCCTGAAAATACTTCTTTGTGGCTGGCAGGCTGTGCTACGGCTTCAAATGTGATGCTCCCTTATTCTCCTTCCCCAGCTATCAAGATGGGAGCAATGTCTACCTATGTTGTTTGCAGCTGAAGAAGGACCGGCTGCAAAATGTATTTTCTGCTTCCTTAATCTCCAAATCCAACTCTAGGCCACCTCCTCCACCAGCCTATCTCCACATCTGCCTCTTCTTGCCCCCCCCCCCCGCCCCGAAACCTCTCTTCATCTTGTTTCCCTTACCTCCTCTCTAAGAAGACATCCCTACACCTCCCCTTCATTTTCCCAAACCCCATTTCAGCCCCATAAATCCCCCGACGTGACTAATCCCTCCCCATCCCCTTCCCTGTTCCGCATACAGGAGCTCCACTTCACACACAGGACCCGAGCATCACCCCTTGTTCCCCTTTGGTGCTGCAAATCAACCTCCACTCCCTCTCCCCAGCACTCACGTGTAACCTGCCATCCCTTTGGAGGTGAAATGACCCAACCGCTTGCAACATTTGGTAGAAATCTATCCATCTATCCAGCAGCTTTTGGTAGAAATCATTGGAGCAGCTCTGGTTTATATCCTTCTGAGGTTTCTTAAACTGCTGCCCAGCTTCAATTTACTTGTCAAGCCCCTAGACTTTCTGTATTACTCCCTATTCCCTTGTTAACACAGCTTACTTACCGTTGTTAGCTTTTCACAGCTGCTTTGCATTGTGGAGAGATTTTCACTAGGTTCACGGGGATATCTAAAGCTGTTCTCTTCAGCTAGGAGGCCCCAGATAACTCAGACCCTGTGTGCAAGGGTGACACCAGTCTATGCTGATTTTCAATTTCCTCCAGTTTTCGTAGCTCAGAGCATCTGAAATGGCAGATTTTGAGGAATTAATATGAATCTGGAGCCTAAGTAAATTTTGCCGGAAATTCACCAAGCTCCAAGAGACATGATGTCTTCCACATTCCTGCAGGACATCTCATATTTCTTACTGCTTTCCCAGGCTCTGAGGGACCAGTGTGTCAAGACAGCACGCGATTCTGCCTGGGCCATTGGAGGCAGAGGCTGAGTACTGCTTCCTGCTGAGTGGATCTCTATAAAAGAACGCAGAAGACCTTAATAAATAATAGAAAAAGTGGTAAACTTGCTTGGAGGGTGCTGGTGAAAAATAGGCGTAGCCTTATTTTACGTCCTTCTGGGATTCCTCAAGCAGCTGTTCGGTTCAGACTAGCTTTAGACATTTGTTAAGGCAACATGTCTTTTTAAGTTGTGGTTTCCTTTTTTTGAAAGGTGTTTTGATTAAATTGTTTTTCACCTATCAAACTTGAAACTTTGACTATAAAATTTAGGAAGAAAAAACCCAAACCAGAATGATGCATAGGTTTATTTAGACAGCTGGAATTTTTTCCAGGCAGGCTAACACAAGACAGTGTGCAAACACACAACTCCGGTTCCATCGATGTGAACAGAGCTAATCTAAATAGAATCAGGTAAGGGTAAGATTAATACAGTTAAACTGGATTATTTAGCCATCTGCAGAGAGGTCTTGTCTTCCCTAGTAAACAGCTGGGTATTTCTTTAGCCAAACTGAACCCCCATTGAAGCACTACCAGCGGAGCAGATGTTTGTCCTGACGGTGACCGTACCAAGGAGCTGGAGAAGCATTGACATGTTTCCTCAGCCTGCAGTCACAACCTCTTAGGGGTCCACTGAGTATTTCTAATATGAAGTTTTCCAAGACTTATATAGCCAGATGACCCCACGTAAGTGCTGTAGCAGTCTGAACCATTTCTTTAAACTTTCCACTGGACTGCTGCTACCACCTGGTAGCACGCTCACCCTGTCCAAACACTGCATGCCAGAATGACACCCGAGACTGAAGAGAAGAACACAGGGATGTTTCTGATTCCCTGGCAGCAATGAAGAATGATAATTTGGGAAATATGATTAAATCAGGTATATGAAACTAACCCATTGTTTTTTCTGCCTTTGAGAGCAGCTTTCGCAAGGAATTTCATCAAGAGAAAGTCAAGCCACAAATGAGCTCATATGACCAGAACCAACCACAAATGGTTTACTGCTCTGCTTGTTATTTAATGAAATATGTGAACCAGTATTAAGCTTTTAAAGGGATTTTCATGAGGTTTTATGACATGTCTTTTTAATTTTTAATGGTTACTTTCAAAATGTGGCAGTTTCCAGAGTTACATGGGGAGTGTACCTGACTGCACCACCTTTCTGTTCCAAAACACCCTGTTCTTTTTGTGTTTCACGTGTAGCCTTTGGCATGCAGATTACCATATCAACAAGCTGTTTTATTTTCTGTCGCAATGTGGAGCCAAAGTAGCTCCAAAAATCAGGTGTGTTGCTGCTGAGAAATGTGTTAGAAGCAGCAAAACTGTTGTGGTTTTATGACATGGAATAAGAACATGAGGACAAAAAATTGAGATACTACCTCAGATGAAAGACCCATTGTCCTGTTTCCAGCACGGGCTGAGAAGAGATGTGTGGGAAGGAATACAAGAACATAGCAGGCTTATGAAGGCATAGTCCTAGGTTACTCTCCAAAACTGTGATATTTTGCAGTTCAGGAGCTTCCTAAGCCGGAGGTGTTTCCTCTGCATTTCATATCTACAGGCAGGTTCTTCTTCCATGAGTTTGCCTAGCTGCTTTTTGAACGCTGAGCCAAATATCTGAACCAAAAGTTTTGTTTGTTTGTAATAGCTAATCTGAGGGCAACAGCTGCCATCAGGACTGATTCTAAGGGGGAAAAAAAAAAAAAAAAAGTATAATAAATCTCATTATTGATGCACTTGGCTTCCAGGGAAACAAAACCAAAACAAACTGTGCCAAACAATAAGCATTTCTCAAAGAGTGAACTCTTACGCATATAAATAACAAGTTGTAAATAACAAGACCTTTTTCTATAGCTCCTACTGGCAATTTCTGATAAGAGTCCTTGAGATTAATGGGAAAAATGAAAGAAAAGAAAACAAACCTGAAAATTCTAATTGCAGAGAGTTTATTCTTTTTTTAGTTTCAACAAAAAAAAGCATCCTATTTCAATCAGCACTACTAAGCTCTGTCTCAGAGGACAAAAATATAACAGAAATGAAAGTTGTCAAAGATATAATGTCACTTCTTGTTTCTTGATCTTTCTTCACTGTTTGTGAAACACGTTCTCCCAAAATGAACAAATTTTATGCAGATCCCCAAGACCCAGGTAACCCACAAGTGCTGAGCTGACAGTTACTGTTCCACTGAAATGCAATGAAATGGCCAAGGCTGAGCATCTGGCATGGTTGGGCTCTACATTTCTTACCTTACAAATGCTGCTCAGCCCAAAGTTAATTTACATCTGAAAATACCTCCTAATTGTTTTCCCCTGCCAGAAACCATCTGACCAAGAAATCTGTATGGGGTATATTTTCTCTTGGTCTGTATTTAACCACAGTAGCATATTTCTACAGGAACATCACTATGTTTTATAGATGTGCTGGTGCTGCCACAAGCTTTTCTTATTATTGCTTCCAAAAGCTTATGGTCAGAACCAACCGCAGCTTTTCCTGTATGAGCACTCACAGCTAGACGTAGACAGACGTCACTGTATGGTATGGGATACATCCTTTCCAATCTGTGTATTGTTTACTTTTGCAAATGCAAGACTTCTGAAGGGATAAACAACTGATTTCCCCCTTTTGCAGCTGTATAACTCCAAGCCTTTGCACAGATGCATCCTTTACGTCTTGTTTGAAATGAATTGGCAAACCTTGAAGGGAAACGATGGTTTTGGCATCTCTGAATCATAATGAAATACTTCTTTTATAGACATGCAGCTTTCCAGTGACTTTAAAGATTGTTGAGGTTTACTCTTTGATCATACACACAGTGCAGACATAAACTTGAGGTAAGAGTTCTCATATCAATTCCACGTAAGGAAGGAGGCCACCCAGAAGGGCCAGCTGAGCCTTGGACTCTGGATTTGGAGAACAGAAGTAAGCCTTTTCATATTATATCGAATTATATTACATTATATTATATTATATTATATTATATTATATTATATTATATTATATTTTAATACAGGAAGAGTTATAGACTCAACTTTTACCCTTGGCTCCCTGGAACCTCTGTTTGTTAAAGGATCAAGCCAGTACCCAACATTTCAATGAGACTATTTTTCTTCACAAGGTAATAATGTCACATTCTTATTCAATGCTTTCTTTAAAATCTCTGTTGTGTTAGTCCAGCTGTCATTTTCTGGAAGACATTAGGTTATTGGTTCTGCTTTTGAAGCAAGACACATTGAGGAATTAGTTTCTTTTATTTTGCTATAAGCTGTCTGTTCCCAACAAACTGCTGCTGCCTTTGCTGCACAAGCCCTCCTGCAGGACCTGTGCCACATGATTTTGGCAAGCAGGAATTGCCATCGGGCTTCCAGGGCCTTAAAATTCACTTCTTTTTTGATTTTCATCTTTGGTCTATTTTGTCTTGCTTTTGATGCCTTTTGGTTTTTTAACAACCCCTGCAGAATGAGATGCCATCAGATGGAGAACACCCTCCGAAATATTCATCAGGCCATTTTGCAAATGACTGCTTGAAGGACGACTGAAGCAAGTAGGTTCCCCAATGGGATAAACGCTCATTTTTTTGTAAGATCCCATCACTACTTCTGAGCATGATCCTGAGCTCCACAAAGGCCATCTGTGACAAGGCAGAAAGCTGATTGCTCAGCTCCCTTCCTTCAGCAAAGATCTTGCTGGTGGAAACATTTCAGCCTCTCTAGCTGGCAGCAGCGGTTGACACACAGCATGGAGGGGAGCTCCACTCCTGGGGACGGCAGCGTCCTCCCCACCAGCTCCCTTTATTTGTTCAGCAGTAAAATCTTTAAATCCTTTAAGAAGTAAGACCTGACTACCTGAAAGGACTTTCAACCTGCCAATGGCTATGGCAGGCAGCCTTCCCACATGTCCCTCTACAGCCTTCGATCCACCCAGGAGGGGTGAGGAGTCGGCAGGACAACATCTGGTACTTCGCAGGTTCAGTGGATAACACTTGACCTCAGGATCCCCCGGGGCTCACAGCTGAGGAAGACCTTGGGGAATGTGGCCAATGTTCCATTTTCCGAGATCAGGGAGGCCAGAAATAGTGACTGCCACTAGCTATGGCATGGAAGCCTGCTCCAGACTTCAGCAGAAGGGTAAACAAGACACCCAGAAATGGTGGAATTTGGGGAATTTTCAGCCAATTTGGTGCTGTTCTCCAAAATTATCTTCTTGTGATTTTTGTCTGTGAAATGTTTCTACTATAAACCCTCACCTAAGCACCCGAATTAGGGAACAAGTTACATTGCTTGCCTAATTAATATATGTAATCCAACTATGAGACAGAGTGTACTCACCACTGCGACAGAAGAGATTAGTTTTGAAAATTTTACCTGCACAGACATAATTCTATTTCAGGATATTTGAAAACAGCCATGGGAAAAAGATAAGCAAGCATATGTCACAGGCTGTGAAAAAAACCCACATTTCATCCAAATTGCCTGTTGGGCACAGAGTATTGCAGCACATCATCTTCCTAAGGTAATTTTTTTTTTTATTTTTCCCACACAACCACAATGGAGCTGTCTGTGCAGTTTTGCACAGATCCCCAGCTGATGTAAGACAGTGTGATCTCCAATAACTCTGTTTATGTTAATGGAGGATTTGGCCCAAGGTGTTAAAATATTTACTGCAGAGAGACTCACAGATCTGTTATAATTATGTTTTATCTACTGATCAAACCTCTGACTGTTCCTAGTGCCTTAATTACAAAACTTGGATTTCTTCCAGGGAGAGATAAACACCAGTAGACAGATGGGCAAAAAAAGAATAATTTAACATTTCCCTGGAGAAATGACAGAGAAGAAATCATTTAACAATAACCAGAATTAAGCAAAGATTAAGATGTTCAGTAGTCATTGTTCACAAACAAAATCAGACACACTAGAAAGGGGCATGAGCCATGTTACATCCCTGTGTACCCAGCTGGTCCCTGGTGCCTGCCCACCGAGGTTCCTCTCGTCCAGGATCAAATAACCCTTTTTACTGGACTTTTGACACTCTTCACATGGGTTGCTAAAAGGCCTGGTACAATACACCATCATGAAATTGTTCCACCTGAGGGTTTACCTTCTGATCGTCATGACTTTGGCTTTAAAAGCTCTGTGACCTGCCGGTTGCAGTTCTGCTACACTATACGAGTTTACTAGTCACCTTGCAATAATTTGTTCCATTTTTCAGCTGAGGATAGAAATTAAACTAAAAGTAATGTACAAGTAACTAGTATTAATCAACACAACTTCCTAATACTACAAAGGGCCACGATGAGATTTCCTGTAAATTAACATCAGGAAGGCAAAAAGACATCCAGGAATTTTGCAAAGCAGAGTTCCCACCGAACCCTTCTTTCAGTGCCTGGGGTGTTTGGGGTCCATGAACAAGAGCATCAGGAAATCTGTTGCAAGTCCTTTCCTGGATGTATCACACATACCTGCTGTTGGCTGCTGGAGAAGAGCTTTCCATAAAGACCTCACATGCACACACTCAAAAAACCCCAACCTAAACAAAACACTGCTCTGCCCACGCTTTTCCTACCCAAAGAGAGGCCAAGAGCACAATCTATATGTAGGCAGTAGTTGGTTTATTTGCTGTACCACTGCAAGGTGCTCAGAGGTGGGAAGGACGTGCGGAGCTTGCAGACACTATGTTGCCTGCTTCAGGCAATGTGGTATGGGATATACAATGGCTGGTGGCTTTCAGTTTGCTGCCCAGTGCCTGCAGGTTAATTTTGAAGTGGTCACAAATGGTGGAAAGAGAATAAGATTAACGTCAGAGCATTTAAATGCACTTCCACAGAAAAACTATAGGAACCTGTATATGAAAAGTTCTGGAAAAAAACGCATTCTTGAAAGGCAATGTGGGAGTGTTCCCTATCCCCATACCGAATCCCTGCAAAAAGCCTGAAGGAAGAAAGATGAGGGTGTGTGGCTCTGCAGTCTCATCTTTTCTGCTCATCTGCCCCCCGCTTCCCAGAGGCACTATCTGTCCAAACGCGGTAAGCTGAAAGGAAGTTCAGCCTGGATCTTACCAAGACCCCACGCACCAGCCAAGAACATGATGTGCATGTAGAGAACAGGGACTGAGAGGGAAAAATCCCACTGTACAGTCATTGGTGGACAGGCAGTGTCAGGAGTTCAGTTCATTTGTATGAACCGGTTATTAGGAGACTTGCCAAATAACATGTAAGGCAATGATTTCACCGCTAAAGTGGTCATTCCCTTCAGTGTAAAGTAATTAACCAAATCTAGACCCTGTCCCTGCACAGCACCCAAACTTGCCTCCTCTTGACTTTAGTTTGGTCTCTCATTTTGCTATTCTTGGTGCAGAGTATAAAACTGTAAATCACATTTCCTGGAAGAGTAGAGGAAACTACATACCTTGCTCATCACAAGTGACAAGGCAAACACAATTTAAATACAGATGTTCTGAAGACACTGCATTGGAGGTATTGGGGGGGGGGGGGGCATGGGATCAGACTTAACTCTAAAACCATCTGGAACTTTAAAATGAGCACAGATTTCCCAGTTACATCATTACAGTTTTAAAAATAGTCCTCTACATCAGATGCACAACAATTTACCTGCATTATTAGTCTTCATTAGTTGTATTACTAAACCACCCAGGATCGTTAGCTGTGAACAGCAACCACCATGAGCAAGGCTCTGTACGAATAACATAGATAATTATATTTTGACCTGGTTTTGACATTTACAGAGTTTGAGCCAAATTAATCCCAGGAGCAATACAAAAGAAGCCAGTGAAATGACACCCTTGGTCAGTTTAGTCCTCCCCCTCAAATCTTCAGTCAATGCTCATTTATTTTCTTAGATACATTTCCTATTTCCCCTTTTTAAACACATTCTGGCTCAGACACCACCCTTTAGCATTTAAATACATCCTTGAATTTCCTTTTTAATTTTTTTCCTATCCAGCACTCCCTCTTGGTCTTCGGAGTGATACCAACTCTTTCCAAGGGAGTAAAAATGAAGCAAAACCTTAGTTGCAGCAAACTGGTTGCTGTCTGCCTTCAGGAAGTATCTAATGGGCTTCCACGCCCTGGCAAAGGAGAAGGCTTCAGCTTTCATGTCCTTTGTAGGTTATTATGGGGCTGTGCATTTCTACGCCTCCACAAAGCCAAAGAGAAAGAATCCTTCAGTTTCCTCGGTAGATTGTCAATCGTATACCATATGTACCTTCCTGAGCCAGCTTCAGAGGGCCAGCACCCTGCCAGCCTGGGTTACAGATGGCCTGACTGCCCAACTACTGACATCCCTTAACTAGGCTTTATTTAAAAAAATAAGTCTATGGGATAGGGCAAATTATTAACAATTAGCCAAACAATTAACCAAGAGAAAAAAAAAAAGTACCTTTTCCTTCCATCCCTTTCACTGACTTAGGATCTGGGCAGAGATTCTCTCCAATGTAGGAAAGATTACACATATTCCAGATTTTCAAACACCTTCTTTCATAAAGCATAATTTCCTCAGTCTCTGCTCTTTCTGGGTGGTCAGTGTCAATTCATCATATTCAAGTAACACTCTATGGCTGATTTCTGTTATTTATTTGATGTTTCATATTATCAGGGACAGATGCTTTCCTGAGTCCTTTTAGAAGTGTTGCACCACTAAATTAGTGAGGTCAGGTACCAAAACAGAGGATTCTTTGCACCAAAGGCTGTTCAACACCTCCAGGGTATTCCTAAATTGTCAGTCATGCCGGTGCCACCGTGGCAACATTGCTGTTATTGCCCACTTTCACCTCACTTCTATTTAGATATACTCTTAGGATGCAAGATATTGTTTCCTCAGTGAGGCCAATTTTATCAGCCACAGAAGAAATAAAAAAAAAATGACTATGTATATCTTGCAAGATGTCTTCACAGCTATGGTTTGTTAAAAGCTGAAATAGATCTTGCTATGATCACAGTCCTTCCTAACCACAGGGGTCTATACTGCTTCTCCATTACCAGGGACCAACAGGACATAAGAGTACTGAAGCAGTAACATGGCTCCCACTTAAAGGAGAGGATTAATTTTTCTGGGTTTACCCATACTTCACTTTCCCAAGAACCAAGGTGCATATATTTTGCAGCTGACCTCCAACCATTTATTGCGCACCACTATACCGATAGGTTTTTCCAAAGGACTTTCATTTCTCAATACTTCTAGTGACCCTATGGTCAAATTTTCCACTTTTAAGTACTTTTTAAGGGAGAAAAGGGGCGTACCTACACAACTGAGCTTCAGTCTCTCCTGTGAGCCTCCCTTATATTGTCTCCAATACGCTATGAACTTGGCTGTGGCTCCTGTTCATTACGTCTGCAGACACTTGACTGAGAGCTCTCTGTAATGGAAATATTTGGCAACTGGGCTTTGTGTCCATCACATTTTTTCTGCTGACTTAATTTCTGCTGACAAAATACTGAAGGAATGAAGAAGAGATCTGTTTTAAATAATCAGGTTATTTGACTTGGGAACATGATGCAACTGCTTTAGTATTGAGAAAAAATAATTACTTTAAAATGCTTTTGTCTGTAGCGTGGAAAAGCACTGCGGAAAGGGAAGGAAAGAAGGCGATGGCAAGATTAAAAGAGGGATCTGATTTGGCAACCTTGATCATCCCTCAGCATAGGTTTACACTCTTTATTGTTGGTTCAACACCTCCAACAATGTACACAGGTGAGCTGGCCCAACAAACTCTGAAATTTGTTTGCCCAAACAAACTCTGGCAGCTCTCAGGAGAGGAGCTCTGCATGGAGCGGTTGATGTCTGCTTATACCTTGTTAAGTGCAGAGCGGAGGCCACCCAATGTGGACTGGTGGGGTGCAGGTGGTGCCAGGGGACACGGAGCAAGAGGTGCCAGAGGCTGGGGGGGAGATGGACGCAGGGAGGGTGGCCGAGGGGAGAGGGCATGGGATTTAGCCATCGCGCTGGAAGTGCTCCGTGCTTGGGAGGCAGATGGGTGGGGAGAGATGGGTCTTCAACTCACGTAAACCACCCCACATCCACCAACCTCAGCACGACCTCAGCTCACCAGACCACTTTAAACCAGGTAGCTTTAAACCAGCCCCGGATACTCTTCCATGCGAGACATAGGAAGGCAGATTTACAAGCATCAATAAGGACATGACAGACACACACCATGCGCAGCCTCTCCAGGCGCCATGCCAAAGAAGTAGTCTGTCTGTCATGCAAAACAGTGCTGCAACCCAACATGGAATAGCAAATAATGCTATATTCTTCAAAGAATTAGTATGAAAGCAGGTAGCTGCTTTCTGTTTGCTGCAGTACGTAAAGAAAAAAGGAATCCAGTTTCTGCTATGAGACAGAAGATTTCTTCTGTGGTTGTTGTCTCTATACAGATAAAACTGGTAATTAGAAATAGCAATGTCTTTTCAATAGCTTTCTTCACTGTGTAGGCAGTAGCCCAACACCCTGCAATGTGTGCTGTAGTTAGCAATGCTATTGTTTTTACTCTAAAAGGGTAATGTCAAATCATGGGGTTGATCCTGCAAACACTTAAATATGCCTTTGCCTTCCGGAATTCAGTCATCCCTTTGTTTCCTTTAGTGTATCGACTCACATGCCCATGCACAGGACCTACATTTCATAGCAAGGGGCTAAGGTTGAGCCACAGTCCGACACTGTAAAGAGAGAAACTCAAGAACAACTGTAATACCATCACAACTCCTGCTTAGTGTTAAATGAACAAATATTTCATGTGATGCTACACACCAAAGGTGTTAGAAACTGAAATTCATTATCACCAGAATGATGGGATTTCCCCAAACTTTCATTTTCTAAACTGTGAGAAACAGACACTATAAACACAGATCCAAACTAGCAATGGTACCCTTGAATTTAAATATTTTCTTTCTTAAATGCAAAGACAGGCAAAATGAAAATTAGAAAGTTATTAATGGTACAGGTGTCTCCTGGATTCTCTGTTCTTTTGCCTTGCATTCTTATGTTCTGAATAATAAAAAGGATATAGTTAGCAGCAGCAAGAACAGAATAGTTTTCTTAAGGGATGTTTGTACCTAACACAGCTTACTGAGAAAGTTTACAAAAGCATCATGTCCCAGTACCTAATCCACCAAAATAGGTCAATAAAGCAATGCCAGAGAAAAAGAAACTTTTTTTGAAATCAGCTGTTTGGGAAGTTAATTCATTTTTTATTAAACTACAGGGTTATTTTCTTTTTTGAACACCAGGGATTAATGTGGATATGATTGAAGCTACATGTCGTACATTGGCCTTTCAGTTCTTTCAGGCCATCAGTGCATGCTGGAAAAGGAAAATTTGGCTCTTCCACACTGGGAGATGGACACCTGTGCACTGAGTCAACACTGCACTTCCAAAATATCAAAATACCAGGAGCCAAATACCCAAATGTTTGGATACCAGTGATACTGCAGTGTGTGTAATTCTTGTCTGACAGCTGCTTTTCCCTCTGCAGCCCCCCCGGCCGAACCATCGCTGCTGCCACGCACGTTGTCCCCAAAGGTGGGACAACGCTACCTGCACAGCCTCTCCCTGCTGCTTTGGTATGGCTCCGAACATTCAGGTCCTGCCACTGCCGTTGTTTCTGTTAAACCCTCAGGATGACTCAGAATAGTTGTCATAATGCAATATCATTTTGCTGCTTCTTCGCATGAAATCACTTGCGTTGCATACCAGGAGGGTAAACAGAGTACCTCTCCCTCTTAAAGGTGGAAAATGAGAATCTGGGGAACTATAAAACTGTCAGTCTGGAAAGAGACTAGTGCGAATTATTAAACAATCTGTTTATAAACACCAGGAGAACAATAAAGTGATTAAAAAAAGCCAGAGTGGATGCGTCAAGAACATGTTGTACCAAACCCAAACTCATTTCCCTCTTTGACAGGATTACTGGGAAAGGGGAGTAGTAGATGTTGGATGTCTTGATTTCAGTCATGAGAAACTAGGAAAGCATGGTTTCCAGGAGCACCTGCCTGCAAAAACATATCCCAACAAGTTGTCCTCAGACTGACAGCACATGTTGCCATGGGGCTTCTGAAGTGGCCCATCCTGCTCAATTGTACTCAATATTCCCATTAATTATGTTAATGATGGAAAGTAAAACTTCAGGAAGATGCAAGTGGCCTCAGTTAAAAAGGTCGTACCCACCAAGGAGAGCAGGACGTGAATGTGATGTCTGGTCAAACAGAGGCCACAGACAAACCAAAACCAGCTGTGACTGGGCAGGGGGCAGGAAACGCGATACTGATGGGGAAGGGGATGTGTTCCCCTACCGTGCTTATAGAGCTATGCCGGACAAATGATGCATCCTCAATGCCCCTATGAATATACATGCTATATGTCAAGGTGTAAATTAGGGTTAGCTGTCAACCTAGTCTAATTTGAGACTAATTAGTGACGTAGTCTGCCTTTGACTAGCTTCTCTGGCACCCCCTGAAAAGGAAAGAACTACTGAAAATAAATAAATAAAAAAAAACAACCAAAAACAAACAAAAAAACCCCCAAGATATCTAACATTGGCTGTCACTAAGATCTTATTTAGGTAAGACAATGTGTCCTCAGCCCTGTCCCATGCTGTTATTTATTTCAGAAAAGTCAGCAATAAATATATGACTGTATGTTTAAAGAAAGCAACAGCAGCTGGTAACATTGACAAGCAAGCTCTGTTTTCCTGTTATTTACTGTTGTACAGAGGTATTGATAAGAGAGCTAGAGGGAAGAAGCACATTTCTCTCCATCTGCTTTATTATACCACTATAAGGCACAGCATGAAAGGTCCCTGTAGAGTCAAATGGAGAAAATAATAACTAGGTTTGAGATAAGGAAGAAATTTAACTTGCACTTCTTCCATCCCAAGCTTATCCCACCACACCTTTCAGAAAGGTGGTGTCACACGTGGAAACCCTCTGCCAGAGTTTTTTCTCCTCCTCATCTGACCCACAGGACAATTTGATCCTTTCCCATGGTGCCACAGGGCTTTCAGGGTCCCTTCCCATTTTAGGGATTTATTAAAAACAAACTCAGTCAGATAGATGAGGCAGTCCATGGGAAGCCCATGGCAATGGGGACCCTTTTTCTAAGAGGGGAAATGTCTGTCTCCTCTCCAGGGAAGCTTGTCCCAATCTGCTAGAGCTCAGAGCAGTTCAAATGTCAGTTAAAAAGGCTTTATTAGTGTGCACGAAGGGAAGGCTCATCAGCGAGGGCTGAAATGGGTATTCTGGGGGAGATGGTGGAGCCGCATCATGAGCAAGCGGCCTCTGAGTCCCTCCTCCACCCAGTGTCCCCACAGGTCACCTGGGTCTGCATTCAGAGGTAAGGGACAAAAAGCTCAGTGCAGCCTTAAGCTCCAGGGATTTTCTATCAGGCTCCTCTGGGAAGTTCGTCTGCTGGGAGAAACAACAGCAGCATGAACTAGGACCCCTGCCCCGGACCTGCCTCCACGTGCAGGACAGCAGGACTCGGGCACCGGCTCTCCCCTCCGCGACCTGTCCTGCAAATAAAAAGCCTCAGCCAGTACTTTTGATGCAGCTGCAGTCTTTAATTACACTTTTCAGCTTTTATTTTCCAAGTTTTATGCACAGAAAGAAAAATATCATTACCCTTATTTCACAGTTACAGAATAATAAAACTACAGTGAAGTGCTGGAAAACGTGATGAGAGATCACCTAGCACTGAGGCAGGGAGCCATTCATGGGCAACCCAGAGTCAGCGCCAGGTACCATTGGGGCTGCTCTCTTTGCTGTATTTCATGACCCACTCTAAAAGCAGAGTAATGAAAAAAAAGCACTGCTTTCCCAAAAAGGACCACTCCCGATTTAACAGTCCTGCAGGCTGTGTTTGTATGAGTAGTCTCAGGAAAGGTAGTGGAATGCCTTGTGTTAATACTATGACCACATTTTTGCTTTATATATATTTTTTTCCCATGTTACTGATAACACCTTAGGGCACTGGAATGGGAAGAATTCAGACAACTTGGTTTGCTTTCACTACTTACTCTCCTAGCTCCCTTATTCAAATTTAGACAAGTCAGTATCAGCTTTGCTTAACATCCATATTCATTTTAATTTCACATTCTTCTTCCCTCGCCCAGTGTCACATTGTTTGCAAAAAGAATTAACCACAGCCAGGCCAAACAAGCTGTCAAGCAATAAAGATGTTTCTGTTCCTGTCATATTTCAAACTTGCTATCACTCACTGCAAAACCCACAGAAGGAGGATTACAGAGGAAAGAAAAATTAGCAGCCACTGCCCGATTGTTTGTTAACAATAATTTCCTACCATCAGTTCAGTTTTTCACCCTGGTCATATTTTGATTAAGAGCATATTGGAAACAAAGGGAATCCTCCAGAAATTCTCTCTGCTTTCATCTCAGCTAGATAATCTACAACAAAGGGAGCAACCATCTCCTCCCTGTGCTGGCATGGAAAAAATGCACAATGCATCACTCACGGAGGGTTGTCAAGCACTCTGGTTTAGGCTACTGCTCTATTAATAAAGTCTTTTAATGACCACTAGGTGGGGAGAGAAACTTACTGTCCCTAATTCCCGGGAAAATGTGTAAGCAGTGTGGCGGTTCTCACTCCAAACCCACAGTTTTTAACCTGATCTTTTCCCTCCCTCAGCTACAGATGAATGGTGAGGGCCATGAACTAGATGTGACCAGAGACAAAGAAATCCTTCAGTACGAGCTGTAAGTTTCATTTATGATCTGGAGCTTTTCTGAGCTCTGTTACAATCCCTGAGATATCAGATCTTAAATTTGTTGATGGTGCAGGAGTGAGTTTAATATTGCACATGGGGAATGTTGGGCCAAAATAATTTTTAGAGGTAAGTTCCTTACTGAGAGATTTATTTGGCAGAAGGATTTGGGCTATTGTTAGTTTCTTTGGTTATTATATAGAAGATACTTAGAGAAGGAATTGGGTTTGCAACTTGAGAGGCCCAGGAGAGAAGGATCAAATTCAGAAAGTTTAAGAAAGGTGACTGAAGAGACACAAGGCATGAATTATCTCTCCAGTTATCTCAGAGATGCTAATATTACCTACTTCCAAAGATTCAGTCATCTAAGCCCTCGCTAGATAAGTACTTACAGGGGTGTCTGGGGTCTCTGGAGGAGTGGATCTCCCTAAGGAGGTATCAGTCATTCTCCGTTGGCAACACCACAGCCAAACCCCCAAGCCAGGCACTTTTATGAATTGTATCCCACTAGTTGGCACGAATCTGGGCCTACGTGTCTACATGCTGCCATTGCAGAGTACTGTGGCCCCTAGCAATGTTAGCTCTAGACAGCAATACAGGCAACATCAGGCTTCAGAATTTTCCAGTGAAGACAGATACACAAGCAGTGAGTTGAGGAAAGTGCCTAGTCCCTGCTCACACCCAGCTGGCTACTTTAAAGCTAAATTGGATCTCTCTTTACCACTCTGTGTTGCGGACATGGCTGCAGCATAAACATGTCCTCAGAAAGCCAGACTCCTGGTATTTACTTTAGAGACAGAACCAGAAGTTCTCCTTCTCACTTGCAGTCTTAGCTGAGAAATACAACAGCGCCCACAAGCAACTGTGGTTGCTATAAAAATTATATCAGCCTTTTAGTCACCTTTCAGTAACAAATACCTTGAAAGCACTTGGCTTCAGTTACTGTAAGTTTCTCACTTCATGCCTGGTAGTAAACAACATCATCCTTCAAACAAGATGTGAAGGTTGCCATGGAGCTCCCAAATCTTTTTGGTCCAGGAGAAGTTAATATTTCAACTATAATATTTTGGTGAGGATATGCCGTGTGGTCGTTTTCCTCCACATTCCCTGATAGAGGGATCATTACCTATGACCAAATAAGAGATGTACTTGGCAGCTACCACACTCATCCGCCAAGTTCAGTGTAATGTACTTCCAAGAGGAACATCTGGCTCTGTTATTTTGTTCCTTGGCAATGCAGCTGTTGTCTACATGGCTGGCTACCCCTCTCTGCTGGCAGCTATGAAACTGCAGCGTGGTATGTTTTGGACACATACTGCTTTATGATGTCTGGATGTTCTTTGTCCTTTCCGTCATCCCAAACCTGCCTACACCTAGGAATGATTTTGCTTTGCAAACATGTGCAAGGTGCAGCCCCTCAAATTACACCTCACTGCAAATGGAAGCAACCAGGGAAGAATAGCAGCGTGGGCCTATTTACCTACTCACCAGAATTAGCAGCAGGTGTTAGCGAGCCGAAGACCACTGTAAGACCACTTGCAGTTAACAGGCACACATAGTCATATATGCTGTCCCCATAGGGTGTGAGAGAGAAATGACCTCCTGTCTCAACCGCAAGTCATTTTATGGAAGCTTCACTGGGATCTTAAGTGGATCTGACACAGAAACTAATGAGTTTTCAAGAGAATTTAAATGGAAGATTTATCTGTTCAACAACAGTAAAAATACACGATGAACAGATTTGGGGCCACTACCATTAAATCTGCACAGGGGGAACGCAGCATTAACAACCACATTGCTTCTTAAACACATACTGACCACTGACATGGTGTGTCACCTAACTGTCCAGTGCATCCAAAGCTTTTCAGAAACCATCAAGGTTTTACTCAAGACTCAGGGTAAACATCATGGAGCAGTGGCCTGAGGCTAAAGGAATTAGAAGCTTTCATTTATGCTAGAAGAGAAATTCCTAGGCAGAAGAACCAAGGTATGAGCCAAGAAGAGGTGAAAATGCTGGTAGTACAACGAATACCTTAAAGCCACCTTCAGCAGGTGGGTGAGAGAAATGAGCCTTGCAAGGGATGTCTGAAACAAATTGGTTAATGTTATGCGATACCTACCATTGGACAGAGCATCGTACTGTACAACGCTGAGCCACTAGATAGCACTGAATGATGCTTTCGTGTTGAATAACACCCCCTTCCACACTGAAGGGGAAACAGATGAGGGATGTGTTTGCAAACTGGGCAACAACAAGAGAAAAGACAGAAGAGGCTGTAAGTTACTGAAGAGTGAAGAATCAATGTAGGGAGGACAGAGTTCTTGATTATAGTAATGAGATCCTGACTGGAATTCAGGGGAAAGTGAATGTGAATGAAGAAGTATCTTCCAACAGAGCATTTCAAGTTTGTCAAGGGAAGGGTGAAAGGATATCCCCCTGTCCAGACAGAGCATATGCTGGGTGAACACTGCCATCAAATTGCATTAGGGTAAAGGACCCTAGGTCAAAACACCACATGAAACCAGAAGTGTAAGTCCACAAAAAAAAAAAAACCCAATACCCAAATTTGCACATACTGTGGCCATCATCACAGCATCTGGCCAAAAAAAAGGACAATGTGAGGTGTCCAAGCATTGCTATGCAACAGTGTGCTCATACCAGAAGTGGGCAGAACAGGAGCAAAGGGATCACATGAGCACTGAGAACAGTTTTTCATGGAAACAATGGAAAAGCTTACTTCAGGAGATGAAAAAATTCTCCATCAGCTACCGAATGAAACAACCCTTCATTTTAAGTTAATTTACAGGTGACATGGCAGTGTTCTCTCAGGAACAGTGACATTAGGGGTGTTAAAAGTCTCCTACCTGCTTGCTTCTCAGAGAGTAGGAGTTTTGATAGACCATGATAACAGAGCTCAGTAGCTCAAGGTGACACAAATCTTGCTTTTAAATTGTAATTTTCCCACTTTAATTCTCCATATTTTTTCCATCAAACAGTAGGAGCGTTCCCCAGGATTCAAACCGCAGTTGGCCTCTGACGCTTGGTATAACCTTTTGAGCAGATAAACCCACCATTTTCTGGCAGGTACAGATGAATGTTTGTTACAGCTCCCTGGTGAGTTGCTATGAAAACTAGTGTCAAATTAATAAAAGCCTTAGAAAAAAATGTCAAAGGGTCAAACACTGCTCCATGTTTGGGGCTGCTAATTACAGAGTGGCAGGAGAGGCTGGGATATCACCTGCTGGCACTCCGCTCAACGGTACTCTTAAACCAGAGAACGCCTTCGCGGCTGGACGCGGAGGTCAGCTGTGTGAAGAGACAAAGGAGGCGAAGCAAATAGCTTGTTAGGGTTTGAAAGCCCAAGTTTTGCCCCTGCATCATAAAAACAAAGCCATATGTATCCACAGTGGGAAACAACAGCTGTGAGCAGCTGCCTATTGCGAGAGGTAACCTCATGGTTATGTGAAGTTGCTTGCCCGATCAGATCCATCCTGCTTGGATGTAAATGTGGTTTCTATGCTCTGGAAGGCAGGACAAGACGTAGGATGTAGTTGTGCACCTGAGAAGATCTCATACTGTCATATCCTCCTGGGTTTCAAGCCCATGTTGAATCCACTCTTCTCAAAACCCAGAATTCGCCAACCTGTTGGTTCCCAAACTGATTTGTGTCAGCTGGGAGCCAAGGGACTTGCCAGCCAAGGAAATTCAGTCGTCGTAGGGAAGTGTCCAGACTCGGACTTTGCCCCTTGGGCAGAACAGCTGCAGCTGGCGTGAGCCGTGTGAGGCAGCAACTTCAAACCCAGATTCAAGCCCAGCCAACAGGGATGATCTCCACAGGGACAGGCAACAACAGGAAGGTGAAAGAGCTGAACTAAGGAAAGGCCCCTGTGTCATCCGATTTTCACTGCTTATGTCTATACAGTCTCTGATGCAGCTGGGTCCGGAGAGGGAGTGTACTTTTGCAAGTGACATTTCCAAGGAAACATCTCTGCTGTTTGGAGAGACTCAGAGGTGTCCCAGCCCGAGCCCACTGGTGGTCTGCCCTGCAGCTAAGTGGCACCTGGAGGACAGTTTTAGCTCCTGACGCTCAGTCCTCCACAAATACTACACAGTGACAGATCCCACAGCAGGAAAATCCCATAACAGCTAGTCTGGCCCTGGTCTCACATTTGGAGCAACCTGCTGTTGGCACAGCACATGACTCGAAGGCATTTAACTTAGCAGGAGATAACCACTGATTTATGAGCCAAGGGCATGGGGTGCTATTTGTAGCAACATCACTACCTCGCATGTCAGCTGGACAACCCTTTCCCTCCTGGCTCTCCTACTGTCATTTGCACCTTTAGACTGCAAATGCCATGAGGCTGGGGCTCCTGAGTTTCCCTGTACATTTGTACAATGCTTAATGTAACAGGAGCATGTTTCCGCTGCGGTCTTCAAAGCGCTGCTGAATGCAAATCCTGCATGCCAGCACAGAGCAGTTGGAGCAGGGGCCGCAACAGGAGGGCAATTAAATTAAGATATTATGCAAACATTGAATGAGAACACAAACCAGACCTTTTACTGAGA
>JAVJGG010000040.1:14783191-14863699 GCA_035590195.1 Aviceda cuculoides | reverse complement strand
ACAGAAAGCACTAGTTAACTTCTCCTCGTTTCCACAAGCATGCACTCACCGCAGTTCCATCAAAAGCGAGGCAGGCACTGACATGGTTGAGTGCTGAAAGGCTGTTGCTCTGCTATTCACGGCATGACAAGTCGCAGAAAGATCTGTCACATGAATCCACTCTTGTATGATTTCCCAGTGGACTGTTTTCCAATCTGCCTTACCTCAGTGCAAATTTGGAAAAGGACTGATAACTGAACCTGGCCAAAAAAGTTGGGAAATCTCATGGGGACAGATTTTCTGAGGAGCTTGGCAGATCCTTTGCTGGGAAAACCTATAAAGTAAGTTTTCTCCTTTTTTTTTCTTCTTTCCTTTTTTTTTTTTTTTTCACCAATAATCAAAATACGGCCCAAGATGGTCTAGATTAAACTGAAAGAGGTATTGAAATCTGTGGTGGCAATCTGAGATGTATTTCCAATCTGGTAAAAAAATTAACAGTGCAAAAGACACTTAAGAAAGAAGAGAAATGTATATAAGCACCATGCCATTATTTGGATGTTTAGTGAATGACTTTAAATGAGGATTATTATTTCTATTATTTATCCAGTAACTAACACAGCAGAATTGGTCTCAATGGCCATTTTGAAGGTGGATGAAGCTCTGAAGGTGATCTACAGGAAGGATTAAAAATCATTGGAGCATTTCAAACAGTGTAATGGTAACAGGCTGAAATTAAGCATCTTATTGCTGATGTTCATTTGCCACCAAAGGAGAGGGCTCTCACCCATGACAGAGGGAAAGACATAACATCTTCCAGGACCCCAGCGCTTTCCCTTCTCAGATAAGGCTGAGACATGGCCGAGAGACCTGCAGAGAGGACAGGAAGGACTGAAATGCTTTTGGAAGCCACCAGGTTTCTTTGCTATTGACCACCTAAACTGCACCTACCGCATGGGGCTCTCAGCTCAGCTGATGATGGTGACAAAGGCTGGTGGGCTCAGGACTAAATGTGGGAGCCTGGCTGTGCTTCACCATCATGGCAAGCTCTGTGGCTAAGGCATTAAAGATTATTTGCTCTGGAAGGTATGATTACGGAGTGGCTCCTGCAGCAGTGTGCTCTCATGCTGCTTGGATGCCTGAGTGGAAAAAGAAGTCAGTCTGTGACAAAAGGAAAGCTTCACAGCTGGGTCCCCTGACAAAAGCCAGTGCAACGTATGGTCACAGGTGAGCACAGCAGGCCCAGGCCTTTGGGAAAAGCTTTTCCAAGAAAAAGTCCTACTGGGTGATGCCTACTGAGATCTGCCCGTGTCTCCAGATCGCCTGTGTTAGTTACAGCATGTAAATTGGGGCTGTTCTGCTCCTGTCACTGATGAGCAAAGTCCATCAAAGAAGTCTGAAGCTTAAATTACAGATGCTTTTCAGCTGCTTGCTGTTTTCAAGTTAGTTCTTTCAATGTTTTTCTTCATATGTTAAACCCACTTGTTTTGAGATGTCTGTTCATCTCCATACTGTACTGTACTCTGCCCTCTGGAGAGAGGACACAGAGGCGTCTGCCCAAAAGCCACTTCCGCAGGTGAGGAGAAGTTATGTGCTTCTGTGCATATCAGAAAACATAGAGTTTGTCCCAACGCAAGCCAAATAATCAGGCACCCTGATGCCTGCAAGGTGCAAATCAGAGAGACAAGAAAGAAAACAGATCCACCTGATCGCTTCCTAGAAATTTGCTGTAACCAACAGCAATGTGTATCTGACTATTACCAAATATGTCCTGAAGAAAGCAAAGAAATCATGTTGGAGCCAAGCTCAGTCAATAATAGTTCACTGGGAACTGTTCCCCATGTTATTCACTGTAGTTGTAGTCTACATCATATTTGTTTTGACAGAAACAATGATATTCATGATAGATGAATAGATAATGATGAAATGATAATGATGACGGCTAATGATAGAAAAGTCATTATTTCCTTTGTGACTAGAGTGTTCTGTACAAAATCTTGAAATATGCTTCAGTGCTTGTCCTCAGAGGTACATGTGGGAAGAGGCATACAAAAATAAATATGCATACCATGTCGTTATACATTGAGACAGAGGAAGAGGTCAAGCTGCATGGTGCATCTGACCACAGAATCACAGAGTAGCTGGGGTTGGCAGGGATCTCTGGAGGTCATCTGGTCCAACCCTCCTGCTCAAGAAGGGCACTCTAGACCCAGTTGTCCAGGACTATGTCTGAACAACTTTTTAATACCTCCACAGATGGAGACTCCACAACCTCTGTGATGCATTGCATTTGACTCCAATGAAGTCGAACAAAATTGGAAATTCTTAGGAGTCGGCTTTGCCCGCTATATCTCCTGAGATACCACCATTGCAAAATACAGTTTCATGAAGACAACACAGTCTCAAGTGCTTCTGAACTAAGGAAAACAACCCACAGGGAGTCCTGCCATTTAATGGCAGACACTGGAAGCAAACCCAGACAGCTCTGAGACAGTGGCAAATTGTGCATCTAGGCCCATTTTACATAAATGTGCCACTGTGGGAGAAGGGGGAGCAGGGAAGTGGAGGCCTGACCCTTAAAAACTTCATGGGGCTGCATCGCTTGATTGCAGCACAGTGCAGAGCAGAGCACCATACTGCAGTATTTAACAGTCGGTTCCCCAGTGATACGCTATGCCTAAATTTCACAAATGGCCACCACTAAATAAGCAGAGCTTCCTACTGAGAGATGTCAGTGCTCTCTCAGAGGAGAAATGAGCCAGATAGCGATGAGAAAGAGGAAGCACAGATGGGTGAAAGAGTTTCTGGATCAGCCTGAGAGAGCCAGGAACGCCTACCAGGTCATGTCTGCAAAGCTGTGACTGCAAGCTTATGGTACACACAAACCAAATATGTTGGCACAGGTACATTAACAGCTGTGTTACCTGCAGCAAAAGCCCGACTGAGCACTGCAAAGCCTGCATGGACCTCTTGGAAAGCATTGGGCTACACGCTTCAGAGAGCACAAGAACACATTTCCGTGGCAGCAGCTCAGAGAGCCCAGGCTGTGGCCCTGGATCTAGGTGAGATATGTGAACCCCTCACAAGCAGCTGAGGAGGGACGCGGGGCTGTGCTAGTGCTGTTGGGTCACTCACATGAACCTCCACCATGGAGAGAGGCTGAGGCACCAGGACCTGCTGAAGGTGGTGGCATCTGGTTGTCCCCTCTGCAGGAAGGTCTGGAGAATCACAACAAACACTCCCTGGAGCTCTCATCCAGCCCTCTTCCATAGCCAAAGGTACTCAATATGTGTCTGACGGCTTTTGGCCACAAGAAAATCTTGGCATGCTGTTCATTAGGGCAGAAAGATTACTAGCCACTGAGCTGAGTTATCAGCCCACCCACACACACGCTCTGACCCCTCTTTCCCCTAGGTGGTGAGCTGAGAAGACATCCCTCGCATTTGCTGTGGCTGCAAAAATTACCTGCGAGTAGCCAGCAGACACTGAAAATTAAGGCTTTGGCTATTTTCCCACCTCTCCCTCCCCCTTCCATTGCACGTTCAGGTACTTGTAGGTCCTAAGGCATTGACTTAATGCTCTAACCTTAGACCTCATGCAATTTTGGGCATACATTTCAGCATTCTAGGTAGGGTGCCCACATTCCTCACTTGTTTTACCACCTCACCCAGACACCTTTAAAGCAAGAGGATGATTTGGCGATGCAAATGAAACTCGAATTGCTACAAAAGGAGCAAAGTAACCTGCTGCCAGCACTCCTCCCATAACTCTGTCACTGGTGGAAAGGCAAGCTGTCCCCATAGCGAGCTGGAGGAGTTCAGCCAGCAGAAAACCAACACGAAGGGGGAAAAAAAAAAAAAAGATAAGAGTTTCCTACATATTTTCTCCTTCAACAACCTCTCTACGTATGAGGTTAGGCCAAGTATTTTCCTGGTGACAGTCAGCAAGTAAGTTGGTTTAGCTTTGTCATGGACCCACCACACCCTTCAAACAATGCAGGAGCTGGTCCCTGCCCTGAAGGCTAGCAGAATAAATAGGCAGAAAAAAGGAGGCATTCCTCATTCCTGTTTTACACTAGATAAGGGCATAGCTTAAACCATCTACTCCACTTGTGCGAGCCTGAGCAGCAGATTTGGAAAAGGTGCTCCTAAGTCTCATTGCAGTGCCTTTGCCACAGGCTTTGCTGAGAATAGGCTCAGCAAGGAGACACAGCAGAAAAAACATGACATCCCTTTGCTTTCCACCTTGGTCCTCCTCCCGTCTGCCTGTTCCTGGAATGTGGAGGCAGCACCAGACTTCTGCTTATTTTTGAGCGGAGGCAGAAAGACCACATGTAGCACAAAAGCACATTCCCTCCCTGGAAGCAGCCCGCTCCCTTCTTTCCAAGAGAGCAAAAACTCTGCATGAATGTTTTATGAATCAGCCGTGTGTTCATTTCAACGATAAAGCCAGCTTGGCAATTTGGCCTGAAAAGGGGGAAGCTGAAAATCCACAGATTCCAACTGGCATGTTTTTAGACACGAATTTTTTCCCCCCATTGGAGACATTACATTCAGTCACATCTGACTTGGGGAAGTTTATCTGCTTTTAAAGAAATTGCATATTATGTCCCAAGCATTACTTAGAGGTGAACAAAATAGATTTGTCCCTTTAATGACTTTGCTGAGTGCATGCACGAACCGTGCTAATTGGTCACAATTTTGGTACCCTCAGTGCAGCTTGATTTCTTGATTGCAGCCCCTTTACATTCTCAGCAGTCCACCATCTCCAGAGGCAAATGCCATTCCACAATGCAGAAGAGGCATAGGTAAGGTTCCCCCTTGTTTAACCTCCTGCTGTATTGCTCAACCTAAAATAAATGTAATTTAGAAAAAAAAAAAACAAACCCAAAAACTTCTATGGAAAACATCATAGGTGGAGAGGAAGAAATTGCCTAAAGTGATATTTCTTCCTGCTATGCTAATCCCAGGCTGAACACTTACCTAAGTCCACTTCTTTCCACTGTCATAGGGAGAGAGGTAAACATCTTTCGTCAGACATCAGCCCTGTTCTTGGGAGAGGGAGAGGAAGAGGGAGAGGGTGAGGGAGAGGGGAGGCAATTATAATGAGACAGCCATGGAAGAGCAAAATGAGAAAGAAGAGAAGGCAGAGGAAACAGCCAGCAGTTTTCTGGGAGGAAACAAGAGAACCCTGATGTAAACATAGAGATGCGCCAGACTATGTACCAGATGCACATATTCCACCACCCAGAGGCAGGTGTCCCCTCCAGGGAAAACTCATCTTCAAAGTCTAAATACAAATGCCTGCGAACAGAACAGCTGGAAATACAGAGCCTGGACAGGTACCACCAGCTGTATGGATGGGTAAGTAACAGCACTGTGTACAGTCAGTGATGCAGAATGAGCTGTAAGGTAACAAGCTGAGCACCATCCCTCCCAGTTGAAAACAGCCCCCCATTCACGAACACACAAACACACCATGTGCAATTCTCATTACATAGCAGCCGCCCCTGGGAAGCAAGAAGGTACTCTGATGGACAGGACATGAATCATCCTTTGCTTGACCTCATCTCCCAAAAGTCATTTGTTTCATAAGCTCATCTTTCCAAAGGGAAACCCAATGACACTAATTATATCCATGGCAGCAGCATGAAACAGGGAATCCCCTGCTGATGGCATGGACCACCGTGGTGGTGGTGACGGTAGCAGTGTGACTGATGGTGTGTAATGGCTGTGCAGAGGTTTGCTCTCACTCAACAAGCCTCAAAGCTGAACCTTAGCACCTGCCCTTCAGCAAGCTGCCTCTAAAAAAGGCTTCACACAGAGCACTTCCACCCCTCCTGTGGTCACTGTGAAACTGTTACTTTTTTCTCCTTCATTTGCTGCTTCTGCTTTTCAATATATCAAATCCACTTGAGGTCTCAGTGACCACTTCACTGGGGTGGGAGGCTGATGAATGGGGCTGCCAGCAAGGAAGGGGAAGAGAGGATAGAGGGAATTAGGATAAAGTGCCCTCATTTCAATTATTCCCGGCACGATGCGGAGGGCCATACAGGCAACCCAAGAACAAAGAGCAGCCACCCCAAGGCTGCTTTATCTAGGACTAGGGGCCCTCCCCTGAGAATATGGTGACTGTGGGGATGTCTTAAAGTCCCAAATTCTTTTAGCTGCAAGAGTCTGGCTACTACCATAATGTAGTCTAGGAAAGGTCTTGAATCTGATGGCCAGGGAAACCTTGTTTTTAACAGCACAGTGATAGTTAAGCTTAATATGGTTCTGGTACACTCAGTCTAATACCAACACAATTCCTGCCCTAAGAAACTCTGACAATCTAAACAGATTAGACAAAGGATAAGAAAAAATGTGAGAAGATTTGCCTGAAGTCAATTTACAGTTCAGTAGTAGTGCCAGAAACTTCATTCCCACATCAACACTGGTAGGTGGAAGGAGGGTGGCTGGACATTGCTATTTCTAGCAGCAAGACATGGGGAGAAAAGCTTCACGGTAGTGCAGTCACCTTCAAAATCCCCCACCCCGCGGAGCTGCCTCTTGTGGGTGAGAATGTAGAGACAGATCTGCTGGGTTTAGGTGAAGAGGGGATGATGAAGGGGAAGGTTCAGGAGGACAATACCTAAGGAAATAAGGCCCCTATAAAATCAAGGTGGTCAGGTCTGGTGAGGAAACCAGTTAATGGAGAAAATTCCCCTAACTGTCAAATTTTAAGCTCATAAGATTCCACAAAGGAAGACCACTGCATTGCAGGAGGCACTGGAGAAACGTGGGAGTGCCAGGGTTGGCCAGGAGAAGAGAGCAGGGAAAGCGTGATAGAGCATCATATCCTTTCTTCCCCTCTGCAAGCCTGCAGAGAAATGTAGAATAGAGTTAATTGGCAATCGTATTGTTCATTACAGAGCTAATTAACAAATTTGCAAGTCCTTCATCTCCTACGGATCTTCTCACCAAAATTTCTTGCACCAACCTTGAACTTGCTAATCCTCAAGGAAGCGACTCCAGGGACAGCTCTGTCAGATATGTGCTGATGAAGATGAAGCTGATGTTGCCACACAGACATGTGGAAGTTGGACTCAGCAGTCTCAGGAATAGATCTGCTGCCAGTTAATTTGTTAATTAACAAAAGGTCAGAGGTACTTCATCTAGAGCAGAGCTCTTTGCTTGAGAAACATTGCTAGAAAGTGCCTCAGGTGACAACTTCATTCCACAGTGCTAATAGCACCTGCCCATATCTATTATCTATTTTAGCCTCCCTTCTTGCCATGGTGGTCTTGGCAAGAAGCCTGTAAAATGAGTAGGAAACAAACTGGGTTGGATACCCAAGAGCCACACACATTTAAACAAGCTTTCCAAGTAATCAGACTAGTTGGCTTCACTTTTTTACTTCAGCCATGTCTTTCCAAACTTTGTGGCTTGGAACCAGCCTGCACTTACTGAGATCTTATGAGCAAATCTGACCATTTCTAACCTGATTAGTAAAAGAGCAAAAAAGCCCTGGATCCAGATTACATCACCAGACCTTCTGAGCTTTGCTAATAATTACTAATAAGCCTGTGATTTCCATGCTGGGGCTCATAGGCATCTCTGTCCTAAGTAGTCTTAGGGGAGCTGAAACTTGCACAGCAACTGCAGAAGGGTCAGCTTAACTTAAGGCATTGTCACTTGCAATTTGCAGGTTAAGAAATCTTTTGTAAAATCCAACAGGATTGCCTCAAACTTTGCTAGACTGCTAGACGACAGGACTGGCTGTTAATTCACACAGTAGATTCCGGGCCAACTTTGCAAGTAAAAGATACAACTGCAGAGTAGCAGGGGGGATAACGTCTCAACCTCAGGAGAGAAAAGTGTAAAACAATGTGATTATACTTCGTTGCAATTAAGCCAGCTCTTAAGATGTTTTGGTCCAGCTGCTCTGAATGATGCCAAACCACCTTAAGTAATGAGATTAAAGAAAACATATGGTTTTAGTCCAGATACAGGTGTTATAACTTTATCATAACGCCTCTAAATCTGTATGTATCGTCTATATAGGTAAAGCAAAAATGTAGCACTGAATTTGAGTTGTATAGGCAAGATGTCAGCCTTCCTCACCTTCAAGATAAGCTCATCCTATTGGCCTCTTCCACACAAGCCATTAGATAGGCTCTAACAGTGTGGCTGCACTTCCATTATGTGTGCTAAGGGATGTAAGTTCTTTTATTAATGCATCTTAATGAAAACAGGTTCCCTACAAAGCTTCCCATACACCAGAGCTTAGAATTGGTAGGGTTTGCAAAGACCCTCCAGTTCAGCCCCTTGATATTTTGAGTATCACAAAAGCTATCCCCTTTAAGTAATTTTCAAAGACCCTTTAAAGAAAGGTGGAGATGAGAATAAAGTATGTTAAAGCCTCCAGAGAAACACCAAGGGAATTTCATTGTTTAACCTCTTGCCAAAAAATGGAGGTGGACACAGTCCTGCTGAGCCTGCCCAGCGTTATGGTCAAAGCGACACAGTCCTGCTGAGCATGGAGGAATAAGCCATGGAGATTTTGTTGTAGGCCTAAATCTGGCCTAAGTAGCATTAAAGCTTGCCTTGACTACAGTATGTCTGCTGTTGAAAAAGCTTGGAGATGGATTACGCCTGTGTAAAATGGGAAACAAGATAGCTGTTGCTTTTGTCTGATAGAGGAAATGGAGAATTGAACCATGAATTATTGGAATTCTGTGCTTCCTCAGGCTCTTCAGTTACACTGCAACAGCATGCACTTACTCATATATTTGGCAAATTTACCCAACAAGGTCACTAGGTTGGTAAGCAAAGGCATAGAGGTTATCAGCGTGCTAGTACCTACTCAGCTACATAATAGCTAAGTAGAGGCACAGGCTTGGAGTTTGACCTGGATTGCAACTAGAAAGAAGCTTAAAGAATAAATCCCTGTAACACTTGATGCCCCTCAGGATGACCCAGCTGTGCTGCTGGTGGTGGAAATCATCAGCAGAGTAAATGCTTGGAGAGCAGGGGTTTAGATGCCCAGAGCTCACAAGTTTTCTTGGCTAAACCTCAGCCCGGGGCTGTAGTTTTGAAGCTAAGAGGTTGCCACCTGAACTCCTAACTGTGGGAAAACCTTTAGTGATGCCCTGTGACAGCGGGTGTGATGCTGGTCTTAACATTGCCTGCTTAAGATCCCTGTTGTCAACAAGGGGAAGGACATGAAGAAGATGGAGAACATGGGGCACGGTGCACGAATTACTGAATGACCAAGACTCTGCTGAGCGCTTTCACTGCAAAAAGACATGCAATCTGGGGCTAAGGACGTTCATTATTAAGGTTGTGTTTCTCTTTACTCATGCAGTTTGGGGCTAAGGCAGTTCCTTTCTAAGGTTGTGTTGGTCTTCACACTTCCAGGTGTGTGTTGCTCCAAGCCTGGGTGTGCTTTTGGGCATTTCTTTCTAACCAGGCATGAGCAGGGTGGGGGGAGGCCTTTAGCACCGGTGTGCTTCCCCGTGGAGTCACGGCTGGCGGTTGTTTCCCCTTTTCAAAGCCTTTGAGTGTTAGGGAAGGGAAACGCAGGGAGCAGGATGTGCTGGGCTGTTGTACTGGGGTTTATGGTAATGTCTGGCTTGTTTCTGCTGGAAATTGCAAAATCTTTCCTGTGGAAGGAGCAGGGAGTTTGGCCCTTCATGTGCATATAGACTGTTATATATTTAAATGGAGAGAAGACTTAGGAGGCATGTGAAACACCAGAACAAAACAGATGAGGAGGCAGGAATCATATATTTCAAAGCTGCTTTTCCACAGACTGCTGTGCAGTGTTTTGGGTTTGGGTTTTTTTAAATTTTTTAATTCCTGTATCTCTTAATTCCACTTTTTTCTCTCTGTCTGTGTTTACATATTTACACTAGGAGGGGAAAAACTCCCTCTTTTTCTTTTTCTGGGTGGATGAGGGGAAATGCAAGAGAAACCGAGTGCTTGAATTGAAAAATCAATTATTTATTCTGTCTAACAAAGTTCTTTAAAGAGCTATAGACACAGACAGTTGACATTAAACTCTACCTACCCACTACAGCGCCCGTCTGCCTTTCCACCTCCCCCCCTTTCCCCTCTGAAATGGAAGAAAACACCTATCCCGAGACCGGAGGAGATCACTCCTGGGAACAAGAGACAACCCTGAGACAGGGGCACAGCTCGCAGCCTCCCCGTACCCCGCCTGGCCATGTAGGTCCAGCACCCGCACCTTCCACCGCCTCGCCGAACTCCAACTCGCCCCTCTGGGTGCCGGCAGCCCGGAGAGCAGCTGGAGCGCAGGATGGAGCAGGACGCCTAAAAACTTCGTTCTGCAGAGAGACCTCTAGTGTTTTTCTTTCTCCATGTCCTGGCAGAGTTCCTCCAAAGTACAAATACACACAGAGCTCCCATTGTTTGCAGCCCTTCACAAGCCCACTGATCCTAATATGGAATTCAGCAGGAAACCCATGATTTCCTGACACACAGCAAGCTGGAGAAAGAAAGGAAAAACTCCATTAAAAACCTCCAGGCTCTCCTCCATGTTAGAAATGAAATGGAAAATGGAGTGGATTTAACAGGAATCCCTGATTCCTGCGGCCAAGCTGGAGGAAGGGAGACGCGAATCAAAGCTGCAGGCTGCTGATATTTTTTAAGTCACAATAAATACTGAGAACTGCGGGGCAGGATGAAGATTTCCTGACTCGGACAAACGAGGAAGGACAGATCATTTTTTTATGATATTCCTCTCTATATATTTAATTTATTCACCTCGATGATTCTCTTGACTGATCTGGTAATTGTTAGAAGCGGCTGTGACAGCCTGGAAACATTAGTATGATTTCCTGAGTTTGAGATTTGCGGCCCCCCCCCCCCCCTCCAAACTCAGGAAAAGTCAATACAATCGCACTTCATTTTTCCTTCATGTGCACGTGGAAGTCCTGGGAGCAGCAAGAGCAGCAGCAGCGGCGGCAGCAGCAAGAATGAACTGCAAGGAAGAAGATGACAACTGCACTGACGGGAGCAGCAATAACACGAAGAAGATGTTAAAATGCGTGGTGGTCGGGGATGGTGCAGTCGGGAAAACCTGTTTGCTGATGAGTTATGCCAATGATGCCTTCCCAGAGGAGTATGTCCCCACTGTTTTTGACCACTATGCAGGTAAGAAAGTGCTTTAAAAGAAATTTAATTGTGAGCTGCAGGAGAGCCAGGAGGGAGGTAAAGGAAGCTCAAGGAGAGGAGAGGACGGTTCAAAGGGGACGCATGGGTTACTTCTTGTCCGGGAATGTGATTTGGGCCTGGATGGTAGCCAGGCGGCTTAGGTGGCAGCTCGTACAATTGGGGCAATGCAGGATTTATTCAGAGAACTTATTTGTTTGCTTCTGATTTTTATTTTGGTTTTGGCAAATAAGCAGCATTAGGGATGTAATTAAATCCACAGGATTTTGGGGACAACGAATATAATTCAGCCTCCACCAATTTGGTTTTTTTGCTTTGTTTTTGAAATTCTGATGTTCTGAACTTCACAGGCTGCAGTTTTGATGAAGACTATATATATATATACATAAAAATATATGCTATTGGTGATCTTGTGCCTCATGGAAAATGATGCATAAATTACAATATTTATATCCTATTTAAGGGGTAATCTTCAAGAAAACCAGCATAGTCTCTTTCAGTGCTGTCAGAATGTAACGCTCCTTTCGGAGACATTTGTTACTCCATCTATAAATACATTTTAATACTATAACTTGATGGTAGGGAAAGTAGAAGTGGTGACTGGTTTGAGTACTTTATAATGAGGGAATTTGTAGTATAAGAAAAAAATACAAACATAATCAAGACCATCGATGATGTTTACTGCATTGCTGTGCAAAACAGACCCACAGATTAAGTGCAATATTCACAGGCCTCTTTCTGTAGCAGTTACTTATTTTACCCAGCTGTGCCCAAAGTTATCACGCAGATGGTCTGATAGGCTAAAACTGTTGATCAAACTTCTGTTTGAATTTTCCTATCCCAAATTCTGCTGTTTTTCTTCTCTCGCTGCTCCTTTGGCTTACAGTTATTGTTGTTTATGAGATCCCTGAAAAACAGATTCTAGAAGCACTGCAAAGCTCATTGCTTATCTTGCAGCAGCAGTTGGAGTTTCCCTCATTCTCTCCCCACCTCCTTAAAAACTGAATTTTCATGGCGTGGCTTATCATAGATTTGGTATTCTGTAATGGGAAAATCTCTGTTTTCATTCTGGCTTCATGTCAGGTTTAGCAGATGAACTGGCCAAACAAGAAAGCTGTGTAATTGCAGAATGTGATCCATGGAAATGTGAAGACCTTTTCCTCCACAAGAGTGGGCAGCGTCACTTCTAATGCAAGCAACACTCTCTTTCCTCTACCCTTCCCAGCAGATAGATGAAATGACCATTTTAGAAAAAACCTTTACCCAGACGAGATATAAGAATATTGCACGGTGGAAATAAGTACTTCCATGAGCCAAAAAACCCTAAGGAAGCCTGGCTGCATGAATTTGTGTCTTATATTGCAACAGCACCCTCCTTCCTATGATAAGCTGAGATCTGCTCGTCCCTTACAGCTTTGCTTCCCAGCAATACACCCCTGTCCTTCACTCTCTGCCATGCCCTGTGAATACCTCTGCATATGGAAAAATCCATACGACAGCGGGTACCAGACCACGTTTGCACTGCCCTGCAGGCTGGGCGGTTTTGGTGCCAGCGTGGGTGCACCCGTGTGTGCGCACACACGGGCGCTGATGCCAGCCGGGCAGGCTGGCGCTCGGTGGGGGCACCGCTCTGGGTTTCTCTTCCCTGGCCAGCCCCAGGTGACTGGCAGGGACTTGCTTTGATTTTGTTTCCTCTCTGTCAGAAGTGGTAGAAATTGCCAGTGGGCTCAAAAGTTACTGAGGGAGAGGGGGGCTGAGAGGGGGACAGGAAGATGAAGAGTGTCGCTGCATAATCTTTATTTCCTTAGGGTGCCAGGTAAAAGCGTATGCCTGCACTTTTAAATCAAGCTGTGTTTTCAGGGTTTGAAGATTTAGACTGCTAAAATATCTCCAGCTAGTCTTATTTGCCTTGTTAACTATTACAGCACATAAATATAAACTAAAAATGTTTTCAATGAGAAAGTTCAGAAAGATAAGGGAAAAAATAACTCTGTATATTAACATGCTATTCTGAGACCAAACCCTGTCCAGCAGCAGTGGTCAAAACTAGCATTGATCCAAAATGTAATTTCAGTTTTTTGAGAAATCCCGTCATTTATTAAACCAATTTCACTACAAAACTGCACAGAGAATTAAGCAGTGGAAATGACTTCTGGAGCAGAGTGCTGGAAAAAATCCCACTCATAAAACATAAAAATATTACATGGCATAAAGTATAACATAACCTATTTAAAATACTGTGGGTATTGAGAGAGAAAAGAGCTCGCTGGGGGCAACCTTACCCCTGAGCTTACAGCCTTTAGGATATTCTATTGCAGCAGCCCCTTCCACGGCTCTCTGCATGGCAGCCCGCGGTCAAGAGGAGAGGTGGCACGGCAGTACCGTGGGCATGGCGGTACCATGGGCACGGCGATACCACGGGCACCATGGCACACGGGGAGGCTTCGCACGTGGGCAGATCCTGCAGAGTGGTTGAGGCTCTGGAAAATCACATTTGACTTTACCCCAGGGAACTGGTTTGCCTGCCCCTGCCCTTGCCTCTGCCAAAACCAACTGTTTCAACCTTCCCAAACAAGCTGAAACCATTTGATTCAGTTCTGTGCTGGAAATGCTCAAAAGCAATTAATTGCTGCAGATTTTTGCAAAGCTGCACTTTCCATTGAAGGTTTTTCACCCAGGCGTTATTACCAGCAGTTGTGAGTCCCAGGGCATTTACCAATTTCCTCCTTTCTAATGGAAAAAGGGGGTGGTGATCTCAGAGCAGTTTCTCACTGCTGCAACTCCAGCGACTCGGGAGAGACAGTGATACTATCCAGCCCAGCGTTGGGAAAAGCTCCAGATGCACCATTGCCGTGGCCAAGGCGTTAACTGTTCACGGCCCCACAGCACCAGCTGCGTTTACTTGCCCTGCTGCATTGCATCTTTTTAGTTCCTTCCCCAGGCACGTTTTCATGGCACGGGTGAAGCAGGTGAACATACAGACAAGGGTGGCCCAGAGGAAGCAACCAACATTTCAAAGGGCTGAGCTCCAACGCTCTTAGGTCTGTACCGTACTTATTCAGTGCCTTTCACTTGAAACCACTTCATGAAATTTGGGCCCAACCTGCCTCTAAGAAAATCAAAGGCAGTAGATGGATTTCACCCAGGGAAGGGACAGGCTTCCTGCAGATAACTTACACAGCGTTTACAACTCAGATGCCCGGGACAAAAGGCTGTTGGTGTTTCACCATGTGTGGAGCTCCACTGTACAAAAGTCCAAACCAGTTATTAGCTCCACACTAGTAAAATTCTGCCACAGATTTCACCCACAGTCCACAAAAATGAATTTGTTCAGGGCCTGTTGCCAGGGTTGGGATGTGATGGATGTAGACTAGGGTCAGAGGCAGTGCCAGGGTGATGGGGAAGGCAAATTTGTTACTTGGATACAAAAATGGTTTCTTTCGTTGGATGCATGGAAGTTTATGAGTCTGGTAATTTCTCAAGGCATTTTGAAGAGGTTTTGCTGGAGGCCAGATCTCTGAGTAGGTTTCCTTACCTTTGGTGGATTTCCAAGTCCCACACTGGAAGGGTTTAGCCACGAGGTAAATGGCTATTTCTAGGGCAGGCAAACCAAAGCGCTATCCCAGTGACAAACAGGATATTACTGGCAATAACTGTAACAATAGGGACTGTTTGGATAGTGAGTAGATGCTTTAACATGCTGGTTCCATTCCGTCTTTTGAACATCAAATGCTGATTTTCCGTGAGCAAAGGTCTCTCAGCCAGGGTGACTTGTATTGTATCTAGCTATGTGAGGTTATAAATGTTTAATTAGGGCTGAGGTTGTACCAACAAAAAAATTCAATTCAACTACTAGCAGAGTTGGTTTAATAGTACCAAAATTAACTGGCTTGCTCTGTGAAACACAGAAGGGAGATGTGTGTTATTTGTTACTTAGGCAGCCACCAAGCATCCTATTTGGTATTCGTGAACCCTAAAAAACCAGCAATTTTTAGCATGAAATTTATTCACCCTAAAACTTATATCCAGGCTTCCTAGAGAGGTGGTTGATGCCCCAAGCCTGTCAGTGTTTAAGAGGTATTTGGACAATGCCCTTAATAATATGCTTTAACTTTTGGTCAGCCTGAAGTGCTCAGGCAGTTAGACTAGATGATTGCTGTAGGTCCCTTCCAGCTGGAACTATCCTATCCTGTTCTGTTCTATTCTATTCTATTCTGTTCTGTTCTATTGTAAAAGTGATTTTTTTTTTTTAATGTTAAAAAACTCAGTGATTGAGGAGCAGTACCTCAATGCCACGCAACTAAATTGGCCCACTGTGCAGACAAAGGTGAAAAGACTCATTAGATGGTTGAAGTCTAAGGAGAAGAGGGTGGTGAGTCTTAAACTGTCTAGTTCAGGCATAGTGCACAGATGAATGTCATACAAATAGCTTTAGGAGCCAAAGTTGCATCTTTGATAAACAAGAGAGTTTGGTCCCTCCAAAGCAGAACTGCAAAGCATCTGCACTAAAGACATAAAGTAGATGGCGTAAATATGTCCCTCCCTCCCCTCACGTGTCGGCACAAACTGGTGAACATTTATAAATAGTGAATCCATTTGAAAAAAATTAGCAGTGGCATGTGATCAGCTAATGAATAGCATACAGAATAGTTCAGCCATGACTGAAGCTCTGTAAATTAAAAGCAATATAGAAGACAACAGTCATTAATTACTGTTAGGAGACACATTTTTGTTCTTTCGTGATGATTCAATCTAACCTGTCTGCCTTTGCACTGAAGTGGACTGGAGTGCTCAGCAGTCTCGCAGAGCGGTGATCCCAAAGCTGCTGGCCATGCGGGAGAGTCTTCTGTTCTGGCATTTTTATTAGCATAGGAGCAGTACTACTGCTCTTGCCAAGGGCAGTCAGCTTGTACCTGTGCAAATCCATAAGTCTATTACATCCTGCCCGTGTGCCACAGCACCGATCCAAATCCCTGTTCCTCGTGTCCTCCCATGAAAGAGAGTGGTTGGAAGCGGGCCGTCGCTGACCGTCGGGCTGCCCATGGCTGGCCGCTCTCCGTCCTGGGGCAGGCAGGAGCACCCGAGGTAGACTGGGGCCACCCTGACACTGTCGACAGGCCATGCAGGGAGCAGCTCTGCCTTGCAGCGTCTCCCCATGGGGGAGGAACCACCACCAGCCAAGATATGGCAGAAATCAGACGTGAGCCGTAACATCCCAAATTTCTCCAGCTACAGGCACAAGAGCGCATCCGTCCACACTTTTGATGTGCTAGTTATTTTTAAATGACTGCCAATGCACACTGCTTTCGACCCATCTCTTCTTGCCGTGGTGTGCAAGCAATGACTTAAACCCCATACCATCAGTTTTTTCCCTCATTGAAACTTCATGAAACAGGAAGAGACTCCTCAAGGAGATTTGCAATTTCTGCATGGGTGCTGCCGTGGGAGTGTTCACACTACCACATTCTTGAGACAGTTGTCTCCTATAAACAGTCTTGGTAGCACATTAGAGAAACCCTTCATGCAATGTTTGGGGTCATTAAACTGAAAGAGCTATAAATAGCACTGAAAGAGAGCTGTGATGTTTATTTGCATGGATGTTTGCAGTGGGTTTTTTTTCCTTTTAATGTTCATCCAATTTTGATTGTACAGATTTGAACTTTATCCTTGAGACAAGAAAGCATTGACTCTTTTAAGATCTGGCTCTTTAGACTAGCAGCCACAGAACAGATATGTTCATTTTGCCTCTCGGGAGCTAGAAGAACTTCTCTGCCAATCTTCTTGGTATCATCCAGAATAAACCAGGGTTCTCAATAAAACATGCAGGGTACAACACAACAGAAACCCACCAGTGCAATTCAAAAGTTTTCATGGCTGGCTTTTTTGAAGATAAATTTTACAGAACCACTAATTCTTAGGCTCCCCACAGAAGGTTTAATTCTGTGCCCTCTGTCACATAAGCCATAGAAGATCTAGTGATCCTCAGCCTTTTCCACATCCAGGAAGCCTAGACAGTCTTTATACCAAAAAGGTGCTTTTTGCCTGAATCACCATGTTTTTTCCACATCCAGATGAAGCAGACAGCATATACACTCCCAAGCATTTTAAGACTTTTTCCTTCTGAAGGTGTTTTACAGCACGTGAAAGCTTGAGATAACTACGGCTCATATCTCGCTTCCTCACACACATCCCTCTATTGTCCCGTGGGTGCACAATCCGCTTGAAGCCCGTGGAGACAGAGGTGTGTGCAGGCTTCGGGATCCTATTTACTCAGGGCAGATCTCTTCTGCAGCAGTGCTCTGAGCACTGCGGTGACAAAGTCCCTGTTGTCCCCTGGTGCTACTGAAATGCAGCTGTGGCTGGGGAGGAGCCTGCAGCACCTGGGATGCTTCCGATCTTTGCCTCTGGCTCCGTTATGTAGCTTCTCTTTGTACTGTTGCCATTCCTAGTTTGATTTTACGCTGACAAAATCCCTCCTATCCCCCTGCACCAATCCCTCCTATACCTGCCAGCATCTTGCTGAACACCCAGGACTCACCTGACAGCCCAGAAGCTGCAGAGAACTGATTTCTTCATCCAGTATTGGCAGTCAATGGATGTGCTCGTCAGGAGTTAGACCATTTGAATGCGTATTGGTGGTTCAGATGTAGAATGATGGGGGTTTTTTAAGGTCGTGGCTTAAAAAGAAATATTTCTTTGCATGGTATGTGATTGACCCAAGGAACATCACTGTACAGAAGTTACTGAGGACAAAATTTTAACAAGGTTTGCAAAAAGGGAGGTTGGACCAGATAGCAGGGAGATTGAGTGCTATCATAAGCTAATGAAAAAGACTTCTGCAAGAGATAATAAAATGTGAGCTGATACCACCTTCTGTTAGAGGCCAGGAAAAGACATAAATTTGGTCTGATGAATGGCAAATTATGTTAAATCTGCTCACTGCTACATCAGAGATGAAGACTTGACTCCTTGGGCTGTGAGTTTGGCCCAGTCCAGCACTCTTGTACTCAGTGCTGTAGAAAGGGACTTCTTGGAATGATTCTTCTGATATATGGATGGGCGAACAGATTTTGAAATTTTGCTTGTGCAGCAATGGACAGCGACGGAGAGACATGGAGGTCTTCCTCCAGAGCACAAAAGGGGTTAACAGTGGAAGTGATGACAAAATGACCCTTCTCTTCACTACTCCAAGACAGTCACTCTTTCCCTCCCCTTCTAATCAGCGAAACATTGCAGGAGGTGACATCAGCTGAGAAAACCAAAACTGAAACTGTGGCCTCTGGCTCTTGAAGGACAATCTCTACAGCCTGAACTAACAATCACATCCATTATCTTAAAATCAATAATTGACTCAGTACATGTGGCCAGCCATCCACAGCAGGGGGCGAAACCACTTACAATGGTGCCAGACCAGGTACGTTTTGACAGCCAGGCAGATGTTTTTCAACAGCAGATACTCCACATTTAGGAAATAAAAACAAAATGTAATAAAGAAGTCTAAGCAACTAAAATTCCTAGACATGTACAAACTTCTTCATTTCTGTGGGACGTGACAGTGTTTTTACTAAGTCACCATTACAATGGCTAAGTTACTGATTAAGTCAATGTAAAATACCTCCACGAAAATGTCCTCATTTTCTGTTCTCCTGATAAACCTTGATACCTTGATGTCTGTACTAGTGATACACATCATTGCTACTGTGCATCACTGTGTATTTTTCGCCCTGCAGGCAGTGCCTTTCCTATGTTCTAACTTTCCAGTTGTTACGGCCAGACCTAATGACATCATGGAAATGGCAAGGGATGAGGAAGAGCAAACATATTTCCTTCAATTGTTCTGTTCAGACAAAGTCATTAAACAGTAATGACATCTCCTGTCAAATTATTATCTTTGTAATGAAAAAAATCCAAGTTATTATATTTCTAGCCTGCTTTTAAGAGTGATCACTCACCAGTCTCCTGTCAGATATATTGTTTTTGTACCCCAAGCTGTGGGTCTTCCTGCTAAGTCAGGGAATAAGTTACTGAAGAATGAAAGCTTTATGAATTGTCACCCCAAGTTTTATCCCAAGAGGCACTGATTGAATGAATTCTAGACTGGATTTATGAACTGGCATTCATGTCTCTTTTTCCCCCAGATAAGATCAGGGAAAATGGGTTTTAAAATAACATCTAATAATTAAAAGCTAAAAAGAAAAGAAGTTGATTTACCTTATTTATTATCAAGCATTATTTGCATTCAGACTCGGAAGTCTCTCACCCAAGACAAGCCATGCTACCAGCAGCCTTGGCTGAGTGCAGGGACTAGACCTTACATGCAACTTCTACATGTGCTAAAATGCTCAAGTGCCATTCATCAGCCAACGACTTTCTCATGTACTCAGGTGGACAGGAAAGCTCTCCCAGACCTGAGAATGAATCATCACACCTCACTGCAATCCTAAGCACCGTCCATCATGTCTCAGCAGTGAGGACACAGCCAGATGAGCGCAGCATGAGGGAAGATCCAATGATACAATCCAACCATGTGGTTGGTGCCACCTACGGCTGAAACAGATGCAGGTCCCATTATGTAGTGATGGCTTTTCCTTAGTATTTGTTCTGTAGCATACATATTCATAGATTTATGACCAAGAGCAAGCCCCTCTTCTTAAACAGATATCACTGTGGGCATGGAAAGTCATCATATGAGAGTAGGCAAGATGGCTCAGAAGGGTCCTGGGGGACACGGTGCCATCTGCACCCTGTGGCACTTGCTGGTAAGTGGTGTCCCCAGGTAGTCCCCATAGCCAAAGTGGTGTATTTGGGATCCCAGGGAAGGGGAAGGTGTGAAAGACCGTGAAAGCTCTGTATTTCAGCTAGCACAGTTCCCCAGACTTAGCATGGGTCCAGTGCACCAGCAAATCCAGCAGTGGTGTTGCCCCAGGGTTGCCCTTCCGCCTCAGGGACTGGCACAGCAATGTATCCATAAACATGAAATGCGCCAACCAGCCTCAGGGGAAGAGAAGGCTGGAAAAACCATTCACTGACAGGAGAAGCACTGGGAAAAAAAAAATTTAAAAAAAAACTCCCAAAGGAGGGAGGTGGACAGCTGCAAAAATATTCCCAAGCACAGTGGCACAGGGGGCACAGTCAGGAGGGTGATGGCTTGGGAGCAGGAGGGGAAGAGCCGCACGGCACTGTACCAGGATCCTCGCTCCTGGTTCAGGACAGTATGCAAGTGTATCATGGAAACAGCAGTCCCAGTGATGAGCACAGGAGCCAGCACTTAGGCACCTGAAAGAGTTAAAGAGGACCGTGCAGAGGGGCTGGACAAAAAGGTCCTGCCACAGTGCAGGAGGACGCCTGAGATGACTCACTAAAACTATTTTCCAACCCCTGCAATTCTGAGGGGATGGAGGCCACGTCTCTTATTAAAGACTTTCTGGCACAGACATCTAGCTATAACTTTGAAGTAATGATATTAACAGTATCTGCTAATGCTTGGCTTTCTGCAGCCTTTAAGGAAAAGCACAGCTTCAGCAATGAGTGGGAAAACATACATGTTCAAACATAACAGTTTTTATCCCCTGGGAGATGGGACAAAAAGAGCATCTATTTACAATAATAATGCTGCTTTGCTGAGAACAGGCCATAAGGAAAATCTCATAAGGTTGGAAAATGTGTTTTAAGTTCACAAACTGTCTCATGCTCCGGCTCCGGAGTGGGCAGCTGCCCAGCTGCTATGAGCAGCTCCGTCCTCCAGGGCCAGACCCTCCCCGTCTCAGACACTCTCCGTTTCTGAGCAGTCTCCCCAGCTCCATTTCAGAAGTGGTTAGCTTACCATGGGTTTTCCTCCAATAACTAGGCATAGGGTCAAAGACTTTTTCTGATTTGGCGGGCCCAGTTGCTTGAGATCCTGTCCACGAGCAGCAGAAATGCAGAGACCTGATTTTTCATTTAAAAGGTGAGGCGTTTCCGCCAGGGAATCTCAGTGAGTTTCACACTGAAAATGCCTCCTGAGACCATCTATTTTATGCTACATATATATCAAGTGATGGCTTGTGGAAGTAATGCCCAGGACTTCATGTTGTCCATTCAAGCTTGGACGAGAGTGCTGCTACTGGAAGGTTGGGCTGTGTGATCCCATTCCCAAATGGCTCCATAAGGGCACACAAACTTCACTGAGGGCTCAGGGTCTATCTACATATAGATTACAAAATACCTCTAGAGAGGTATTTTGCACCTTTATTTTTGTTTCGTTATAACTACACGCAGACCTTTTCAGCTATATGAAAACACAAAGGATACTATAGAATTGCTTGCAATTTCTTTCTAGTTTCATCCCATTTTTGCTCTCTGAAAACTTGCCATTAAAGTTTTCAGCAAAACCGTGAACAAAAGTTAGGAGGGTATTTGTATGCTTTTATTTAAGCTCTTAGAAAGACTCTTTAACTAAACAGAGCTGCTTTGCTTTGTTCTGTGTATGTAACCAGTAAATCTCAAAAATCAAGTACAGTTCCCTTCATCTCATTGCCTTCTGGTTACTGCTCAGAATATTTAAGCCTATTCCAGGAATACAAGGGAGTAACATGTCTCATTAAAAAATATATGTGAAATACCGCTTTAAGAAAGTAATTTTCCAGGAATACCATCCATGAAAACAGGATCAAACTCAACATTAAGAGGAGTTCATATTCCAAAAAAATATTCAGCTAATCTGCCAGAAACTAGGCCTTACGGAAGAACTCCAAATTAGCTGAGCCAGTTCATGATATCATTAATATGGAGAATTTCCCTTGCCATGCATAGTAATATTCTCTGATGGAGTGTGCCACTTGGAGATCTGCTGGGAATTTACCTAAACCATTCAGTTTGGTTCAAGTCCACAGGGGTGAGGTTGCTGTGGTTCTTGTTATTTTAATATTTTAGAGTGTTAAGTGCATTTTCTCCCTCTAGTCTCCCTCCTGGGAAACTGCTGAAATGGTGAAATAGTTCATTCATATTACCCAATTTATTTCTTTTCCTGTAAAGAGCTGCTTGTAGCAATACCATAAGTCTTTCCTGATGCTTCCAAGGAAGGAAGAAGCAATGGGGAGTGTGAATGCAGAATGAGGTCCCCAATCTGAATTAATGCTTGACAGAGGAAATCTATGCCAAGAAAATGGTGGAACAGGAACAACTTGTGTTGTCTCCGTATGGTGCTCCCAACTGGGTTTCTTTCTTCCTGCCCTCTATTTAAATGCATGAACGTGAGAGATTTAAAAAACACAAGTCTTGTGAAAATTTTGCAAGGAAAACAGTATTTTGAGACTATGTCCAACAGGGTGGAAACTCCTGAGGACACAAGGGAACCATGTCCCTGGCTGAGTGCATTCACAGTATGTCATGGTGAGGTGCCTGAGACAATTCATACAAAGACCCCCTGGCTAGAGAGCACCTTGTACCTTCCATCACATTAAGTCCTTCCAGGTCTTGATCCCCTTTCTGCAGTTCCCTCTACCTTTCAGAATTAATAGCTGCATTTCCTTTTCTCAGTATTTATTTTCCACATTGCTTTTTTTCCTCAAAGAATAGGGTCTTCCCACCTGAAATGTGAGAGAAAAAGAAAGACAGTTTGTCTCTCCAAAGCACGCCTGGGTGCAGCATGGGACATGGAGCTGGCCAGAACTAGATACGGGTCCTGCAGAGCCATCTCTCAGCCAGCTGGGTCCAAAACCAAACCACAGACATTGCACACATAGCAGCTGCCCCACAAGCACTGAGCGATAATTATTACCGTGTGTCTCCTCCGATTTCCTCAAGCGCTGCCCAGCTGGTGAGGACTGCAGCCGGCCAGGGCATGAGAGCAGATGTTCTTGCCTTCTGACAGATGTCAGCTCTGCCCGATGGAAAATGCCATCCAAGATGAGTGAAAACCAACAAGCAGCCAGACAGGGCTTTGCAGGACGGTAGTGGGACCACCCCGCAGTGACCACTACCCATTGCAGACATCATCCAGCAGCCACCTCTTTTCTGGCAAACCCCTGCCACAGCATACCATAAAAGCATGATCTCAGTATGGCTTCTTGTGCGTAAGCTCAGGAAGGTCAAAAAAGCCAAGCAGCTGCATGAGAAACAAAAAAAGCCGAAGAAAATAGGAGAGAAGAATCGGAGGAGGGTGGGAAACAAATGTACTCCTCAGAGGATGGAGGGGAAAGGTATGTTTAGGAGAAGACACTCCAGAAGCAATCCATAAACCGCAAAACAAGTGATTTGTAACAACAATGTTTTGGGGGATATGACTCATGATTTTGAACTTTTGGGGTTAGCAAAAGTTCTGGCCAGAGCATTTTTGATGAACTATCCCACCAAGAGAAAATGCTGATTCATGGAAGTTGAAGCATTTTTTGAATACTTGGAAGGACAAATTCTTGAGGTCCAGGGCCCTCTGGTTATTTCTGACAGTGCAGCAAGAAAGACCTAAATTGAAAACAAAATATCTGAAGGTTTTGTTTTCATTCCACTGTAAAATGAAAATAAATTGTAAAACCTCAGAAGCTGTCACAAAGCTGAATTATCATCCCCCTGGCCAGTTCTAGTTGGTTACTGTTATTATCCATTTTACAGTTATTGTAATCATTATTATTCAAAGGCAGACTTACTCCCACTTCCTCTAAAAGAAATGTTTGTGCAACAAAGACAAAAATTTCCAAGGAAAATGCCTCAAATAGCATGAGATCAGGTGTGGTTTTAGGCTTTCTCAATATGAAGAGCTGCAGCGGTTGCAGGGAGAGGTTGGTAATCCTTGCAAGCCTTGGCAAACCTAATGGCAGAACCAGGAAAGTCCTTAGGAGAGGAGAAAACAGTCTTTGAACTGGGTGTCACTCATTGTGTCTTTAATCACTTTTCTACAACTTACCTGCAGAGTATTTTTTTCTCCTCTTCTCCTTTGATGACTTTTTTCATCACATTACTGTCTAATAAATCTACATTTCTAATTAATAAGACCATATAGGTTTGCTTTCCAGAAGAAGGAAGTTAGCCCAAGCACTCTCAAAGGTTTTCAAAGTACATCTTCCCTCTGCCAGACAAAATCTTGTGAGTGGTCCCCAAAGTCAGTGACACTGGGACAAGGACTTCAGCCGTGATGCCCAGTGGATGTGGAGGGCAGTGTCTGTGGCCGCATTCTAGTGATGCTGCTTGTAGATTATGGAGGAAATATACAGTAAATTACCTGATTGGGAGTTCATGCCGTATTAAGTTAGGAGGAACACGAACGTGGTTAGGGGAATTAAGTTGCGTGCGATTAGTTTGAACTTGAAATTCAACCTATATTCCAGCTTCCGACATCATTTACTGTCGGGTCACCTTCAGGATCCCACCCATATAGCTGCATTTCTATTATCTGTCACACTAACAAACCAAGATGCTGCTGTTTGATAGAAAGGATTCATTCCATAAGCCAGAAGCTAGAACAGTCTGTCCTTCCCAGGAGCTTCTCAACAGAGGGCTTAAAATCCTGTCTTAGTATGGATTACATCGACCAAAGGAAGTTCATTTGGGGTGGCTGAGGACCACTGAATTTCAGATTTCCTATATGGGCAGCCCTTTTTAATGTGGTCCTGCTGTGAGCTGTCAGGCAAGAACAAAACAGAGCCATCAGAGGTAGTGAGAAGGCACTACCCATGGGGCCTAATGGATTTTCTTCCTTAGAAGAGCTGGAAGCATAGCCTGAAAGAGACTGGTTTCATTTCCCAGTGAGCACAGTGGGTGTGGGTACCTAAAATTAGATATAGTCTCTACTGTAAATATTTATGCCTACTGCCATAATACATAGCTTTTAGTCTGATGATCTTCAGTATGAGGAAACGGTGGTAAACACATTTTGATATTGAAAATGGAGGAAATAATAGCTTTTTAGGCAATCCTTTTGAAGGCTAGCTATGCTCATACAAACTGCTAGGTTCATCTGGGTTTGGAAGACTCACAGAGCTGGGGTCAAGCAAATCTAAGTCAGGAAACCCTTGAAGTGAAGGAATGCATGGCTTACAATAAAAGACCAAGAAACAGGTGAATAAAAAAGTGGAAGAAGCAGATAATTTCCTTAATGCATTTCTGTGCAAACTGCTAAGCTCCCAGGAAGTCAGAATGAAGGTATTTATGACATACAACAGATAATTTCTCAAAAAGGAAATATCAATTTTCACCTTATATATTTGCAGGAGATGCAAGGAAATGTTCATATATTAATAACTGCGTGATTTATTTTTGTCAAAGAAAGATTTACTAGATTACAAAGAAGCTATATATTTGGGGATTTTTTTTCCAAAATTTCTTTGTTTGCTTTATTAATTTATATAAACAGTTAGAGAAGTGCCTATAGTTTCCACTTTCTGGAATTTTCCTCCAAATCATTTACACAGATGCCTTTTGCTAAGCAAAGATAACAGTCCTAATGCCACTCACCATTTCACAGATGCAACCCCTGTTAATTACAGGGGCTAGTAAATGAGCTTTATTTCTCTCCATGTTTTTAATAGTAGGTACAGAAGAAAAAGACATTGATCATGAAATAATGGGCAAAGAGCAACCACAAGCACGAGGACAGCCGCCAGTGAAAGACAGCCCAGAGCAGAGGGAGCGGGAGGCAAGAAAGGGATGGAAGAGCAAAGAAGCACTGTCCCTGCTTTTCTCCTGGCACTCCAGTATTGGAAAACCTCCCACATACCTCCCATAAAAAGCAACTCCACCGTAATCCCGGTAAGGGCCAGAGTTCACCGGCAGCAATTGGAGAGAACAGTAAGGGGAACCAGAAAGTCAGGGCAGATCAGGCAAGATAAAAACCAACTCCAAAAATGTGCAAAGCCCAGAAGGAACCTGTATCCTGGCATTCACGCTGTACAATAGAGTCATTCCTGAGGTAGAAAAAATGTAGCAGGACGGAAGACTCTTCTCTCTTGTCTGGGCCCCTTGGGCTCTGGCCATATGTGAGAGGATGGAAAATATCTCTCTCTCTTAAGAAAACTTAGGTCAGAGTTTTTGAAGCCACCTTGTAGAGGTGGGGACCCCATTCAAATTCAATTTGAAAATAAGTATTTTGGGTTCCTTGGAAAATCCCCTCCCCTTATTTTGATTCCCAAGAGGTTCAAATCCCTTCGTTCAGCTTCCTGAGCTGCTGAAGTTTCCTGGTTCCTCCGTGGCCAATAGTCCTATCACAGACATCAGGGTCTTCTCTGCAGGGTGGCAGCAAACCCATCCTTCAGCACCCACCCCATTAGTTTATAAAATGTCTCATTTAGATGCTCATTAAACCTTTGGCTATGGAAACACAAGAGCTAAGCAGGGGTCTTGGTATCAGAGACTCTTAGTAGCTGCAGAAGAGCATGTCAGACATATCACAATTTTTGCAGTCACCCATTTGGAGGGAAGACCACAAATTCCCTTAGCTCAGCCGAAATATATGGTAACTGGGTGATGATCACTGACACTGAGAGTGCAATGGATACACTCCAGATGTCTCTTCAATGTCCACTGGGATTTATATCCACCCATTGACAGATGGGAAACCTCAGTTGTGAAAAAAAAAAAAAAAAAAAAGATCTATGGGCTGAGTTTATAGTAAGGTAGCCAAGACTAGAATTTCTCTCTGTTTGTTTGTCATCTTGCTATTTCTAGAAATACCTCCCTCTGCCCTCTTGGAACACCAGAGTGTATATTTCCCAGACATGTAGCTGGCTTAAAAGAAAACAGATCTTAAACTAGGAGGAAGTAAGCCTACAGAGATCAATATGTCTGAAGGAACAAGGGTGGGAAAAAGTCCAGAGAAAAATGTTTATGAAGCAAAGCAAATTTGCTAGAAAAAAACTCTGCAGTTTGCCATCATCCACATAGCCTCAGGTAAGGAAAGAGCTTTTTTGAAGTGAGTGAACATAGGCAGACATGGCAACAGAGGCTGAAGGACTGTTCAAAGGATACGGCCCTGAGACTATTCTTGAAAATATTGTTTCACCTTGTTAAAGATTTGCAAAGGGAATAGTAAGCTTATGAAGATGAAATGATACATAGGGTCAAATTAACTTGTCCCCAGTGTTTTCCTGTGATTACAAGAAGACATATATTTTTTCCATAACCAGCCCTCAGACTACTTTAGCACTGGCTTTCTGGATACCAATTCATCATTGCCCAGGTATATCCTGCAAAGTGTCTGACTTCATCAATCTCTTTATTAAACAACAGGGAGTCTGCTCAGACACCCCAAGGTGCTTTATGAACATAGCAGTAACAATTTAGCATTTTAACTGAAGGAAAAGAGTTTGAAGAGATATATAGACATACATTTCCTGACGGTTTTCTCATCTTAATTTCTCCAGAGGGTCTCAGCAGTGGTCGACCCATCTGTTTTCCAGAATCTGCTCCCAAATTCAAAGCCCGAAGATCCTGCGTGTACACAGGAATGTTCCTGTTCTGAAAGGGCAGAGATTTTGAGAAACCCCTTTGTTCTGAAATCCTCTTAAAACCAATCCAAACCAGTTTCTTAGTGGTCCTCAGTGGTGTGGTATAAAGGGGATTTAATTCTCATATCTTTGCCATTTGCTCACTGCTTTCCCCACTGAAATGGCACCAGCTGGCCATTATTATTTCACACTCTGGAGGGTTCAAATGTTCATCAGCTCTCCAATTCTGTGACCAAAAGCAAGAGACATTTCTGGGCTGTTTGGTCAAAAACCACACTTCATATATGAGCACAGCATAATAATGCATAGACTGCATAATGTTAAACAATTCATCACACACTATTGAATGCTTTAAAATAAAATGAACCACTGTTACTTTAGATGATCTTGATCATTAAAGCCCTCGGGGCAGCAGGCATCACCTGTAGTTAATAGTAACAGTATTTAATATCAAGCAGTAGGGTATATTAAGTAAACATTAAGTTCAACCCATAAACAGTCTCTAGTATCCGCACAGTAATACGTGACAGCTCACAGGTTTTATATAAAAGCAGGTTTGTGTCAATATTCACATTTTATTTGGAGGGAAACACTGGCACTGGGAGGGTCACACAGCTGCAGAGCAGGAATCAAGGCCAAATCATCTGTGCGATGGACCAAAGCTTTACCCACAAGCAGCCTGGCCTGCCATCCCGTGTGCACGCACGTTGCTCCTGCCTTTATTTTTCACCTGGAAGGGCTCAAGGTTTAAGCCCCGTTTCCTTTACCAAAAAACTTCCCAGCCGGCCATACACATCGTGATTGCTTCTCTCTTTGTTTCGGAGTCTGTTCATACACATGGAGTGAAATCCGGTCTGCTGAAAGCGAACATGACTGTTGTCACGGCCGGCATGGGGATTTCATCCTCTGTCCCAAAGCCTTCCCAGCTGGGCAGCCAGGCTTTCCCTTTACTCCTCTTCAGGCTGTTTCTCACAGCCTGCCTGAGTCCGTGCCCACACGAGTGATGCTGGAGACCACTGAAATCTGTCCTGAGGGAAGCAGCAGAAATACAGGAGGAAGGACCACCGACCACTGCAAGCTCATGTGCTTTCTGCCACTAACACCCACCTCCAGAGCTACCCACAAGACTTCGTTCAGCCCCCGTGCAGGTGTAACCATATGTTTGCCTCCATGTATGTCAGGAAGACCAGCTGTTTGGAAAGTCCTTCCCATAAGTATGTTAACAGACATCTGGGCTTAAACACTAATTGAAGATAAGCACACACTTGCGTGTTTTGCTGAAACAACCCCAGAATGAGGAAAGTCTGAATTATGCAATAAGAAAATAATACTCTCCATTTATTAAGCATGTCTTGACAGTACATAAAAAAATTCTGGAGCTTTCTTCTTGGCCAAATATTTCTTCCACTTCATACCATAGGTATGCTCCAATTGTGCTGGGAGCAGAATGGCAATACTGTGACTCACTTTGTATTGTAGGCTGGAAGTACCATATTTTGTTCCAGAAAGAAATAGATTGAAGGCATAAGATTTAAAAGGCAGCTTTTTGTAAACCGTACTCCAGTATATTCTGGAGCACATTTTAATCAGTTGCACCATCCAGTCCCTCTTCAGGTACAGCCTTGGCTGTGCTTATTTTTAAATTTATAACTGTGCTGAGAATATAGCATGTCCAAATTAACTTACAGTGGTGAATGAGGGAGTTAAATGAAATTTTTGTGTTTCTTTCCAGAGCAACTCTCGTGGCAGTAATTGCTGCCACACACTTTTGCCATCAATTCAATGTTGTGTCTGTGCTGAAGCACTCAGGCACAGATGAAATGATGCTGTTCTTGTGTTTCATCAGCGCCCATTAAACCAATGCAAACCTTTTTGTTTGTCAGCCTACAGGGAGTGGAAACGATCATCCTCCTCTTTTGTTTTTGCATAAACTATACAGGATTTGCCCACCAAGACTACTGTGGGCTGAAGTTATAGATATAAGTTTTTTTTGGTGGCGGGGTGGAAGTGAAAAGCAAATTAATTCCTGGTACTTAACAGATGATGCAAAATCCCTACTCTGTTTGGTACCAGCAAGTTTAATTTGTACCAATCCAGCATTGTACCCTCTGCGTACGCTCAGACACCAGCTAGCATCACTGGCCCCATCAGACCTAAACTGGAAACTTCAGGACTCCCCACAGCAATTCCTAAAAAACATCTACAGGGTTAGAGACAAATCCTGGGAAGCAGTACCTTGACCAACAGCTTCTCTCACTAGGACCAAAACACTTTTAAATACCACTGCCATGTCTCAAAATCAAAGGTGCGTCGACTTTTGCTGATTTTTACTCTAGAAGCATCTAAGCACCGACCATGTGTTTCAGCTGTGACGAGCAAAGACCGTGTGGCAGGGCTTTGCGAGCCACGCTGGCCAGCCGTGCTTTCTAGGGCTTGCCTTTTAAAGTACAGCATCGGTATAACCGTCTGGAGCACACAGAAATCATGTAAAATGTTGGAGGTTCCCATATATCCAGGCCCAGCAGCTGAAAAATATGTTTCCCTTCTGCAATTCAGACCCTATACCTGCGGTTTGTGTTTGACCACCGAAGCCCCCCACCACCCTCCAGGCACCTCGCCACCCGTTACACATCGAAGAAATCGGCGTAGACAGGACAGTGCGGTAAGCCTCCAGCCTGCCTTGTCCTGGCTTCTAGCCAGAAATCCTTCCACCCTCCTCGACCGACTCAGCCCCTCGTAAGCCCCGAGCTTTACTGGGATCAGCTGCACCTGACGCGTTTGGCTCAGGGCCGCATTCCTCGAGGGAACTTTGAATTCCCCAAAGGATCTGCTCCAAGCAGATTTTTTTTTCCTCTTAGGAAAGGAACAGAGCAGGATACAGGAGACTTCCCTCAGAGGATATACATGCCAATAAAGCCTTACAACCGTTGCTCATGTAGAAACAGTTGGATGGCAGACAGAGGTATTTTTCTTTTGGTGGCAGCACCCTCTCTAGTCCAGAAACAGCATTCCCCGTCTGATTCTGCAACCCACATACCTCTGGCAAAGCACCACGCTCACGTGGGTGCAAACGGGGCTGCACACAGCGCCTGCCTGAGCGTGGGAAAGGACACTGCAAGATTAAAAAGACAGGGTACCAGGGTGGAAACACATGTCCTGTAAGACCAGGTTGGGATTATTTTGCTCTGTATTGAATCAGTCTTCCAAAGAACGCTCTTGAAATGGGAAGTATCCCAGAAGGTCACAAAAATAATACAAGGTTTAGAAAATAAGGTCTGTAGGAAAAAGCTTCCAGCATTGCAAATATCAAGGCTGGGGATTGCATGGAAAAAATAATACAGAGCAGCAAGGTAACAGTCCAGAGGGAGCAGTGAGGAACAGAGAATAGGAAGCTCAGGGCAGAAAAAAACTTTTTTTTTAAGGAGTTCATGCATACAGGATAGCCTAAAGGACCTCCAACAGCCCCAAATTTAGAATACAGTTTTTTCGTAAAATGCATACTGTAATCTGGGGGCCAGCTGAAAAACTGAATAAACCATCTTCTGAAATTCATGTGGCACAGTCACTGCGGATACACTGTTCAGAACAAGACTGAGCAGAGAGTGAATGCTCTTTCACATGGCCCAACAGCACATCTTTACCTCCAAAAGTCGTATTATCTGGTTTTGTTCTGTTTATTTGGTTGAATAAGAATCTACAATAATATCCAAAAAAAGCCATTATATCCTCAACATACTGTGATGGTTGGAGAGTGCACAGGCCCAATAAAACAACCTTCACAGCATCCCTCCAGCCTGAATTCAGGGAAAGGCTCAAGTAGAAGGGCATGTCTTTGATATCTCGTTTGCTGTTGTTGTAGCCTCTGGTTTTAAGTTTTAAACCTTCTAATAGTGTAATAATGAGCTTTCCATTTCTTTGCTGACGTGGTTGATGCCTGCAGGTTATTGAGTTTAAAAGCCAAAACACACAGACATAGAAAATTTGCTTCAGGGTTGAAAAAATATACATCCTATTGGAAGGGTGGGATTTAATTAGCCTTTGTTCTCCCAAATCTCACATAAACAAGCACGCTCATATATCTCCCAGTACAAGGCAAGCAAAATCAAGAGTGCCTGTTCGAACTGGAATCTTACGAGTCCCTGGTGGGTGGCAGGAACATATGTGCAAGTTACAAGGCTTGAAATTTAGGACTTTGCTTCACAAAATGTCCACATGGATCAGATGAGAGAATGTCGCTCATTGAAAGAGATGATGTGCACCGGGCCAGACCGTGACAGCCTTGGTCACGTGCGCCAGCATTTGCCTATCCTGGGACTGCAGTTGCATTCGGCTTGGTACGTGCATCAGGATTTGGTATAGAGCTATTTTGGTCTTCAGCTGTATTATTTGCCAATGAGTTGTTCTCAGCAAATATACAGTGACAACCTGTAGAGATTGATGCAAAAAAAAAAAAAAAAAAAAAAACACAACAAAACAGAACGAGTAATTTCCAAATCCTGTAGTAGATATGATCCATGAAATAGCTTCAATACAAAAAAAAAAAAAAGAAGAAGAGAGAGAGGGGATTAGAGGATTAAAGAGGTTTTTTAAATTGTGATAATTATCCATATCACTGCATTGTAACCATATAATTATACATTGAAACACATATTCTGCCTTTGTAAAACTTCTGGTGTCATTTTCCAGCCATTCAAAGCAGCCGTTAAATGATGCTAGGAAACAGCCCACATTGTCTGTTGTATTGCCTACCTCCTCCCCCTCTGCTTTTGTGTTTTCTTCCTCTCTCCTCCTCCTCCTCCCAATCAATTTCAGAACTATAAAATATCTCTGCCTGCCTCAGACTGTGGAAAAAGGGAGCAACTCCAACGAAGTCAAACCTGGGGGAGGTGGATCTCTCCAACTGGTGGCAGAGTCTTATGGTCAGAGAAGGGGTCAAAGCCAGCTTGTGGCAAGTGTCTTGGTGACTAAGGCCAGTGACGGCAGGGAGCACGGGAAAGCGTTAACAGCACTGGTGAACATGAGAAGAGAGTGCTGTAAATCTGCAAAGTCTGTCTGAAAGTCTTTCTATATGTGTATGTAAGAGTGAGTGTCTGTGTGTAAATATGTGCCTGTTAAAAAAACAGGAATTTTAGAATACTAATTATTGGTGTAAATGAGTCCCCTAAGGACACTAGCAAAATACAAGGATAACCGGATCCATAGTAGATCCTATGGCAAATTCTGTTTTGCCATATTTAGGAGGAAATGCAACAGGCATTCATATCTTCACAATATGTTATATGTGTGCAAAATATTAGACCCTGAATTACCTGTCAACACATCTGGGAGCTATGGGCCATCTGCCTTTTTCCTGCCGTCTGCCATGTGGCTGTTTCCAATGGCTTGCCTTGAGCCGGCAGGTAGAGATGCCGTCAGCGGGCTTCCTGGGACCCTGTTTCTACCCTACCCCTTCTCATGGACATGCCTGAAGTCACCTTGCAGCCTCGCGTCATTCTCTTTAGAGAACCGTGTTGTGTGAGCTGAGAGCTTTCCCAGTGCAGCACCAAAGGCATTTGCTTTCTTTTAAAGGTTATTAGTCAAAGGCACAAGGACAAAAGATAATAATTAAATCTAAAGAGACAAGGAGGATAAGTAAACTACGACAGCTTCCACCCGTTCTTGTAAAATAATGTGCAAATCTTCTCTTCTGTGAAAAACAATTTATATATAAATATATATGGCCAGATGGGTATGGTAACTCATTGCTGCTTGAGTCACAGAATCATTGAAAAAAAAAAAATATTATTAAAACAGGCCCTTCCCAAGCTATCCAAGGATGGTTTCTGATTTTGGTAGTTGTTTTAAATGATGCTATGTTTTGCTTGATAATGGAGAATCAAAAGCACAACTGAGTTTCCAGAGCAGCACTGACCTCTTTGCCAAAATAATGGAAAATTTTCAAAAAAATACCAGGAGATCATAGAAAAGCTCATCACAATGCTTTTGCTGTCATCGCTCACCCTGTTTTCGCGGGGACAGCTGATGGAGGGCTGTTCCACTGGAGGTGGAATTTCAATTAAGGACTTAACATTTCAGTGAGTAGGGACTGTAAGAAAAAACTTGTGGAAGCAAGACAGCCGTATTAACCATATTTATGAATCTGCATTCAGGCTGTGCCTGGAAAGGACAATGCAGTCTTTTTTATTAAATATGGAAAGCTGGGTACAACCGAGCCATTTTCCTGAGCATGTTGTATACAGTGGAGGCATTGGCTGGTTTTCACGTCGTGCAAAGTTCAGCCTCGCTACTCTCAGCAGACGGAACCCCCGTTATACTCCAGATGCAGTACACACACATCTGTGTACAGTGCACGGTCCAGATTCACCTCTTTTTCTGAAGTGAAAATGAGTTGCCACTTTCTCCAGCACTCAGTACTTCTGAAAGCTTCTTCCTGAAGCATTTTTTTTTTCCTTTCCCTACTTTCTTCAGCCATATATATGAGATGAGCACCATCTCTTGCACCTGGGCTGAAGCCAGGAGAGTATTCCAGCCAGCAAGATTAGCTGCAATCATCTTTATTTGTCGTTACGTGCAGCCCGTGAGGTTGCCTTCAGAGCAAGGGCAGACTCTGCCCTGGTGACCCAAGAGTTCAAAGCAGTGCCCTAAACTTCGGCTGTCATTTGGTGTTGGATCATACTAGCCATGGGCTACTTGAGAAGCGATTTCTATATAGCCACAGAAGGGGCACCAGCCCATATCAGGCTGATACCTAATAAGTGTGAAGCTGCCATGATTTATTAATGGGACTGAACTCCAAATGAGCATTTTCTTCTGGTTTGGCTGATCTCAAACACTGGTTTAAACCATCTGACAAGGCTCATGATTTTATTTTCATATTCAAAGTGGCAGCTCTTAAACCTTCTGGGCAAAGTATCATTGCTGTCCTAAAGAAGGATCTCTGAAACCAGAGCATAATGGAGTACAGAGAGGGTGTACACACATACCTGCTTTGCACACTGATTTCGGTTTTAAGGGTGACAGTTAACCCTCTTTACTAGGCTGTTATTATCCTTCTAGTTGCATATGTTGTGAATCACAGTCAGCGTCGGGTTCAGACTAGGAAGACAGTCTTACAAGCCAGTTGCTGCTTCCAATACAGTCAACAGGACTTTTTCATGGACTCACTGTGATTTAGCCCAAGAGATACTTCAGAAATGCTGAAACACCAAGGAACAGAAAATACAACCAGACTGATAGACTGGTGCTCTGAGCATACATGAAAAAGTCACAACAACAGGAGAAGAGCAGGCCAGATAACACTAAATTTGGTAGCAAAGTTGATGGAATTTCTCTATGGTTTTAAGCTTACACAGCAATGGAAAAAAGACAATTCACTTAGACTCTGAGTGTGCTTAACAGATTGTCCCACTGTTTGCTGACATTTAAGATTTTCAAGCCTTGTGTTGAAGCATGACCTTGGAAAGCCTGGAAGGGAAGAGATCTTTTAGGAACAGACGTCTCATGAGAGCACAGCTCCTACATGTATCACTGACAGAAGGACAAACAGCCTCCTTGGCAGGACAAAGTTCTAGAGCATTTTCTAGCAGCAGCGTCTTTAAGAAAGACAGAAGTGGTGTGTTCCCACTTAAAATTCACTGTCACAAACCTTACAGGAACTGTGCTCACTCGGTTCTCATTACTGTCAAGAAAAAACTTGGGTGCACACACACACCACAGGTCCTAATATCTGGAACTAAGCATTCAACTATTATGTTAATGCCTGGTTTACCATTAAAAAAAAATGAGTGAAAATCAAGATTCAGTTAAGCATAATTTTATTTTTAGACAACTTATTCAAATTTGCATCCTCCAAAATTCACTGCATATGTAACAGGCCTATGAAAATCCCATGGATCCCTGTGTATTTCCATGCAAGGCTAATCCTTCATCTGGTTGGTGTCTAGCTGGTTGAAGATGAGGTGTTTACATGAATATCTGAGGGCAAAATTCAGATGCCCATGATTGATAACAATGTAGGATTTAGTGGGATGGAAGGGTGTAAATGTTTGGGGAAAAAAAATGGAAAATTAGAAAGATTTAGGCAATACTTCTTAAATAATACAGCAATGTTAGAGTTTCAAAAGAGCCCACTTATGAAGTACAGTTCCCAGTGCGAATCAGTGTCTTAGTGCTCTTCAGCCGTTCGGATGCTTTTAGAAACCCCTCACTAAGACCCTGTCCAGCAAAAAAATCAAGGCAAATAGCTGACTTAAAACCACGTGTCCTCTCCTGGCAATCAGAGAGGCTCTGCAGGAACACAAGCATCTACCCACACACATCCAACCGCAAGATTAGGGCCAAAGTGTTTATCAGTGGAACCTTACCAGAAATTATTTTAGATCTGTTTGCGTTAATGTCAACACTGGCTTCTAAGCTTTGCTGCAATTTGACAGTAAGTGACATTTAAAGGCACAAAAGATCTTTTTACAGACAGTGCAACACGGCCAGTCATGCAACTATAAAGACTGTAGCGTAACCACGTGAATCCAGAGACACAAGCACCCTATCCACTTGGATAAATGCTATCATCTCTACAGCCTTGTGCAGGGAAAGCATGTGCCTGTCAGATAAGTTTCACTGCCTTTTAACTCTCCTATCAGCACAAGCATCAGCTGTTTGCAAGTCCCCATGTGTAATAAACTTCCTATGAACATTTTAAAGTTTGTGCCCATAGAAGCATTTTGCCGATGAACAGGATTTGGACTGCACCTGCAGCCTGTGTCACAGGAGGAGTAAAATGTCGTACATCTTCCATCCAGGACCAAAAGATATTCTTCCTTCCTTCTGAGGAGTGGATAAAAGAAATTGTGCTAGCTGCAACTCCCCACAGAACTGATTAAAAACAGGCTTCTTTTTTTTCCCCCTATAATTTTATTCAATTCGATATTTTCCAAAGAAACACCTAAAACTCCTCCTTTGTCTATCTTTAGAGAAAAGTAACCAGTTTTACCCTTCAAAGACAACACTCCTTTTCATAGACTTTCATTTAAAAGGAAATTTCTTAGGAAATGGCCATTCTTTTAAAAGAACATGTTATAAAAAGCCAGCATAAGGCACAGGGAAAGACTTTTTTCAGCATTCATTTGCTGAGTTAGTTTTGGCGCTCCGGGCAACTTGTTGGTCAGAGGTACTTCAGAAGATACATTGCTTGAAGTAGACCCCATTAGACCGAGCCACAAGTACATTAACCACCTCCCTGTTTTCCTCTTCCCACTGTACGCAACGCAGCTGAGGAAGCCACGCAGTTATTCAGAGAGCTTCAACTGTGAGCTGCAACGACAAACAGCAAATCTGACTCACTGGCGATGTACCTCCGTTACCGAGGGTGTCTAACGAACTGATATTTTATGGGTGTTTCCTAAGCACGGTAATACGAGTCCTACGGATCCCTGTGCTGGAAGTTAGCCAGCCATTCCCCAAACACAAGCCTCAGTGCTTCAAGCCAGCGCGGAGCAGCGGTGTTTGAAAAAAGGCTGGGTTGCTGTGGCGTGGATGCTCAGCACGCAGGAGAGTGGCGGAGCAGGGCAGAGCTTCGCTCCGTGTGGGTGCGCGCGGGGAGGATGGGATGCACGAGCAGAGCCCATTTCTGCTTCCATCTGCTTGCTCCGGTCATCGCCGGACTGACTCAGATGCGGGAAGCCTCTCCCCAGCGGGGAGGGGTGCAAGCCAGGGTGGCGCGAACCACCGGAGGAAGATTAATGCTGATGACGACCCCGTGGGGAATTTGATGGGGGGAAATGAGACACCAGCATTTGAGGAGAAACCTCCTCAGAAGGGATTTATTCAGGCCTTTCCTGGCAATGTTTTGAACTGGGAATAAACCCAGTGGAAGTGTTGTCCCCCTCCTCCTCTGTACTCACATCATAAGGTCAGTCCCTTTAAGCAAGGACCCCAGCGCAGTGGTGGGATCAGGGTCAGCCTCTTTCCCTGGCCAAGAGAAAGATGACCTTTAAGTTACGATGCAGCGAAATTCCTGGAAGAAAAAAATGCCACCGACTCAGAGAAACAATTGGCCTCTGGCCCTCAGCTGCCTTTCGCGCAGACATCGCAGCTCTTCTCCACACAGCTGCTTTGGATTCCCTGCAAGCACCGGCCACGGTCAGGGGCCAGCAGCAAAGTTCAAGCATTAAATGATGCTTTTGACTCTTCATTGACCTGTGGAGCTGGATGATCTTCTAAAAACCAGATTAGAGGTGTGTTACCTTTTTACATTAGACGGGGGGAAAGACACCACAGTGGGAGTTTCCTAAAAATAGAGTGTGCAGAAACCAGGACCAGAATACCTTACCAGCCTGTCCAGACACACAGAGTAGCAGCAGGCTCCTGCTCTCCAGGCTGAACTGCTGCATAACTCTAAGATGGCAGGAGGTGTACCGATATTTCAATATCTAGGGCAAGGTGTTGTTCCTTCCCAGCGGTACAGGCAGCACTGCCTTGCAGACATCTCACTGCATGTGGGCTAGAGACAGGTTTAGAAACAGCTAACAAAGACAGAAGTATGGCAAGTTAAGAGGGAAATTATTCGAGAATACACACCAAGCGGCAGTATGAGCCTCAGCAGTGAAGCATGCCAGTTTGCATCAGACCAGACTCATCACTGACCATGCAGTAAAATTGCCAAAAATAGCGCTGTGCATCTCAGCTAGCGAGACGGCTCCAACCATCCCGCTCCCATGCCAGACTGCTGTGTCACATACCTCTGCCACATAGCTGCTGCCTCCGTTGGGTTTGGGCAGAGGGATTTCCACCGCTGCTTGTGATTCATGCTTCTTGTGCTGGTTTTAAAGCGATGCCGTGCGGTGCAGTTACACCAGCTGGCAGGGGGAAATTCTGCAATGCGAGAAGGCTGCAATCCTACCCATGCTTTCTCTTTTCCATCCTCCTCCAAATCCTGGTTCCAATTTACAAAGGATCCCTAATCCTTACATATTTCAACAGTCACTTAACCAATTACTTTACACGGCCACCTCTATGTCCAATCTAACTTGACTCCAAGGATGAACCCAGGAAGTCACTCCCAGACTTCTGTCTCCAAATGGTCATTCTCCAGGAAGACCAGGAAGCATTTCAATCTGAAAGAGCTGCCCATTTGCTCTAACATCCCTCTAAGAACCATAGCAAAATGAAATTCAACACTGTCACTCTGATGATTTTTCAGTATGTGTAAGTATGTGTGTCAAGCCAGAGAAAGCCCTGCTGTCCATGAGTATTCTCAATGTTATTTAATGATGTAGGTATAGCTCCCAGATATTACCACTTACTTTTGGGCTATGATGATCAATGCTTCAAAAACAAACAACAGACAAAGTGGCTGTACACCAGAGGGGAAAGAGATGAATTTTCAAGTTTGGTTTATACAGTAGGAGAGGACAGTAATTGCAGTGCATCTATTGCAGCACAGATTTGGTGTATGCAGGAGATCATATTGTTAGAAATAGGAGTCGTAAGCATATGGGGGGGGAGGATAAAAAAGAGCTTAGGGCTGAAGCCACAGTTGTTTAAACAAAGGGGCTAATCGCAGCCTCAGTTACACACACATGTGCAGGTGCGGACTGATCTCAGCCAGCATCTGCGGAAAATGTCACTTGGCAAAGGAGCACGCCACACAAAAGCAAATGCTGCGCGCACACAGAGCTTGCTGCTGGCAAGCTACGCTAGGAGAGGGTCCTCTCCAGTCTGCGCTGCATGGCGGCCTTGTGACAGGGCTGTGTCAAGTGTTCATCATCCAGCAGTGAGCGCGGGGGCAGTTCGGGTACGGGCAGACCTCGTTTGCCTGACTTGCAGAGGGGCTCTGGCTGATGGAGAGCCCAGGTGGGGGCTGCTGGAGGGGCAGTGGCGCAGGCGGTGGAGGGGCTGTGAGGCTGAGCCTGGAATAAATACACCAAGCAGCACCTTCCTCATCCTCCTGTTCCCAGGAGGAGGTGGTCAAGAGTGCACAACCCCTTCCTTGCATCTGCTCCCTGCCTGGTTGCGTAAAATCTACAGCCGACGTGTAGACACCATTTTATGCACTGGTTTTGTCCTGCTTCTACTTTGATTGCAGGAGCTCTGGATAACACTGAGATCAGAGAAAAAGACACACAGACAGACAAAGTGCACTAGGTGAAAGCAGCTATATTTATTCTACCTTTGGCGTTTTGTAGAGTGGAAGTCTTTTACTCCACCTCCCTGTGACAAACATCGCATTGAAACAAAAACAGAAAAACACAGACAGAAGGGAAAGGGAAAAGGTGCTTTGCTAAGACCATTAAAAATATCAGCAATTAAAACAAAAATTACGCTTTTTTTTCTCTTTTAGAAATGTCTTTGGGATTTTGGACAGAGCTCTGTGGTCCACGCTTGCTTCCTCTTTCCTTCCACTTTGTCCCACCACAAGCTGTAATTGAGCACATGATGTGGTCGCTAATTGCAAAGCAGAGTGCCCCATTGCATCAGAGCATTAGCAGGCAGCTGGGCAGACAGATTTACACATCCCAGATGTACAGGGCGCTCCCTTCGCCTCGTGCAGGCAGCGTCAGAGAAGGTTTAAAACCAGCATCGACCTCTCCCTTGCACGTCTCTCCCGAAGCAGCTTGGTGGCAGCTTTCCTTATACGGATGGGTTTGAAAGCAGCCAAAGAGATATCCTTAATAACGCCAATCTGTGGCGGCAGCAAAGCCCGCAGAAGTCAAGCCTAGGGTTGGCAGAGGAGAGCCCGGCACCTCTATAACTCACGCAGTCAAGAGCTCCCTCCCTTGCAGCTCCGCTAATCCAGAGCTCGGCCCCGGAGCCTGCTCACGCCCACCGGCACCAGCGAGAGCTGCAGCGCAAAATGGCTAAACCCACCCAAGAATCTCACGGTTTGCTTTTACCTGCCTTTTTTTTAACCTGCTTTTACCATGAGGACATTTAGGGTCAGGTAATACAGTGCTCATCTGCTGCTCTAGGGAAATGACCACATGGATTTGCACGTGCTCAGCCGCAAGCCAGCATGGTTTGCTGCTGCCCCTCAAACAACCACTGTTCTGTGCTGGACTTGGTTTGAAACGCTGCATGCTATTTTGTTCGCTCCATTTTTGTGGCACTAAAGCAGAGAGTTGAGGGTTTCTCAGTGTTTTCTAAATTTGTCACTATGAGAATGCACAAAAATGCTCAAAACCCTTTTAAACTGCAAAAAATGTACAAGAAAATAATGTTTTCCACAACTCGGCTTTTCTCCATGTAGAAGAGTCCATTTCAGCTGAGCTTAGAGGTGTCTGAGTTAATATCTGTTTTACTTAATCTGGCAGCCTGATTTCTTTGTGGATGTACTTTCTGAATGAATTTCTGGGCACATGTCAGACACGTTACTCTGGCAGGGCAGGAACCAGGAAATAACATTATCATCTCATGAGTTCGGCTCTAGACAAAGTCAGCACAAGACCCTGAGGTGCCTTTTTATACAAGCATCAGCACTGTTTCATTAAAAATCAATGGAAAATTACAGCATGCCTGAAAACTCAGCAATTTCCCAGCCACTAAAGAGAAACAATCCCTACCAGGCAGCTGCGGCCAAGGCGAGCGCTTGCCCTGCTGATGTTCAAAATCAATTTCCAGCGGCAGCAATGTTTAGCCACTCTAATCTTGTTGTCAGGGAAATCAGCTCAAATAATATATTGCAGGCACTCTTGCTTTCTGAAGGCGCACGTGGGCAACATGCCCTGTTCTCCGCTGCACCGTGCACCTGCAAGAGCCAAGGTCCCGGGACTGTCCCACAGGGATGAGCAGGACACGATGGCCAGGCTCTGAGCATCGCCCAGGGGGATGTGCTGCCTGCAGCCATGGCCAAACCCAGAGAATCCTCTGGTTTGAGATGAAGCCACTGACTAAGGCTCGGGGGTTTGTACCCCAGCAGCCCCTGGCTGCCCAGCGTGGCCCCAAAGAGCCGTGTCCCCTCTATGCACCTTGTTTCCCTTGCCATGAAGCAGGAAATTTTCTTTCTCCACCTTCATTGTTGGCGTGTTTGCTCTGCAGAGCCGGGCTGGCCTCTGTCCGCCTGTTTGCACCGGCCTAATACAATGGAGTCATAATCCGAGGTGTTGCCGTCGTAAAAATAGAAAGAGAACAATGTCTTCCTTAAAAACAAGGCTTTTCATGTATCAGATCGTGTAAAATACGCTGCTTAAAATCTGTTCACTGTGCTAACCAGTAACTCAAATCAAAGGCGCAATTCACATCATACTTGGTAATCATTTGCAGGAAGTAGCTTTGCATTTTCTACCTCGTTTCATTTCGCCTTTATTTGCGGTGTTCTGTGATTTTTCTTCAAAGTCCCCTTCCTCTGAAGTCATACGTGATCCCCATTAGTGACACTTTCTTGTAGCTGAAGAAGTGTGTCAACATTTTCTAATACAGCTTAAAGCTCTAGAAAACAAGGGGGAATGAACTACTCAGCTCTCGGGAGAGCAGTGTGAAATAATAAAAATTACCAGGCATGATGTTTAAAAAGGTCTCTCAGAATGCCTCTTTCAACACCTGCACATTTCAGTCAACCATTAAGCAAATACAGCCTTAAATAAAGCTAGGTGGAAAATAAATAATAGTTCTGCCAGATGAAAGAATAATTTGCAGAGATGCCCAGTTTCATATTGGCTAATATTTTATTTTTTTAATTGAGATATCTGCTGCTATCCTGTATTTTGCTGATTATGTTCATTTCTCACTTAAGGGAAGAAAGGAAATGTTATAAAAATAATCACTTCATCATAAATTTCTGCTCTTCTGCAACTAGTGACCACTGCTTTTTAAGATCAAAACATTTTAACATCAATTTACATACAAATATACACTGCTTATTTCAAAATTAGTTCACTTTTTTTGCTGCTGCAAGACAGTATGATTGATGTTTCTCCCAACAAAAAGTAATTCCTCTGAGCTCAGCAGGGCTGCCTCTGATGTTCACAAGGTGGAAGAAAAGGTGAATGAAACCTAATAAATTTTTTTCAAGAGTAAATACAGTCTATATGGAGTTATAGCTAACAGGGAGTGCAAGACACTCCTGGAAATTCAGCCAAATTAGAACATTTGATTTGATTCAAAAATTGTATTCAAGCATGGAATGAATAACAGAGAAGTTTGATTAATTAATCCTAACCTAAGAGTTAGAAGTTTAAAGAGCTTTGGTTAGAGCAGAAACCCACCACAAGTTCCTATTGCTCGGAAAAGCCACATATTTCAGAATTAATTTTCACTGTACATGAGAATGAAAGGTTAAAAATTATAAAATTTTCACAAGAGCAAACTCTCTGCAAATAAAAAAGTAAATAAATGGATCTGCTGTAAAAACTCAACAGTTTCAAAACTTTTAAATCAATGTGGTCGTCACACCTATCCATGCCAGCCTTAGGTTTAATGCATTTGCAACAACCTGAAAATTTTGGACTCTATATTAAACCTGATTTTCAGCATCGTGAAGAGCACTCCATGGGAGCTGACAACCCAGGTCCGGGTACTTGTGGTTTGCTCCCCGTCCAGGCTGCATTGCCCATCGCCCAGCAAGCCCCCGGCTGCCACGGTGCCCATGGCACCTCCCCGGCGTCCTGGGTCTGCGTGGCTGGATTCCCCCCGGGGGTTACTGCTCCCGGTGCAGGAGTCACCGCTCACGGCACGCGCTACCGTTACGGCAGGGAAACAGCTTCGCACAGACCGGCTCAGGTCTTTTCAACAAAGGGAACAGTTCAGATCGGGGTCAGTTATTTCACATCATTTCACTTCATTTCTCCCAGTGGAAACATCTGAACTCTTCCACTGAAAGCGACAGCTTCCTACCGAAATTTCCGATTCTGTAGAAATCACGTTTCCTAGCAGAAAATTCCTATTCAGCTCTATATAGGAATTTGGATCTCTTTGCTGTCCAAAGGAAAAAATCCTCTGGCCTCAGCTCAACCAGGCGCTTCAGCACCTCTTCTGTACTCCAGGGCTGGGCTGTAGCCAACGTGCAGCCTCTTGCTCTCCTGCAAGACCCAGTCTGTGCCGAAAAGGCCACCAAATCATCCTTGGTGGTAGGAAGTACCCTTCTTAGATCGTGGGAGCTGGATCACGCTCTGCTTCGCATGAATGCAATTATGCTTGAGTAAAGGATAAGGGTGTCCCACGCTCAGGCTGGCAGTCACCTCTCCCTTCCACGTGCGCACACACAAACACGCAGAGGGTTAAGACGAGGCATTTCATCCATCTGCATCTGTTGCTTTTCCAACATTACAATCACTTCATTGTCTGCAGCGGCTGCCACGCTGGAGAGGAAAGGGGAAGGCTTCTCAGCAGGACATAGAGAAAGCATTAACAGCATTTAAAACCTTTGTGGTAGCCAAGAAAGAAAAATAACTCCTAACTTCAGATTATCTTATCGGAAAGTTTAAATACTTCCAAGATTTTTGTTCATGGTGTTCAATATTTCTGCTTCCTCAGTCATACACGTTTAGAGCTGCTGCACAAATGTTTGGCTAATCTCTGCAAGCTGCAGGGTAAATAGCAGCTGAAGTTTGGTCCTGATGCTAAGTATAATGGGCCCGATTCTGTTTCTGGGAAATGCAAAGCAGAGTTTCTGTTGTGGTCTTCCTTGGGTTCAGGAACTGGTACTTTGTTTTCAAGCCTTTTCAAGCAATGCCTCATGGGGAAACATGCCCAGGAAAAGCCAGCATTAAGGTCAAACTTAGACAAGATGGAGACAAAGCATCAGGGAGGCTGGTGTTGGAAGGGGCCTCAAAACATCATTTAATCTTTCCCCTGCCCAAAACAGGATTGATGGTGTGTAAAATGTCAGCTACAGAAGCTATGGAGTTTGGGCAAACCTAATTGCTCCTGAACTCCTGCGCGTACCTTAGCATGCCATGCAATGCATTACACCGGAGACAGCTAGATTCAGTTCAGTGTGCCAAATGTGCCCCTGCCCCAGCGGTTCACAGCTTAGAGGAGCAGATGCTATTTTAGGTTATGCTACTGTAACTCTGGAACGATGGCCGAGGCACCGCTCTGCTCTCTGAGCTGGAAAGCAGGTCCGACCGCAGGTGTCTTGCTTAAATGCACATAGCAGCGCCTGTGACACACACACACACACACAACCTGCAGGTCTGTATCCAAACGCAGCACCCAAAACACCTTGGCCCATCACTAGCCACATCTTTGCCTTAGGTGCAGCAGCTAGCTCAGGGCACGTTTGGTCAGCTTGCCTGGCACCTGAATGTAGGGAACAGGAGACTGAGGCTCTTAGCACAGAGAGCAGCCAGGCTAGTGGCTGCTTCCTGGTTTATATTCCTGCATACCAATCATAATTCCCCTAATAGCAGGTTCTTATGGAAGACACGCTCCTGTCCCCTTCTGTATATATCATAGATAAATTTTTCTTCCTTCCTAGATTTGGCATCTGTACTTTTTTGTTGAAGATAGTGGTAAACAGAGAAGCTATTTTTCCCCTCAAACACGTCCGGCAGCAGTAGGATGTACCCTAGTGTGCCGCAAGCTGTAGTACTAATGACGCTGAAGGGGAAACATTTCTCCCACACCCTGACACAGCATCCAGGACAAGTACATCTCAGTTCCACATCCCTCATTCCTTGGCTCTTCTACCACAATTACCAACACTGATTAACGTGGGGTGATAGAACCAGCATGGCCAGCATAGACTATCTGCCCCTGGTCACTTGTAGCCAGGAACTCTTGAGGAACACAAGAAATGAAAGCTCCCCAATTTGTCAGCCTCAAAGTCCTCAAAGAATTAAATCCACTAAAGTTGTAGCCACTGAAGATTAAAATGCTTTTGCTGAAGCGTCTTTCTCACCAAAAACTTGGCATGTCTGTCAAGTTCAGAGCATAGGGTCTTCTGCCAGTATAGGTCACGGTGATATAGCTACTCCATCATCTGAAGATCCAGCCCAAAGTGAGGACAACCCACCCGCTGCAGAGCAGAGATTTTGTGCCCTTCCATCAGCATTATCCGCTCCCGCTGCCATCAAACCCAGCCCAAGGCAGATCACCACAGTTTTTAAGAAGACACTGTTACAGCAAAGAGCCAGTGCTGTTAGGAAGAACTGCCTCTCCAGAATGCTTTCCTCTCCCTTCTAGGCAAAAAAACCCCTAGCTCTGATCCTTGAGGAGTGCAAGAAGAGTAGTGGAGAGCTGCCTTGATTTCCCCCAACCAGAGAGTCTTGTCCTCCCATGCTCTGGGAAACACCCTGTGTATTGCCTGGATACATTTCAGTGAAATTTGTCTCATTTTGCCACTAATCTTCCATTTATTCTGATGCTATTTACCAAGCCTCATGTTCCCTTGATAACCAGATGCTTGGCATAACTTTGGAGATAGTCTTTTCCCCAGCACTCAGTTGAGTTAGAGGAACAACTTGTTGCCTTACATGGACAGAAGAGAGGAGCTAGGCAAGTGGTCAAGGGCTCGCTTTATTCCCACTTTTTCTCCCTGGAGTAAAATTCACACTCTTTGCTCTGCTTAGCATGATCTCAGCATCGCTGTTAGGAGACTCCAAATACATCCTTCACAATTAGGTTTCAGTAAACAGTTGATTTAAAGAGTCTTGACTGACATTATCTGTGTTAAAATAAACTGAAAATGCCATAGTCTCTGGTCTTTTGCAGGGGAGGTCAGCATAGCTGGTTAAAATACTAGTAAGATTACTTCAATTATCAGTTACTCTTTAATGATCTCAGAGTTCTACCGCCTTTGCTATTGACTTGAGTCATAAACCCAGCTCCAGAAAAACAGATATTCCTAGACACTGTGCTATGGTGATGGAAGCTTCAAAAATATTTAGTAGAGCTAAAAATATAGAAAATAATCTACATGCTGCCTTTCACTTTTTGGATACACTTACACTATAGTCATAGCCAAAATTTTGTTCTTTCATTCATCTCAATGCCACAGACAATCACATCATCTCAGGACAGGCTCTTCCATCAGGGTTAAGAAGATATCTGGTATTCTTCATTATTTAGGAACAATCTTAGTATTTTTAATAATATATTCAAGTTCTATCTATTTATATTGCTACATTTGTTCCTCTGTCTAGCATTTGGTTGTATTTAGTGCTATTACTTTCAGTAAAAAGACCCTCAATTACAATATCATTGAAATGCACACTATTTGCCTACAAATTTAGTGCATTTACCTAGCCAGTAATTATTAGTTTCTAACTCAGGAGCCGAACTGCCTTCCATGGGGACAGCTGATGGTGCACAGTGAGCTGAAATACTCAGGAAGCACCTCCCAGTCTGCTGCAGTGCACAGCCCTCTATTTAAGACAGAATGAAATCTAACAAACCCCTCTCTTAGACACAATGTCAATTGTTCTTCAATTCCCCAAGCACTATAATCATGTTAGCCTTTTCCATCTAGAACAGCTTTGCACAACGTTGAGCTCCCTCAGGACTGTATTACTGGAGAAACCGGGCACAGCTTTTCTTGCAAACAGAGACCCCAAGGTTCCTCGGATTCTGCTATCAGTGAAGCTGAATTTGTTCGAGAATTGATTAGCACAGCAATAACTCACTGAGATGCAGGGGAAATCCTCCAGTGCTGATTTTACAAACAATGAGGTCAATGATTCCGATAAATCAACTTCATTCATGCTGTCTATAAATAAGTAATGTCCCAGACTGGGAAGAAGCTGGCTCATGTTTTAGCGTTGTGCTTGTTCTGAAAGCTTTGGGAATTTCCATTCTCTTTCATCCATTTCTGGACCAGATTCATTCTGCTTGATCTTCCTAATAGACCTCCACTGCTTTTGTGTTCTTTGTCATGTAAGCTGGCCAATGCTGAAGTTTGACTTCTCAATGCATTTTGAAAGATTTACAGTGTTTCATAGCAGCTGCTTGAATAAAAATGATCAGTAGACTGGTACATCTCTTCTGTTTGCTGTCTATGCATAGTGAATACCCAGCTGTGAAGAGCTGAAGCCTTTTTCCTCTCAAGATGCTGAAAAAAACATACAGTACAACTCATGAATCTTCCTATAGGATGACACTGTCTAGATGAATCTATTCCTGTTGCAGAATGGGACAACAGAGCTGTCACTTGGTGTCAGCCTGCTTCCCCAACGCGGCTGCAATGCGAGTCAGGGTTGGGCATTTTCCTACCAATTCCACTGGAATCCTCAGACCCGTATGGATGAGGCAGAGGGGAGGAGATGCCCCTTGCTGCACGTGAGAAATAGGAGTCTGAGGTGAAGAGAAATCCCTAGAGGTAGTGGAGAGACATTTGGAGAGGAAACATTGAAAAGTGTTTAGATATTGCTTCTGTGAAGTACCCGAAATGTCCTGCTGAAAAAGCTTGTCTCTGCATAGCCAATCCCAGACTTCCAAATGTCTTTAACATTGACTTCCATACCATAAGAGTGTTGCAGGAGCGTGACTGTTTGCCTCCCCTTTTGTGAGATGCCTTCAGTGGGCATTTGAGTTACAGTCTTCAGATTTTCCATACAACTGCAGAGTTAAAAAGAATGTAATAAAAAGGCTCACAAATACGAAAGCCAAGAATGTCTTGTCTTTGGCCTTAAGAAAATCATAAAGTACTGCAAGACTCATTAAATAATGAGAATAATCAACCAATGTGAGCTTTAGATCAGCCACTGAGGGATGACAGGTAGAAATAGGAAAGTCATGTTACCCCTGGCTAGACCACACTGACTAGTCATAGAGACTGCTTGAAAAAGAATTTGGAAAAGAGCTACAAGAATGATACAAGAACAAGAAAATATGCCTTGTAGGAAGACACTAGATAAGCTATTTAGAGCAGAACAAATGATGCTATGAATCCTATCTGGCTTTAAAATCACTAAATGTCTGTGGCCTAAAGACAAAGCAGTGAGTTCCTCACCACCTCATTAGACCAAGAGCTACACTGAGTGAAATCAGCTAAATCCCAGCCCTGGAGGCCTCTCTGTGTTCCCACCGCCAGGAGCAGGCTGGAAATGTTTTTCAGATATTGTAAATATCAGATGGGCAAAAGTATTTGCTCAGCAGAACATAGATCTCATCCATTGATGAGGTGACAGAAAATGGTGAGGTTTACTCAGAGCCCTTCTTCTGAGAAATGCTCATTCTCAGAGGCCTGTGCGAGCTAGTGGTGGATGATTACAGAAGCAATTAAAGAATGGCATTTAGTACAATTTACATCTAAAGCGCGGTATTTAGGCCAATTGCGGGGCAAAATAACATGCTTTTGATTTTCCTTTCAGAAAGAATATAGTTAAGCTGCAGGATAAGTCTGACGTAGAAAATCAATTTGGCTGTAATCAAATCTTGTTTGTCATGAAGGAGGAAACGGGGGAACATGCCGTGAGCAACGTATGACTCGGTTTCCTGGAGATGACCCTCACGTGTGGAAGTGACGAATGGCCCAGGCTTGAGTCACGGGGTGCTGGCAGACCCTGTGTGAGCCAAGGGTCCTGTCCCACCAGCTCTTCTCTGCCCGGGGTGTGCTGGGCCACACAGCGCTGTAGCATTGCATTCAGTCAAATCGAAGGCAGTATTTCCAAGGAAGAACGCTGCAAGGATAGCCTTCTAGCTAAAGGGGCAAACAGTCATCAGAGCTCAGCTGAGCTGATTGTCACTCCTGGCCTGAATGAAGGGGACATGTCATTAAGGTCTTTCTTACTCTTTTTTTGACTGGCTTCCTTTGCTGGCTGCCAGATTGTAGCGTCCACAGGGCCTTCATTTGCAGATTTCCTGAGTGTTCCCAGCTTCAGCTGCAGCAGTGTAACATCTCATGAAGATTGGCCCACAGCAGCTAAGGTGAAGTTCCTCATACACTGACGCAACCAAAATCAAAGCACCATGTGAGAGTTTAATCCCTGGCAGCCCTACCCCTATTTTCTTCACCTGGATCAGCCAAAGAAAGATATTTCTGAACACAAATATGACCCAAAATAGGTTTCATAAATGTACCTGAAGCACTTAGAAGGTGCTACAAAAATGCATTGCCCACATTTACTTTGTTTTCCTGTAGAATATTCAAAGCTGCTATTTCTTAAAGCCTGGGATGTGTAGTTTCAGTTCAGTTATTTGGATCCCTGACTGTTATGGAACCAAAGGGAATTAGAGACCTAAATGTCTTTGAGACACATTTGAGTTTCACCCCCTAGTTGGAACGTAACAGGGATCCTCACAGTTCAGCCATAAAGACCCTTATTTAGGAGCTATGTGGTACTAAAAGATAACAATTTACAAACAACATTTTAAAAATCACTCTTCTTCAAACAAACTCCTACAAAAACACTCCTGTCCTGTCTGGTGTAAGGCCCAGAGAGCAGAAGACATCTGTGAAGAGGAGGGGGATTTCCAGTTCCCTTACAAAAGCTTTCACAAAACTACATTCAGGAAGGAATGAAAAAGTTACCAAGCAAGCAAATATATTGTCAGTATCCCCAGGCATATCAGCTGCTGGAGAACACACCACATTCAGTGTATCGATAACTTCACTTCACAGAAATCACTCTGAAAGGTGACAGGGAACCTGAGGTCCCTGAGACACCCCGGCATTTACTGCAGTGCACAGACAACGCATTTGCTCTTGAAGATACGGTCTGGACTTGAGTCATGCCTTGCAAAAATGATTATCAGGGGGAGTAAAACCTCCTGAGGAAACCATTGACTGGTGCCCCCTCCTGAGGAGTTCAACTTAAACCTCAAATCTATGCTGAGAAAAGCCCCAAAAAACCACAAAAAAACACCCTCATAACTGCAGGTGGACTCTATTCTTTTTATGAATGACTTGACAACAGTTCTGGTAAAGAGCATGGAGGAAATGGGGAACAAATGGTTCTGGCATTGCTGTAAATGTTCTGATTTTATAGGTTTGGTTCATGTTGCGGCAGATTTAGGGCATATTCACAAGGAAGAAGGCATATCAGCTTCTTCATTTACTGCGAGAACTGAGGAGAAGGAGATTCAGTTCTCACCTCTCTGGGAGCTGCTCTAGTCCTCTGAGGTGACACTGTGTTTTCCAGTCCCTGCCACTGAGTATGGAACAGTTCACCCATTATTTTGCCAATAAGGTCTACGTTCCTTTGTGAATTTGAATCCTTCCCCTTTCAAAATGTCCTGGGCATGATTAGGGCGCCCCAAGTCAAAGCAAAGTATTTCACTCTACAACTGAAATTTTGTTCAACTATAAACTGGAAAAATACATATATTTGTGTATTTTATATATAAAACATGCATGTGTATGTATTTTAAAGACAAAAATATTGCTCTGTTTATTTCTCATTATTATTCTCCCTCCTTAGTATCTGATCCGCATTTAATATATTGATCAGATCTGGTTACAGCTTCATGTAGAGCTTCACCAGACAAATACATGCAGGAGCAAAGAAGTTTGGTTTGAAGTAGTATTGTGAAACCTGGCACGAGCTGAAGCTAAGAGTTTAAAATAGTACTGCTCCCTCTTGAGTGAGGCCTGTGTGAACAAGCACCTTTGGAAGTGAAAGGAAATCTATAAGTCACGCATGTAAAAAGCTTTCTACCTAGAAATGAAAAATTTGGTGAGCTGTCTACCCATCACTTAAAGCAGCAAGAACTAAAACTTCCATCTAAAGTCCAAAACATGCTCTTTTGTCCATCTTCTGATTTTACGCTCTTTTCCAGCTGGGAAAGAAACAGACTTAGGCATTTCTACCGCCAGCAGGTCAACCAGAATTGCAGTTGTTCTTGTACTGGTGGCCATTAGCCTGTGTTAAGTAACAAGCACCTGGTACATATAATCATAGTGAACAAAAAAATGCCCAAACTTAATAGTCAGAGCTTGCTCACAAGGGCAGAAGATGGCCCTTGTGAAAGGTTGAGGCTTGACACAGACTAATTTGCCCCCCAAAATGAGAAAGCCTTTCCATCCAGGCAGGTGCTACCATTCCTGCTTGCTGTCAGGCTCCTGGCACCTCTCTCCAAAGCAGACGGACTTTAATTTGTTGGCAGGAAGGCACTAGAATAGATGACTTCTGCCATGTGGTATCACATTAGACATTGCCTAAGCTATTGTGTATATTCTGGCTAGTGGTTTCGCAGTCATTTGGTTCTGCGAGCACTTCTTCACAAGCACGGAAAAACTCCCTGTTGTGCACCTCCACTCTCCTGTACCGCAGCTAAGCGCGTCTGAGCTATTTCATCCTAGTTCGATGTCATACCAGAGACTTACATGTCTCTTTGCACTATTAACCCGATGTAAGAGATTCTGGGAGGGCAGCAGACAATTTATGTCCCCTTTCTGTCAGTGCAGACCCTGAACATTGCTGTTGAGTGGATGAAGGGCTCTTCCATGGGTACAGTTGCCAAGGCTTTGCTGTGAGTAAATGAAACACAACAGGGGAAGAGTTTGGCAAAGACTGACCGTCGACAGGTGGATCTGGGGCAACCCAGGCAACAAGAACATCAAGAAAAATTGTCATATTGTCCCCAGAAACACAAACTAACCACTTATTTAAAAACAGAGCTCCCAGTTCAGACCAATTCATGGTCTACATGCCAGATCCAGTCCACACAATAACTCCATCTAGCACCTTGCCTTTCTGCTGTGGCCTTCAAGAGGACAGCATGTTTCACAGCTCTGTGTTGAAGTTCGTTAGCCAAACGCCCAGTCACATAGACCTGCAACAAAGCCCTGGAGGTGACCCAAAATAGTTACTCAAATTCTAGCAATCAATACCCAGCTAATTTATGATCTAACTAACATTTTAAAAACAGTGGTTTACACATCCTGCACTTGGTTAAAACCAGCCAGTGAAAGGAGGAAAACATCTGCCTGTCGCATCGTCTGATGCGACCCAGACTGGAGCCAAATGAGAACCAGGACTGTGCAAGTCAGCCACATTTTATGGCAGTCCCCACTGCACCTGGTGTTAAAGGCCATGCCGTTTCAGTGCTTAATCAATATATCAATATAGCCAGTAAATGGCAAGGAGAGTTTATATTTATCTGGTTCCTCCAAGACTTCTCATAAAGCTGAGTTCACAAGCCCATAAAGGAGCCTGCATTACCCCAATGACTGGGAAGGAATTCCATGTTGGCTTCCCATAGGCTTGGCCACTGAGAGAATAGGGAAAGATAGTAACAGGGTAAGTAAAAATAAACTGAGATAAAGCCAAAACTAAGGCCTACAAATCTAGCAGAGCAATCTCAGCTCATAAATATGACCTATGTGGTGGACATGCTGAACAGCCGTTTGCCTGACAGAGGCAGACTGATAAACTCTTAGTATAAAAATACCATGATCTTTTCACAGGCAAAAGCCATCTATTTTAACATCTGTTTTGCCTTCATGAAAGTGTGGTGGAAATTTCACCACCAAGACATTAATCTAGACATCGCTGTTTCAAGAGCCAGTGATTATTTGAATTGTCAGTGTGAGCCATTTGGCCCCCACTGCATTCAGAGCCACGAATCCGAAGACAGCAGTTTGCCTATTGCTGAAATTTAGCCAACAAGACAGTTTTGCTGGGGTGGTAGCTGTAACCTTAGAGAGGTGATGTGAACAGGAAGGATATCCTCTGGTGATGAGACAGATCAGAACAATCGACAAGAAGAAGGGAAATAGAAAGGTTGATGGGAAAAGAAAAAGAGAAAGTGAAAGGAAAAAAGTAAAAAGAGAAAAAGAGAGAAAAAGAAAGAGAGAAAAAGGAAAAAGATATGACTAGTACCATGCAGAAATTCACAGCAGGACCCATAAGAGGCAGGGTGCTATAAGGAGAATTAAAATGTTATGTGCAAGCTGGCTAAACTCAGAGTGTATTTTTCCAAAAGCCCTTGCATTTCTTAGCCCTTGTGTGTGTGAAGAGTAATGGCAGGACACCACCAACTTCTTTATTCCCCCTCGGAATTTCCCAGAGGTCACCAAAAGCCAAACTGAACTGTACAAACTATAAGTAACTGTGCAGTGTGTGGCTCCACAAACCTGTTGCAAAATATCCACTGTGACTTCAGGGACCATGGAGCACAGCTAGTAGTTTAGAAACTGTTGCAGCATATTCTTCTGGCAAAGCGTAGTGCACCGGAGACAGACTGGACCTCTAGCCAAACAGCTTGTCTCCAAACCGTATTGACTACTGGAACAAGGCAGCAATTTGTATCTGCACCAGGGCTTTTTGCCACCGTAGGTCTGTCAGTCAGATGCCACCAAGAGATGGGCCAGCAAAGCTTCACAGCAGCCCGAGCCTGGACAGAATAAATTTCAGTGCGACTTTTAAGTTTTTAAAACACTGAAGACCTGAGCTGATCTTTGTAAGCCCAGCTCAGTTTCCCAGTACTCAGGGTTAGCCAGCATGAGAGGTAGAGCTGGCTATATCAGTACTGACATATGGCAAACGTCTCTTCATATTCATCAGACACATGAGATCACCTGCACCTCCATGCACCCCATGGCCACACAGCTGTCCTATGAACCTCCCGCTTCGGAGGTGTTCTGCAGGCTCCATACAAGTTTGACCAAGGACTGACAGAGTGACTGATGTTCACATGCAGTCCTAAACACCACAGGCAGTCCTAAACGCCACCCCGGCCAGCTGAGCGCTGCACGGCTAATGCACCGCAGCTGGAAAATTGCCTTCAGCTGAAGGGTACATCTTCCCACAGTTGGTCCTTAAGCAGAATAAATCAGCAGAACAGGTCTGGCTCCTGCACTCCTTGGCACAAGGGCAGATTGAAGGCTGGCCAAGGTTGCAACTGGAAAAAAAACGCACACCTCCCGGCTGCCTCCAGTGGGCTCTGCAGGACCACCTGTGGCCCCCACTGCTTCTGAGAAGGGAGCTAAGAAAGCAAGCGTATTGTCAGTAGACTTACTCAGTTCATGCCTCTACTGGGACATTTTGAGACTCCCTACACCACAAAAAGTTGAAAACCAGGGCTCTGTGGAGGTTTAGGTCAAATTATTTCATTCCAAGTCAGGTTGAAGGAAGGGGATGGGGCATCTGGACAGTCTCCTGTCCGTGTTGGTACCCATCTCCCCACCCTGGTACCTCTTCCCTGGGCTCTTCCACCCATGTACGGGTTCAACATCTAGCCCCATTTTAAGTTCCCTGGGTAGGCGCTACCTCCTGAACCGAGGAGTGGGAGGGGGGCTCCTGGGCCTGTTCCCATCTCCTCTTTGCCCTGCACATCACGAGGCAGCCCCAGCAGCAGGTGGGTGCAGCCCATCCCGCTCTCATCAGCAAGTCTAGTCCTCGCTGAGCCTTTGTATTCTCAGGATGTCAGTTTTGTTCTGTTAATATGCTAGCAAAATTACTGTGTCGCTTTGCAAGCAAGAAAAGATGCTGAATAATCAGTCTGTCCAGCCACAGTGACAGAGACTTCAAGTCTAGGTGATTTCAAGTAGGACATTTTTCCCCAGTGCAAGAGCTATTAACTTCTATAAACTGGCAGGTGCTTTTCTGCTAGGGGAGTCTCGTCACTTTAAAGAAAATCAGCAAGAACTTGTGTGATGTTCTCAAGGCTCCTCTTTGCCAAAAGTAATTCTTAATCTTTCCCAGCCCTCATTAACTACAAGTTGTGATCAGCCAATGGGCACCAGTCTTAGGCCCCCTGCCCCAGCCATAGCTCTATGTTCATTCTAGCCATTTGCCCTCATGCTTGAAAAAAGTAATAGTCCATGGGCTGTGAGAATACCATTATTTTGAGCAACTCTCCTGATGAATGTTTAAAGTCTTCCTGTTGACTAATGGGTGGAACTGGATTCCCCCCTTTCTTTCCAGTTGAGTAGTAATGATTTAAGCAGATTAACTGGTTAACTAAATACCATTAAGACAGATCATATCCTTTATACAAAATAAAACTGATTACAGAGATCAGATAATAACGGGATTCATCCAAAGGCAATGAGAAAATATTTTCATCAATGTCAATGGGCTCAAACTGATGTTCAAAGTGAACTCTACCAAAGGAGTAAACGTGCTGAGTGTGCTCAATAAACTAAGCCATGCTTTCCTTCATTTGCAACAGATTCTATTCAACGTCCTCGCTAATTCTAGTGCTTCTCCTCCTCCCTGTACTCTGAAGCATCCACCACAGAGCCCCACACACTAAGCACTGCCACTCGACTTGTGATTGCGTGATGCAGGACAGGACGGGTTGCCCAAGAGGCAGCGCACCTCCACTGAGACCCAGCAAACATCAGCCACTGCTGAATGCTTCATCATTTCACAGCCTGGAAGAAATAAAATAGTAAAAAATCCCTCTCAGTGATCCATGACAAACCTACTCCAATATTCATGGTGGGGAGACAGGAATTCTGTGCTTTCAAGTCCCACCACCTCATGGGGGTCAGCTGAGGAAACAGAAGCAAATGTCCTCCTGTCTCTGGGTCCCTGATAGTAGCGGTGTGTGCGGCTCATCAGTCTTGGCCGTCTGTAAAGAAATAGGAGCTTGGCATAAAGGATTTGCTGTTGTGGCGCCTTCAGGTTGCCTTCGATTTGGGTTGAATAGATGTGCTTGGTTCAGGATGCACATTGTAAGACGTGCTAATGTGTCTAGCACAAAGGTCTATTGGCATTTTAGGATCAAAACACATAAAAATGAGGCCACTGGCTTGTGCATAAGCAGCACCTCTTGTTTCTCTTTTCCAGTAACTGTGACTGTGGGAGGACAACAACACTTGCTGGGACTTTATGACACTGCAGGGCAGGTAAATTACGGCAAAACATTTATGTTTTCCTTTCCCATGGTTTGTTTGTTACTACCATATACTGGGCTTTGTTGTTTGTGCTCTTTGTGGGGTTTTACAAATATTGACAATCAGTTGTGAGTTGTAATGCTTGAACTGCTGACTTTCTCCTTTTTGCTTTCTACATAGAGCTTTCATTTTGGTTCAGCAATAAAACACACACAAGTACACTCATCCCTAAGATTGAATTTTGTCTAAGCAAAAAACTAAAGCCTGATTAGACTGTTCAGCCTCCCATATATCCACCTCCTACTGCAAATATGACGTTTCATATAAAGTCAGTGTTTTCTTACATTTACCACATGGTGGCATTGAATATACAGGGAAGAATTCCCATTTCCAAGATCAGAAAACTGATATAATACATCACCAGCCTATCAGTCACCAGCTATTGACTTTTTAAATGGTAACCCAGCCAGACTGGCATCCTTCCCAACATCATTCTCCCAGGACACGGGTGTCCATTACAGGAGAGTGTGTACCCCATGCTTACTTACATATATAATGCTTTTACTGTTTCCACTGTCCACAGTCTGATACAGTGTGCTTGCACTTTGCAGAAGAACTCTGGTCTGTGGGCTGATTTCACCCCCTGGAGAGGCAGAGAGAGTATTTCTCACTGCCTTGCTCTGCCAGTAGAAGGGCAGAAGAGGCTACAGGGAGCAACATATTTTCATGGTGAAATTTCCCTCTCCTACCTCCGAATGCCAGCAACTGGCAGAATAAATAAAGGAACACAATCTGCACAAAAGCCTGACAGAAAATCGCCTGCTGAGAGTGGAGGGAGAAGGTCCCAGGTCCCTCCCAGCCTGGGAAGGGTGGAACCCACATCCCCCAGGTCCTCCGGTCAGAGCCGGCATTGGAGGCAGCAGGAGCGGAAAGCACATTTGGGAGCCTGCTTTGCTGTCTGGGACCCAGCAGCCCTGGATGCAGGGCTTTGCTTTCCGAAGCACTTACTGTGCTTTTTTGTCCATGACTGACTGCTATGAAATGCATAAACAATGCAGAAGGAGACCCTCCTGTCTGCAGAAGGCCACTTATTACAGAATATACTTTGCAGCAGTATGCAGAGAGGTCAAAAACAGCATCAGGACAAACTGTCACTTCCAAAAAAACCTGCACTCAGCAGGACTGGGGCTTTTATGCTTTGAGTTTCACTTTTTTTATTTTATTCCTATCACAGGTCTGTAGGCAGCAATGGTCACTTCATAGCTAGCTTGGTGTCACTTAGTCCACCCATCCTTTCTATTCACATGGTGCAAACAGATGCTCCAAAAGCCAGTACCAAAATACGACCCAAGTCCTTGTCCCAGGTTCAATACATGTTCAGTTTTCCATTCTGTGCTCACAAACGCAGAGCTTGGAGCATGTCTGCCACTATCCGACAGCACTGCAAGCCTTTGCAAATGAGACTGGAGTTATATTCCGTTCTCAGTCAGATTTTATGCAGTGCCTTAATATTTCTACTTGTTTTGTAGGGCTGACAGTTCCACTTACCACCCATTTCCTCAGCAGGACATCGTTTTATTTGTCCTCCTGAGCCAGAAGAAACACTGATCTGTCTCTTACAAACTTCACCCCTCCATCCCCTCCTCTACAGTCATTTTGCCATCTCCTGCTTCAAACTAGCCAGAGCACCACCTGCCTCCAAGCACCATTTCTAACTCATCAGGCTCAGTTCCCTTTCAGCCCTTGGTCCAGAGGACGTGGCCAGCTAGGCAAAACTCAGGCCATGAATCACTTCTTGATGACTAGATTGTATCTCCATGGAGGATGAAACGATGATGCTTCCCACATGCTCAAGCTATAAGGACAGATCATCTGGGTTGTTTCCTCCCTCCTTCTCCTTGTGTTGTGTGGCTTTCCAAAGGCATCGGTGTGAAGTCATAGCCAAAAATAGCACTTGACATTACGGTGCTATAAAACATATGCTAATGAAATAACAATTGGAAAATGTACTTCTGCAGCAGGACCCTCTGTCAGCCTGAAGGGAGAGCTGGCAGAGACCCCAGATCTGGGGTATCTGGTTTTCTGCATCCCTGGCACAAACAGTCCTAGGAGGAAAAAAACAGCGGTCTTTTTTCCCCAGGCTGGACTCAGGTGCAGAGTGCTTTAACAAGCTGACATGGCAGGGAGCGTACGTGAGGTCAGCACGGCAGCAACGTGAAAAAGGAAGTTTTGCTGTACTTTCTGGGCCCGAACACTGCAAGGCTAATGGCAGCAATAGAGCGTGGAGGGAGCAACACCAGTCAATGTGTCTCAGCCCTGGCAAATCACAGGCAGGTAACTCAGCAAGGCCAGGTCTGGCTCTGGCATTTCCACGCTAAACCGGTGGCCAGGGAGTGTAACTGGGAAGCCTTGCGCTCCCTAAAAAACAGGCAGCAAAATGCGAGCACGAGCTAGGGAAACAAATTAATGATCACCTACAGCCCAAGCCCATGAGGACTCGTGTCCCTTCCCAAATGCCACTGTCACTAGCAGCACCCCTGGATATGCCCATACCCATGCAAATGTCCAGTCCCTTTTTTACACTATTTATTTGCTTGACTTCAACCATCTCTGAATGAGAAATGATCCTGATGCGCCGTATCTCATAACAGCCCATTGCAAGGTTTTATAGCCTTCTCCTGGAGAGCAGGTATAAACAGAGATAGGGTCCTTGTCCAATGTGGTTTGGAGGCTTTTGCCAGCCCACAGACACAGAAATGTAGAGGAGCCCAGATCAACTCTTACCCATGACATTAATGCTTGTGCTTTAACAAGTCCATGCAAGATTCCACATGCCCTGATGGAGACGAGACCTCTGCTATGTGATGCGTGGCTGTCCCTCCTTACAATTTATATAATGTTCTGTGCTGCTAACACAAATCTGGAACGCTCCTCCTGAAAAAGGATTTTCTAAGGGCTCCAAAGGAATGAGCAAAACAAAATTAAATGCATACTCCTGTAGCTGTCACCACCAGGCAGAGCACTCGTGGCTTTTAGTTTGTAATTTTAATGGTACAGTAAGTTCCAGCCCCTCTAAATATGCATGTCTGGAATATTGAAAGTGCTTATATTTAGCCAATTTCTTTCCAAAAATCCTGAATGATGATTCAACGAGGGCTTGCTGCCACCGCGTGGCTGTTTTAGGAGGCTGATTTGCAGCAATTAAACCGAAAACACAGAAGAGGCCTTTGCAAGGCACCTAGTATCAGCCCATGTTGTCTGTGGCATAAACACAATCTCAGATTTGACTTTCTGGGTTAAAATAATGTCCCATAATCAGGTCAGGCCTTCCTATCCCACAACATCCACATAAAATTCATTTGTCTCTATAATGCCATTGCTCTGTTGATCCCATCATCTTGGCATCCACTTTGCCTCTATTAACTCATCTGCTGGGAGCTGGACATCATCTCCAGAGCCTCATATAAATCTCCTCCCACCAACTTTGCTTCTTCATTGCCTGTATCGCTGATGTTCCCACAAACACCTCTGAGGTTTTTTTCCTTTCATTCCCCAGCCGTGGATAATTCACTCTTTCTTGGGGGCTGATATGTCCAAATACCTCCTTTAGTCTTGTAAATCCTCCTTCAGATCAATACTTTCTATGATCCTGGAAAGACGTAGGTCAGTTGACAAATACTCTGGCTTTACCCCAAATACTGCGGCTGTGGGGCTAGAGGTGGTAACTGGGAATTTACACTTCCTGTTAAGTGGGTTTGGGACAATGAACATTCAGTTAGACAAAACAAAACATTTTGTTTGTCATTTAGGATGTTTCTTTAAACTTCTTTTTAATGAGACAGAGCTAAATTTGGCCTCATACTTCCTTTCAGAATAAATAATTAAGGGTTTTTTGTTTAGAAAAGGTTGAAGTAGACTGTTTTTACATAATCCATCAGTATTTTTCAGAAACTAGTGTCGATTCAGAAATAGTTTGGATCATCTTATCACTGCATACTCAGTGAACAAAAGACTCCAGAAAGAAGATTTACCAGTCTCAACTCATAATTAAGCCCTCTCATTTGTTGACCCAACCAAAGCAAGACAGAAGCAAGGCTGAATTAAGACACCATCTAATCTGGGCCCACAGTGATATAGTCCTGCATCAGTTTCTCCTGCAGGACAGATAGCAGCTTGCATCGCTCCTGCCCCTAATGTGGGTTTTCCCTACCTCAGATAAATGTTCTCAAGCCTAAGCAACAGTGCCTGGACAACTTTCCCACACACACCCCCCTTTTCATTGAGTTATTAACTATTTCAGTATCTGCAAAGCAAAACTGCACCAGTTGAGTTTTCATACAGTTATAACCAAAAGCAACCATACTGCAGAGATTTGAGGCTTGCCCAGAATGCATAAACTGTAAACTAAAGACCTACGTCTTAGTCAGACTTGATAGCAATATGTATTATTATTTCCTACACTCCAAATTTGTGTTCCTTTCCCCTTTTTTAATTCTGGACCCCTCAAAAAAGCCTTTAGAACAGGTGTATGCTCTCTAAAAGGATCTGTTCCATTGCACCGAAATTTTCTAACAAGTTTCATTGAAAAGTACCCACCAGGCACAGCTACATATGCTGTCACTATCAGAAAGAGACAGTCTGTCCCTTTCACATGGCTTACAAAACCTCTGCTCACTCTCAACATCTCAAGCCTGAAAACAGACCTAAATTCTTCCTTGAAACTCAACTATCAGAGCCAGCTCACGACATAACACAGCTGCGCTTTGGGCTCTTTGAAAATTCACCTTCTTCACAACTAGCCCATAGAAAAAACATCTCTCCTTCCTCAATCCAGGGCCTGTGGAAACACTAAATCACCCCCAGTGATTTACCGAGCCACTGCAGGCTGGATTTGGTCTGCTTTGTGCTTTCAAGATGAGTGTCTTCTGCTGACTGACACATTGCTGCATACCATACGTGACTGTGATGGCACCAAACAGCCCGGAGACCCTATTTGTTGTAATATGGTCATGTCTATAATGCCTACTAGGGAATAGAGAGCCCGTAATATTAACAGAAAAGCCCATAGAGATGTGGGTCATCAGCAAGTATTAGCTAGTGGTGACAGTCAAATAATACTTCCCAGGATGGTATCACATTGTTGGAGGGCTGAGTCTGGTAAACACAGCCTCAAGATCAATTTTTATTATACCACCAGCGATGGCCGCTGCTCAGCATTACCCTCTACACCAGCATCTCCACAGCTGATACACACACAAACAACACGTGTTAGCTCTTTTGGGTAAAGACGCTGACAAAACAGCCCCCCCAGCCCACGAGGGGTGATTTCCCCCTCAGCAGCTCCCCTCAGCAGAGGTTATAAGTGTGCACGAGCACGGAGGGACAGTGCTGAGCAGCTCATCAAGAGCCAACGGGATGCCCCCATCTGCAGTTATCCCCCACTCCATAACACGCTTACTGGTTTTCCCCCTGGCAGGAGGACTACAACCAGCTGAGACCCCTGTCCTACCCCAACACGGACGTGTTCTTGATCTGCTTCTCGGTGGTGAACCCCGCCTCGTACCACAACGTCCAGGAGGAGTGGGTGCCCGAGCTCAAGGTCTGCATGCCCAACGTGCCTTATGTCCTCATAGGAACACAGGTAATGCTGCTCCTGCCATCGCGGGGGTCTTCGGGGCGGGGGGGGCTCCTACTCCATCTCAAGGGTGGCTGGAGGATGAGCTCTGTGGAAGGGTTTCCTATTGAACATCTTGTGTGAAATGCAGCCAGACTTTCCTGTTAGAGGAAAGCTCAGGTACTGGGAGTGGAAACCAACATGCAGATGTCCTATCATGCTAGTCAGGACTGGCAAAACTCATCCCATCTTTTTATTCAAATGTATATTAGTGTGGCAACAAAGCATAAGTATCTATAGGGAGAAAAGGTTTCTGACAGGCCTTTAGTGAGGGGGGGAGAAATCCATCAAAGTCTGTTGTTAGAAGCAGAAGCTAAATTTCAAACTAAATTTTAAAAATGGGAATAATTAACCAAATGACTTAGAGACATGGGAAGGAAATAACTTCCCCCATGCTTTACATCAACATTGCAATTAGTGACTCACCATCCTGCTTGTGTTATAGTGGATGTTAGACTAAACGATCAAACCACTTTCTTTTGGCCTTAAAATCTATGAATCTATCAATCAAATAAAAATGTCTTAAATATCGGTTTGCTTCCAAGACAGAGTGGTTAGAGACTGCGAGAAGTAAGGATACGAGTCTGGAAAATGTCCGAACACTGGACAGTAACCTAAGCCAAGTTAGAGAAACAGATCAAATTCTGGTCAAAACCAAAATCTTCATGCCGTAGGAAAGTCCAATCATTCAAACACTGGCTTTGTTTTCCACACTGGAATAATCTAAAACACTCATTTTAAAATAAAAGTGTTACCCTTTGGAGCATACACTCTAAAAATAGATGGGTTTGAAATGCCAGAATGCTTCACTTTGATGTTTTCCATGGAAATAAAGGATTTTGTTTCAAGTCAGTCAGACTGAGCTGCGTCTGTCTGGCCTGTCAGGGTGTTTTACGGGTGACGCAGCGCAGGGTCGCAGCAGCCTCCCCTTCCAACGTGGCTCAGGCTTCCACCAACACCTTCCAAAACACATCGTGAGAGCCATTGAGAACCACATCTTTACCATACCACAGCTATCTGAGCTGTGACCCAATAACCCACCAGTGAGAACTGATTCATGTTAAACAGAAAGAAAAAAAAAAAGGAAAGAAAAGGAAAAATACATGTGCAATTCATTTCTGAAGTATCAGCTGAGGCCAAGAGGACAGATGCCCTTATGTGAGGGCATGACTGTGGGTTCGTAAAGCTATGAATATCTGTCTCAAGAATTACACAAGTTGGTACTGAGCACAGGGTTTGTGTGTTTTCTGTTAGATTGATCTCCGGGATGATCCCAAAACTTTGGCTCGGCTGCTTTACATGAAGGAGAAACCACTCACCTATGAGCACGGAGTGAAGCTAGCGAAAGAGGTAATAGCTTTTTCTGAGGTCCGATGAAATCGATTGATCACAGCTTTCCACCGGGTTTGTTTCATTCAAGGTGAACTCCTCCAGGGCGCGTTGGTTGGTCCCATCCAGAGATTAAAGCTTCTGTTCAAACAGGCTGGAGCCAGACACAGGTTGTGGCTCCTGAGCCTGCTGTTCTGCTGCAATGCCCAATTAAGCTCTAAGCTAAGCAGCAAGGTACACAGGGCAGCAGGTGGCAAACAGGCAGCAAACCAGGTTTTACTGCCTACTTTACCTGAGTCAAGTGTTTCTTGTTCAGGCTTCTGCCAGAAGGTACATGTGGCAAACCCCTCTCTACAGCACCTCCTTCCAAACTCATCCCTATCCCTTACAAAAGCACAGACAACTTGATTTTCACTTATCCGTTGCACTTTTTGGGAGAGAAGGAGCTCTCAAGGTTTCTGTGCTATTGCACCTTTCTCCCAGGAAGGCCGGGGGATAAAAGCGCTCCCTGAGCTGTGAAATGCAGGCAGCTAGGCCCCAGCCATTTCCACCCAATACGCTGCAGGTGCTGTTACAGGCTCTGGCCCTCAAAGGCCAGTGAAAGCATTCGTTAGCAGAATACGCTGAATAAGCAATAAGGTCACTGAATAAGCTGAGGCTGCTTTCCTAGGCCACTTTGTGTGTTTGTGTCATATCAGCACCCCCAAGAGACTCCTGTCTCAAGGTGATGCTTCCCAGTTCCCCCAGGTAGCAGCTCCCTGGCATTGCAGGAGGCAGGGCACAAGAGTGACAGGTCAGGGGAGAAGAGCCAAGTACATGAAGGGGTCCAGCTAACAACCCAGCATCTCTCTGAAACCCTCCCCAGCTGCACAGACAGGAGGCCAAGCTCCTGGTCCAGCACTCAAACACAGGTGCAGCCCCTCTCTCTCTGCAGGGTGGTGCAGGGAATTCCTGCTCACCATTAATCCCTTGTGGTGAAATACTGGTGTTGTTGCTCGTCCCTACTCCTTCACTCAGGATGACCACCTGAGCTTGCCTCTCAATCCCATAGGCAGCCAGATACAAAACAGAGCGAAGACCTGACCCTCTTTCTAAAGGTCTGGGCTTCCCTCTGTGGCAGGACACATACGCACATAGAATGATGCTGGAACAGGGTCGCTCTGTCTCTCCCAGCAGCGAGTACTCACGTTTTGTCTCTTCTCTTTCAGATCGGAGCACAGTGTTATCTGGAGTGCTCAGCCCTCACACAGAAAGGCCTTAAGACTGTCTTTGATGAAGCAATCCTGACCATTTTCCACCCCAAGAAGAAGAAGAAGCGTTGTGCAAAGTGCCACAGCTGCTGCACCCTCGTGTGAAGTCCCTTGGAAAGAAAAAACAGACAAGTTCAATGAAACCAAGCAGGTTAGAAAGGCAATGAAGGTCACATGCAACTGAAATGGGGAACATGACCAGAAAGGGCTCCTTCTCACCCAAACACAGGAGCCCTCCGTTCTGTGAAACCTCCGAGCTGTATCACACTAGGCCAACTCCTGTCTCTGTGCTTTCCTAACCCTCCAGAGCTGTACGCAGCCTGTTCCTACTACTGCAGACTGCACCGCACCAGCAGAAACCAGGATGCCTGCTCCTGCTTGACTCCTCGCCTTAGGAATAAGGTGAAGGTGCCGTGTGGAAAAACAAAGAACTAAAGGTGGTGAAAGAAACAAGCGAAACTCCATTTGTGGCCTTAAGCAAGAACTGATCAAAATTAGGAATTTGCAGTACTTAGGAATTGAATCTGAACTGACTGAAAGCACATGGAGATCTGTAGAAATCTAATATGTAAGATACACGCTATAGGTAGGATATACTTTTAAATTACTTTTCTTTTCTAAGACTCGCTAGTTCGGGATATACTTTAGTTTGTTCAAACCACATGGAAGCAAAGGTGGAGTGATTCCAGTTTTTCACTTAATGGTGAAACTTCACAGTGTCAGGATGTTGCTGCACCCAAGCTATCAAAATGGATCAACATTTACCTCCAGACTTAAGGAATGTTCTTACAACAAAAAAATGCAAATAACTGTATTTTTACAGGGGAATGTTCAGGCTGAGCCATGTTTCCATAAGCTGGGAAAGGAAGAACAGAGTTGTAGCATTAATGTACTGAAACAAAGAAATTCTGCCACCAAAGAATATTGCCCTAGACATGAAATAGCAGCACGGAACAATCTCCCTTCCAAACTGAGAACATGAACGAGAGACATTGCCATGGCAACTGAAAATTTACCTTATAGATCAGCTGGATTTCTACATCTCAGCCAGCAGACAAAAATAGCAAAAACCAAAAAGCCAAAGGTCATACTCACTTCAAGTGCTTTAAGGTGGTCCAATTGCCTTAAGATTATTTTTTTCATGGGGTATCTCATGTAAAAACGCTCACCAAAGTGGAGTTGTAAACATTTTGATTTATCATAGTCTCCCTCCTTCCATTCACTACTTTCTTTGCTCCCATTTTTCCATCTTCATTACCATGAGCGCTGTTTAAGTTGCAGCATGGCTGCAGTCCTGGGGGGTGAACTTTCACACGAGTCGCAGATGATGGGCTACAGCAGACAGCCCAGAGGTGGGAATTCCAGACCTTAAGGGAAGGGAAGCCTGTTAGCTCTCTTTGCTGTTGAAGAAAGCGTGCCTTTTCACTAAAGCCTCTCCAAGGAGCCTGTACTTTTGCACATCTCAGCGACGCAGATGCTCAGAGGTGAACTCGAAGGGCGTCTTGTTACTTGCATCTGCCTTCGGGTACCCTGGCAATGCCATGAGACTGTCTTGTTACGGATTTCATTCCCCAAGCAGAAAATCACGGTGCCAGCAAATATAGATTTGAAGACCTCTGCTGTAACTCCTTGCAAAAGCAGAGTCGGTAGTCAGTGTTTCCAGAAGTGCCAGGCGTAAGCAGGTAACAGCAGTGCACCCTCCCAGCCCAGGGACACGTGCCCTGCACACCCCCACACCCCACTGCAGGGGACGGCCAACCCACTCCTCTTCAGAAGCACAGCGGCATGGCTGAGTACACACATGCAACCAGAAAAACTCATGATTAGTGGTGAATTATAGGCCTGGCGTTACTCGGAGCCATTAGGGACTTCAGCAGGACTATAGGAACTGCACCCTTGGGCGGAGAAGGGAACGAGCATGATGCAGTGCCCAGGCCTGCAGTCATCGAGGCTTATGGATCCAAGCTCCTCCTTTAGCACAAATTCAATTTACCATGGACACCTACAGAAACCAGCTCCAACCCCCCAAAATGTTTCCAGGTAGAAACCAACAGTTCTCTCTGACAAAAGCAATCGCATTCGAGCGAACGCCCTGTTGCTCTTACCCAGCCGGCTTTCACTCACCATCTCTTTCCTGCTGCACACAAGCACGGGTGAAAACAAAGTTGTGCTAAGCCAAAAAGACAGACAAAAGGAAGATTTCCTCACTGCTGGCATTCTGCGCGCATATTTTACTTTTGGTTTTATTACCTCCCGGACATTTGCTTCAAGTGGCCTGGCTGCTAAAGCACAGCTCGGAGGGAGGACAGTGCGGAGGCCCGGTGAAGGAGGTCGCGTCGCGTCGCGCCGCGGGGGCTGTGCTGCTGGCCCCAGGCGAGCAGTGAGTATTGCACGGCTGGGACACCGGCAGCCAGCTGAACTATAATGTGTGAAGAGGTATTAGGGGAGGAAAACTAGGAGCGGATTAAATAAAGAAGTATTTAGGTAATGTCTCTTGGCTTACAACACGACTAGAAGGCCACTGAGACAAGCGAACAAAAAGCTTTCAACAGATTTCAGAGTAAATTAGACCTTCACTGTGCTGCCATTTACTTCAGTGGAAATAAAATAGGATGATTACTTAGTTTTAGCTCATGTAGGTTGCTGTAGAGTGCTAGCCTATATACAAGTCTCTGGTTAAAGTAAGTGAAGTCTGTTTTAGCTGAAGCGTGATGCAAACACTCAGGTTGGAGCTGCCAGATATTCTTAGAGCTTCGCAAAATACACAGGAAATAGAAAACCAGACTGACAGCTGAGCTTATCATAAAATAATGAGCACACTGGAAAAGTGCAGTATAACATTCCCAGCATGCCTCAGAGAAAGCCACAAATAATGAAATGGTATTTTTGTGCGCCACCGCGTATCAGGGGTGTCTATTAATACTAATGGGATGGCATAGGATAGGCATATAAAATCATAAATCGAATAGGAAGTTATGGCTTTAACATAAATGCAGTGGTTTGAGGAAAATTAACTAAAAAATATATGGTGATGTAGAAGCTAAAACGCTACCGTCCTAATGTATTCAACTGCAGCACCTTGCACAAATCGTTGCATAGCAGCAAAAGCAGATAGAAAATTATGCCTATGCATACAAAAAATGTTAAGACTAACCAGGGTTTTATCCGCACTTACAAAACCAAGGGCATCACATTTGTGAGGCAGTAAAATTTCAAGTTTTCCAACCTGATTGTGTCCAAAATTTGACATCTGGGAGCTGCAAGGGAGGGTGGTCACAATCCACTGAGAAATGGCCTCCGCACTCCATTTGTTTTCAATTTCTCTTCCAACAAAAATAAATGTTTTAAAAATAGCCGTGGTTAATGCAGGTCCCATAAACATTATTCCTGTGTTAGGTTATGTACACACACTTATCCATGCAATGTGGTGCTTACTCAAGGATCTACCCTGTTACACTATTCTTTTGGGGAGGCAGGAATAGCAGGCCAATAGCCTTTAGAAAGGGATTGTAGGCAGCTGTAAGGAGAGTCATTGATTATCTGGCAAGTCATACCTAATACCTTTTCTAAAAGCCAGCAGATGGTGTGTGAACAGGCAGCAAAGCTTATTTTCAGAAATATCAAAACACCAGACACAGTGCAAGCACAGGCATAAGGCAACAGATATAAACTTCGAGTTATTTTCAAGGACCATTAGTAACAAGAAAGGAAAATCAATAAAGGATTGCCAGGTGAAAGGAGATGGGGTTTCTCACTGTGAGATGAGCTAGAAATCAGACCCCGATTTCACCTTCAAAGGAACACAGTTAGGAGAGTCGTAAAGGCTATAAACCATCCCAGGAACCTATTTGACAATGTCCTCTTAATGCAACTGATGTCAAAACCTTTCCTGACAGAGTTGCCTTTGCTAATATTCTGCTATCATTTCAAAAGCACTCACAGCTTACAAGAAATCTGCTAGATCCTGTAAAACCCATCTCCTTTGGCCTCTTCTGAAACCTTAATGTTCTACCAGGAGTTGTTAACCTGCAGTTGTAGTTTCAGAGTTCCCAAAGGGTTTTCATGAAAATTCCTGCAAGGACATATTAGAGATATTAGGTATTAGAGAGATATCTCAAGACATTAGAGAGCTGTCATCACATTAAAACAGTCTACAGATGCCTCTTCCCTTCAGAGTGCTGCTAAAACACCAGGCCAGTGGAACTGGGGCAATCCTGTGCTATATCACCACTTCCAGCAGGACCTGAAGGAAGTCTCACAAAGACTCCCGCAGTTTGTCCTGTGCCTCCCAGAGCTCAGAAAAGTTGAGGAGAATGCAGAAACGAGGCTCTAACACCACACAGGTCCATCCAGGAGCACTTGTTCAACCGAGTATAAGTCCCATGTGCTTATATCCTCCAGGAGTGGTGGGGAGAAGTTCTCAAGATGAGCTCCCCCTGGTTGTCCTACGTGCCAAATGCTCCCAGACCTTCTCTCTCTGCCCTGTAAATATCTGCTGTTACATTAGTATGTAGCTTATGAAGAACAAACAACTACAAGCTCTTGCCTCGCACTGCCTTGAATTAGGCATGATGTGAATCTTTCCCTCAATTTCCACACATGCTGGTCCTGATGCAAATCTTCTTCTTGCTGGTGGGAACAGCAGAATTCACTCTGAGTCCAGCATGACAATCAAAACAATCATTTCAGCAGCTGTCATTACTCTTGCTCACCTTTTTTCTCTTTCAAAGCACTGCTTCAGTTCAAAATAAACAGAATTAAGTATAGCACTGCATCTTAGTATGCAATAAAGTTATTCCAAATTCTTTTACTAAGGGGCCAGATTTTGGCAGTCTTCCTCATACTGTAGAGCATCTTACTCCACAAGGAATTGTCTCTAACTCCCTCATGTCTCATTCAATCCCAATGATACCATTCCTGTAAATGAGGGAGGCTGATTTATGGCCATTGGTGACCTGCCCTTGTAGTCAATGTATAAGAAAACCTCTTCTAGCTGCTCTAGTGTTCTAGTGGCCTGCGTTCCCCAAAAAGCAGGAATTTCCCATTCCCCGCACACTGTACAAATCACCTGGTGTTCTGTCATGCTCAGCACCTCACTCCCTCTGGTATCTGCCATCTCCAAGGCACCAAGAAATGAGTTGGGAAAGGAGACAAGCCTTGGGCATGCTGCTACACAAACCAAGCAGGACTCCCCCAGAAACAATCACTGCAACGCAACTCTAGGCAAGTGGCTAAAAACCCACCCCAAGAGTGGGGAAATCACTGTAGCAAACAGAGAGCAACGGGGAACAAACATTTCACTACCGGTGACTGTCTGTTGACGAGGACGCGTGGGCTTCACTTCCCATCGACAGCAAGCTGTCAAGATGCCATCCGTGATATTGTCCCAAGACTCCAGAGACCCAACTTGAGAACCCTTTACAGGAGCTTGGAAAAGGTTGCAGAAGTTCTTGCAAACAATTTCTATTGCTGCCTCCCCTCATCACACCCAGCTTCATGCACAGCAGGTGATGCAATGGCCAATTACACAAATATGTGTCTAGCAGATGTATTTTCACCATGCAAGCTGCCATGTCCTTACAAAAATCTTCCTCTAATTCAGACATGAAAGATGCACATTCGCTAACATAGCTTGCTTACAGTCCGTGACCTTTTCTGTAGCTTTTTTTCCCTAAGTGGCACAGCAAATACTTCTTGATTCACCACACTGAAACTTCATCTGAATTAAAAATAAATTGCAATGGCATCAATCTGTCTCAAGCCAGGCTTGTTTAAAAGCACATTTGTCTTCTCCAGCAAAGCAATCAGCATATGCTCATGTTGGCCCAGGAACCATTTGTTCAATAAACAGGTAGAATGCAGGAATCTGGCTGTACATGCCTTTTTCCCTGTATTTTCTTTTTCCCTGAAGAGGATTTGTAACGTGTTTTATCCTACATAAAAAAACAAATCTGGAAATAACAGCATTTTCTTGGTTCACAACTCTATAGGACTGGAGGAGCATCTGCTGTGACAGGAGGTGAGCATGGAGTGACCTACGTCAGATAACTTCTAGACACATTTGAGCTCTCTGTAAAAATGAAGACAAATCACTACTATAAATGTTTCTTTTCCTCTTAGTGAATAAAGACCCTCTGAAAGCAGGAAAAAGCCTCCCACTGATTTCGGTAGTGGCTTGTGATCTCAGCTGTCTTCAAGTATCAAAACAAAACACAAATAGAAATATTTTTGCATTGAAAAATTAGGACAAAAACACCGATAAGAAGTAATGAATGCAATAGAATAGCATCTACACTTCTGCTTTGGGGGAGAGCTGCAAAATCAGGGCCCATAACCACAATTAGTCTGTTTGATCCTAAAACTTAAATTTCATTTTAAGATGAAAGGGGATGTTAAGGGGATGCCCATAACTAGGATGAAAAAAAAAATCTTTAAATTCTCTTTTCTTTGTTTCAGTTAAACCTTTCAGAAACATATAAACAACAATCTATTTTTCCTGGGCAGTTCAAGGAAGCCCATCAGAATAGCAAAAAGAGTCAGAACCTCATTGTAAGAGGAAAATGAGCTCACAAACCCATATACCACAGAGCAACAAGCAAAAATCATATGCATTGCTGTCAGTGGTGAAAAATAACTTTAACTTTGAAAACACGTTAATAAAAATAGCTTTGAGCATGCTCCCCACCCGCTTCCAGAACATGCAGACCGTAATGCAGTGTTTGGCTGCTGCTTCTAACTGTAATTTTAGGGTGGGATTTTCAAAGGTGCTGTATGTTGGCTTCATTTCAATTCTCATGAAGACAATGGAAAATTTCAATGGGGTCCACACATGACTAATGTGGAAAGCATTTGAAAGTCTTTACGTTTCCTCCTTTTCTGCCCTTTATTGTGGCTGACCAAGCTTTGAGCACAGATACGCTGAGCCAGGTCCAAGAATCTTTTATACCTTTTGGCCGCTGGTTGTGGACTCACGAAAGAAGTTAGGCAACTGGAGACTTTGCTGATCCGATCTTTAGCTTGAGCTCTGGAGGCGGTTTTGTAACTCCTCGTTTCAACCACTGCTGAGGCTGAGGATGAAAATGATTACATTAACAGTGTAATATTGAAGACAAATGGGTGTCTTTGCTGAGTTTGACACTGCACTCATTGCTGTCACTTAATTTCATCTCATCCAATTCAGGATGCCAGATTTAATTTGGCGTTTGGTTTTGCCAAAGATCAGTTAGAGCTCTCGCTGATGCCAACTGTGGTGAATTTTGACTTCGACTGGAGGTTAATGAATTCAGAGTAAACAGTTGTCACCAGTCTACACTTTCCAGATCTTCCAACAGAGCAGTTATTTGTACTGATAACATGTAGAAATTTTTGTCTCATGTCTGTCAAAGTAGTTTGGGTGTAAGCTATATCCATAGTATGACTGTCATATCATCTCTCCCAACACTTTTCCCCAAAATAGGCAGCTGCTCTAACTGCATGACAGAACTGGCAGGCACTGAAATGGCTTGTCAGTGTGGAGTAAATGAGCCCAAACTTTCCCCAAACTTGTAAAGATTAATTCATTAATAAGCAATAACACGAAGCTGTGTGAGAGGGGAAAGACACTGGCAAAGTCTTCCTCACTCGTAAGCAGAAGTGATCTAAGGAGGTGAGCCCAGGTTGCCAGGTGGGAAACCCTACAGAGCAAGGCATAGCGAGGTGTCCGTGCTGTCCCAGCGAGTTTGGGGTGAGCCTGGGGAAAGGGCTCGGAGGTCCCTCCACCAGGATACCTGGGGCTCAGCGGTACCGTGAGACTGGCAGGGCTTCCAAGAGGGCTTCCAAGAAGGCTGCAGAGAGGAGCAGGGAGATGGACGTGAATGTCCTCTAGTGCAAGGATAACTGAATCCGGTTTAACCTGTTATGATGTTGATGCACTTGTCAAACACAAGCATTTCACTGCAAAGAGATTCTCTGCTCCCCTGAGAACACAAAGACCAGAAAATTTCTTTCCTTTCTTTTTGCGTAGTACTTCAGCAATACTTAAAAGTAACAGTGCAACAAGTTACTCTAACTGAGTTTGTGGAGCAGATCTAATGACCTCAGCACAGATCAGGACCTGACACATCATCGGTCAGTTCTTAGCAAGTTAAGAATAAGTCATTTACTTTACTTGATGTGAGCAACTGAAATTTTCTCTCTTAAAAGTTGCTGTGTGCAATATTGCTGGAGTATGGGGCTGGTAAAACCAAAGGATAAGTATTAAAACATTATGTCTGACTTGTGAGTGGTATATCTTTTTTCAAAGATTAACCTTCAGAATACCTGTCAAAGCAATAAAATTCCAAACCAAGGAAATTCAGTTTTCCAGCAATTATGTTTTGCATAGTTTAAAAATCATGTAAACAGTATTAGTTTCCTATTTACAGCACATGATTCTGTACTCTTTTGCTTATCCTCTTTTAAACATGTAATTATTGTATATTGTAACTGCACATTAATATCGTCTATTGTACATAGTTTATTTTAACAAAATAAATGTGTTACTAAGTATTTTGATAGCATCATTTTGAGAAGGTGTGGTGCTGTGTTTATTTTCCTAGATGCTAATCCCATATACATTGTGGGACATTTCAGGTAGGAAAAACACATACTAACACATAGGGCTGCTTTTGGACAGTCCTGGAACTGCCTGCACCTTCCACTGTCACGCGCAGCAAGTCAAACAGGAGGTGATCCCACAGGGGTTTGCTCGTCTCAGGCATGTTCCTCTTGGGAAACTGCTGATTTACCAAATTCTCTGCAGCTTAGAAACATGGGAAGGCGGATATGTGGGACCTGTAGGTCTGGCTTCATGCCGGCACTCAGCTTTCAGCTCACTCCAGTCCCAGGGTATCCCTCTGTGACTGGCTTGGTGATATTTAGTCTCCCATCTTCCACCAATATCAAGGTAGTTGGTTGGTTGCTCTTTTAGATAGAACTTCTTTTCTTTTTTTTTTTTTTTATTTTAATAAAGTATTCTTGGCATTACTGTCTGTGATCTCCACTGTGGTATCACAGCATCATAAGAGGATTTTTTTTCCTCCCTTAAGTGAATATTCAAAGTGTTTTGGAGAGAAGGCAGCGTGCAGCAGCCTAGCAGGCACTGGAGCTCTCTTGGTGAAGCAGCTAGGAAAAGTGTTAGCTTTAGTTAGAGTTTTGAGGGGAGTTTGTTACTCCCTGGTAAACCTAACACATGGATAACAAAACCCTCCAACAAACCCTTACTGATGGCAAGGAAGATGATGAGCTGTGTAACCTTCAGGTTACACTGTAACCTTCAGACAGGGCAGGGAAAATCAGGAGAGAAAGTGAAATGCTTAAAGGGTTGAAGAAGTTACATGAGGAAAGACAGCCCTTAAATACTGGACTGAAACCAAGAATATGACTGGCTCCAGTCTTCCAGGGATTCAATGTGGAGATGTGAGCCTTGTTTTAAAAAAAAAAAAAAAAATTAAATGGAAAAAAAAAAAAAAAGATAGTGCCTTTGTTACTCAGCTTTTCATTACCACTGGTTTCAAGACCAGAAGCAATCCCATTGGCCAGCTAGTCTGGTCTTCAAATTAAGGCTATAAATCCCACCATTCCTGAACAACATCCTTAATACTGATCAGGCTAAAGCAACTTTTGCCAGAGAAAGGCTCTTTTCATGCTCCTGCAGCTTGTGAACCTCAGCAGGCTCAACCAGCCCCTGCCTGGGGCTCTCACTCACAGAGCAAAGACAGAGGGTGGCAAGGTCTATTCCTAACAAAAAGGCACGGCAGCCCAAATCCCTGGCTGCTATAAGTGGATACATCCCCAGAGAAGCCAGGACAATTCAAGAGGGCACAGCATGTGGCCTGCAATATATTTCATTTCCCTGCCCCTGGAGGAAGCTGGTATTAGTCCCCAGGCTTTCCACGGCCAGACTGTCCGGGAACAAGCAGCCTGGAGGACCCACGCATCTGGGGTTAACGACAAGGTGCCGAATGCATCCTCCAGAGCAGAAACTTCCTAAACTGCTGCCTGCTAAAGCCGGGTGGATGTAGCCGGGGAAGGACACCTCTATACAGCCCTGATGCTTTCATATTCCCCTGAAGATCCGCTGCTGGCTACTGTCAGCAGCAGGATATCGGGCGAGACAGCCCCTTGCTCCGACCCAGGGTGGGGGTTCCTATGTTTTCGTGTGAGTACAATGAGAGCAGGAGGGAGCTGCCTGCCCCGTCCCCCAAAGAGAAACCAGTCAGTGCAGGAAACACACAGCCGGGGAGGCGTCCTGCCCTCCCTCTCGCTTAAACTCAGGTTTGGAGCCAGGGGAAAATATACTGATTTCATGGTCAGTCTGGCTGCGCACACCAACTGCAGCACGGGAATGAGGGCAGCTGAACTTCAAGACCCAGTGGACTTTTGTAACCATCATATAACAAGAAAGTATTGTGAAAAATCAAAGCACTGCATGACTGTGACTGATGCTGTTTGTGTTACAAGAACGACAACAAACCTGAGAAGCTGAGTGCTGTGCAGGATACAGATACGACTCGTCACAAGGGACCTTACAGCCTATACGCTCCAAAACACACCGGGGAGAAAAAAAAATCAGCTATATCATCACTCCCAGTGTCCAGAAGGGAAACTGGGGCACAAAGAAATCCGCTGATTTGCCCCTCCTCAGCTGGCATGTTTATAATAGAGCCAAGAGCCAAGTACAGCCCCCAAGTTTCACAGTCATACCTTCTCCATAGCTGCCCCTTCTCCTTCCTGAGGGGGCAGATGCAGCCATTTCTCTTCTTGCAGAAAGCCTTTCACTGCAGCAGGTATTTCAAGCTGGGACTGCAGAACTGGGAATGGTCCAACACTGAAGCTTTGCAAAGGAGCTTCGCTCTCGCTCCCTGCTTTGCAAGTACGATTCTCCCAGGGAAGTCAAGTTCCCCTTATACTCATAGAGCAAAATTTCCTTGCCTTGCTTTTTGGTAGTGAAAGTCAGGCCAGATTAAATGTGCAGTGGCAAATGACACTTTTAAGAGGTCCACGTTGCAGTCTGTGAGGATTTTTGTCTGGTGCTGGTCGTCAGTGTCCAGGTAAAGGGGACAACCAATGTGCTACAAAAAACCAGTAGAGGTTTTCAAGGGAGAGATAATACGTGAGATGCGACAGCCTCTGTGACAAACACTCCTTGCAAACTTATGCACTGAAGACAAAAGGGCTGTTTAACTGCTTTGGGCAGGTGTGGTGGTGAGATTTAAATCTGTGGCTTTAGAGAGAATTGAATGCCCCCAAGGTGATGAGGGTGGCCTGGGAAGGGGCTTCCCATGTTCTGAAAAGCGTGGGCTATGTTGACTGCCTGCAAATTCTGAGCAGATCATACCATCCGAGCTGCAGCATAAAGGATGTGAAAGCCAAAAGATCTGGTCACAAGTACCAAAATTGGTGGGAATTTAACAGAATGAAGACTTCATAGTATAATAACTTCTGGGAAAAAAGCCCCAGAGATGCAATTACCAGCAGCAGGAATGAAGCTGGCTCCTTGCAAGTCACTGTTGTGCCCCCACTTGTGGGAACCCAGCAGAGCTGGACGAAGAGGGATGTGCACCAGTCAAATGAGTTGGTGGGCTCTGGTGTTGGCTGTACTTCTGTCACCCACAGCAAATCCACAGCATCTCCATTCACTTTTACTCGCCTCCTTAAAAGACCATCTAGAAGCGTTAGCTTGGTTTCAGTCAATACATCCTTCCCACTCTTCCTTTTCCGCCCCCCAGTCTGGCTGCTACTGCATTAGTCAAAACCCTCTTTCACACCCTGCGGTGTTTTCTTCTGAACACTCGCTGAGGTTTCTACTGCCTCACCGTATCCGGGTACAGCCCGTATTTCCTGATGGCTGCAAAGGAAGGAAGTTTGCCACCTTCTAACCCTGCTTCTAACCCTGAGACTAAGGCACAGCCAGATTCCGTGAGAGAAATCCAGCGAAGGAAATGACTTCACGTCAGCATCAAGGAGATGCGTCGCAGGTGTTCACAGCTCTGGCAGAGAGATTGTAGGAGCTTATACACATTCTACATGAGAAATCTCTACACATAAATAAAGAGGGACAGATTGCTTTAAATTGCTTTCATACTACAATTTTGAGGTTTATTAAGGACACAAAATAATTTGCAGGCTTCCCGTAATAGTTGTGATGCCACTTAGAACAATAACAAGATCAGAGGGATTGTGAGATGCAATCTGAAACAAAACACAAGGACTTTTTAAAGGGCAGTTAAACTCTCCATCAGCAGAAACCTGCTCCTGCTGCTGTTTGACACAACAGTCTCTATGCAGAATTACAGAAGGCAGAGTGATAAAATCGCCTCCTTCCTACTCAACAACAGCGCAGCTTTTTCAATTCCACAGACGAAAAAAAATATGACAGCAACTAATAAATTACAAGTTAAATTAAATCTGTCTCAGTGAGAGCAGGACACTTGGGGAAGTTTCAAGCATGCATCCCAGGAAATGAAGGCGACTGCATCCAGAAGACAAGAGACTTAATTGGGGGGAAGGCAGGTGCAGATATTACTCTCGGCAGCAATTCTCTCCTAATGGCTATCCGAGAAGGTGTCTTTGTTTTGCAGGCTCCTGTGAGCCTCTCCCACTTGGCAAACCTTCCTATTTTCACATAATTTCCCATTTTGTTCAGGGGAGAAATGAGGGATGGACATGGATCTGTCCTCCTGCAGGTGGGAACCAGAGGACAAAGGCACTTCTGTGGCTGTGGTCACCGGGGGGGCTATTGCAGCAGCTCCCAGGTGTCCCCGACTTTGTAAATGGTGGGTCTGAGGAGGTGTGAACCGTCCTCTGGCATGTCTGCTCTCTTTCCTGTCCTGGCCTTCTCTCACCCACGTTGGCCACATTACTGGCCACTCCATAGCTTTGCTGCGAGCACAGCTGGCTGTCGTCCCCCCCCCCGGCCCCCGCTCTGTGCGCATCCTCGGAGGAGCAGGTCTCCACAGAGCTGAGCAGTGCAGGGAAGTGTGGGAACACCCTTCGTAGCCTCCTCTTTCCCACCACCTCAGCCAGGGGCTCGCTGAAACCAAACCACGATCGTCGTGTTTTGGCTTCGTCCCTCTAACTCTGGAAATTGTCAGGAGAGACTCCTTGGGCTCTGCAGAGTCTCGCCGTTTCTGCGTGAAGTCAGTTCCCCTCCTATTCCTGGACAAAAGCAGATGGGCAGATATGCACTTTTGGTTTTACAGACTTAATGTGTTTCTCTCTTTTTTTCAAGGAACTGTCTCTTGTGAGGCAAGATTTTTTTTCAACAGAATAGCTCCAGTTAAGCCAATCACTGAACTACGTGCTTAACTGTAAAAGTCCACTGATACTAAGCAAAACACTTAATCATGAACTTAAGTACTTTGCTGAGTCAGGGCTGAGTATGCATTCACTCTAATTTCAAGTTAGCAATTCGGATACCCATCTCCATTTCATTGGCTTTAGGCCTTTTCTTTGAGGGTTATTCCTGATAGACCTCAGGGTAAGAACTACGGCGGGGGTGAGGTGGCAGAAATGTTGGTATTTGCATTTACATTACTGGGAAGGAGCTAAAACGCGACATGAACAAAGAGGCTGTCACAGAGGCAGTAATGCCTCTGTGGCCTGTTTCCACCCCTCGGTGACTGTTCAGCCCTTGTGCACTTTGTGCATGAAGAAAGGTCACACAGTGTGCAAAGCCTGTAAGGAAGGGAAACTGCATCTTTTTTTCTTAACCACAGGATTTACTATTGTAAGGCTGCGTACTACTTTTCTACAGCAATAATGCTTTGAACAGAAGAGAGGGGATTAAGCCTCATCTGCCCGGAAAAGTCAATGATTAGGAGCGATACAGGACGAGATCAAATTCTGGGCTGACTTACACCCTCTCTAATGCTGGAGGTACCAGGGGTCTGAAGCCAGGGAAGACTTTGGCCCCTCCTGGCCTGACCTGGGAAAGGAGAGCTCAGGCAGTCTCGCATTCGGTCGTGGCAGTGGAGCAGATGTCACAGTCGCAGCGGATGGCCATCGGGTAGGTGTAGAAGGGATCCACGTCAGGGGCACACTTGGGCAGCTTCACCGACATCATCTTGGTCTCGTTGTAGGTGCAAACACGGTGGTAAGACTCGATGTAAGGCGGTTCCAGCACCGGTTTCTGTGGGGGGAGAAATGCTGGCCTCAGGCAAGAAGCAAAACAAACATCTGGAGTCCCAGTTTCCTCAAGGGCATTTAGTGTAAATAGGGGAGCCACTGGATCAGGTGGAAGGGGCCATGGAAATAATTTTTGGGTTACATCCCTCAACACCTGCCTCTTGGAGCCCTGCCATGGAGGGGAGTGGGTGTATATGCGTGTTTCTGTTAGCTTAAAGCATAAAGCTCCAATTAAAGCTGCTTGACAGAAGACAAAATCCCATCCAAAAAGCTGGTTTTCAGCAAAATACTAGTGTTTTGACCAAATGCACGTTTGCCAAAAACAGCTGCTTTCTTCCAAAAGGATTAATTTTCCATCAAAGAAAATGCTTTCTGCTGGAAACCCTTCCATGTGCACAAGCTGCCTAGGAGCAGAGGTGCATCCAGGCGCCAAACGGCTGGTTTTTTTTCTCAGCCAGACCAGTCTTCCCAGTTAGGCAGCACGTCTCACAAAGCCCAAAGGACGTACACCATGGGGCATGCACTCAGCACAGCAGCCAGCATAGAATTCTGCAGTTCCTCAGGGGAAAAACAACTTGGCCGGAGACCTCAGCCATCAGGACGCAACGGGAGCCTGGAGGCCCTGAAACCCACACTCCCACGTGGTATTGCAGCGGCATTGCTTTTGCTAAAAAGGAGCTTTGCCTCAACAGGGGCACCCATTTTCTAAAGACTCCAAGAAGGGGCAGTGCAGACAGGAATGGGAGCCCACTGTCATCCTCTCCCTCACACAGATAGGAAACAGCATAAGGTAACACAGCCAGGAGACATTTTAATTCTTTCTTTCTTTCCCTCTGTGCTGTGTAAAGCCTGCTCTGGGAACCGAGAATGGTGACATGGAAAAGAACAGATGCAATGTTTCAGCAAGAAGATATCCAGACTCCCTCCCTCTTACTAACCCCTCCCATCCAAGTATATCACGGTACCTGCTAGAAGCTGTTGAGCCTACAAACAGATGCATTCAGCTTAATTACATCCCAGTGGTATTGCAGTACAGTAAGAGATTCTGCAAGGTCTGTGCTGCCAGAAGAGCTTGGGGTGGAGGGAACTGGGTGACAAGCAGTCCCTCAAAGGAACCTTATCCCACCAGTGGCAATTCCCCTCGTCCCACCAAGCAACGAAAGAAGGCAGTCAGAGCTGGCACGCAGACCCTGGCTCCTCCTCAGGTCACTTACACAGAGCCCTTCTTTTCATGTGGACAAAATCCCCCTGGATTTGCTTGAGGCTTCCCTGAATAAATTAAACTGGGACTGGCCCCTTGAGCCTTCCAGTGGCAGAATGGAGAAAAGAGCCAGAAACTTGTTCTCTGAAGTGTGTGTAGATGTACTTACGCTCTTTCTTTCTCCCCCTGTAAACCCCCAAAACATAACTACTTCATATTTACACAGGGCTGTGATTTAAAACAGGACCAAATTAGAAACAGAAATTATCTTTGGGATTTGCTTTTTGGAACAAAATATATTACCCATCAATTGGGAGCTCCATCTTAATCTCAAAGGAATTTTCTCCAGTAAAGTAATAAAGGCCTCCTCTCCTTAAGTGTTCAAGCTGTAAGAGGCTTTCAAATTGCATAATAAGAGTATTACATAAGGGCTTCATTAATATCATCACATGGTGTGCATCCCCCTTTGAGGCAGTGGGGGGAAGGGAACAACCGACAGCAAACGCTGGTGACAGCAGTAGCGAGGGGGTCGTGGAGCGGGACACGGCCCTTGCCTCTTTAGTAGAGAGCTGCACGCTATTTCATGCTTGGTGGGTTTCTTTTGAGGGCTTTTCTTGGGGGGGGGGGGGGGGGGGACCCCCCCCCCCCCGCCGGCGGGGCCCCCCCCCCCCCCCCCCCCCCCCCCCC
>JAVJGG010000040.1:14751540-14783181 GCA_035590195.1 Aviceda cuculoides | reverse complement strand
GCACCCGTAGCCGGCACCCACGCACCGTCTCGTGGGGAGGGGTCCCCAGTGACCCCCTCATCTCTTTGGAGTGTGTCCTGTCCCCCCCCACGAACCCCCACCCACCACCCCAGGACGTCGGTGCCAGCCAGCCACCCCCCACCCCAGGCTCAGCCTCACCTCCCAGGTCTCGCAGCGTCCCCAGCACGCGTCCGTCGTCACCCGCAGCCCCCTGCAACCGGGTTTCTTGGCCAGGAAGGTGAACTCACGCACAGCACAGCCGACGAAGGTCCGCAGGTCGATGGCGGAGGTCTCGAGCGTGCCGCCGCGGCTGGCCAGCAGCGGGAGAAGGAGACAGCCCAGGGTCACGCCATGGAGCTTCATGCTGAGGCAGAAGGGAGAGAAGCGGAGGGCTGGGAGAGCCGGCACAGTCCAGGAGGCAAGAAGTGCAAGCGCACAGGCTCAGCTGGAGCTGGGACAGCCCTTCCTCCCCTCAGACACACTGCTCTCCATCCTCACTCAGCCCAAGAGAAGATGGGCAGATGCACAAATGCGGGGTCACCTGCTCCCAGAAGTGGAAAGTCTTAGTGAAGAGGTCTGTAACGGAAAGCAGCAGCGCGCAGATTTTCCCTGCAGAACAGTGCGGTTTGCCTGGAATAAAGCCACCAGCCAGTGCCTTAGACCCACTGAAATCTCCATATTGCAAGTTTACTTTGCAGCGTGTGCCTTCCTACCATCCCGTGTGGGTTGCCCTAAGCTTGCACCAGGCCAATAGCCACGTAGGCCTTCGGTTGTTCTCCCAGCACGCACACACGTGGTCGGCTGAAGTCCCTGGCAGTACTGGCCCCGGCAGGGCCAGCCTGGAAGGGCTCCGTCCCTCTGCCATGCACATCTACGGGAGGTGGCAGGGTCCCTGCTTTGCTGCACGGGGGGAAAGCAGCACAGCTGCAGCTCCACACGTTCAGCAAGGTTAGGTCTGCATATAACCCCAGCATTTTGACCCGGGCACTTAATTCTGGATTTGTCCCACTTACCTTTTAGCCTATGTTAGGAGCCAAGCATCCCTGAATTTGTGCTATTACCTCAGCAGCTCCCAAAACTGTTACTGGGGTTGCCATTACCAATCCCCCGAGCACTGGACTGGCTGCAGGCGGAGAGGCTGGTTGTCCCTCCGGCACACACTGCCCTGCCAGCCAGCTCAGACCCAACCACGGCTGCTAAGCCAGTGAACGGAGCTGGTCAGACAAGGGGGGACACAGCCGAGGAGAGCAGAGGAGGCTTGAACTCCTCACACCTTCTGAGCAGCCCAGCATTGGCCAAGCCCCTCTGATACTTGCTGCCTTTCTGTCTCAGTGAAGAGCCTCTATGGAAAAACTTTCTCTGTCAAAAAAAAAAGGAGTTGGAAAGTAGCTCTAAACCACAAGATCCATTTTATACTTCATATACTTGCAATGCATATAAAAATGTCCACCTAGAAACCCCAAACTTTACACTTAATTTTGAGAAAGTTGGCTCCTATGTGGGGCACGCAGATTTGGGTGCATTGGCCTGTGTCCTCAGCTGGATAGACTTAAGTTAAATGAGCTTGGCTTGCCTTTTGCCTGACCACTGCTTGAGGCTCTAGGCTCCTGTTAAACCAAATGTTTTCGATTTGCTACATTAGAGTTTTAGATCAGCACATGAAGTTTACTTCATGTATGTCACCATGCATACGCTATAGTCCTACATGTGATGAAATGAGTGTATGTTTATATATAAGCTTCAACAGGGTAAAAAAATGCTAAATTTCCTTATTTGTAAAAGCAGATATTTGAGAGCCAAAGAGACAAACTTTAGAACAAATCGAACATTTATTCTTTGCCAGTTTAGCAAAACCTGCTGCTTTATTCATGAGCCAGAGCCATGACATGGAGCAAACACAGAAGCACACTCACCTAACTTGTTGGAGTCAGATCGCCTTTTTCAGTTTTAAATTGCAGATGGTGTTTCAGGACGTCAGACTGAGCAGCAGGAGACCTGCACAGCAATCTTTGTCAGCTTCGTGCTCAGTAGATCTCCCTAGCAGCTGCTACTGGGTTGCTTAATTGCTCAAATTTATAGAAAGGGTCTTGTCAATCAAGGCAAGACAGAGGCAGATCCTTACTTGAACTACCCAAGGCAGCAAAGTCATTGACTGTAAAGCAAGCCTCTCCTTTCCAAAAGTGATTAGCTTAGAGGGTATTGTTTCATAACATCAGCCCTGAAACAAAAGGAGTATCTTGGTGAGTGAAATAATGAGCATGCACTGGGGCAAAATGGGTCTTCTTTTCCATAGTGGAATTACAACACCTTTGTGAGGAGATTGGAGGCTGGCTCTGAAATCATCAGTACCCCCTTAATTAACAAGCTCTGAATAAACACCCTGAAGGGAGACTTTTCAAGTATTTGTGCGAGCAAACCCCTGAATTTTTGTCAACTGCATAAGACCTTTTTTTACTCAATTGCTCTGTACAAGTAAGGGCAAGGGATGGGGGGAGGACGTGTAAAGTAAATCTTTTCTTGATGAGCCAGGTAGCTATCACACAGGTAAGCACCACTGTGCAAAGGAAATTTGGAAATCACATCCATTGCCTTCACCACACAAACAGAAATTTCAGCTAGTCATAGCACAGAGAGAAGCCAAGGAACCTTGGTACTATGAAAAATTGGCTGGACAGTAAGTTCATAAAAGATGAACTGGTGAGAGAAGCGCAGGCAGAAGCTCACGCAGCAAGGCCAGAAAAGTCAGGTCCCTTCCCCGCCACCAGCTCGTGGCTGGACAGTGTCTTCCCAGCGCTGACCACTCCAACACCCAGGAACATCTGGAAAAGGCAAGGCAGGTGTCAGTGATTACGGCCCCCTTGCTGTGGTGCTGTTAAAGGTGGCTGCAGCAACAACCCAACCCCAAGAACAGAAAACACAGAGAAAACCTAGATTTAAATAAACTCCATCCTATGATGTTTTAAAGAAAAAAAAACAACAACAAAACAAAAAACAAACAAACAAACAAACACAAAAAACAAAACAACATCTATTGATGTCCAGAAAATGCATCTCTTATCAAACATGAAACAAGTGATTACTGTGAGTTCGTTAATTTATCTTACAAGTAGCAAATGTATACTACCGGTGGGTTGTATTCAGGCCTTCTGTAGTATGAGCTACGGGAACCAGCAAATGGACATGGAGGAAATGTGATATTGAAGCACTCAGGACCAAAAGAGGTATATTACATAGGTGCTCTCCCTTTCTCAGGGTGAATACCCATGGCTGGGGTCCTTGTTTCGCTTCCTAGGTCAATAGCCTGCATGCGGTGCAGCAGCAGGACTCGTATTCACGCTAACGGCTCCTGGGAAGCCACCGAGCACTTGCTGTACTTTCCATTCCAGCTTGGAGCAGCCAGTGCTTGGCTGCTTTTCTTGCTACTACGTGGCCCTGCTATTTCCCTGATCGGTAAATTACACTGGTCACATGCACGCAAGCTGGCACGTAAAAGGCTTTGCCTTTTCTGTCTAAATTAGGAAACGGTGATTGGAAGAAGTGAAAGAGGGCAGCGATCCTTTTGTCCATAGGCAAGCAAGACTTGCACTGACACCTCGGGACATTTTGCATAACCAAGAGCCACTGTCCCCTCTTTAGAGATGACACACGGCAGCAGAGCTTTACCTAAGCTTACGGGAAGTACTGGTGTCTGCACCAACGCAGCTGAATCAGACCATCATCCTAACTTTTCTGTTCCTTTTACCTTTTCCCTCCCCAAAGTTACTCCTCTTAATCACGTACTTCTAAGGCAGCAGCACAGGAGGTCCCTGTCAGGACTCGGGCTTTATCAACCGTGCAAAGACTCTGTCCTAGAGCCTGCAATGAGAGGGCTAAGCTTTGCACACCAAGACAGGAGGCACCCAGGTGCGGGGCATTCTCGAGCCATGAGTCTCCAGGTGTGACACGAGTCCCTCCTCCCAACACAAACACCTCCTGAAACACAGAGAAGCAGCAGGCATCAAGTGCTGTTGCCATATTGCCATCATGACACGGGAGACAACTGCTTCAGAAAATTAATTCACTTAACAGAAAACCAAACCAAACCAAAAAACTGAAAACAAATGAAGAAAAAGAGACTTTTGCAAGAGGAAAGAAAAAAATCAAAGAAGAAAGGAACAGGATCTTTACAAAAAATTTGAAAACTGTCCCGAGGTTGGGAAGGAGGGGATGTTTAAGATCATTCCCAGTATTCTCGCTCACTATTATTCATAGTCTTGCTAGCAGTAAAGCAGACTCCAGCTTTAAGTGAAGACCCATCAGCTGGGATGTTGGAGAAGGAATACTGAATGGAGGTATTGGAACTGTCTATATAGACGTGATCACCAGACATGTCCTGAACACCTTTTTCTCCCACAGAAAGCAATAGGGAAAAGCAGCAGATTCAAAGCCAAATCAGGTCACAGGGAGGTCAAGAGGAACAAAGTCTTGCCCCTGATCTAAAAACACCAGCGCCTTTCCACAAAAAAAACCCTAAAACTTTTTTGCTGTAATTTTTGCTGATCAAAAATAAAGCTAGAAAAGAAAACTTTAAAGACTTTTTTAAAATGTACAGTTTAAAAGTTCCTGACTTGCAGAAAAAGCAGGTAAAAGTGAGAATATTGGTCATAAGTTTCCTCTATTTGATTCTGGAAATGTGCCAGCAAAAATCAGCCCAAGATTAGAGACAGATAGAGGAAATACATGCCAGATGGCAGACCAACCAGCTTTGACAGATACCTCTTCTCCTATGGATTAGAAAAACAGGTGCTGGACTTTTGGTTTGTGTAATTCAGCTTGAATTCACTGACTTCAGCTAACCACGATTCTGTTCTTTTGTCTCCATTTGTACTGAATAACCTTATAAATTAAAATGAAAGACAAATTGCAGGCCCTCAATTATGTTCTCTTTTGAAAATCCTGTCTATTCATGCGACAGACACTGATTTCTGAAGGATTTACATCATGTCTCATGAAAAGCATGAGTGTTGGCTCTTTCCCAGGCAGAGTTTTGTTGGCTTATTGGTTTTTTGGGGGTGTGTATTTAAGTTAATTAATAAATATACCACTTACACATACACTTGGCCTTCAGTGTACATCAGAAATTTAAAAGCTGCATATTTTTTTTTTCCCTGGATCTTTTACATTTATTTGAAATAAAAGGTGACACATAGATAAAACTTCTAAAGATTAATATGTCCACCACTTACCTGCTTGTTCCGTCTTTGAGACACACAGAAGGAGACAGAAACAGATTGACCAGGGGAGTACATCTCATGAGGATTGTGCATCCACTCATCCATGCAGGCTTGTGTGGCTTTTCCTCTGAATTCTGGACAGGCAGAACACAGATGTCAAGCGTGATGTTCAAGGTGTCAGGGTTAGGAGTACTGGTAACTTATGGTCTTGTCTTTCCCTGTCTCCTCTCCCATGCTCAGAAAACAGAGCAATACCAGGTGCTGTTCACTTCAACACCACATAAAACTCCCAAATTAAAATTATCCAAAAAGATGAATTAACATGAGTACCCAAATTCTCAGCCATGCGGGGAATTTTTATTTCCACTTCTGTCCTTCAGTGATGAGCCTCAACTTCCAACATGCCCTTATGTATTTTTCCTAGTATTAACCATCTACAAGGCCTATTTATATTTCAGTATGTCTCAAGATATTCCAGGTACTATGAGCAATTTGTCTGTATCCTGATTAATTCACAACTCAGAAAGAGAGAGATACAAATAGTGGGGGGGAAGGTGAGAGCTCATATGTAAGTGAAGCAATAGTGACAATGATTATATCAGCATTTGAAGTAGGTTAAAAAAAATTATAAGCACTATTTTAACAAAAAAACCCACCAGGTTTTCCAATGAAAAATTACTGCTTTTCATATTAGGTGCCAAACTTCTGGTTTCAGATTGAAAACGTCAATTATTTTTTTTTTTCAGCCTAACACTACTGGCTTTGCTCCAGATTTTTAGGTCTTTCTAGCAGAAGTAAAGCTTCTCACAAAATTTTGTGGAGAGATGAATAAAATGTTAAAAACCTTTTCATGTCAGCTCAGCTCACCCACTTCTAGCAGACAACAACATTGCTGACTTTGGAGGAGCAACTGAAAAGCAGCGTTTGTGGAGGTATTACAAACACTCTTCTTGAGATGCCCTGCAAGTAAAGCAATGGAGGGGGTGTGGGGGGAACAGGACCTCGGGCGGCTGAGGTAACATTACTGTGCAAACGGGCTGGAGGAGGAAGGCTGTAGAAGTAGGCAAGGAGGTACAGTAAGGAACGGGGAGTTAATGGACTAGAAGTTTGAACTGGATCGGTCATGGGAAAGGAGCTGAGATGTGCCATCGAATGAGACAGACCAAGAGAAGCAACAATATTGAGTAGTTGCACATAGTAAGTACTGCAGAGAACCACGTAGGCAGCTGGCAGGCCAAGAAGAAACTGGTAGCCTTTCAGGCAAGCCGAGCCAGGGACTGGAGCAGAGATATTTAATGCACTGCACACAAGAGAGGTCGCACAGAGAAAGAGGCGGTAAAATCTGTCGTCAGTCTAAGCGGATGAAATAAGCAAGAGTTAAAGATGGCTCTCACCAGCGTCGGGAAGGGTGGCTGTGGGATCAAAAGTAACAGAAGGAGAAATGGATGAGGAAACCAGGTGGTATGGGTTTGCTGGCCAAGTTCACAGGAGCAGGCATCCGAGAGAAGTTGGGATTCAGGTTAGAACAGAGTGAGTTGTAAATCCAGGTTTGGAGATGAAGCTATGTATGTTAGATGTAATTTGATGAACTCACTGAAAAAATTAGCACCAGAATCACTTTTCCCTATACAAGCTATCATTAGACTTTGTCTCAATAGGTTGTTTTCTCTTTGCTGGTAGTTCTGAAAGAAAGATAACCTTTGTGTCCTGAAAATAGCATTACAAACAAGTAGGTTAAGATTCTTTAATCTGTCCCCACAGCTGCTGCGCATTTGTCTTGGAGTGGGACTGTCTGTCACTTGCTAAATTTCTAAAGAATGTGAAGAATTGGTTTGCAAAGGGACCAACAGAAGTAGGTTTAACCTTGAGAGGGCATGGCTGATCTGTAAATTAAAATCAAAGGAAGCGAGTAAAGCTCATGGAAACACTCTGACAGAAATACTGCCAAATGTAAGTACAGAAAGCACAATGCAGCAATCAGGAAATGTATTCTCAGATGGTAATTAGTCAAACGTTGAGTCTCCCTACTTGCACTGGGACACCAGTCCTTGCTGAAGGTCTCAGGCACGCAAAGCCCATCCTCCTCCTTTAAAAGACTTTCTGCTCATTTCGCTTCCTGAGCTTAGCACAACACAAACTGGCACCAGCTGAACGAGCACTGCGGTGAGAAGAATGAAGTCAGAAAGGAGGATTTGTGGAGCCTGCTGTGGAAGTAAATCACGCCACGCTTTGTACTTAGGGGAAGGACCCATCTTACAGAAGAGATAATTACTTCTTGCTGTTTGTGGGGGTACCTGTGTTGCGAAAGGCAGAACAGCCCAACGAACAGACCTGCAAAATCTAGCCCAGGAGATGCAAATTGCTGTGAAATAGCCCTGCATTGACTCCAGCAACATCATAGCTGCTCCGGCACAGACACTGCCTTACTAGCATTGCTGTTGCAAAGGAACTGTCAAACACTATTCATCTCCTCCTTTTCCATCCAGACCTGGAAAATGAAGTCCAAGGGCGAGGCTTAACAGTAAGAAAAAACGCTAATCCACAGTTTGCTTGAGGCACATCTAACCTGGTGAGATAAAGCTATTCTGCTGAAAAAGGCCCGTAGCTATGATAGACAAAATCCAGGAGAGACGTACTGAAGGCCCTACAGCCACTAGAAGTGCTGCAGCTTCTAAAAATCGGTAGTGAGAATCTCTAACATACAAGTGTTGCACCCAAACCAAGGTAATTTCAATAAAGATAAATCCGTAGCAGAATTGAAGGTTCAGTTCAGACTCTTGATCATAACCTGATTTTATACAATATGCGCAGTCTGTATTATAGTTTGTATACATTTACTAAAATTCCTGGTTTATGTGTTCATTATATATGTGGTACCTCAGAAAAATTAATTTCTCAACCTGTAAATTCTGAGCAAAATGGTTTGAGATAAAAACTCAGAAAGACAAATGTAAAGGGAAATAGGAAGTTAAGAATATCCATGGTTAAGAAAAGGACAGCTTTCAGTAAAATACACCCTGACCCAATTGTGCAAGGATAGCCACAATTTAAAATAAAAAAAGTGATACAGCAGACCAGTTTGCCTGATACCTCTCCCAGTCTAAGTAAAGTAGTGCAAATACTGATTCAGGAGTCAAACTCCACAGTGTCAGTAAGTTGCACGTTGCAAAGCTTCAGAATGGCTTAAGAAACTTGTCTCAAAAACTGACTGCCAGCAAGAATTTACCTGGAACAGGGACATTCTTGGGGAGTTCCCCAAAGATTCAGGAGTCGTACATACAGTGATGTTAGGAAAAAAGAAAACCATGTATCTGGAGTGGATGAGGAGGAGAGTAAAGATACAACCCCAAGCCCAGGCTGTGGAACAACTTAGTCATGGTCCTTAGGAAAGTAAGGAGATTCCTTTCTTAAGGCTACCATATCTTTGCTTTGGAAAGGTGTGTTTATCAAGCACAGCTCCTAGCAATAAGGAGCAAAACACCACAAATTAGGGGAAAAGTGGATTGCTTTCCTTGGTTTGCCAATGCCAAATACATTATATGATCAGAGCTTGGAGAAAAAAAATATTTGGGGAAAAAGTGTCAATTTAAGACAAAAAAAAAAGGGAAGGGGGCAAAACCAGGATCTGAAAATAACAGCCACCACCTAAACTTACAATTGGCCATGGCTGACTAGCATGTCCTGAAATAATATAAAAATGGGTCTAATTAATGCAAAACTCATCCTCAATACAGAGATGTGCAAACTTTCCAAGAGAATGCAGACTTTCACTTGGCACGAAGTCCTTAAGTAACTCCGTGGTTCCTGCCAAGTTTTGAGCCCTTCTGACATCTACAAGGCAAGGCAATACTTGGTTGAGTGTGAAAATAAATGGCACCTTCTATATGACAGCTTCCAAAATTAGCATTCCTCTCTGTTTAACACTTCACCCTGTCTCAGGAGAAACTCAACCAAGAAAACTGCAAACCAAGAAACCTGAGAAGCACCTGCAGAACTAGTGCTGAGGGAAGCTACCCAAACGGGCAAAGCAACCGTTGATATAAACAACCATTAATATGTTGTTACAGTGCAGGGGGGCGAAACATTAACTGATCTTAAACCATTTTTAATGAAAATGGGTTTCTCTGTGATCACTGAGACATGACATCTGTGCTCCTGTGGACACGTGTATCGAAACCAACATATGGGTTCCCTGATTTCTAGTAGGGGTTGCAACAGTACTGAAGCTCTTGCTCAGGAGGGCAGTAACATGGATATTTATCCACAACACTCATAATACCTGAAAAATACTAAGCACTACCATTTTGTCAAATTTGCTATAAACAGTGAAGGCGGTTGACAGAAACAAAAAGAATTAAAGTGAATAGACTGTTAGACTGATATGCAATATACTATCTTTTTAGACAACCTGAACAGAAATGCTGTAAGAGACAGAACATTCGACATTTACTGCGAGATGATAGCGCTGTGTTTCACTTTATATTTTTAAGGATCTTGAACACAAGCTTTAAACACTGCAGCACTTTACCCTTGTCCTTTATTTTTGCCTTTATCAAACCTGTCCTAAATAACTGACTGTGGATATTGCACACTATCGGTAATGTGCTTCTGAGTTTTCACAGCCACGTTTGAAAGTGTGTATACCTTTACACCGTCCTCAACCGTGGCCACATTTTCTTGCCTGTGAGATTGTTTGTTTATGGTGATGATGCTGATCATATTCAGCCCAGTGTAATTCAAGAATTCAAATCTAATGGAGTTGGCTAAACATTGACGTGGGTGAGAACTGGGCTCTCTAATTGCACACCAGGTAATGATCTGGAGATCTGCTCTGAGTCCACTGCAATGTGAAAAAGGTTCTCCTGTAAATACAGATGCTATGTAAACTATATGTGACTGACAATAACCGATTTAGCTCAAAACACTTTTGCATTCCATCGCTTTCCTCTAATGGTCTTTTGAAAGAACATTTTAGGCTTTTATGACAGCCTAGTAGACAATGACATAGCTCCATTAATCCTCTCCTCTGGGCTCAGAATTTGAAGATGAAGCTTCTTAATCAAAACTACAGAAGTTCAAAGATACATTATCTTAATTCATTAATTTCTCTATTGTTCATGTCCAGTGCACTGGAAAAAAGACACCTCGTTTCGACATGCATCACCACCAGTGCTAATGCTCCATTTCCAACACTGCCTTGGTGATGAGTGTTGTTTACAAATTAGACAAAGCTGGAAATGAAGTCTTCTGAAACAAAGCTACCATCTCTTCCTGTGAATCCTGTTGGAATAAACTCATAAAACTGTTGAACTAATCAAAATCCAGCCAGGAAACAAATGTGATGAGAGTCCCAAACCCCAGAGAGGCACTTGGCCAAACTAAACCTCGGCACATCATAGACTCAGAGAGTAACAGGCAAGAAGTTTCAGCAGCAGACAGAAACAAATCCTCCAGCCTGAACTCTTCTTACCCTCTGGGGAAATGTGGATCTCGGTCAACGCTTTGAGTCCTCAGACTATTTCCAGTTTAAGTTCATCACCCTGGTCCCACTGCTTTTAACAAGCTCCTCGTGGGTGCAGGGTCATCCCATGTCACAGGACCCGCTGGGCTCACAGAGACATAAGGTCAGACGGAAAATAGGTTCCAGCAGGCTTCTGAGAAACAAACTCTACAACCCTACAGAGACAGCTTAGGTGACCATAGGGTCGCCAGTTTGCTGTTGTCTATCTTGGGTCACCAACTTGCCATCAACTTTTTAGAATTACCAGGGGAGGAAGACGAGAAGACTGAGGGATGATGAAGCTCCTCCTTTCGCCTGTGAGCAGCACTGCCCCGGACACGTCAGTCTGTAACCGTCTCACTACAATCGTGCCCGTGTCCTTTCTGCAGGGGTCTCCGTTTTAACTCTGCTATAACACAGCTGGAGAGAGCCAGCATGTTCTTTGTGAAAGAAGAACGTGGAGGCCATGCCGAGAGCGCATATAGATCCCCCGTTTTTACAACTATCATAAAACAAGCCTGAATATCATCTCTTAGCCACAATCCATCTCAAAACCACTCCTATAAACCAAGCAAACAGCAGGCACAGTATTGCACAGCAAATCATTCGTGCTGTCACACATGCCGTGACCTGTGAAATCCCAACTCTGGCACAGGACGAACAAGTGCCCTGACCGTGGAAGCGTGTTGAGACCTACAGGGCTTTCTGAAACACAGCTCTGCCCCAGAGGGGAACAGCTCTCTGCCACTGGGAAGACATCACTCATTATAAATTATAACTTATTTACAAGTTCTGATATCACAGTAGTAACGATTTCATACTTGAGCTGAAAGTTCAGGTCAGAGCCTGTAGTCTTCTGCGTATGGATTAATCAATACAGATTAACTGAAAGAGTACCATAAATTCAATTTCATGGCGCTATTGCTACAAACCTCTGCTTTTCTTCAAGCATGCTTTATATTCACCAGTCTTTGTAAGCTAGGACTACTTTAATTAGATTAGACAGATAAATCCTGATAAAAACAAAATGCTTTTGTCATTTAAAAAAACTTTCAAACCAGACATTAATTTATAAAGATCCACTAATCTAACAAGACAAGTTTCATACTTCACAGGGCTTCATACTGTATTTGATTCTCACAATGTCTGCTATATCCTCATATGCTCAAAGGTCAAATATGTAAATCATGGCCCAGTATAATAATTCCTTGCTTTGCCGGCAGCTGGCATGTGGCAAACAGATGCTGAAATCCAGCTGTTTAAAACCTCGACCAGCCATTTAAGTTGAAACTCAGCAGTGAAACAACTAAAAGGTATGTTTTGAGAGTAGTGTGCCAAACTGTACCCCAGGGATTCCCACTCAACTTGCAATACAAAAAGACTCTGAACCTCTCCAATATGTAAAGAATACAACATACAGATGTTGCTTTATAAGGAACATGCATTACAAATCACTCGCAGATTAAGCTGGAAAGATAATAAAATGTTGGGTTTGACCCTAATCATAAGGCTAGAAAATTAAAGTTAAGGTTTGCCTCTTTAATTAGCATCAGTGATGACTGTAGGAAGGGATCAGATGTCCTGCAGGTTCCACTTGTACAGAACTGAATTTCTAAACCCACGGCCCCTTCACGTCACCCAAGAGCAACACACATTATGAGTTAAATTTCCAAGACTTAGCAATGGCCAAACTTACACTGACACTGAAAGAGGAAAACTATGCTGGCCTATACTCCTTTTAGAAAACCTTCCCCGCACAGATTGGCCTCAGGGTGCTGAAAAGACATAGGTACTATACAGTCCTGAGGGCCACAGTCCAACAGATATCAATTTTCCTGCTTTGGGTGATATTCTCTGCACAGCATGGAGAACTGTGGTGGAACTAGCAATGTGTCTCGGTGACAATGACAGCTTCTGGACATCACAGTTTCACAATTTTTTCAACTGAGAAAGCACCTCTTTTTTTTTTTTTTTTTTTTTTTTTTTTAATCCAAGGAGCCGCAGTGTTGACAGATTGATTAAAAGTGGCTAATCTGTTCTTTTCACCCATTTTGGTTGTTTGATTACATATGCAGGTCTGTGTCCATGCAGGGTTTCTGTTTGAGACAAAGGTCTCCCAAACCTCCTTCTGGTACGTAAGAGACAGGCAGTGACTCTAGGCTGAGCAGCAAAGATTTTGCTCACTCCGTCTCCTTGCCTGACCCAAGGGCAACTCTGGAATGAGAAGGGTTCTTCAAGTCACAGGAATGTGGGAAATCCAAACCAAGGTCCAAGTAACCCTGTTTTGGGGTTTGGTCTTGCTATCACCATCATCCAGGTGGTTTTATCACTGAAGCCATTGGGCACTGAATCTTCATAGGTGCCCAAAGATGCCTCATGGCATTTCATCCAGAGATGGGTTTATGCAGAATCTCTCCTTTGCCAAACCTGTTTGGCACATGAGAGTAGGAAATGACTGGAGGCACTAAATGCAGGTCACTGCTCCTTCTGTTACCCTGTCTTCAGCACTGAAGAGAAGGACCCCAACCTCTCTAAACCCCCCACAGGGGCCAGCTTAAAAGAGTTGCGTACAAGGACAGGTAACTTCTCAGGGTGCCCTTCCCTCCAAATTCCTATCATACGGCATGACATTTCATCAGGGCTACTGCTGGGGAGGTGTCAGATGTGCTAAACTTGCATCAGCGATGTGCTCATCCATACCCAGGAAATTGCCAGCCTGTGAGACAAAACTATAGTGTCCGACCAGGAGAACAGCACAGGCGGGCAGTGCAAGAGACCCAGACTCAGCCTTTAACTGACATGGCTATGACAGCCCTATCCTGATACACCAGGACAATGGGAGTAAAGCATTTTCCTGGACGTAGACAGAATTGACATATTCAAAAGTGACTTGTTTCCCTAATTCCTTAGACATCTGGTCATCCCTGAAGGAAGATAAATGTTGGAACGGATTTTGCCTGGTCTTTGTTTTCACCTCATTGTAGCACTCCCAATTATAAAACTTCATTCCAAACCCACATTTTTCCCCAGTGTCCCTTATCCTCTGCAGGTGTGGGTCAGAGCAGTACACTTCATGCAAGCTACCTTCTTCCATGTCTACAAAATGTCAGTCCACTTCCATTACAGGGTGCCAAAACAGACAGTACGCACTTTGTTTCTCAGCATCATATGGGTGTTCACCGCAGCCTCTGCAAAATACCTCACCTGTATGCATTTGGTATTCTCTAGACAAAGAAAGTGAAGTTACACTGGTTTATTTCCATTTTTTTCTCACATCAGAGACTGGGTAAGCAGTTTTTTCTCAAGACAGCATGTTTTAGGTAAGTAATAATAACAGAGAGTCTCAGAGGAGAAAAGACAGTATCTAAGTAACACTGGTCATGAAATGACAACTGCACCAGGAAAGGGTAGTTCCCTGCTCTTGAAAGCAAAAAAATTCCTTTCCATTTCCCCAGTAGCAAAATATCATCCTTTGAACAATACCACCCTGCTCATAACCAAATTCTTTTGTATGCAGACATTGTGTCTAGACAGCCTTAGAAAAACTGTCTCTACTTAACATCGAGGGGTTGGGTTTTATTGTATGTGCTTAAGTGTTTAACTGTATGTTCACGTACTGTTCACAAATAACGCAGTATAAATTTATTCAATTTTTCTCTGGAGCTGATGGGTGCATCACTGTAAGACAGGCAGGAAGCAAACCAGGATCACGCATTCTCTCTGAAGCTTATATCCACAAAAGCTTTCTAGAGGTCACACAGCTAATATACACACAATAGTAGATGATATTAATAGGATAAATTTACTGCAGGAAGAGGAAATGAGTCCACATCACCCCTCTTAGTACTGACCAGTTTCCCGTATAGACACACCAGATTTGTCCAATCTCCTCACAGATATTTATTTTACTTTTGGTGACAGCAACAGGACTTCCATCATTGACTCTAGCAGGAAGAGAATTAAGTTCTGCAGTTTACAGAAGAGCTGTACTTCATCTATCTCATCATGTTTCTGTAATTAGAAGAGGGAAGAGCTCCATCATCCAAGCAAGTATAAGTGCACCCACGGTAAAAATAAGTTGGTTTTTTTTTTTTTTGAACTTAGCCATGGATAGAAAAACATGGGTTTTATTTTTGAGATTAAAACAGAACCACCTACTGTACAGAGCCAAATTCTGTTCCAGATTAACACATTTTTTCTATATGTTCTCCCCTCTAAGCATCTGATTGATTTGGGGTCATAACTGACCTGCTACACCCAGGTCTTTCACATCCTCGTGTTAGCAGAGGAGAGGACGTCTGTCTTCTAGAAGAGCCAGGTAAGAGGCACGACTCGACCTGCCAGGGGATCCCAGAGAAGGGCAGCTGGTGGGGTTATGAGGTCTGGAAGGCAGGAGCAGGTTTGGACAAAACAACTGGAACCTACCTGAGCTCCAGGTCAGAGGCACGTAGTCTGGGGCTGCAGCAGATTTGGCAATACAGGGTAACGGTTGTATTTTGAGGGAGCGGAAAAGATGAATGAAAGAAGAGGAAGAAAAGGAAAACTGAACGAGAGGGGGTACATGCCAGGTTGGGGCAAGGAGGGATCCGGAGGCGTCCAGTCACCGAGGCGCTCCGGGAAGCGTGCTGTGGGATGGAAAACCTAAGGACTCGGGTTTTGTGGGTGAGGGTTACCCCAGGGCCCTCTGTCCCCCGGGCCCAGGGCAGGAGGAACCATACCCATACAGAGCAGCTATGTCCTCCCTGCATCGCTCACGCTCCCGTCCCACTGGCGCGGGGATGCCAGAAACCCTTCTCCTCCTCTCACCTGCCCGGTCCTCTTTCTGCAGGGAAAAAGATAACCACCCCAACTCTGCAAAAAGACATTTCCAGACAGTAAGACGTTACTTGGAAAACACATTGGCATGAACAGACTGATGAGGATAATGGATGGGAATGACAGAATGTGAACACACGGAAAACAATTCAAGGTTACAGTGCAGGAAAATACATTTCAAGGCTGTGTTTTGGGGACTTCAACCACTGCCAAGTCCGGCAGCACAGACAGAGACAAGCCAGTGTGGAAGTAAGGTCACGCGATTTTAACTGACTGCTAGTATTTCCATAGCAAGCTTGAAATCACTGCTCCTAAGCCTTACCTATATTTTGCACATTCTGGCTACTGAAAAAGATTGTTGTAAGGGCAATACTTCTGTTTCATCTGATTTCTCTGTTTCTGTTCTGTTCAATAAAGCACTGCGATATAACAATTACCCCAGTTCTGCCTTGCAACTCTCCTACCAAGATGAATGAAGGCTGGTCAAACAGCCGTCCCACGAAATCAAGCTTATGCAGAAACGACAGCTTAAGCATTGGAAATTGAGTTGTTACTGCAGGATCTGGATTTCATGCTAACACTCTCTGGTGCAATAATGATGCAATCAAAACAGAATACCCTGCATCAGTGACTAATTGAATCCTGATCAAAGAAAATAGCAGTATGACATTAAATGGCTTATTTATAGGTTCTGTTTTCCTAGGCAATTAATCCAAGCATTTACATTTAATTATTAGATTTCAAATCCCAATAAAAGGTTGGCTATTGTTGCATTAAGTTATATACTGCATAGATTTCATTGCCAATGATTTGAAACTGGTTTGGTAATTTAGAATAGGAAAAGACAAAGCAGTTTAATGATGGTGGATTTAGCAGGGACATAAATTATGCTTGATTTAAAAGGTGAGGAGGAAAAAAAGGCGGGGGGGGGGGTTCTTAACAGTCTAACTAATTTAGTTAATCTCTTTTCCTAGGCACTGAATTCATAAACTAAATGGTAGACTCTGAACATACCTGATACCTGCTGCAAGATAGTGTGCTCCTGCTTTTGGATGCTACGGCCCCTTCTAGGTTTGGTCAAGTCTGAAGCACTTGATACAAACCAGAGGGCTGCTGTTGGGATAGCACTTCTCATAATCCACACAAGGAGCCTACTATCCCTTTCTGGTGAAGTTTCCTAAAGAAATAAATTTTGTGTTATCATGCCACGTGCACCTGACTGCTGGCTGTTCTCCTCTCCTCTCCGCAGCTTCTGTCCCGTTTAAGTTCAACCATGTGTCAGAGGAGTCAGAGCCTCAGACTTGGCTCCTGCGAGCCGTACCGAGGAAGCCGTACCAATGAAGCCGTGCCGATGGAGCCGTACCGACGAAGCCGTACCAATGAAGCCGTGCCGATGGAGCCGTGCCGATGGAGCCGCACCGACGAAGCCGTACTGGAGAGACTCGGGCAGCCGGGCGTCGGTACTTGTGCTGCTCCTGGAACTGCTTGAGCTTTTGTTACTGAAGTGCATTTGGACTGCATAGAAAGTTACTAATACACACACGGTGACAAAAAAGGATGAAAATTCAGAGAAAAAAGAAGCTGAAAAAGTTGAAAGTTGATGGACTAAAATGCCACGGGACAAGCAGCCACCTCTGCTCTCCCAAATTCTGAAAAAAACCTGCAAACCAGCAAGAATTCTTGCATGTGCTTGGCCTCTCTAAACTAATAGCAGGAGAATCAAAAGGGCTTATGCAGCCTGTGAGGATACTTTGCAGATACTAATCAGAGAGACCCCTAAATTAAGGCATTACACCTCTAGGAGCTTAGGGAGATAACTGGACACTGATTTCCATGCACAGAGGAGGGCTTGAGGGAGGAGCGCTGAAGGTTCTGCTGTAAGGGGGATATACATGGACTTTCTCCGGAAGCACAGCTCTTAAAAGCAGTTCCTTTTTTCTCTCTTTAGTTTCTGCATTGCACATATTCGAATTTACCATCAGCAGAAATAGCTCTACAGCAAGAGAAAACAGAAATAGGTCGGGTGGGGGAAGAAAAAGAGGAGGAAAAAAAATTATTCCCTGTGTGATCCTACATTATGTTATCAAATCAAAGCCTTTATCTCCTATATCTTCAGCTGTTCTGTTGCATTTATTGCAGAAGCATTTCTAAATATTGGAGCAAATATATAGATTTCAATATTTTTGAAGTACTTTACCAACAAACTCTGAATAATCAAATAGATAGCAATGGGATTTGAAACAGGAGTGGAGTTTTCTAATGATTCATGTTGGAAATTTGAGAGGGATTTAATAGATTGAATGTCATTACAGAAATACAATTGCATCTGAAAAAAAGCTTCAACACAGTTTCTGCTAAAGCAGAGTTACATTGCGAGGTCTGGTGAGAACAAGGCTCCACAGGACCTCTCAAAAAACCCAGTTCTTTAGCTAACCACATGGAAAGCCGTTTGCCTGGATAAGGCTAAAATACCCACCGGTCCCTCGTCATCAATCCTGTTCCCCTTATGACAATTTTGAATAGAACAACAAATTTTGCTTAAATTCCGTCCACTGCAAGCCTTCACGCTTGCGCTTGCAGAGCCTCGTTGCAGGAGGCATCGCTCCGCAGCAGGAGAAGGGGGGTGGCACGGGGCACCTCACTACAATGGGAAATACTCTTTCCTTTGTATCCCCCAGAGTAACTTCTGTCTGGCCAGAACTGACGCTTGACATCTAGTGCATAATCACTAACCATGACAATTACTGTCTGATGAGTGTCATGGACAGCAAATAGCGATAATATCCCTTTGTGTTTGTGAAATAGTCTGTGGACTAATAAACTAATTACCACGGTCTGAATTCCACATTTCCTTGCTCCAGAAATCAAGAGTGTGTTTTGCCAAGTTTCAGTTTACTCTGACATCTGTCAACTGCAGACTTTAGCCTGCTGCCTCCAAGATGCCTGAAATGGAAGACTATATAATGCAGATGCCCATCTTGGTTTGAGACAGTGAAGTATACAGGGATTTTCCACTTATGCACATTATCTACACAGCCAAAGTAATATCTAGAAAAGCATGGGAGCCATCACACAGTCTTAGGGACGACAGATGAGCATAAGCTGTAGTCCTACTCAGTAAATTTTGCAGAACTAATACTGAACGATACCCAAAATTGAGCTAGATTGTTTGACCAGTTTGCTTACAAAACTAGACCATGACGTTTGCTTCACTGGAAGGTGAAGATTCAAAATCGACCCGAGCCTGCTCAACTCACAAAAAGGTTTGCAGGTAACCTCTGCCTTTTGTTGCTGGAGGTCTGCACACCCCCTTGCACAAACACAACGTCTGTCTTTCCTTCCTCGCTGTCCGGGCAACTACGCTTGAGCTTCCTCCTGCTTCAGCCGGCAGGCGGGCACGCACACCCGCAGCGCGCCGCTCCGCCAGCCCCTCTGGGGCTCTGTAAATACCGTCTCTGGGGTTGCTGCTTCCTCTGCCGGTGAAGCAACGGGCTTTGTACACAAGCAAAAACTTGTCCCAGGTGGTGACAAAGTAAGAATTTCGAAAACAAGATTCAGAAGCTGTATGGAATACCCCTTTCTCATTCTCTTTCTCTTTTTGGAAGACCTTCCCAGATTCAGGGATAACGCAAGACAAGTTCCCAGACATTTTCAAGTGTGTATCAAAGGTACGAGCCACTGCCCAGCAATACAAAATGTGCTTTTCTTCAAATGTATCGGGGGCTTTCCGCCCTTCCTGAGAGATCCCTAACTTCTCACACTTTCAGTGATTTCAGGGAGGGGAAAGTATTGAATATACAAAATGAATCAGCTGGGGTGGAACCAAACAGAAATATAGTAAAAGATCAAGCTTCAGTATGACAATTTTTCATGTGATGGAGACTTCCAAGGTCTCTGCTCTGTCACTGCTCACAGTGGGTTAGTACACTTTCTTTCAAGGTATTTACTAACAAAATCAGGATATTCGCTTTGGCTTCAGCAATTAATTTCTAAAACCGTAGAGAGGTCTGAACTCATAATGCAACACCTTGTATCACTTTCTCGTTTAATACCCAACCTATTGCTTTACTGTACATTGAAGCAATAATTGAATACAGACTTGGGAACAGCCTTTACCTGCACACAACACTACTTTTGTAGGTCACAGCCTTGCGATTTGGGGTCCAAACTTAAGATAAACTAGGCACTCTGCTATTATATGAGAAACCAAAACATTCCCAAGAAGGAAAGACAAAGACTAAAAATTAGCAAAGCAACTATCATTACCAAAAGCAGGAAACGAATTTCAGTTTTTAATTCCAATCCTTTAAAGGCTGTTTTCCAACTTGCAAGTACTGAAGACAAATCCTACCCTGAAGGCCAACTTGCTGTATGTTCTCATTTTTTTAACTTCTTTGGAACATACTTGCCTTGCAATAAGAAAGCAAAGAGACGTGAGGCTGTTAAGTGATCTGAATATTGTCTTACAAGTATTTAGAGAGATTTGTGATAATGAGCTCTTACAGAGGCACGCAAGATCCAACTGTAGAAAATTTAATTTGGAAAAAATCCAAATGGAAAGAGTTTTTAAGAATTAGACGACTGGAATAATTCACGTAGGAAACTGACATCTTAACATCAGGAGTAGATGTCTGATCCACCTCGCCTCCAGTTTTATTGCAGCACCCGTATCTACTGTGCTTCTGCCGACGCCGTTCGCCAGCGCTACCCCTCACCAGGCTCCACCCGGGGCGCCCTCGAGGGCGCTTCCCACGCTCGTAACCTTCGCCAGCCTCTGCCCTCACTTCCAAACCGCAGGGCAGAGTAGTACAAGGACCGAAGCAGTGGAACGATACTACGGAACAAGCTCCTTCACCAGCTGCAAGGTGGAAGGCTCAGAGGGTTTATAAAGAACACCGTGTGGATCTAAGGTCTGTTTTCTGCATCCACTGCTCTTCAGCTCCCTCACAGGCGGGCTTGTGTGCAGTACGAGGATGCTCATCAACATGAGACGACCTTTAAAAAAAAACCAAACCAAAAAAACAAACCTTAATAAAAACTAAGCGTTTACTACCGTAATTCTGGCAGAAACTTAAAATTGCCACCTCACTGTTTGGGTGTTATTTTCTTAGACACGTATCCTTACATTTAATTGATGCAAATGGATATCTGATCGCTGGAAGTTCACTATTGAAAAGGTACATGAAGTTTAGACGGAAGGAGGTGGAAAAAAAAGCCAAGCACCTGGAAAACACTTCATTGCTTCTTTATTTAGATGCACCCACAGTACAGAGCCTCTTGAGCATGTGCAAAAGAGGAGGATTACACATTGATAGCTGGGAGCACCATTGAGTTTGAGTTTCTTTGATACCATTTTTAAGAAAGTAAGCTATTTCCAAAGAATGACATTTGAATCCAAGAGCTTAAGAACTGCTTGTACTTTATCCAGAGGTGGAAGGTATTTTTCTTTTATTATTATTTTGATGTAAAGTAGAAGACATTTTCACAGTCTGGTTGGACCAGTCTATATATTTTCATATGCACCTTTTAATATATATAAAAAATGTTTCATTTTTCCCCCCTACCCACAGATAGTTAAATGCATCTAAGTTTAAAAACAGTAATGGACCAGAGCATTCCTATGGGGAAAAATGAACTTTTGCTGCCCTCTCCTGCTTAAACAATGAAATGCTAAAATATTAAGATCTATGAATCTAATGCTAACCTTGAAACAAAAAGCATGACAGGTCATTTGCTATACTACAATCAAAAATAGGACAACAACAAGAAATGTATCGGTACTATTTATATTTGAAAACTCCTCATCATTACATGAGGTTATGAATACAACATATTTACAGTAAGTGATCCAAATAACAAAAAATTGTATTCAGAGAGGTCATGATAAAAAGTGTATGCTTCTGTGGATGGGAAGCAACACTTGGATAAAAGTTTTCAACCAAAATTAGTTCCATTCTGTTTCAAGATACTGTTTCATAGACTTCAAAACAAAAAACTGGGCTATACAAAATCTGCTGCACAGATCAACTAGAATAACTAATTCGTGGCTCACTACAGAGCTGCTAAGGGTAGCAGGTGAGCCAAAATAAAAAAAGCCACGTGTAAATAAAAACCTTCTTCAATCTTGCGCATTGTCACCTTTGTCTTGTTTTAGGGCAACTGCTTTGGGATGATATTTTTACACAAATTAAGAGAAAAGGCCATCTTTGTTCTCCAGGACAGAAGTAAAAGCAAATTAGTTCAGTTTTATTGTGGGGGAGAAAAACCTAGTCTTTCCCCCTCCTCACTAAAGTTTTTTAAAGCTCCTAATATATTTTCCTTTCCATAGAGCGAGAGAGCCTGAGGCTGTACTGACGCACATATAATGTAAGTACAGCTGCTGCATTTCTTACTCAAGCAATTCTTGGCTCTAACACCCTTGATTTTTCCATATATAGGAGATAAAAAAATAAATTAAATCCTTTTATTTATGCTAACAAAACCAAGATTAAATTTACTGTAACCCTGCTAGTGAATGCTCCAATGGCACTAGAATACTTTTATTTAAAGCATTCCAACCTTTGGAAGAGAGACAAGAAACACTCAAAAGCAATGAAAGGAAAACAGTAAGGGAGACTTGCAAGATGAAGAAAGCAATGTGTGCTCAATTTAAAGTATGTGAGTGGAACTTCACTTTTACAGTTGTTATATCCCCATGACCTGATGCAATGCCCTAGTACTGGAAATGCAGCTCTTTCCTTCTAGCAGAGAGCATTCAATCCTTTCTCCTGAAACCAATATGGTACAGGACACGAGCGGCCACCCAACAACTGCTGTACGAGCAGCTAATAAAAACATTTACACAAATAAAGGTAGTTTCTGGAACTCAAGAAGCAAACGAAAGCATAATTAAATAGACGCACTGATCACACTTGGGCCCATACGCTGCCGCCTTCTTTGCCTACAACTCCAAGTGACACCAACGGGAGATCTGCAGGGTGGCAGGACATCACATTTGGATCGCGGCAAACAGTGGATCCCGGGGGAACGGTCGTATCATTGTGGCAAGTGCTTCTTCACGTACATCGCACAGTGCAACCTAGTGTCGTATCAGCCTTTTAGAGTCAAGTGACTAATATCACACCGTCTCATTCACTTTAAAGAAACATTCCTTCTCGGAAGTGATAAATCATCTATAAACTTTAGATACTCCCCACTATCCCCACATCAGAGGTAACATCAGAGGTAACAAAATATTGCAACCCATCAGGTTCTCATCAGCTTTGTATGATCAATACCAGAATGTCATGTCAAAACCAAAAATAGTTATGAACAGACAACACTCACCTAAACTCTAAGTACAGGACAAGGTGCTTTTTCTAATTTCACATTGTTGTGTTTTACTCCACCAGGTGGAAAACATTAATCTTTTTTCCTCTATTCTATCTCACTTTTTCACAATTGAACATAGTCTTTGAGCATGAGTTTAAGTCCACCCTCTTGCAAAGCATGATCATTTCAGACAGAAATCACACTAGCAAGTATTTTTTTGGTAACAGAAATAAAAGACTGTCAAAATCAATGGGCTAAGGGACATGATTTGTTATAAATTTATTTAATCTTCAGTATTTCAGCTTGCACCTTTGCTTCAGCACTTTAAAATAAAATGTTTCAACTATGACAGTAACTGCCTAATTTACATTGCGTCCCAGTCAGTGTTCTTAAAAGAAGCTCATATTAATCCCACTAAACCATGTTGTGTTTGGTGTTGCATATGACTAGTTCCACTTTTTTTTCCAGAATTAACAGTGTCAAGTTTTTACAAAATCGTTGAGTTTACAACATTTGTGTGCGCAGACGCAGGAATACAAACTGTGACCTGATAATCCTGAAACAGTCAGTAGTCTAGGAGGGAATTCTTTTTTACCTCTTTTCCGTGCCTGAAAACAAGAAAACTTCAAATCCTACTGTATATTTAAATGGTAGGAAGAAAAATATACAAGCTTGCATTTATACTGTATTTCTATCAATGGCAACAGGTCATAAATTCATGTTTTGCAACTATCACAAAGACTCATGAACACCAATTCAGTTTTATACTGTAAATACTGCTGGATTGATGGTTTAGGATTATCAATTCACTGTTGTCATATGTCTGTAACAGTTCAAAAGCATCCTGGAGAAAAATCCTGAAACACATACCTTTCGGTATATAATAATGCAACTGCATTAGCTAAATATATACTGTACATAAGTCTTATCAGCATTTTACCTACCAAAGATGTAAGATTCCACTTTCAAATACAAAGCAGATAGCCAATAATGTATACTTATAATACAGCCCTCTCCTTTGTTTTTGTATATTTTTTTTTCTTTTGTTTTAAACAATTTGGTCACAATGCACCTTTGATATAAAAGCATTTTAAACTTTATTATTAATACTCAGAACATTAGGATTTCCAGAATTTTTTTCAGTAGCATTTGTAGAACCACTTTTGGTAACAAATACAGTAGTTAGGAATGAGCATCCAGATGAGAATGCAGAAGTATATTATCCAGAATCCTTTCCAGCTAAGACCATAGGGCTGGTACTGTGATGAGTAATAGTACTAGAACCACAAAAACACTATAGTATGTTTCTTAGAGGCTACATCCTCTTTTGCTGGAACACTTTATAAATACATATTAAAAAGTAAGGCAACAACTCCAAACAGTCCAAACTGCTATCTCAACTCAATTTCCAATTAGATCCATGACCACTGGAGAGCAATTTTATGCTTGCACTGTTTAGCGTTTGTCTTTATTCTTTCAAAATGGTCCAATAAAAACATACTGTAATAATTTAACAATTAGTATTTCTAAAACCACTCCGGTATGTGTGTCCAATGCCATATCACTAATACTGGTTAGGTACTGAAGTCCAGGGTGTTACCACTGCCCATTTTTAAAGGATTGCAGACACTAATTTGGATTTGCAATAAATAGGTGCGCGAATCCAAAGCTCCCTTTCCTACTATGTTTATCACCTACTTGTATTTAACTCCTAATGTTCAAATTAAGAAGCACCAGAGACAGCCTGGTACTAAAAAAATGCTCACACCAGTAAACAAAACTTTTATTCAGGACCTATGTTTTTCATGGCCCTGATCTGAATGGACATTCAACTTATGAAGATGTGCAAAAGGAAAAAAAGTCTAATTACAGTAAAGTTATCCAGAGAAGGAGGATGTTACACAAACTCATAAGGAAATGACAGTCTTTTTTCTCTTTTACTATAAATACACTTAACAGTTTAGCAGAAAGACAAGCTAAATTTTAAGATTGTTCACATTTGAAAGTTGTATTATACTCTCTGCTAACGATAAATAAGGAACAGGTCTTGACAATGGAATTTGACATCGCAATTTTCATCAACAGATCTTTGAAGACTGGTTTTAAAGAAGGGTTAAAACAATGATTATGTTTGCAAAGTTCTGAGAAGTCCATCTGCTGTCCAAACTTTGGATTAAAGTCCTTATTTTTTTCCTTTACTTAGAGACAGGTATATACAGTGCTGTTGTAATAATGAAACAAATGTGAAATCTACTGTAAAGTTGCACAATACAGAAAACTGTTGCTCCATCTTCTACTACATAAATGTGTGACTCCACAGGTTAATAATGCTGTTTTGTTTTTTTGTTAAGTTGGAATTATTCCATCACGTCTAAGACCTCTCTTTAATTCCAAATCCTCCAGTTTTTTCCACAGTTCTTCACGCTCTTTCTCTTTCTTCTTCTCACTGACAGATGAAATAAAACAAAGAGTTAGCAAGAGAGAAGACTGCAGAATATTTGTTAAATAAATATATATAGTTGACGTTAATTACCAGCACTAATTTTGTTGAACACAACTGCAATTTTCCTAACACATATCTCATTTTTAAAAATATTTGTCTTTTTTTTTTGCTTTTCCTTACCTACATAAGTATCATTAAACAAAGCAGTATGAAAAGAACATAAAACAAGCTGAACAAAGTGACAGAGTTCACAGACACTAATTTGTAATGCAGCAGAAAAAAAAATCTAGTGGGCTTTTATTATGGAACAAATATATAATGATTATAAAAATTAACATTTCAGGAATAACTTGCATTTAATTATTTTCAAGTTTATTTAAGCAAGGTATTTTTTAATCTTATAAATAACAGCCACTTTCCAGAACAAGCATTCCTTTATTCTTTTAGAATCACTGTTCTTAATTAGATTGACTAGTGGCTTTCATATAGCTTAGGTACTACCCAAGAGAAAGTTCAAGCTACAAGACGTGCCTTTTGTTCAGTGATTCACTCTTTTTCCTTACCAAATTCCTACAAAAGCTATGTAGCATTTGCTTTAACAACAGACTTTAACGGCTGATTTGATAAAATTAAACAGCTAACCTAACATTTACTTTACCTGCATTATTTGCTTTCTAAATTTCCTGCCTCTGTCACAGCTTACATTGAATAAATCTCCTTGATACTGCAAAGTACACAATGCTTTCAATTTCTATTACATCACCTTGTAGGTTCAGATGAAATGGAAATCTAACAATTATTGAGATACAGATTCCCTGCCAGTCACAATAGAGAATTCTTGAAAAATATTTCAGCAGATTAGAAACATTCCTACACGTCTTGATTTGGTCAAAGTACAAACATCTGGCTCACTTATTTGAAATTTTAATTTCCCAAGAGTATTTTAAACATACTAAAAAATACAAACAACTTTCAGATAAAACCTTGAAGAACAGGTTTAAAAAAAGAGCTTACTGTCACTCAAGAGTATTTAAAATTAAATATAAGAATAAGTGAAATAGCCTGATATTTTCAGGCTACTTACCAGGTATTTCTCTTCTAATCATTATGAAATATATGCCTGCTTACCTAAAAGACTGTTAGTGGATGATCACCTCATCCAACTTACCTATTTGACCTATCGTAGTCATTAATATTGAGCATATTTCTCCTCAAGCTTTAAGTCATATCAAAGCTACCGTTTTGAAAAGAGGTTCTATTATGATACTAAAGATTTTCTGTAAACATTAAGGAAAATATCCCAGTTTATGCATTCAAGTATTTAAATGTTTTAAAATGATAAGTAGTAAATAAAAATGGTGAAATGGTTAGCACCAGCCTTGATAAGAGATACAATGTCAGTAGGTTTAAGAAAAATTCTTTGTGCAGTTCAGTCAATAAACCTTACACATTATCCAGACACGGGACATGCTACTACAGTGTCTGGTCCTGCTAAGAGCAGAGTTCCTCATCTTAAGGGGCAAAATGCAATTGCAAATTGATTTACGTCACTGAGGTCCCTTAGTAAATGAATGGATTAGATGACCAGCCCTAAGATTCTCTGCCTTTCCTGCTAGAAAATCAGGCAGTGTTGCCTCAGCTGCTCTAGCAGATTGAGCCTTATTTATCACACCTATCTAGAATTCATCTATAATCTTAGCTCAATTATAGATCTAAGTCTCTAAAAGTAAAATGCTGCATTACTTAACTAACCTGTCAAATGTAGATTTTTTTGTGTATAAAATTTCATATTTTACAACAGCGAAGCGGAACAAAAGGACAGTGTGACTCCAGTCACACGATTCAAAAAGTATGGTCCCCAGGAGCCTTTAGAGACTATACTAACCTAACAAGGTCTGATGACATACAGTACCCTTTGGTTTGCTTGGGGGAACCCTGAGTCACAGAAAAGGTATGACTTAAATGAAGTTTCACACTGTTCAGAGTTCCTGACGTTTCCTCATTTTTTTCACCTGATGCTTTGGATAAGCTGAAACTTTTAAGAAAAGCTGCTGCACTATAATTGGAAAACAAAGATTAAGGAAAATAGGAGAAAAGACAAAAAGCATTTTACTAGCATGGAACCAATGATGGTACGAATGGTGTATCTAAGGATCCTGCATGCTAAAACACTCAGCTACTGAATAAGAAATAAAAGGATGGAGAGATGCCTCTTTGCTTTAAGACCACATCTAACCTAAGAAGAGTAGCTTAGAAAATCAAATCTTGGGGTTTTTCCTCATGTCTCTTTCCAAACTTCAGTGAGACTTTTTTAAAGTCTGTAAGCAAAGTGTTACCTTTAAACCCTTGTTTTTCTTTTATTATTGAAGATCTTGATACATTTAAGTCTTTTGGAATATGGCATCAAAAGGAATTCCATGAGGAATGCAGATTCCTAAGCAATGCAATGGATACTGTATTTCATAAGGAGTAAAGAACAACCTGTACATGATATTAGCTTACATTTTGCAGGGGGGGAAATAAGGCATTGTGTCTACTATGTGTGAGACTATGCAATTGCACCTGAGTGTAAGGGAAGAACTAAAGAGCGGGCCTTAAACATGCTGACAAAAAAAAGCTTTAAAAAGTTACCGCTGACGATCTGACTTGTAAGTGGCTGTCAGCTCATCAAACATGGTGCTGTTCATTTCCATAAATGCCTTCAACACATTGTAGACTAAAGCCACAATAGCCCTGTGAAACATTAAAAAGGAAAAAAAGAAAGGAATCTATTAGTTTCAGGTGAAATCAAATGTGAAATAAAAGTGTCTTCTCTTACCAGCATTTCTGCGACCAATTCTGCTTTTGCAAGTATGATAATGTAAATTCTTTGATTTCAGTGAAACTACTTTTGATTAACATATTTAAAGGTGACAATCAGCTTTCATGTCTCTACTGACTACTTAAATAGAGCAAACCAAAAACTCCAGGGTAAAAGGTAACAACAGAAAGCTATTACATGTAACTACAGTCTCTTCTCTCATGCTGTAGAGCAATTCTGAATGCAACTCCAGGGATTCAAATCGTCAGTGCTGGCAGAAGGAATAGAATTCAAACATGAAATGGGAGTGATTCATATTTCCTTATGATTTTTCTATGAAGCTGAATATTCAGTGCATCTATGCAAAAGAGAAGGCTGTATTTCAAGAGTGATTTACTTGTACTCATACATTTCACATTCGTTTTCACTTTGGTATAGCAAAAAACTCTTAAACCCCACAAGTCTTTCAGATGAGTGCTGCAGTATCTGTGTAAAACTCTTGTGTGCGTGTATATCTATAGACATAGATACATCTCTATAAACCTCTGCCTACTTTGCTTATTCCTGTTCCTGACCTTACCCAAGAACCAATACGCCACTGCTTATTTGAATTCAAGTTGCTTAATTGCGTAAAACATGACAGGTATGATCTGTTCATACAGGAAAAAATTATGTATAACAATAATTTCAAAAAGGCTTCAAAGGCATTCTGTCCCACAAAGGTTCAAAAAAAGGTAGAATGAGTTTACTCTTTTATATCATCTGACTGGATAACTAACCTAAAATATACTAGAATTCCCAAAGTAAGATGGGTCTGTCAACAGTCTGATAATATAGAGGTCAAAATTCCTTTATGGCAGAGTTGAGGATAAAGAAACAACAAAGCAACTGAAAAGGGAGAAAGAAAAGAAACAAATCTAAAAAACTTTCCAAGAATTTGGAATAGATTATCAATCAAATAGATCCCTGATCCTGATCCACTACTATGGTTGTCATATACAGACATGGGAGTGCTTAAGAAACAGCTCTTCAGCCAGGAGGCAGTGTATCAACATTACAGGTGCCAGGAACCTTTGGAGCAAACCTATATAAGCAGACAAACTATGTGCCATTTCCCACGCTCCCCCCCACCCGTCTACCATTCACCTCTTTCAATAAACTTTCATTTTTGTAGCCTGCATTTAAAAACGTTCTTATGAATATAAAAATTCTTTAAATACCTTCTTTGTTTTACATGTATCTTAACTTGGCTTGTGTGTCAAAGGTACAACATTCCTGTGGGTATGAAAACTCTGAGAACTGGGATACTGGAATACTCTCATTACTGGAAGCATCCCAGTGCATAGTATAAAAGGCTGGGCAGGAGCACAGGCAGGTTGGAGACTAGTAATGTGGTACTACGCCATGGAAAGTGTATTTTTGTGATGAGCGTTAATTACAAAAGCTTTCCAGAAGCATTAGATTGATCATGAAAGCACACAAAGTTTGAGGTTTGGCTACACACAGAACAAAAAGACTAGTTTTTTAAAAGATGAAATATTGTACAAATAATTTACAGTAGGGTCTTAAAGCAACTGGGACCTGAACATAGCACAGATCATTAAAAATACTGGGACCTGAACGTAGCACAGATCATTAAAAATACTGGGTTTACTAAAATGGTAACCACTTTGACTTAAAAAATCTTTTCAACTAAAGTGTAGAATACATGGCATCTAACTGTAACAGTATTTTCCATTTAAACACTTCCTACTAGGTTATTCAGTTTAAAAATAAAAATTCCAAATTAACATGATATCAATATGAAGCAATTACTCTATTACTGTGCGTAATACAGAACAGCTGTATTTATTTAAATTTAGAAAAAACAACTCAAGCTAAGAATATACTGATGTCTATATGCTTCTTAGATGTTTAGAAAAACGCTAGTACCAGAGGTATCAGTATTATCCATGACACAGCCACAAAGCTTTATTAATGCCAAGCGATATTCTTCTAGACAATTTGTGATCAGACTTAAGACGTTAATGAGTTTATAAAAAACTGTGTAGGAGAAACGCTTGATGAGCAACACTTTTTCTTCAATAACAATGTAACATCTAATTTCTCTTTTTTCCAACTCGTGAGGTTTATTTTTATCCCATAAAGTACTGATTTTTGTACACATACCAGATAATTAAAAACATTTTGAGACAAGCTCAAGTACAGATTAATATATATTGGCATTAACAGACTCGCACCTGCTCATGCCAGCTTTGAATTTGGATCTCTCCCATTTGTTCAGGTGTTCTTCAGCAGACATATTCCCTAAGTTTATCAGCGGTATGTCAAAAGGTAAGATAAAGTGTAATGGTAAAAACTTACGGATTCCAGTGTTCTTTAGAAATCCTATAAAGGCTGGAAAACATGATGGGAAGTATAACATTTGAATTCTCCTCTATCAAACTCATGATGTATTCGTTGTTCCAATAATACAGTGCTCTTTCGGCCACCTTTGAGTCAAAGGAATAAAATAATAACAGGAATTCAGATACCAATAATTTTGTAATCTTCTGAACAACAACAACAAAAAAGTCACGAAGAAATTTCACAAAGATGAATTAACAGGAGTCATTACCTTTGGAATATAAAACTCTAATCAGCAGCATAACATGCCTTAATGGCATTAAGTTTTCATCCTATAATTCAGATCCCACAGCATCCACTCTCTGTTTCCCCTGAGTGGTATGTTGTAACTCACTGAAGACCAGGTGCAGCCACTGCATTAATGCTGCAGCTGTGGAGGGGAAGGGAGAGCAGACAGACTTCCCACCGCCCCTTTCCCTCAGTCCTGTGACTGCAGTCAGAAGGGAGAGAGCAGTGCTGGGATACTGGAGGAAGGAGACAGGAAAAGGCCCAGTAGCTGAGCTGAATAAGGGGGAGAGATCTTACGTGTAGGGAAGGTACCAATGATAATAATCACCTTGGGGAGGAGGGAAAACGCTGATCTAAATCATGCTAGCAACGAATGTAGTCCAAGGAAGAGCTGAACACGGTCACATCTGCCTTTGTGCCACAATAGGTCACCTAGCTTAATATGGAGACGCAACAGGCCATGAATCCTTTCTCCTCTTCATATACGATTCAATTTAAATCCTATTCACCTCCTTTCTTCCCATTATGCAATGGGAAGAAAACAGACTATGGGTTCTATCACCTCTGACAAGACATCTCTTTACAGAAGGAAGTAAGTAGGAAAACATGAATGCTGCACAATACCACGCTAAAAAAGGGAGCAAATACATCCTACATGGTCTACCAGTCTGAAGGCCATACGGTAAGAACCCATCACCTACAGTAAGAAAGGCTCAAAGTCTGCTTGGACACAGTTTAAGGCCTTGTGTGGCTCAGAGCAGCAAGTTCTGTGCTGAAACCCCGGATACATATAACAAGTTATTCATGGAGCTCAGAACTAAACTTCCTCTGCAACATACCCTCTTCCATAGAAATCCAGAAGACAAGTAGTTAAAACCAAATAACATAAAACAATATTTACATTTGGGGAGTATTATGTTTGAAA
>JAVJGG010000040.1:14729740-14746108 GCA_035590195.1 Aviceda cuculoides | reverse complement strand
AAAATGAGGGCACACCTAAAAAGTCAGAAAAGAGTTTATCAAAACATACAGCTGAAAGCCAGAAACACATCTATATTCAAAAAACCAAAAGCAAAAAGCAAGCAAACAAGAAAAAGCTTGAAAAATGCCCATTAAAAAAAACCTGTATCTTTTTTCATATAGACATTCTTACTGCCAAGAAACACTTCAATGAAGTTCCTCAAATTTCAAAAAACCAAATTCATTTAGACAGAAAGCTGATTTCAAAGACTGTCACACTTGTGTTGTCAGTGTCATGTTCTTAAGTCTTAAGCTAGTTTCCTATGTAAATGATCTGTAGACACAGATTCTTAAGAGTTACTCTATACACACAACAAATACAGCAATAAGTGGAAGGACACCCCAGTTCCTACAGGCTAAACACAAACACTTATACACAGGGAAATATATCTACTTGCGTGTATATATCAGGCTCAATAGAATTTTTAATGGGAAAATGTGAATTTTAAATTGACACACTGTGCATAGCAATATATAAAAACACATTGCCTTACCCATGTGGCAAGAACTTACAAATTCTTAGAATTCTTTTGAACTCTTAATTGTCATATTGTACATTTTCAGATACATAGGTTTTAAAATCTCCTATTCCACTCTTTCAGTAGATCCCATTCTTTCATTTAGTAGATTTAATAAAGACTAACAGGTTTTAAAAAAAAAATTAAAAAAAAAATTAGAAAAAATCCTTCTTTTAGACCTATTCTCCTGTGCCAAACTGTAACAGGTTTGAATGCTTTGAAAGGGCACAAGCAGGCAGGATGCCACCAGTCATGATCAAGTTCAGCAGCACATAACAGGAGCATCTAGGAATTATTACCTCCAGATTTTGAATTAGAACACAAGTGTTCCTTCTGATGCGATCCTGCTGTATCTAAAGAAAATCAAATCAGTCTGGAAAAACCTGTCAAGAGTGATTACCCCCACTCCCCGCATATTCTTATATCTCCACCAAGTACTGGATGATCAGATTGGTGCACCCCCTTGTTCAACTCAATATTTAGATGAACAAAAAGGAACCTCCACCACGAAGTTTGATCCAGATGAAAAACACTCTTGTATTTAGAAGACGGATAAAATAAAAACATATCTCATTGTTTTTGTAGAGTGAAGAAGGTCTTGTGATGTTAAGAAGGAAACTGAAGTCCCTTCTTTGAATCTTTGAATTTAAGGATAGAAATTGCTCTCTTTGCTACATTTATCAGGTATTCTTCATACAAATAACATAGAAGGACTGCAAAAGCACTACTTTTATTGCCTGAGCACTACAGGGAAAAATAAAAGCTCCATGACAAAGGGGTGAGAGAAAGGTCTTCAGAAATGCTGAGTATCTCCTGCCGCTTCTAGTTTGGCTTTTATTCAAGTCTCAGCCTGGAAGGAAACTCCCTTTTCTAAGTAGGAATCTTTCTAAATTTCCGTGATTTCAAAAGCAAGCTATAGATAGCATTAAACACAAAGTTCTTTTCTGACTTCGCGGTTATACAAAAATTCACGATGGGAACAGAAAACACAAGACAGGTCTATTCCCAAAAGCTGAAGACAAAAGTCATATCTGTAGAGTTTCCTGGCTTATCCCAGAAAATATCTTCCTTCAGCTATCTCTGTTCTGGCATCTGTCAATGCCTAGATGAAAATTCCTCAGTAGAGGAGACAATTACTGTAGTTTCAAGTGAAGCACACAAGAAGCCCAGCTTGTACACAAGGAGACGACAGATGAAATACATGTAAAATACCTGGTTACCAGCTGACCGATTGACAGAGACCATCTCTTCCATTTAGCCATAACGATGGCGTTCAAACTACAAAAATAAAGCTACCCATTCTTTGCAATGTTTCTTGTTGATGCTAATTCTTCTTCCATGCTTTTAATAGAGCTTAAACTTCATATGACCTTTTGATTTACTTCTTCCCTAACCACTACAGCATCACTGTTTTCAGTACTGTGCTGGGAATAGGTTTGTTAATGAACTTCTGCCCCCGTCGCCAACTCTCCAGCAGAGATAGAGGGAAGAAATATTCTCCCCTTCCAACAGAAATAATTTAACAATATTAAGATGCATTAAAACTGGCATTTAAGTAGTCTCGCTAGATAGCAGCATTTTTAGGCTACTTGATAGTAAACCTTTCATTTTCTAACAGTTACTGTTTCAGCTCCCTCTCATAACCAGTAAGTCAAATATTTTGGTTAAGGTATCAAAACTGGAGCCAAACCAACTATTTTATATATCTACAGCAACAGAGACTGACATATAAACACACACACATATTTCCCCTACCTCCATAGATTGAAAACTTTCATTGTATATGCTTGTTTAGCCTTTTTCTGTTGCAAATGAAGTTACACTTTCAAATTCTAAACAAAATCTTTTTAGAAAAATTTTTTTCAAAAGCAACATGAAGCCTTTAAGAAAACAGATCAGCTTACCTGCAATACAAATTTCTGATCTATGTACTTTTTGGCAATGCTGGGCTGAAATTCTTGGCTTTCCAAAAATCGTATGAAAAACTCATATACAAGCTGCAAAAGAAAAAAAAAAATCCATGGTTTAGTTTATTACTTGATTACTCTTTATATTAAGTAATTCCCTAAATTATTTTGCTAGAAAATAAAATACTTATTTTTCCACAGAGCAAAAGGTTAAAAAAATGAAAAAGATTTTCTCCTTTATCAAATTGCTACTTTAGACTTAAAATTAATTACATGAGCTTTTTAAGTTAGGTTTGCTTATTTAACTCCATTCAAAGACATTTCATCACCAAGAACAGGCACTGCCTTCTTGTAATGCTTGTTATCATCTTGTAAAGCTTCCTAGAGTAATTGGAAAGCACATTTAAACTGCCCTCTGAACTGCTGAAGTCACATCAAATACAGACATTACAATTCTGAAAGGGTTGGTGAAACAGTTGGAAATATTTAAATTAAATTAGAAACGCTTAGAGTAGCGTTCTACTACAACTTGAAACAGAAGGATATAAACCAGAATTTATTCAGAAGTTTCTAACTTACTGTAAAGACTAGCCTCAGGGCTAAAGAAAACCTGCTTACTTTCATGCAATTCCATCTCTGCCTAAACTATTCAGTGGGACAGCAACAAGACTTTTCATTTACTGAGGAAAAAGAAGAGTATAAAAGCCGGGCAAAAAGGAAGTGAAGTGAAACAGGGACTGCTGCGGCCTCGTAAGACAGCAACTCTGACCTGTCACTGATAAATGAGCTACCAGCTAGCAATTCTCTTTGCTGAACCTTTTCAAGAGCAGCAGCCATTGAAAACTTTTTCCTTTCTGACTTCTGTGAGTATGAATATTAATACTGAAAGGAACCTAAAGATCACATTTTAAAATAATTTTAAACTTTTCCATGCAAACACCAATATGTTGCAATACTGCTGCTTCATCTCAGTGACTCTGACTTCTAAAAGGAAGCAACAGGAAATCAAAAAGGGGGAGAGAGGTTTAGAAATATGACATGGAAAAAGTGACAGCTTACATAACTAATATTAAATCACCAGGAAATCAATTCCATCGACTCCTGACAAATACTTTGGTGCATTTCTTCCTGACAATGGTAATGATTCCTCTAGCTAAGAAATTCCATCATTTCCATGTAAGTAATGACTTTTAAAACTACAGCACTAGTGTCAACAAACATAATATAAGACACGTATGCCTGTGCTGTTCCCAGGCAAGCAGAGCTGTTCAGAGCTGCCTTGAAGCTTTTAAGATTCTTATTTTTTGTGAAATTTAAATATAAACGAGGGATGAAACCTACATTTCAACGGATTCTGAATTTGAGAGCACAAAGAGTGAAACAAACTGCTCACATGCAATGACCGTGCATGCAACTGTCAAATAAAACCCTCATTTCAAGCTGAGGTCAATTGTGCTCCTTTGCTCACAGAAACTCCCAGACTCCATGAACTGTTACTCAGGCAAACTTCTTCTAAATTTACTAGTGGTATAAGTCATTGTCCTGACTAACACAGACAGGATCTGCATCTATATTTTCTATAAAGGAATTTATTGCATTAGCATCAATGATGCTTTCTCCAAAATTAGTTTATGTTCTTTGTTCAAAATACCTTGTGGTCACACTTGAGGTAGAGAGGAAGGGATGATACACAGCAGTGAGCATGCATCTTGCTACAAACACCTGAAAGCAAACCTTGACCCAGGGAGAGTAAGGAAGACTTAGATAGGGATGTAGCTTCTCATTCATTTTTCTGATCAGCTGCCAACACCTATGTACTTATGTATGAAAATTAACTACCCTTGGTAAAGCAAAACTGCTAGCAGTATTATCCCCACAATGCTCTTGCTGAAGTTGCTGAAAAACACTTGTGCCTCAGAGCAGTTTGGAAAGCAAAGTAATTTTTAAATCAATGATGGAAAACAGGAACATAAGGGACACCATCAATACAATTTTGAAAGAGAGTTTTAACATTTTGCAAATTTCACAAAGTATTCTCCTGTCTTTGTAGGTACTATATTATAGCCATGAATGGTATTAGTAAATGTTAGTGTCTCAAAGACAAGTTCTGATTCACGGGTTAAAAAAAGCTGAGAAAATTATTAGATGCATTAAACAATGACAAGCATTTTTTCTGAGATAAATGATCAAAAACCTGTAAATGTGGCCATGATGCCTCCAAGGTGGGCTCATCTTCTTCTGGATCAAATTCATTGCTGTCACTAGGTGGGAGAGTTCTGAAGATATTGCAAGATACCTGAAAGGTGAAAGAAAGCATGATGAGATCTGTTTTTCAAATAGGTACTAGATTTCTATGTCTATATTCTATGTCTATACCTACTGAATCCTCCATCACATAAGCAGTATTCCTTTTGCCTACTGTCTGACAAAGTTCTTTAGCAACAGCACAGGTCTAAGGAGCCTTTCACTTTACAAACATGCCACCAGCCTTGGCTTTCCCTTCTCCATGTCTTTTTGTTTCTTCTTTTGACTAATATCCCAGCAGTACCCAGTCTGCCACCATATTCCAGATAAGCCCACCAACACGTAATTCCCACCAATTCAGTTTCCCATCAACGGGCTGAGAGTCATGACTGTTTAGGAGTTGTGGGAAATGCCAACAACATGCATTTACAAGCGTTTTCATACAACACTTGGTTATTTTCCTTTGCACAGGGAAAACATTAATGATATCTGCTTAAGGTCTCACCTGTCAGCACTTGTTAAGAGTAGTGTATGTCCACTATATGCCTGGACACCTCATGTCAAGTACAGAACTTGGTACTAGATGCAAGCAACAAATGGTATTTGCTTGACACTTAGCCTACATTTTATTTCATGGTTGGTTCGCTTTGCTTAATCTTATTTAGAGGTATTTTGCTGAGACTGCTTGGCTTTGTGAGGTTCATGCTATCAGCAAAGACCGAACCGCAGTGCTTTCCCGGGTTAATTATAGTGCTGAATGGAGCGTACAGCTTATTATGCAGCAAATCTGATAAACTGCAAACATGCTGTAGGGCCTTTTCTGCACTTTGAAGGTAATATTGTGCCTTCTTTGCACCCTGCTACTGCATTTGACCCATCTCTAAGCTGGTTAATCAAACAGCTGGGAAAAGCAGCATATTATCTCCTAATCCCGTCTATACATGACCCGTTCATAGTAGTTCAAACTAAGCTATTTAAGAAACAAAACTAGTATGTTCTTCAACATCCTTATTTATTTTTCCAGCCTTTTACTTCTGTAAATGTTTTAAAGTTCATCTGTAAGGCATATTTTCAATATGTTGGCAACTTCGTAAGAAAGGGCACTTTAAAGCCAAGAGTTTAAACACAATTCAAATACTGATAAAACCAGACTGAAACAGAGTGAAGTTTTAGAATTTGAAAGACAAACAGAACAGATTCAGGTACTGCATAAACAGAAAGATGAAACAAGAGAAAACTGTAGGAAAGCACATGTGGTGCATACCAGTGAGGAATATTCACTGATCACAAGGGAAAGACAAAAGAAGAGTAAGAAAGGCAAACCAGTGAGCATAGAAAAGAGGTCACACGGGTTTCTGCTTGGACGTTTTCCTTCTTGCCACAAGAGGGTGTATTTCACTACAATTACAGTAAAACATACTTTTACAAAAGCCAACACTGTATATGTAAATCTCATGTTTTCAAGTCGTATGGCTTTCAACCTTAACAGACACAGCACTTATCATAGCCGGTGCTGATGATACTGAACTCTACTTGCCCTGTATGCATACCGGCCAAGTGATTACTAGCATTTATTAGGACATAAGCTTTTTCTCCCTTCATCCTCTTCCCCTGACTCATTCACTTCTCTCAAGAGCCCCTCCATGAAAAGGCTTTTCTAGTCTCACGAGGAGAAGTCAAATAACTGTTCCAGGAATACACACATTAGAATTTGTCTCTCCTCAAGGATTCCTGAGCTCCTCCTCCTACTATCCCTGATACGAAAAAGCAGGGAGAGGAGGACAGTGATCAGAATTAGCAGGACAGAGTTGTTTTTGTATTAGAGCACAGGGCAAAAGAGGGTAGACACAGCCCAAAGCATTCCCAAGTAAAAAGGGGGAAATGTACCTATTGGTGCCTTGGGTCCAAACATCTGGGATTCTGCAAACTTACTGAAGGATTTTTCGTTAATGCTTCGCATTCAAAAATCCCAGCTTTCTCAGGATTTGGACCAAAATAGGGAACTAGCAAAACCAAAGGCATTCCACAGCTGTATTTTTTTTTCTGCTTTAAACTTCATTTGAAACAAGAAAGAAATTTTTCTCCAAATTTAACCATACGTAAATTAATGAAACTTGTACCAACAGATCAGAGAAAACGTAAGTATTCATCAGCTGTTGTGCTTAGAAACTGGAATAAATATTGACTTATGGCACAAGCAAAACCTGCAAGGAAAAGTACATACTTTCAGAATGAAAAGCTGAACTAAGACAAATTCCTGTAAGGTTTAAATTAAGTCAAACCAAGCCTCAAACAGTTAGTGCCAGGGCCTTAACAGCATTACAGAAGTATGAAGGGTTCAGCCACAATTAGTTAAGTGCCAGCACCGACACCTGAATCTTGAGCTTGCAACAAAACCAGTATGATTTCTGGATAGTGCCTATTAAAAAAAGGCCAGTCTCAAGGCAATTCAAAAGCAGATTTTTTGCATGAGAAAATTAACACACAGGACTAAAAGCAATGTAAGTTAGAATATGGTCCTAGCATACAGTTTGCTCTCTTTAATTTTCTTTTTTGCATTAGGAGTAAATATAAGCTACATGGAGCCAAAATGCACATATTCTCCTGAGAAGATCAGACAGAACAGGTTATCTTTAAGTGATTTCCCCAGGTTATCATAGTTTTAAAAGCTAATGTGTGCCATTACAGTTACATTAATCACCACAACACAGCATGATAGCTCATTTACATGCAGTGTTAATTTATAGCATGCTTACCTAAATCAGTAGCCTCTGGGTGGCTAATGTTTATAAGCCTCTAAGGAAGAACCAAAGGCAACAAGTTCTTCCATGCATGAACTGCCCAGCTGTACATTAGAGACTTTGACAGCCACCACACAAAGATGGGAAAACACTACATCAAATCTGGAAAGAATAATTTTTCTCAGATAGGCATAAGGTAGCTATTTAGTATTTATCCCTTGGCCCAAGCAGCATGCCAAAATTCCTTCAGCTGGAGAGCTGAATCATTTCTCTTCTGACCTCTGTTGGATCATCAAGCCAAAGGACATCCCTGCCAGCCTGCATACACAGTCCCTGATGATTCCTCTCCCACAGCCAACACAAATGACTATTGATCAATACAAACTTCTGTCTTCCACTTGGAGGAACGTCTCCAAGCCCAGACGATATTATTGTAAAGCAAACCAGAACTTCAATATTCTAGAAAGTGGTATCATGACAGATCTCCCCTATTACGTCCACAAAAACATCTGCACACTGTCCTCCATGACTGTCCCTTTCAGAAGCACACATCAAACTGGGTGTAGAAAAGTACATCACTGCTCCCCTGCTATGCAGAATTTGAACACCCAAGTGCCAGAAACTAATTTAACAAATCAGTAAAACCTACCCATTGGCATTGAATCTAAAGTTGGAAATGCCAAAATGATAAACTGGAGATGCCCGGAAGCCTCTAAGCTCCATGTCAGTTTGTCTGTCAGGCACAACTCTGACCAGAAACAAGACAAAAACTTCTCCAGGCAATTACAAGCCAATGTCAATTCATTAAAAACAAACAAGAAGATAGGGAAGGCTGCTCTGATACCGCCACAAAGAATGAGCTGCAAGTTCTGAACAGATCTGATGACTAGTACCCAGCAATGCAGAACTATGAAACTATGAATATACAGTTAAAAGCAACAAGCTTCAAGAAAGCTTTGATTTTGTCACCACATTTATATCTAAAATAACATTTAGAAAAGAAAGTATTAGGAGGCTTAACTCTGAAGTCAGGTATAAATGTTTTGAAAAGTCCTCTCTTTGTCCCTCTCTAGAGCACTATAAAGATGACAAGGCTGTAACAGAAACACTTCACAAATTCAATTTCAGCTCAGCACTCCTACACTGTGCTGTTTGAAACAAAGATTTTTATCAGTAATAGTTTTCCTGAATGGAGCCTGAAACGAAAACAAACATACATGCAGGGAAGCTTAATATATCAGCTATATAAAAACAGGATAAGTGAATACCCAATTAGCTGACAGGGAACACCTGCTCTTCTATTACCAATATGTGGAACCATCCAAGTAAACCCCATGTACATATGAAATTGAAACCAAGGGTCTCTGCACACACAATGTTTAAGCTACTGTGTATATTAACAATATACAGTAACAATAAAATGTAATTAAGCCATAACATCAAGCCATGCTAACTGGGAGACAACAATGGTCCCTGTAACAGACACTAAACTTGTCCTTCTGAAATATATCTGCATATGTGGGGTTTTTTTAATATTGTTTATGGATTTACATATTTTAGAGCCTGAAGTGACTACTGCAGTCACTCAGCTATAATCTCTCTATATAACCCATTGAATTGTTCCCAGAAGTTTGACTAAAATACATCTTACAAAAAGTAATACCTAATTTTAACTTAAAAGATTCCACCAGCTCTCTTCTCCTAAAGTTTTACTGCTAATTTAACTACAGCACTGCTTCTAACTTCAAGGTTGAATCTGCCCGATTCCCTGTTGGTTCTCATTAAACCACCAGATCTCTTCTGCTTCTGTATATACATTTGCATATGCACTATTTACCTATTTTATATAGACATGACACTTCTCAACCTCTGTGCTGCTAAATGGAAAGATAGAGCTTCTGAACCCAGGCAACTGTTGGTTTGTTTGTTTGTTTTTAATGCTGTGATTATTTTTGCTTCCTTCCTTTAAGCTCCCACCTGCACACAACAAGGCACTGGGGCATGTATAGAAAGCCAGACCATCTCTCTCTTTTTCTGCATGTTGCCATTTTAATTCATTCATTCAAAAACATTCACTTCTTTGAACAGTGCACTCTACCAGAAACTCATATCAAGATACTCATGACAGTAATCCGCAATGCTCAGGTCCTTCTGTGCACCACTGCTTGCCTGAATACAGTCTTTCAGAGCTTAATATTATAAGCTGTCTTCTTGCCCAGCAGCATTACTTTTGACTTGGCTGCATTAAAATGAACTACGTTGGACTGCAAACACAGGCCACAATCCAGTTCATAGGGTGGGGTGAAACAGTCCTTCTCATCTTTTCTTGACCTTTAAGTCTTCTAAAAATTCAATCAATAACCTGCAAGAATTTAGCTCTAGATCAGGACTCCTAAACTTGTTAGCTTGCCATCACCTACTTTAGCAGTGGTAGTACCTTCCATCCATACAGATGAGCAAGGAGTAAAATTGAGAACCTTAGGCAACGGTTCTGTTGGCAGGGAAGTGCAATAGCAGCAAATGGGTAGAACAAAAGAGCTGGTGCTCAGGTGCAATGTCCACACTACATATGTTTGGAGGGAGGAGTTTCTTTCTAGTGATCTCTTGCATTGAAGCCCATTTGCAAGTTGGAAAGCATTAGGTACACTCCTTGAGTAGACATTTTGTCCAAAAGGAACCGAATTTACAACCCTAAGACTTCTCTATCACAGGCATCAAAGCGCACGCTCACAACCTGCGTTAGAAGTGCTAGCGCAGACCCACCCCAGGCAGCACCCCTGGGAACACCTCGCTGCTGGAAACTGAAGCTCGGAAATTGCACTGTAGGTCACTTGGACCTGAGCCGTAACACGTACCCTACTCGTAACAGCCCTGCTCACCGCTATCTCCACGTAACTATGTTCTGAGATGATCCAGTGGAACAGTTATTTATTTAACGTGTGCCCAGCTAATTCTATACGATACAATCTAAAAAATCATAGCAGTTACTCAAGTATCTTGGACAAATTAAAGCACAGTACCAGCAGAAAGAAGCCCCCCCCCATCTCTAGAGCAGGCATCAGAGCAAGTGAAAGCCTGCCAATACATGCATTCTAGACAACATTACAAAACTCATACTGCCTAGGACTCCAAACTGAAGAACAAAACAAAAAGATCAAAACCCAAGAAAACAATCCCTCAGAAGATTGACATTGTGCTTGTCTACAGATAAAATGCTCAAAAGGTATTTGAGATGACACAGCCAAAATGGGGTACACTCCTTTAAAAAAAAAATAATTTAAAAAAAAAAAAAAAAATAGCTGCAGTCGTCACAAGTACTTCTTGGAACAGAAATGTTTTTTCCAGTTTATTTCTTTGCTTTAGACCTAGTCACTGTACTATTATGCAGATAAAGTCTGACGAATGAAAGGCCTATGTAACCAACAGGAGGAATAATGGATACTGGTAAATGTAATTACATACTGTCGTGAAAAATTATTAGGGACAACTACTGCAAAAGGAGCTGCCTCCAACTGATTTTTTGAGAGCAGTACAGAATATCAGAGCCTCTTCTTTTAATAAGCATTGTGGTTTTTGTACAAATTAGGTGTATAAAGAATGTGAATAATAAAAACTATCTAACAGAGGAATTTGGAAATAATGCATAAAGAAACCAAAGTTAGGTTCTTTTCTTGCTTCTACAGAATTGATAGCCCTCACATTAAAGAAACAAGAACAGAATTTAAAATACGATGTGATTTTTATCTTTTTTTTTTTTAAACTTCGACAGCATGCTTGCTCTATCATGGCTGCACCTACATGACAATTCTCAATCAAAGTCCATTTGGGGGGCCAAAAGACATTTTGCCTTCCTTTCAGCATTTCAAATGGTTTCAAAACAATCTGTTCAACTTCTATTGATTCAAGCTGAGTTTAAGATTAATTCCTAATCTTTTACAGAATTCCTAAAGTTATATAAAATTCATCTTGGAAAAGGGAGATTATTTGTCAATTCTTGTAAGACTACATGATTTATTTCCCTTAAACTTAAAATGCCATTCACTATTATATTTTTAAATCTAATACAAGAACCAACAGGAACATATGCACACTGTTTTTGCTAAATCAAAAAGGTATGACTGAATATAGGTAGACTTGCATAAAAATCTCTATCCAAGAACATTTTAACATGGAAAATCCTAAACAGGATGAACATTTAGCAAGCAGGTTGTCATAGTTAGTCATAAGCTATAACTAAAGCTATAGAAAATAAAGAAATTCATAATGCCTATGAAGTCTAACAGCTAGAACACTTCCTAAAAATAGGTTTCTTAACATGCTAAAAAAAAAAAAATCATGGCTTAACAAGATATTCTTTATGTTTAACAGGCCTGTCACAAACAAACTCCTGATCAGACTCTGCCCTCACATCTGTTGAGACAAACCTGCAGTAAAAGGAATGCAGTCCCTATAGATTTATGTCAGTAGAAAGAAGAAAAAAAGAAAAAAAAAATCAGAATCTGACCTTTAAAGTGCAATTTTTGGTATTTATTTGGGTGTTCATTTAACCAAGTTTCTTTCAGTGTGTTGCTGAACACAGCTGAGCCACAAGACACCTAATATGATGTTACACTTTGGCTACAGAGATTAGTCTTATTTTACTTGATTCATCATTACGCAAAAGATAAAGATGCCAACAGGAAGCCAAAGACATTTCTGCACTTAAAAGAGAGGAGAACAAAGTAATACTATACCATTCGAAAAGATGTCTCTCAAAAATGTTTCATTAACCTTCTATGGATGTTGCATAAACATCATGGTAAACATCAGGGGTTGCATTTACAATTTTGGAAGAAGCAAGTAGGAAAGCTGAAATGTTGCTCACCAACAAAGAGATTCATCCAGATTTCTCAGTTTAACAGCTTGGCAATTTCTCCCATCCGATTTTTTAAATGAAAGAAATCAGTTTCCTCAATCTATGTCTTAATACACAGAAAACACAAAAAGCTCTACTACATACACCCTTTAGGATACCACAGATAATGACAAACATTTATTTCGTTCAACTACCATTGCTTAATCTACCAGCAAAATCAGCATCATTAGTTTAAGCCTCCACATTTTGCTCAGACAGAAACGAATTCTAGATTAAGTGTCCAATTATTGGCTCATAAAGTCATATTACTGGCATTTCCTTCTTAGCGGAGTGTGGTTTAATTGGCAAGGGCCTTTTTTCCTAAGACTAGCTTAATTCTAAAGAATGTCATATGCCCTTCTGAACAACACATCAAACTGCAGGGGAAGCGCATTGAGCAATACTCTCCTGAATAAATCTGTCCAGCTTATGGCCATTAACACAAATCCCAACCTCTTTTCCCATCAGCTGATATTGATGAGTGAAGAGGGCACTGCAAGCTTGCTTTGGTGGCCATTAGTAAATTCAATTTCATTTTACTTTTTTAAAAAACCAATAACATGCCAAACACTTCTGTATATATCAAGCTAAAGAGAGTGGTTTAAAGAAGCAGACATGCACACAGGTTGACAAATAGCCAAGTGATTTCACATTTAGCTATATACAACATCATATCATCTGCTCAGGAGAACAAGATGAAAATATGTGGTATTATGATTATAGATTAAGGTTTTAATGGCATGAATTTAGGATGACTAGCAGTAAAAATACCCAGGAGCTGTTATGCTGGCTACCATAAATGAGTGTTTTTCAATCCCTCACATAACACCACCACATTTTAGAAGTAATTAAAAATATCAGAGTTTCTGAAGGATTTTACAGGCAACCTTTTTCTATCCTATTATCTGTAAAGCCAAACTCCTTTTGGGTCATGAAGAGAACACTAATATCCACGTACATTACAAAACTTTAAAACAAAAATAGGCTCTTCCACAGATAACACTTTTTTTGAAATTTTAGATAATTAAGTTAAGAAAGCACTTTAGCCATTAATTCTTCTTTATAAATATTAGTAGCTTTTTAAGTAACAGCTTCAGACTGGTGCACCTTTTTTCCTGCTCTTAAATGATGTCAAAACTCACAGAATAGCTTCTTTCTTTTTTGCCTGTTTACAATACTTCACCTCCAAATCACGGCAGCCCAAAGGGCCAACCAGGAAATATTAATTCCTAGATTCATAAACACCAAACATAAGAGGGAGGAGACCTTCCAAAGGTCCAAACACTTGTGCTCTATTTTGACCAGTTTTAAGATACTGGTCTTTCAAACAAAACACTCCCATGACAATTGTGGCAGGCAGTCAACGGGGACGCTAATTTGGTCAGGACATAGATATTGCGGTTTTCCTCACTATCGTGACAGATCAGAGATTGTCAACTTGGCAGGTCCTTTGTGAACACAGTTGGAGACCTAGATGAAAATCCTCAGAAGTAGATAAAGGTGGCAGTTGCATTCATGAAGCCAGATGTATACAGTTAAGTCTGCCTCAGTATACGATTATGAGCACAGTTCTGCTTGAAACAAGAACATGCACTTATTGCAAAGAACAAGTTACACCAAACATAATGCTTCAGCGCAAAGTGACTAATGCTGTCTCTTTACCAGGCAGTATGTGGTGAAAACTTATTTTATATAACATCAGAAGTCCTACCTTTCCCTCTACTCTAGGGCCTGTATAACTGTACTCAAAGCGATGGAGATGTCTTGCTTTTATAGGCAAAGACCAGGAGGAAAAATAGCATTTTTACCAGATAGCGTACCCGTAAAATACAAAATACCTGCAACCCACAAAAGTCCTTATGATGTATTTTAGTAGAAACACTGCCTTAGCAGTTGTTAGGATGATCGACAAATCATTCATGCATTTGCCATGGATTCACTCACATAAATTCAATACCAGAGCACAGCATCCTGCTCACATGGAATACAACCACCAAAGTATTTTTCCCAGAGCACATGCACCAAAAATGCTGCTAGTTGCAACAGGCACAGTTAGGGGACTCCAGCTTTCCAACAGCTTACACCTTCATCAAAGCACAGATGTCTGTTGCAGGATAGAGTTTCTTACAAAATTTGAGTATTACAATTATTTCAGGAAATTCTTTAGGAAAAAGTATGTCCACTTCCCTAACTACTTAGGGATCTTTTTATTTGCAGAAAATCCGGGTTTGGGCAGTCAAGGACCACTGAGTAGCCAGATACAGGACTTGAGAATATTCTCAGTCCTCCCCTGCTTAAGTACCCTGGCACTGAAGAGAAAACGTAGCTTGAGTTCAGCACTGAAGCCCAAAATGCAAGGCAGAAGAAAGTAAGATGAAGGGCATGATGCAATGAAAGGATATGGGGAATAGTGGAGAAAAGAAGATAGAACAGTTTTCCATCAAAAATGAGCTAAACTGAAACCAGAATTCCTGAAGGTCCATTAGCAAGTATCTGTGAAATCCAGTGGAAAAATTCACGCTGTATCTTTACTTCTAGTGACTCCTCCATATTGTAGTTACAAACTATATTTAAGAAAATTACTTAAAACCATGTTTTTCAAACTATTTAGGCAATGCATTATTTTCTTAAGATAAAAACTGTTTTGTGAATCAACATAAGTGACTGCAGGGACAGCAGGACATTCTAGCAAAGGGGTTTTGCATCTCTTCTACAGTTCAAGTTCAGACTGCTTCACAGGGTATGATTTATGATTCAAATTGAACTTTATGAGCAGTTACAGATCAAAATTCTTCTTATTTCTTGGGGCCCAACCTAAGACAACACTAACTTGCAGAGTCTTTATTCTACAAATGTAGCTGCAGCAAACAACTATAACCAAAGTCAACGCAAGAATACAACCTCAATAATAGAAACACTAAAAAACAAACCAAAAGAAATTCTCCCAGGAGATGAGTACAGAGGCATCTTCTACACACAGAAAAAGTACCCAATTTTATTGAAGTTACCTGTGCATCACTGTCCTGTCTATACAAAGGGTATGATAAAATTTGTTCATCACAAGGGGTACAAGTAAGATTAAACTAACATTTGCAAGCCATTCAGATGCTACAGTGCAGCACCAGCAGCAGAATTCAGCAACGAACAAGTAATTCTGTATTCAGACACATATTTTAACGGTGCATTAGACCACATGCTGAAAAAACAACATAACATACTGAAAAGTAGTTCATTCAGAAGATTGGTCTAGTACAGAAGGGAGGAAGGGAAGGTGAGTGAAAAGGGGAAGAATCTGATCACACAATTAATTATAGGCTTTCTGACAATGCATACACACAAAGAAGCCATATTAAGGTTCTTCCATACACCCTTAATTCTGTTTTTTTCTTCTTCACTATTAACTGCTTGATGATTCTGTCACAATTTACAGCTATTTTTAAATATTACAGACAAACACCACAGCATGTATCTGTGTGTCAGAAAAGAAATAAGGAGCATATATAACGCAATGTAAAATCTATTCATGTTTTTCATCCTACAGCACATTGCCAGTGGATTCCATGATCACACAGTACCATTAGGAAACCAGCATCACCAAATCTATATTTAACTAACCACCTTCTCATTTAGATAACAGGTTATAAGGGTTCCGTATGGTAGTACAGAATAAACATTTTAAAGCAATGATTGATTTTGCCAGTCGCAATAAATGTTCTTCATGACATAGCTAGCATCTGGTATTGTTTCCATTTTTACATTGAAAGAACTATTATTTGACAATTTATATATACAAGGTATGGCTTCATTGTTGAGTAATCTTGCTTACTCTAACGGCAGCTGCTATGAATCCACATAATACAACCAGGAAATTTTGACACTGATCCTATACAACATTTTTAGCATTTATTATTTAAAAATCATTATCTGTGCATACTTTAAGCTATCTCCGCCTGAAGTACACACTCAAGAGCTTAGATAAAGTTCAAAGAAACTTGCAAAAATTATTCCATTATTTATACTGGGGG
>JAVJGG010000040.1:14700711-14720063 GCA_035590195.1 Aviceda cuculoides | reverse complement strand
GTTTGGTTTTCTGGTTGGTTGTTTTTGGTTTGGGGTGGGTTTTTTTAGGTACTGACCTGATAATTTAGCTAGGTGTGTAAACAAAAAACAACCCAATACTATGCTGGAAGACAACACTAAAACCTGGTGGAGGTTTGGAGCTCCCAGAGCTGTGATAGAACATTCTTAGGCTAAGAATCAAAATAGCCACAAACGCAAAGATCTCAGAATTTTAACATCATGTTCCATTACAAACACAGGACTCTACATGAAAAAAATCTTTGCCCTTGGGTTTTTTGAGACTCTAGGATTAGTATGTAAGCAAGTATCACTCCTTATATCTTTGCTTAATTCTAGCTGGTAATGCCTCCAGTGCTGAACCTTCTACTGGTTCCTTTCAGTTGTTACCAGGAGGAGCTGTACACCAGAATTAAACTCAGGTTTTTCTATAGATGTTTGAATAGCAAAAGCTAAGGGTAGAGCAAACGCAAATCCAAAATAAGCTGAACTTACCTACTCGCTCAGCTCCTCTACCCTAAAAGACATCACAAAGACCAGAGACAGGAATACCATGTAAACAAAGCCATCTCGTTTTCCAAGTGATTTCGCAAATTCCAGGCGTAGAGCAAAGCTACACAATAGTAACTTAGGGCTCTGCTGGGTCACCCTACTCCTGTCTTCCTTTCCTTTCAAATCACCAACAATCCTTCAGGGGGTTTTTTCAGTGTATTTTTAATTGCCTAGCTAGTCTCCAGGACCCTGCCATCCTCCATCCATTCCTAAGTTCTTAGTAGAGCACTGGAATTCCAAACATCAATACAGACACAAGTCTCAGCTCATTATTTCAACCTTGTCATGCTATGCTCATGTCACTTTTATCTTGTACTTTGTTAATTTTAGAGAGAATGATGGATTACACTGCAGTTTCAACTTTATCTTGCTACATTGTGTGCATTTTTTTTTTTGCCTTGTAAATTAATGGCAAATATCAGAAAATGGCAAGACTAGCAATTTATAATGAACATCTCATGGTTTTCAGGTTCCTTGGATGGCAAAAAAAAAAAATCTAAAACCCAGAAAAATGTTTACAAGTTCCAGGCTACTAAGAAACGCCTTTACAAAAAAAGTCGGCCTGCTGACCTAAGACAGAAGAATCCTTAAGAGGATTATTGTCTTCCTTTTGATAAGATTCTTATCAGATCACAATTTTTTTCTGCATGACATGAGAAGCTTTTGCTCTATAATGATCATTAAATGTAAGAACACGAACATGTCACAGCCATCTTACAGTTACCTTCCATACTAACTGCGGTCACAAGGCAGTTCAGGATTTGCATTGGAATTTATTTGTTTGGTGCATTAAGTACATAATGAAATCATGATAAAATTACATATCTGTACACGCTTCCCATAAAAGTGCAAAAATTATACCTTGCTTAGTAAGTGCTCTGAAACTGCCACCCGCTCAAATAAAAATATGCAATACTAATTTAGCTCCAACTACAGAGTTGCTCTATGAAATTCATTCAGAAACACTTAGCCACTTGCAAAAAAACTGAACCAAGAGCATAGGAAACCCAAAACATAACTCTCATCCAAACAGGCTCAGAACAAGTGCCAGGATTGCTACTCTGCTTGATTCTGACCCACTGATTTGTCCCAGAAGTCACCGGAGTACTTCATTCTCCAGTGACAGAAGTAATTAAGTGAAAGCTATTCTACATACGCAACCCACTGTCTAAGAGCTCAGGCTTATATTTTAAAACAATTTACATTTATTAACCTAAATAATATACATACATATAAAAAATAAGATTTCTAGAACCCTATTTATACATTTAGAAGAGTTTAATTGAACCCTGAAAACATAATTTCCATTCCCTTCTCATTTAGTAGTATAAATTTAGTCAAGAACATATTCTACTCTATGCTAATTTACCACAATAAGTCTCCCAACATTTTCCAGTAATGCACTATGCTATCCAACTCTCCGTCATGTGTTTGCTCTGTCATTCTCCCCATAGAGGAAACACTGTGTGTAATGGTAAATTCTGTGGAACCACACAGGTGTAAAATCCTATGTTTGTGTAAAAAAAAAAAAAAGACAAGATTTAATAAACATACCCCAAAGTTATGATGGAAGATGTAGAAACAAACTGGGAGTTCATTCTGAAGTCCCCAAATGGACCCCCCTGAAAGCTCAACTTCATACGCACGTTTCCTCTTTACTGCAGAAGCTCCAGCATGACAGAAGAACAACCTTATTGGGTTTGGCATTCATTATTCATTTAGTCTTCTAAATACTAGTTTCAGCACACTGAGATCCTTTGAGGTCAGAATCAACACCTCAGGCTGGATGCAATGTTATGCCAAAAACAAGCTGGGGTTGCAAGGGATGATGCATTTGCCACAGCATGTCCCTCAGGAACACCAGCCACGGCACTCACTGGTCATCTGCATTTCTGAGCACAAGAACATAACCCGCGCTACGTCCCAGCCGAGCCACGAGAAAACACAGGAAAACCTGAAGGTACATCCTGATCTACACACTGGGATTACATCTCTTGCTAACTTAGAAACTAGAAAGCATTGCTCAAGAGATGCTACGTGAGGACTTTGCATCCACAAGCTATCCATATGGTTTCTTTGTCAAGAAAGGAGGTCACCCGATCATTCCCTCCTTCGAGATATGTTCCTTGCGTAAGGCCTTCTAGTGCTTAGGCTCAACCAGCTGCCCTGAGATATGGTCATCGTTAAGGCTCAGACTATGTTATTCAATTCCTTATGATGATAACTCAAATTAGTCAAGCTGTTAGTTAAGGGAACGCCCTTTCTCATATTGCCAAGCCCAGTATATCTGTCTAAATTACAATAAATAAATAAATAATCTACTTTATTTTATTTTGCTTTTGCAATTACTGTAGAGCTCTCCCACATTCCCTGGTGCACAGAAACCTATCCCCATTCTAGACCATTTCTACAGTAACCTCTTGATCTTCATATTATTCAGGATCTGCAACCATTCACCAATAGAGGGGAAAAACATGACATTTATATAATATTCCCCTATAATGTGTCAAGTTAGTCTGTTATGCTGGATATTTTGTTATTTATATTATCATTACATACGTCTATGTAAAAATATCAGCTATTCCTTTAAAAATAGGATCTTCATCACATAATGGCACAGCTCAGTTTAAAAAAAAATGTAAATGAGAGACATTTAGTAGTAATTACCATTCACCTTCAGACTCCATTGCTCTGTTATACCTAAACTGGGTATTTTTGCTAAAACTTAGAAATCTGACTGACGTAGAGTATTAGGCCACTTTTCTATCTTTTAAGAAACAACTTTTTTTGCTGCCTGAATGGGGTAGACATTTTACCTCCCCAACACAAGGTTCTAGAGAGAAAAGACTTTATTTCTGAATATTTGTAATTGTCTAAAGAACAACCGTTATCATAGCCTTGCATTACCATAATTTGCATGGACTTTTTTTTCAGAACATCTTTACCTCTGACGTCTTCCAAAAACACCGAATAAGAAAATGTAGTTTTCTTTTGGCAGAATCTATTTACCTGCATGCTTGCATATGAATCCTAGGGGGTTTTGTCCCTCAGAAATGCCAGCTGCTACTGGACAAAGCTATCTGATGATCACTGGGCCTTGGCACCTGAAGTGAATTTCTCTAAAGATTACTTAGCCCCTCTGCAATATGACTATCAGTCTACAATAGTACATTACCTTTAAAAATAAATATTTGACCCATTACAAAGAAAGAGTTTTGTATTAAGTTCTTAAGATTCATAAACAAGTTTGAGAAAACTGAAAGCTACAAAAATAAGGTTATGTCATGCAACTAATGTAACCAAAGGTATCGCTCTGCTGCACATCAAGTCACTTTGCAAAACTTTATTAGTTTAGACTGTTACAAATATTAACCACACATAACAGTTTAGGCATTAAATATAATTAAAACATTCCCTCTGTGGTTAGCAAACAATACTCTTCATCATCAACAGTTACCCTCTCTACCTCTTCCCAACTACTCATCAGTTCAGGTGTTTCTCTGTCGAAGATAAGCTGAAATTGGATTGCTCACAATATTTATCCTCAGCAGTACTGTGATTGTAAACTTAATCTTCAGTTGGCATCCTGGCCAAATTGAAGTCAATGGGAGCATTACGTTGGTTCATCAGAATTACGATTACACCTTTGCTCTAATTGGCAGAAAGCTCATTGCTTACTAATCAAAAAAAAGGAAGAGCAATCTCAGCAGTTAAGTATTGCATGAAAAATGAATGGAGAAAAACTCAGCAGTAAAAGCATGTATTTTGCAGGTTTATACATACATAGGTAAGTCTGAAAGCTCCTCTTTGTAAGTGAGGTAATCCAAATACACTACTTGTGAATTAGCATAACTTTTAAAAGGCATTTTTATAAAGCCTTTGCAGGTACAGATCACTGATCAAGCAAGCACACATTAGTACAGCAAACATGCTTTGTATCTGACCATATGAATACACACATCATGCATTCTCTAGCTTGCCCATACTTTTTAGGAAGTAGCAGACTCACTACTAGACCGCTAGCAAGAACTCTTAACTTACACACATCCTTTGTGTATTTAAAGATAGGACTTCAGGTGCATCCTTTCTTGCCTTCTTTATTTTTCATGAAATATCAAATTCACTAATACATTATTAAATGACAAGTAGAGCACGCCATTTACAATGAAAATTAGTATTTTAAGTAATTACCTCCACTGGACTGAAGTTTATCAAGAGAAGGCAGACCACATTCTACGTTCTCTTTACTTTACATTCAGGCTGTATCAGTGGGCACATATACAGATGGCCCTTTCCCAATCCGATAGCTAACATGCAGTCAAAGTAGGTCAGTGAAGAACAAAAGAGTTTTAAACTATACTAATCCAGTGGCTTCAGTAGCCTACAGAAATGACAGAGAAGGACCATGGAAACAGTTGTGGTCACAGGACAAAGTTATAACTGTAAAGGCTAGAAAGCAAAATACACCTGTGCCATCAAGTTCCCCTCCCTGTACCTGGCGTATTACTTAATTATTTGGTCTCTGAGACTCCAGTATGGTCAACTAATCACATTCAAGCAAACCTACGGAAGCAGCACTTCTGTGTGCCTTATTCCTTCCTCTGAGAAGGCATTAAAGTATCAATCCTTCAGGTAAGACCTTGCAATGTAGCCAGCTTTACACCCACTCCTCTGGTTCCTGTCATTTTCAGAGGATGTTACAGCTCGTTTCATTTTCATATCAATGCTAGCATTATCTCTCTTGTCAAAAGGGAGTGAAGAACCCAGCTCAAGCGTTCCTTCGGCAGCAGAGGCCCTTCAGTTTGAGGGTCCAATCTGGTATTGCTTCTTCCCATTTCTCTGGGCTGCGCCTACCTTTGCCTGTTCATGGAGTTTCTCCCAGCCATGTCTGTAATACTCCTTTCTGAAGCCTGCCTCTTTGTCTTGCTTCTCTCAGTCTGTAGCTGAAGACCTTCTCCAAAACAGCCCCCAGCTTCTCCAAATGCCATCTATTTTTACCTAGGCGCTGCCGTCTCATTCCGGATGCTGATAATTGGCCCCTTAGTCACAACTGGAAAAGTAACCTAGTTGAGTAACTCTTTCTGAGCTGCTGCATTGAGGAATCTGTATGCCTCACACTTGCATTAATTCAAATGAGGAAGCTTCCAGTGAATTTGTTCCCATGCAAGATGAAGCCCAGAGTTTAGTACAAATTCACCAGAATTTAGCCTCTAAGATTCTATAGCAACTTCACTCACACACCTTTTTTAAAGTAAGGACCTTCCCACGAGAAAGTTTTATGCATTTAAAGTTCTAAATCCTGTAAGGAAGCACCACATAAAATAGGTGATAACTGTAGCACTAGAGATCAGCTGTACTCTACCTATTCACCAGTCTTTTTTTTTTTTTCCCCACATATGACCTAGACCAATCCGTAAACTTGCAAGGATCTACTCAAAAGAAATGACAGAAAACCCATGTAAAATTAGACTTTTAAAGAGTGAAACAAGCAATGACAATACACACATACAAGCAACCCATTCTGAAACAGGTGTTTTTCCACACAGACTTCTTTCTTATACACGACATAAAACTGCTGGCTTCACAGCTACAAAATGATGTTTCAGACAACTCAGGGAGCCCTGCTTCCTTCTTAATCACTTTGCTAATGAAAAGTTAAGTTGAAGCATCTTGGAATTTCCTCACAACTATTCTGCTTCTGCATAGTTATCAACCAAATTGGTACAAACAGGAAAAACAGATCATGAGATAGACAGACTAGTTAGGCAGCTTCTACTAGGAAAACACTGGGAAAAGTAAATAACTAAATGGTCTAAATTCATTCTAAATTACAGTCACTGTAACACTTTATTATTCCAGGAGAAAGGCAAATTTAAATGCCAAGTATTTAAAAGCCATTACTTCAGAAATACAGAACATAAATGAGAAGATTACCATTTTATTAAGAGAACTTGACTCGTTTTTACTAATGAAGACCGCAATCATTTAATACTAATATAATGAATCCCTTCTAGAAATTTTGAGGTTACCACAGACAAACACAGCATGCTTTTTTGACAACACAAATGCAACTATCAGATGTCCTGAACATCATCTGTAAAAACAAAAAGCAGAGCTTTGACAGATTAGTAATCCTGGATTCAGTTAAATACTGGCAGGATTAATACTATTTCCTAGGACGAAAGAAAGATCCTGTTCCACCCCATAAAGATGGCACAGGCTGCCAAGAGTAAAGGGAAGGGCCTTCAGCTGTGGATCATTAAGAAGCAGCCATTTAAAAAAATGAGATGTTTTGGAGAAAACAGCATCCAGTAAAACGGTGGAGTACTTTTTCCATGTGGACCCAAGAGAATTTGAAATCATTTATTCTGCAAATGAGAAACTGAATGCTTCTATGATGGTTAATTTTGCTGAGAAAGGAACTTCTTTTCACTTGAAATGAAGGCAAAAAGGATCTGCTTTAAATGTGATTCTGCTAAAAAGAATGAACACGTACAGCAGACTGCAAAATCCTTGTCCTGCAAACCACCACTACCATTAGCCCTGCACATCCCTACTTCCCACTCTCACATTAGTACAAATTTGGTCCAGACTGAGGACTCAAGTAATACAGCAAGAACTCAAGTTAATTGTATTATAGAAAAGGGATACACATCTATTTCGGTTCAAATGTATGCCTCAAAACCAATGAGAAATCCTTGTTTGGACTGTCGTGGTTTAACCCCAGCCAGCAACTAAGCACCACAAAGCCGCTCACTCACTCACTCCCCCCGCACCCAGTGGGATGGGGGAGAAAATTGGGAAAAGAAGTAAAACTCGGGTTGAGATAAGAACGGTTTAACAGAACAGTAAAGAAGAAACTAATAATGATAACACTAATAAAATGACAACAGTAATAATGAAAGGATTGGAATGAAAATAATCATGTGCAGTGCTCACCACCCACTGATCGACACCCCGTTAGTCCCTGAGCGGCGATCCCCCGCCCCCACTGCCCCCAGTTTGTATACTGGGCATGACATCACATGGTATGGAATACCCTGCTGGCCACTTTGGGTCAGCTGCCCTGGCTGTGTCCCCTCCCAACTTCTTGTGCCCCTCCAGCTTTCTCACTGGCTGGGCATCAGAAGCTGAAAAATCCTTGATTTTAGACTAAACATTACTTAGCAAGAACTGAAAACATCAGTGTTATCAACATTCTTTTCATACCAAACTCAAAAAACATAGCACTGTACCAGCTACTAGGAAGACAATTAACTCCATCCCAGCTGAAACAAGGACAGCGTCCCCTGACAGTGCTGTGAGGGACATTCAGTGCCTGGAAGGAGCAAGGCATGAGCAGAAGGAGGGCAAGCTCCCATAGGACAAGCAGAACTCATCACAGGAGCACCAGGCAACCTGGGCCCTAGAACACAGCTCAAAAGCATCCCTCTCGCTCTTTCTCCAACTCCCAAACCTCATGCTTGTTGATCCAAAATGTTGGAAAAATGTAGGGGAGTTTCTAGCTGTGGATACAACTGTGATGGGACAGGACAAGGCTTTTCCCAGTTACATACCCATATTCTCCCTGGGACATTCAGACATAGGCAAAGTAGGTTTTGCGCAGACCAAGGCCTGATGGTTGATGATCATTTTAAAGGAGGCTCCTCTCCTCCGATCTCCGAGGCAGATGTGTCAGGCAGGTGAATCAGCCTCACAGCTACGATAACCTGTGACAAGTTTAGAGACTCAAGGGATCTCCGGTGGTACTCGGCTCCAATGAGCTGGGCTGAGCTGCAGGAGAGGACACCACCGACTTTCCATGCCATGCAGCCACCCAGAATGCTTCCCTCCTGGCTTGGACTCAAAGGTCCCTACTGCCCATGGGGCTTTTCTGCCATTTTCAGTGTCATCTCCTGCGCTCAACCAGGCCTAGCAGAGAGGGATAAGCTCTCCTGAGTTGTTTGTCCTCACTCAGATAAGGTGCAAAGAGTAGCCCAGTTTGTCCTCTCTCACTGCACACAGCCTTACCTGGACGGACACACACAGGTTTCCTTCGCCTAATACGAGGTTTCAATCAGGACACAGCAAGGCAGAGGAAATGAGAACAGGCTGCTTGTGCAATGAAGAGGAAAATGGCAGGTTCTTCTGCTTTGGGCACTACTCTCCCCACTACAAGATAATCCTTCCTTGAGGCATCGGCACCACCTTAGGGCACTCATGGTGCAAGTATTTACCCCCAGCCCTCCCTTCAGTAGCGCAGATCACCTGAAAAAAGATCAAATTACTCCAAAATTCAACCAGCTTGTAGACAGATGCAAGGTTATGCATCAGTACTTTTTATTAAAGTACTTGTAAGGCAAACAAAATTGTATTATTGTATAATAATGTACTTCACCTGTTCAGGAATAAAATTTTATTATCATTTCTCCCATCCTCGCTATCTCCAAGTAACAGCACACTAACTAGTCCTTGAATTTTCTTCTTTTTCCATTGTTACAATGTGCTCAGAGTTAAAAAAGTTGCGGGAAAAGGAGTTTAGACATTAGAGCAAGCTCAGACACCACGAACAGTTTGTCTGCAATAGCACTGCCCCCCTCTCTCAGTTGCAGAATAAATTAGCTCAAGCAGAGCTCTCACCATTCCTCTGCCTTCAGCCTGGTTCCGGTATCAGGGAGCCCTAATTCCCCTCCACTGCACTGCACCTGATACAGCCCAGCTCCTCCTATACAACAGGTCTTTCCAGTTCCTCTCTGCTTCCTGATTCTGTGACTGAGCAACAACTTCCCTCGGTTTTCCTCCTTCCCTGATCATCCCACCTTTTCTTGTCACTGCTTAGCAAGCTGCCATTAACCTTTTACTTTTGGGTAGGTCAAATATAAAAATCATAGGTCTTTTTTTTTTTCCGGGCTTCATGCACATTTAAAAAAAAAAAAAAGAAAAGAAAAAAAAAAAAAAAAGCTTTTTTCCCTTAATATAAGTAATGAACTCATTGAAGTCTGTAGGAAGAAGAATTTCAGAACTATTTGAAAATGTTTAGGTGGAAAAAAAGCAAAAACTGATGACTGGAAGAAATGTTTGAATTATAGTAATTGAAACTCTTAATGTTTTCTGAACGTCCAAGGGGTAGAATACACAGGGTTTTGAAATTAAGCTTCTTTTTTATTATGCCTAATAAGCAACGCCAGTGTCCTTTCTTAAACCAAACAAAAACGCAGTATTTTTTTCCTATGGAAATATTTAAGAACACATGACTGATATGAAAGCTTCTATATTTATAACTTTCACATACTTGTCTTAACCTCAGCAAAAAGATGTGCAAAAAAATAAACTATACTGCAATCTCTATTTTTAATTAAAAAATAAATACAGTCCCTCTTAACATCCTTCAACACAGAGGATCGGCCCTTGTCTTGTTAATATTACCACGTAACACACTAGCCAGAGTAACACAGACATTGACACACATTTCCCTTTATATGCCTACCTTTCGAATACTGAACCTGATTCAGCAATCCTTAATTAGGCAAAGTGCTAATATAATCAAATTAGACTTGTTTCTGAATAACACGAAAACCAGTCTTAATTCTGAAATGCAGGAAAAACTGTCATAACGTGGAGACTGATACTACGCTTCCTCAGACTTTAGGGCTCTCAAGGCTAGAAGAATTCTGAATATAGCATCAGGTTACGAGTTGATCTAATTTCCACTCAGTCTCACAAAGCTCATCATACATCTGTAAATACAAGCCAAATAGAAGTATCATTTAAAAAAATAAGGATCAGCTTTTGCCTGAGTCCACTACTTTGCTACAGCATGCATAGACAGAATATTTTTCAATGATACCTCTCCATGAAAGTTTACAGCTGCTAAAGAAAGCTGTCTCAAGTTATAAACTCAAAACTTAGAACCTAAACATAAACAATTCGAAAAAGCAAAACCACAAACAACAACAACAACAACGATAAAATAACACCAAAAAACCCCCCAACACCTTATCCTTTGATTATGCACAAAAATTTCACAATGAGTTGTCACTCAAAATAGTATCTCAGGAAATCCATCTCTTAAGTACATAAGAAACTATGATAGAAAATAAAAAATTCTTATTTTTTCAGACCTCTCCAACTTGAAGAGCCTTATCTTCATTACACCCACAAGATGAATATTGCTTCTTTCCATCAACGTAGCACTCCAGAGAACATGCCTCCTTCTAACTTGAGTGCTTACTGAAGGTACGTTTAAAAGTCCAACACTAGCCTACAGTCTAATTCACTTGTCTAACAAGTGAATTATATTCATAACTGGACGGTGATTAACACTAAACAACCCAACGCTCACACAAACAGCACAGCAAATCATTCTTTTCAAACTGCCAATCATTGAGGTCAAAACATTCATGCTTTTAAGTCAAATTACAATCAACTTCCTCCCCACCCACTCTATTATTTGTTATTCATGCATTGACAAGAGCATGGAAACCACTTCATAAAAAATCATGGGTATCTTGGAAGAAACTACGCTACTTAAAGATGAAAAACCATTTAAAAACCAAGAGAGGGAAATGGCTTCTTGAGTTTTAAAAACAAGCAAACAAACAAAAAACCCCAACACCCAAACACCAAGCAAACAAACCCCAACCAAACTTACTTTCCCCTTTCATTTGTTTTAGATACTTCCTTTTATCCTCTCATCATTTTATCCATTACAGTGCCCCCAACTACAATCACCTTCAGTATCAAGCCAAGCATTCAGAAATTTCCTTCTACTCCAAAACTTACAAAAAAGTTGTCCAGACAAAGGTAAACAACGCTTTGAATCACAAGCAATTCACAAGGTTCAGTGCTAGCCTCTGAGAAAATGTTTAGATTTTAAAATTGTAGTTAACAAAAAAAATTAAGGAAAACAAAAAAAAAATATTGCTTTTCTATTTTATTTGCATTCAGATTCATGGGATAGCCCCTGTTTATCTTTCTAATCTATGTTACTGTCCAGGAAACTGCTTATAAATCAAGTATTTTCTAACAAAATGTTAGCAACCTCCTTGATATACTACTTTTGACAGCACACAAAAGACAATGTTACCAAAGACTTGTAAGAGATAAAAGTTTTTCACAGCAGAAACTTTAATACTGCTGACACATGTTTCTGAACTCGAGAGCGCTCTCGGTTTCTGCTTACCCACCCCGGATCTTTAAAGCAGCCGTGACGTAAGAGCGACAGCCATCGTCCGGCGTGGAAGGCAGCTCCCTGGCTGTTTACTGTCTCTAACTTCACTCCAGTTTTCACAGGTAAACACACGCTGGCCAGTCCTTTCATTATCTGCATAATCCCAGCCTCTTTGATTACTGGACTGTAATACCAGGGCCCGAGTGAGCTTTCATTCCTGAATTATGGCCACACGGAACATGACCAGGGGAGTGCCAAACAAGATGATTAAGCAGCAAAATATGACAAGGCATGAATTATATTATTAATATTTCTATCTATCATTAGCCGCAGAAATGAGGGTTTTGTGCAGCCAATAGCAACTATGCATAAAGAAAGCTCCTCCACTTTGACACACCTTCAAAATAAGAGCTGCTATTTATTTTGAGTAATTTTATTCTTTGGTTGCTGTGGCACTGAACTGTATTTTGACAGTTTACAAATTACTTCCTTTTTCAAACTCTACCTTGAAACAACATTGGAGGAAACTCTTCTTTTAAAAAGGCAGGCTTGAATTACAATCCTTTACTTTCAGAGATCAAGAGCGTAATCATTTTCCAACAAGATATGCTGAACAGCTTTCATTTCAGCAATTCACTGCCTGTATTTAAGCATATATCAAATCTCCACAAATTTTAGGTTCATCAGCACAGTGTTTCATTTCACTAAATTCGTAAAAAAAAAAACCATCAAAAAGCAAGTTTTAAGGAGTTTGTATAAACCAGCCATGAAACATCCTTCTTTTTTTCTTTCTTTTTTTTTTTTTTCCCCTCTTTAATCACATCATCAGCATCTCTGAGGTTTCACTCATTTCTGCAAGGGCAGCCATTCCCTTCTACCTGCAACGATCTGCTTATTTTTAAGACATTTGGAAATGAGAAGGCAGATGTTTAAAAAGAGCAAAAGTTAGTGTACGGACAGACATGTAACACATCACAATAAATTACCGCATGTTTCACCACAAAATTAGTGGAATAAACACAGCCAAAGCCCTATGATGAACTTGTTGGTGCTGTAATGTATCACTTCACAATATTGGAAGTTGTTCAATATTCCCTAAGATTCTGACCCAAAGAAGGGAATACCAAGCGAACATACAAGGCATTTGCCACTGAACTGTTTTCAGTTGACAAAGAAGATCACAAATGCAGGCAGTACCAGTGTTCTCCCCAGCAGTAAAGAAAGAGGGGAGAAAGGGCATGCAAAGCTAGTTGTGCTCAGGGCAGGCAGGCAGAAGTGAGAAAATAGAAGAGCTTAACCGGGATTGCAGTTTAAAATTATTTTAAATCTACAGCCCTACTTTAATCTAGTGAGGCTTGCTAAAATGTGCTAATGAGAAGAAACAGATCTAGTGAAGCAACAAAATGAACTATGGATTTCAGTAAAAAAAATTTAAAAAACAACCAAACAAAAAAAAATGAAAACCACAGCACACTGCTCTTAGGAAGAAAAATTAATATTGCATAAGGAAATAATGAATTATTATAATTAATTTAAAAAACAGAGTAATTCATTTAAAAGTTTTATTACTTAAAAAAAAAAAAAATCTGTTTGGGAAGGAAGGGACTTCATGTTCAAGATGAACCAATGAAGTGACAGTGCTCCAGTCTGGATCATACCTGAATTTCACTAGGCTGCACCATCACCTTTAATTGAGACTTTTAAAAATGTTTGTGAAAGTCTGTGACTTTTTAAAAGAAAAACAAAAAGAATTCAAGCAGATTTGCTTCTATTAAAATAAGATTAGAGCAATCTTTCAGTTACTTAGCTGTAATAAAAGCAGCAAATCTTAAAGAGTTTGTATAATGTCATATTTAGTTTTTATCTCATTTCTCTTAAACCAAACAAGAATTACATTTTTAAAGACTCATTTTTACGCTGTATTACTCACAAGATATTAAAAGAACACTGAGAAATAAAAAGATTCAGATTAAAAGCATCCATTAATTTTCAATGCCAAATTTGGGACATCCCGATTTTTCTGAATGTTTACTTAGCCCTGTGTAGTATTCGGGACTAGTTCCCAAAAAGCTCACTTGCATTTTGAGTCATCGCTGGTTCTGTAAATCACGACCCAGTGTCTCAGGCTCAGCAGCAAAAAGAGCAAGCAGCTCTGAACAACTAACAGAGTATCGCCAAAGATACACAGAACAGAGGAAACAACAAAGTCTAATTCCTTCAAGGAAAGATTCAACTTGTCTAACTCATGAAAGTCTCATTTTTCTTTCCAAATCCCTTACTGCCTTTCCTACAAACTTTCAAAGCTTCTGAAATGGGTAAAGCTGGGGGTCTTACAGCTGCAGATTTGGGAAACTGCAAGCTGGAAGGGGTTACCAGAGCAGATAGTCTAACCCAGATAAAACAGTCCCTAAGATGATTTCCTAATGAAGCAACCCTCTGTGAATTAAGTCCGGTAACATGTGTTCAACAAAAATAAAACTTTCTTAGAAGTTTTGACTCTTGATTTGGAAGCACACAAACAGAGAATCTAACATCACTTTAGGTGTTCCTGCCAGCTCATATTTTTCCTCATTATTAAAAACGCATGCCTAATTTCTGGCTTTTGCTGACAGCATTAGTTCCTGTATTTGACCAGTATTTTCTCCCCATAAGACACTATGACCATATCCGCTCTCAAGCTTTTTGACAAACTATTCAAACAGGTTTTTTTTAAAAAACATATTGCATAAGCATTTTCTCTAGGTCTTCGATCATTTAATGGGTCTACATCTCTCTCATTCTCCTATAGCTTCTTCAAATGTGCCAAGTCCCAGACCCCATGATGCATCCTAGCATCGATCTTACCAGTGCCACAAAGAGAAGTAACACGGATGCCTGTGTCACACCCAAGAAGAAACAACTCATCCTCACTTGCTCTCTGAGGATGACACACGCACACTCTAGTTAATGACAGATGCTAAATGCCTGATCATTCTTCATTATGATAACCCTATCTAGCTGTTACACACAAAATAATCTTCCGCCATCTCAGAACTCTGACAAATTTGGGCTGGTATTCACAGACAAAGCAAGAGGCTGATCCAGGGCACAAAAACCATCCCTGAAACAGCAAGGGGCCACTAGGGAAGTTCTAAAGTAACCATTTCACATGAGCAAGAGTGTACTCTTTCAGAAATGAATGTTTATAGAAATTCTACAAGAAAAATTGAAAACTTATGAAACTGTGTGTACAGAAATTTTAGCCATGTTACTGTACAGTGTAGGAACAAACAAAATAGTAAGCAAACAACATATAAAAGAACATATTTATGAAAATTGAAAACCTCTTTATCAGAAGCAGAACTAGTAGCCAACACAGACTGTGAAAAAGCTCTTGCTATTTCTCTGCCTCACTTTAAAAGAGAATAATAGTAATTTTTTCTTTCAGGTAATTTTGCAGAAATCTCCTAGGTTTTAGTTAAATTTACCTATAATGAAATTATCATTTCTGGAATAATTAGGCCATGGAAAACTGCGTTTTACATTTAGATTCAACCAAGAGATTCTTGTTCATTTGAATATTATTTTGTGGCTCAATGTGAAGTATGGGTGGGACATGCTGAGAAGGTAATTTTTTTCCCCAGTTTCTACAGCACCTGCTAGAAGCCTTAGGCACACAAAATTAAACCCATTCCAAAGGTACAAAACATTAATCACCTCTTTTGACTTTTTTCCAGGTTAAGTATCAAATATGTTCTACTGGAAACGCTTATACGTGTGCAAATCTCAGCTTATGAAGCATAAACATCCCCATTGATGTTAACTGTTTAACGACCCAACACAGAGATCCTGTGATCAACTCTCCCCACGGACCATGTCATAAAGAGAATTGCACTTAGAAATGAATTAGAAGTTCATACTCCCTACTTAAATTAACTACCCTGGTCCTGAGCCACGGCTTCCTTAGGCCTTTTCTCTATGTTTAGTCACAGAGCACAAGAGCTTCATGCAATTTCTTTATTTCCCCTTTCCACCTGCCAAAAGGAAAAACAAGAAATGCTGGGGTAGCTCATTTCATGCATCTCATACAGCATCTCACAGGTCAGAAATGATATGGCTAAAGAGAGTTTACACTCCAGCTTGGCAACAAGGCAAGAAACCAGGGCAGCTCCCAGGACTATCCAACCTGCAGAGGAGGTAAATGCAGAGATGAGGAATGTGCAGGTGAAGAAAGCTTCCCCTTTTAGGCCATACACAGAACTTGCATGCACCCAGCAGAAATTCAAGCCCAGTCCCACCATCTCACTTCTGGCTACCTTATGGTGCTATAAAAGGCTGCAGCGCAAAAATAAACTCTTTAGGTAAATTTTCACAGTGTTATAGCTTAGAAAAACATTAATAGCAGCAGATACACCAAGCTTTCTGAAAACTTCAGAAGACAATGCTCCACAGCTTTCAGCTTAACTTACACAATCAGAAACAGTATTGCTCCCTTTGAAAATGAAAGCCAAAGTGTTGCATAAAGTGACATAATTTTAAAAAAAATTGTAAGACAGGTGGGAAGAGAAAGAAGGGCTTGGTGCTGGATGTTTTTCCCCTCACATCAGCACTAGCAAAATATTTGTAGCTGAACTCTTCTTTTTTTTTTTTTTAATTCAACACGAACAGCAAACTACATCTAGACAATAAGTACAATGTTAAACCAAAACTCCTGTCAAATTTTTCCCAGCAATTCTTCCAGTCAGTAAATGGTTTTTAGGCAAACCTACTAAACAGCTGCTTAATATTTTCAACTAGTTTTGGTCCAGGTAGCATCTGCCAACCTCTTAGCTACATTTAGTATCCTCCCACAGATGAAGCCTAACAGACTTCTCTATTGAGACTTAAATCAGCAGCCTCTTTGTCTCCATGCAACTGCTCTTTTACTGAAAATGGTATGGCAGCACAGGAAGCACAATATGAATTTAAGCAGTGAAGCTGGTAGAAAACTTCTCATTGTCTAAAAGGAAAAAATTCAAATTCCCACTTATTTCCTCACTGGAAAAAATAAAAATGCAGGCCTTCCCTCCCTACAGCCACATGGATGCTATCGCACTGGCATATGCAGGTGCAAAATCAACATTTCAGTGTTCAGATTCACTTGCTGCCTTGCTAGTCAGTTCCCATCCCTTCCAGGGAATGGATTAGATGGAATAATTTTTAAGGCCAAGTAATAGACAAGGACCATACTGCTTTACATGGTATCTTTTTTTTTCTATAAAGGAATTCTCTACTCAAGTAAGTAAGCTTCCCTGCAATTTACATCTCCTCACAGGATTCTCAGAGGTTTTACAAATATAGAATGCTGAAATTGCACACTAACTTCTTCCTTCTGTTTAGTAGTGTAAGAATGTGGGCTTTTCAATGTTATGCATGTTTCTAACCATTTGTAAGAACAACAAACATTAGGACTGATGTGCCACATTCACTGGTTGCTGATTATCTTCTAATATATGAAACCAGGAATATTTGTGTTTAACACCAACTACTTAAAAAAAAAAAAAAAAAAAAAGAAGTACTGGTGGTGTTTGAATCCAGGCTTGCTATGTAGTGTGGCTCCATTAACAAAAAAACTGTACTGTGCAAGTTTGCCATTTAACATGATCACTATCCCCACCTCCCAAACCCAAAGACCTTGTAAGATCAGATTATCTGTCACTAGGTGAAATGAGAAATCCATCGTCCCCCGACAAATGGTACCTAATACCTTAGTATTAGACAAACACAGAAACCTGACCTTTGACAGCTTGTTTTATTTAACTATCTCCAATTGCTGTCAGTTACCAAAACATACAAAAGCAACAGCAACATCTGGAAAGAAAAATATTCAGCTGTATTTGCATCTAACACTTCAATACTCACCTAATAAAACACTCTACCTGAAATTTACACACAAGAAGAGTGGATTTTAATAAAGCTTGTTTGGGGTTAATTTAAAAAAAAAAAAAAAAATCTGAAATTTTGATAGCTGATTGTTGATGACTGGGTCTTCCTTATTCTCCTACTTGAAAAATGCATAGTATATCATCAAGTCCATCAAAATAGACAGCCCCCAGCAGCACCAGCAATTTTGTTAAAGGGTCACATTTTGCCTGTTAATACATGTAGGCTACAGGCAATTTTTTCCAAAAGTTTCTCTCCTCTATTATTCTAATTAAGCAATCACAACAGAAGCTCTTTGTGTAATCCTTAACAAAACCAGCACATCAAATTGTCAAAAACACTACTAACCAATACCAGGAGACGCACTCATTCTTCCAAGAACGGACTTCTGAACACACATATCCCTCCTTGAACCCACAGCCACATTTGTTTCAGATTAATGCATCCACTCAGTCTCAAGTGGCCAGTGCTAACTGCCACATGCACTCTAGTTTCTACCTTAGCCATGCATACGAAGGGAAACATTTTTAAGTTCAATCCAATTTCACACAATAACCATAAATAATCAAAAGAAAATAAATCAATTCCTTCCCCTTAACACTGTAGAAGATGTTTTAAGATTAGCCAGGTGGTAAATTCCATTTCTAATTTTATCATATTTCCAGATATGAAATACTGTAAAACTTCTTTGTTACTTTTTATTTGTTCATTCCATAGGAATGAAAATGAGTAGTATTTAATGTTCTTAACAAGTCATTTCTTCTGTTATTTGCCAAAATCTATCAATACTGACTTCAGAAATTGATTTAATCTTCCCAAACTTTATACCCTTAGATTCTAGATTCTATCTATCACGCTATATTCTTCCCTATTCCAAATATGTAGTTCTGTAGGAGATAAGGTGGATTAAAGACATATTGAGGATTATAGATTATGCAGTTAGAACAAACACAGGCAAGTATTTCAAACAGCTGACCCTACAGAAAGGAATCACATTCTGTTCTCAAGATGATACACAAAAATAGAAAGCACATTCCACTAGGAAAACATTTACTTAATAATTTATCATTTAAGAACTACTACTGTACAAATTAAAGTACAAAGACAGCATATTGAAATCAATGTGAAGATATATATGCAATGGTTATAATACCGCTTCAATTTCGACTGTCACTGGATTTACAAAGTTTACTCTATTCCAGCATGAATCACACTGCTGTTTTCCCCAGAAGTCCTACATTTAAAACCGATTCCAATTTTTCTGGACAGGAGAGGCTGAGAACACACAGTACTGCCGAAAAGTCTAGAAATAAAAGGACAAAAACTCAAAGTATCCAATTGGAAAGAAATGCCAGTGAGATATAAGAATCAATTTAGCCCAGGCATTAATAACTTCCTTAATGATCTATATGATTAAAATAGCATATAGATAACATCTTCTGAGGATATTAAATAGGGGACTTTGAGCAGCAGTAAAGTCAGAAATAATACAAAGGAACCTAAGCAAATTCCTTACATGGCCAGAAAAGAAAGTGAAATTCAGTTTGGAAAAACACCAACTAATACATGTGGGAAAAATAATCCCAAATATAGATATCCAGTATGGACAAGAAACCTGGGAAACAACAATGCAGAAAAGCTGCATTAACCACAAATGCGGCATAAGCTCGAAAGAAGGGGAGGCACTGTCTATCTAGCCACTGAATCCAGGAATGGGGGGGGGGGGGGGGGGCACGAAGGCCGAAAATCCCGT
>JAVJGG010000040.1:14685270-14700611 GCA_035590195.1 Aviceda cuculoides | reverse complement strand
CCCCCCCCCCCCGAAGGCCGAAAATCCCTTTCACCCTTGTGACTCCTCTCCCAAAACGAAGGGCACACGGGTGGGCACTCTATTCAACCATCTTTGCTGCAGCTCTGGACACCAGACAGGTCCTGTTGCTCGACACATTTAAAACTACATGGGCAAAAATATTATCAAATACTGAATGCTCTACCTAAAAAGACTAACTCTAAGGAAAAAAGGTCTGTGCTTTATTATTGTATGTTACGCGTTGTTGTAGAGCTTTCCCATTATATTCGAAATACCAGGGGTTTTTAATCCAGAAGAGTAATACTTATCCAAAAACAAGTAAACATGAAAATATGTTAATTTCCAAACCATTTGTTTTTTATTGACCATGAAGTTTTGGCACATTTTACCACAAGTGAAGTAACTCTAAGGATGTTGGCTCTCAAATTAATTTTTGCTGTAGTGCAATGCCTGTTCATGCTAGGATCAACTGTGCAAAACAAGGAGAGACCAAGGATGCCCTCATGTCAAATGAGACCACCTCAGAATCTATTCTGAAGGGCATGTGAACCCTCCTCTGTGCAAAATCCTCAATTAAGAAAGTTTCTGCAACAGGAATGACTGTTCCTTACCAAGCAGGAAATAAAAGAAACTTGCTTAGAGTACTTCAAAACCTGCTTCTAGCCACTTACGTCTGTTTCTAGATATTATGGCACTCTTCATTAGAAGAATATCCTGAAAACTTAAGAAAAATACTTTTACATTGCTAAAATAAATTAGAATCTCTCCAATTCCCTTCCGCTCTCTCAGAACTAGCTCAGAAAAATATACAGAAATTCTAAGAATTATTTGGGTTTCACAGGGTGGGGGTATTTTTTCTTTTGTAGAAGGGCTGCTTTGCAGTGGGGATCTCCCCCTGAAGTGTGAAGAATCTGTCCCACTTGCGACCTGAAACAAACCTTAAACTTGGCCCTTCTTGCCCATGCAGCAAGGTGCTCCAAATGCTGTTTGTTGAACCTGACTGTGTGCATTATGGATGTGGTAGTTTAGGAACAGGACACTGAAAGAACAGGAAGAGGAACAGACTTGTCCTGGGAAATTCAACACATTTATCCTGCCTTTGGAACTTCCTAGTATTTGGAGGAGACAAAATATTGAGATATTCTGACAAGATCACTGACTCTGTGGTTTTCTTTTTCTTAAAAGACTGCATCTTTTTAATTTATTATTTGGGCCATTTGTTTGTTCTTCCTGAAATGAAGGAAGAGTGAGAAATTTCACTCCATGACCTGAAATTTCACAGTTAATGGCAAGATGGGGTAAACATAACCTCAAGCATTTTGTTCCTTTCTCCTTCCTTGCCAGGACTCCTTTTGACTCATCGCAATGAAGTGTCTAGAATTTTTCCAGAAGCCTTTTCACTGCCTAGCTTATGCCTAACCCACAATATAGATCCCATTTGCTCATTTCTCTAATATCAAGGGACTTGCTGCAGTTCTTTTTACTTGTGGCTAACAAATTCTAATCTGGCAGCTCAAATGATATTCTAAAGCAGTTTACAGCAACAGCCACTTTTGGGGGGATTATAGCATCCAAAATATAGGCTAACAACCACCTTGAGATGCTGTCTCTTCCTCAAAGTGCACCTAAAAAGCCCTGCATCCCAAGCTTCCCACACACACCTAACAGGTCTGCTCCCATACCTTTGCCATTGAACATACCCCGAGACAACTGCACTGCTCTTCCAAGAGCCAAAACCATGGACGGACAAATCTGGAGCTACTCTTCTCAGAACCTACAACCTAGTAACTACTTCTCTTCGTCATCCTTTCTACTCCTAAAAGGGCAAACTAGAGTGGCTTTTAATCTTGAGTAAAATACCTGTTAAGGTCTAGGTTTTGCCAAAAGCAGATACAGACTTCTACTAAGATCCTCTATTACAGGCAAATCACAGTGGTGGATATTTTTTCTCCCTCCTTGCCTTGCCTTTTCACCCTTTTTGCACTTTTAAAAGATGAGTAGAAATTTCAACCACTGCAGTTTCTTAGCATTGGTAGGGACGGAGGTTCTGTTTCTTCTAATAATAAGCAGGAAGGGGGGAAAAAAAAAAACCCCAAGAAAGTGCATGGAGGAGAAAAGACAAGAAAAATTATTGAATGAATAACAGAAAGGGAAGACTGTCTTGCAGTAAGGACTGATTACTGCAACAGAGGCAGGATAGAGCTGGCATGCTCTTCACAGGGTGGATCTCCATTCTGACAGGTCTAGTCTTGTCTCCAGAAGTGCAGACAAACAACCCCTGTAATACACTAATGGAGCTTAAGAAGATAAACAGACTATTTTTTTTCTTTATAAATACAGCTAATTTTATTATATTGAGATTTTCAATAACCTCTGCAATCCACTCCACCTGGAGTGCTTGTTTTTACATGTATGAGTGAGTTTTATCACCCTCTTGTGGAAAAATAAGTGAATTGTATCCATCAGAGGTTACAGGAAGAAGTAAAAAGTGGGAGTAAGGCAGGCAGTGATAAAGAACAAGCAAAGAAGAAGAAAGAAGTATGGGCTGGGTGGAATAAAGGAAAAGTGAAGGAAAACCAAGATGACTAGTAACACAGAACCACCTCAACTTCTTCAGAAAGCTCTCCCAAAAATGTTATGTGAAAAAATCAAAAGATAACAAGCTGCCAAATTTACTCTCCCTTGGTAACACTGACAACATTCAACAAGTTATGTTCTCTACAGTGATTCAAGTACTGTCTCAGCTGTAATCACCATCTTTTGCACCTTTGTTTCCACATAGATGGGAAAACATATTCTCTAGAAACAGTTTTGAACAGTTAACCTTGTGTGAAACCAGAAAACACTTTATTTATAAAGAGATTGCATGTAACATCTATGCCCCGCTCACATATTGGAATGTGAAAGTGGAGAGCACACATGAGCTAAGCCTGCAAGGAAAACTAAAGGAAGTTTATGCATTCACATTACATCCTACCAGGTAACATAAAAGAAAAATAAGAATATTTAATTCCTCTAAAATCTGGAATAATCCTTTCTTCAGTTTCTGACCATCCCCAATATCCATTTGTAATATGAGAAATTTAACTTGCAGTAGTCTTCCTTTACAACATAATCCATATGACAATACATTCAAAACCTTGAAAACAACAAAAAAAATTTACTGCCACTTGCATTTTAAAACTTGAAAATTCAAGTTTGGTACAAGCACACACAAAAAAGAAGCCAGGAAATTCATGATAATATTAAACTAAACTCATGACATTGAAAAGAGGCACAGAAATCACAAACAACAAAAGGCCAGCTCAGATCAGGTAGATATCACAAGCATGGTGAAAAAACAAGAGATCTCACACAATGTAGCCCTAAAACTTTCTGAAAATCTTCCATGAATCCCACAGAAGACTACAGACCATATCTGACAGAAACCAGTTATTTCTTCTTAATGACACTAAACATTTTTTCTGATGCTCCTCAAAAAGAGTTAGAAACCCATTACAAATAACAATTAGAATGACAGATCTTCTTAACCTCATGATAAAAGAATACCTAAAGAAACACTTCCCTCCCATTACACAGACTACATTTATACCTAGCCACTGTTCACAATGAAAAGGATAAAATGGGTAGCTATGCAAGTTACGTTTATTTCACTGTTTCAGTCAAAATCTGACAGTAAAATACTTCTCCAGACAACATAAAATTTCAGCTTAACATTCTTCATGAATGTATCTTATTTTTCCAAATAAAAATTACTGTATCTGAGTACTTAACCATTATCTCCAACTGGGGGGTCAAGTCCTAAAACTAGTACTTTTACCAGTACATACACACAGTTATCTGCATTTATTCATCCTGAGACACCACCTGAGACTGACCACTTTAGCTTCTGCAAATACCCATCAAGTAAGAAAGGCTAAGTCTGTGACTGATGTTTTGCAGCAGATACATCTTTTTAAATTCATAAAAAACTTCCAAAAACCCCTAATTATGCACAAACTTTTATAATCAGAATAACAAACTGCTTGCCTCCACCTCTCTTATAGCTTGGTCAGTTCTGAAGTCCAACATTAAGTTATTAGAACAAGCTCTTCAGATCAGGAGCCACAAGAAGCTACTGTTACAGAAGAGCTAGCAATATGTCCAATGATGTTCAACACTCTTTATAGCAATCTGCTGTTCTTTTAGGAAGAAGAATTTTTAGAATTTTAGAAAAAAAAATTAGAATTTTTTCTTTTACGAAGCTACCCTGAGAAGATCCCTTTCTCTTTCTCACCTTCTGCCCATTTAACCAGGTACATCAACTCTGTTATACTGTGTTCCTTCTCTGCCCCAGACTCTTGAAGGTGCTAGGGGAAGGACCATGCACTTCACGTGCAAAGAAAATACCACAGTTAAGAACCTGTCATACGAATCGAAAAGGAAAAAATAGCAGTAAAAATTCATACAGGGCATAAATGCAAAATAATTATCTTTTTTATAAAAATGTATTAATAAAAATATCATAAAATGTTAAAGTGTTTTAAAATAAAATTATTATATTGCATACTTTGTTTTCAAGCAATACAACTTAATATCAAACATACAGTGTGACTCAAAGAATAAACTTGGTACAGGAGACTGAAAAAAATATATTGTTATATTAAACAAATCTAAGAATATATACATTTTCAAAATTACACACTTGTCACTATCGGTTAGAAAAACCCACTGATGAAAAACATTCCATTACTGAAAATCATTATTCCTCCTGATTGAAACTGATTCCCCTTGTAGCTTGACTTTAAGACTGTTCAAAACAGACAATTTTTTCAATCAAATGCAACAACTAAGGGCACAAAAGTATTTTACAATGGTTCTTTGGACAGCTGCCTTATCTTTTGAAAATGCTTGATAGTCAGCCTGTAGCTGCAGCAGTTTTTTTTTTTTTACTTCCCCCCCCCACCCCCAGAAAGCCACACACACAGAACCATCAATCCTACGTAAAAGTTCACCGCTGTTTCAGTTCTTCTGAATTAACTGAGAGGACACAGGATCAAGCACATCACTACAATTAGGAGGTGATATGTTTTTAACAATCTCATTTACATTGTGGCCCCACAGACGCTTGTCTCGGCACAGATGATAGGCAGTGCACAGTGATGTACGCTTGGGAACTTCTCAGAGAAGCTTTGCCACCAGAAAATACCCTCATGTAACTGCACCTGCAAGACTGACACTTAGAACCAGCGAGGCTTCAAATTAAGATAAACCCTGGCATGTCTTTCTGAAAGAAGATGATAGTGTTTTTCTAACAGATTTTCCTTAACTTTTATGAAGCCGTGTGTACCCATTTGCCCAACTGGACAGTTACCAAGATCACACAGTCCCACCACTAATCCATAAATGCCCAACCCTACGAAAACTCACTGAACTCAGTGAGTCCTCTCGTCTGTTACTTCTAAGGATTTTTGCTTGATTGAGCCAAAGAAACAGTAATAACTTGAATGAAAAAACTGTAGGTGAAAGGAAGTTACCCTGAATCTAAAAATAGTTTTCTGTCCTCCTCCCACTCCCCAGAAAGCATAAATGAAAGTGCTCTTTTCTCAGGGAGGCAGTAGCTTACAATGGATGAACGTGAAGGGACTGCTTCCTTATTCTAAACCTTTACCAATGAACAGAAGTAGTGTCCCATTATAAGTACTGAATTTTAAAAACAGAACAGAAAATTAAATAAGCTCAAAACCTAACCTTTATGTATGACACTGAATATATATAACATTTATATACACAGATATATATTATGCACATTTAACATACACAAACACAGGTTTTTTAAATACACACATAATTCCAGAGATACAGAAAATGCACCTTTCACAACAGTAAAGCTCCATATCGTAATCAATTACAAAGGCAGCACCATACTTCAACAACCACATATACTATATAGAAATAATTGCATGGCTAAACCAGAAGTTATATTTGTCAAAGGTACTTTTGGAAAGGAATATAAAGGAGGTAGTTATTACAGAAACAGGAGGTTCTATTACAGACCCATAGGGTTACACTTGGACACAGAAAATTGTAATATTATTAGAGAAATAACTAATACTGGGAAACATAGTATAGAGACAGACCGTCCAAATACAGACTGAAAACAAAAGTTTCCGATGATGCTAAATGTTCCTGCAGAAAATTATCAATATTTTAGACTCAATCTTGTGAAGAGTGCAGAAATACATTTTACACAGTGATGACAAGTTACTTCACTTTAAAAATAAATAGAAAAAATAAAAGAAAAAAGAAAAGGAAGAGGTGGGAATGATCATCACTTAACATTTCCAGAAGGTAGACTGAGAAATTCCGGAAGTAAAACAATTACGCTGAAGGCTTCAGGTTAAAAAGCAAAACAAAATAAAACACCACCCCCCTTCCAACAAGCAAAAACCCACCACCTTGATGGCTATAGGAAAATCACCAGACCTAAAGAGACTTAGAAATAAATAAAGGCAACTGAATGGAAACATTAGAAGATCAGGGCTAAGCTGACAGAATTTCTCACCAACTGCAGGTTCACTAATACACTGTTAAGATAAGGAGGTATTCTTTTACTGTAATCTTAACTTCAAGTCAGCATTTCTACACATGCGCATTCTCTACAAACGTAACTCTACAAAACTACACGCCAAATGTGGGAGACAATAACAAGCGGAGAAAAATTCAGACAGAATGTGATTAGCATATGGCCCTTTCTAAACACCATCGAACGAACACTTTTTAGAAAGAACCAGAAACCTTTCAGATTATTGGAAAGAATTATTCAATAACCGCCAGATATTGAAAAAATTAAAAAGAAAGTTAGGTATACATTCAAAAAACAACTGCCAAGAGCATAAGAGAAAGTGAAGAAATTAATTACGTATGACAAGGACCTCATACATCTTAAGAAAAAATAATAAATAGGCTAAGTCCTTCTCCATTTTAGGATTGCGGCCCTATTCCCAAATCTTACACAGAGATGGTCCACCATGTCTAGATTTATTTCAAACAGAACTGGCACTAAATTCCTGATAATAGTTCCAGGATTGATGCTTGATTCACCACTGATTATGTACAGCACAAACCAAGTTCCAGCACTTGTTCCACACAATGAATTAGGAGTTCTGGGATCTATTTCCAATTAGGATTACTGGGATCTATTTCCAATTATGGAAATAAAGGAAAATTTTATTTTGAAAAGTCATAATCACTATGACCCTACATTTCTGTTTATAAATTAGGAGAAAGTATTTAGCTTAGGTATATTATTGATATCTGTAAAGCATTCCAAATTTCACAAATGGACAGTAGCACAGAAAAGACAAGCGGCCAACCCCCATGGAAGTCAACAGAAAATAGAAGCTATAGCTTTCTTCTTCTACAACTCAAATCATAACTATTTCCCACATTTACAGTTCTGAAGGCAGTATTCATAAGTCTGAAAAAGCCAGACTTTTTTATGATAAAGGAGATTTTTTTAAAAAATCAAAAGTAACTGTATTTGAAAAAGAAGGTGCACATCTTGCAGTTCTCACTTAGTCAAGAGTCTTTTGGAGTTGGTAGGATTTTTTTACTATTTAGGAACTTCAGCATTTGACCTATACATAGGATTCATAAGAAAAGCTTGTAATAAAATCTCAACTATAGGGAAATAATATGATGATCAAAAGCAAACAGCAAGTGAAAAGAGATTTTCCCTTTTTGACTATGCAATGCTCTTTTGGTTGCCACTACAGCAATTCTTTAATGCCATGGAAACTATCTGATAAATGTACTAGAAACTCAATGAATTTTATAATATTGAGGTAGCAAAGCAATTGGTATTGTTGACAGAGAACTTCTGTTCTGCGTGCGTATTTTAAGGAAGAAAAATTATCTAAAAATAAAAATCATACTTTGAGCTATTTTTAACAAAAATATACAATAGTTTCAGAAAACCTGAAAGTAAACTACACTAATTATATTAGATCATTGGAAAATGTGGGAGGATAATAGGAAAAAATAGGCATACCTTGAAATGACAAAAATGAGATACACTGATTTAAAATTTAACAGTCTTACTTTTGGATGGTTTGCTTTACCTAACTTATGTATTTTTAATGAGGGTGAGGGGGTTGGGAAGAATACTGTGAATTACATGCAAGTTTTCTGTCCAATTTCTCAAGATGCTAAACACGTATTCATAAGGCATATGATCTTTTCAGTCATCTATAGGTGTGTCTTCACCCTCTGGATGCTCCCCTACCATTACAGATACTGGCAGAAAAATAAATGAACTTCCCCTTCCCCTTTTACAGGTAACACTGAAATCGCTCTGTTTTCACGTGTCCAGTACTACAATACACTTTTTTCCAACCAATTGTTTTCTAACGATGCACTCCTACCAATCTACCTCTAGAGACTTCTAAGTAAAAAGAGTATCTATACAAAACGAAAGCAAAATAAGCCTCCCATAAATAATACACCTATCCAATGCACACACAATACTATCTCCCTCTACAGAACAAGCATGATTTGAGGCATGCCACAAACTGGGTTACAAAGTTGAGCTGCATTTGACTGAGGCACAGAGGTGGAAGTACTCATTCCCAGAAAAGGGCCCTTCACCAGGACTGCTCTGCCACAAACCAGTTATCTAGGGGACCTGCCAGCATTGATGATACCAACAGCTTCTTTAAAAGTAAAGCCAAAATCAAAAGCTATAATGCACTGCAAGATACAGCAGGCAAGAGCATGCAAACTTTAAAAATGCATGCGAGATCGAAACATATATATGAGTACACATATTGAACATTCAGGATAACTGTATCACAACTTCCGTATGCACTTCTGGTCCCATTTGTCTACACTTGAAACAAAGGAGAAAAGACTGGTTTTAAAGTGTTATACTGGACATTAGTCATATTAAAAAAAGATAACTCCAAATTAGATTTAGTTACAATGCAATAAATAAAAATATAATTAAATTATCAGAAAAGTTAAGTCTTTACTGTACGCAAACAGAGCAGCTTTTTGGCTTGTGGCTTTTGAAAGCCTAAACTTAGCCCAACAGAGCCACAAAAGGCACATCTTATTTTACAAATACATTAAATATTTGTTTACCAGTAGATATAATACACACACTTCTGTCAATTAAAAAAAAAAAAACAAAAAAACCCCAAAATACAACAGTAACAACTTAATTTCTCTATTCCTTTTTTTCTGGAATAAGCAGTACTGAAAATTCCAGTTCTTCTTATCACATTTCCTAAATAGCAGGGTATCCTTCAGACTTGTACATAGCATCAAAACATACTGTCTCTTCTATTTTTCTTTCCTGAAACATTTTTATTACCAAATGAACAACAACAACACTGGCTTATCTATCTGTTTTTGCAATACAGGCTTGTATATTCGCAGAAGGCAACAGACTGCATTAAAACACTACCAAAACAAGCCATTTCACTATATATGACTCTGCCCCTAGGGAAAGGAATGAGAGCAGATAAGATGTGACAGATGTGTAGTCACGTCACTTAATACACTACTGGAAGGTGCTCAACTCATTATGGTGACAGGCATAGTATAAAAACTTCCAAAGAATGGACTAAGCATTTATCTAGTTTTCTGCATACATGATTCCTGTAATCAAAGAACATACTGAAGTCCATAAAAGCACTGTTTGAGAGAAGGCAGCCTGCAAATGTCAGCATGCAATATAGCTATATATAAAAAAAAAAAAGAGAAGGGAGCATAGCATGTGTGTTTTTGTTAGCAAAGCCCCTCCATCATGAATATGAAATATGTCTCAGGTTGAATTCAAGGTCTGTCCTCTAAAAATTTCCTGTACTGAAATATTTCTGAAGATGTTTAATTAAACTTGAAATTTACCCAAAACAAGAAGTTTAAATAAACTTAGCAACTATATCTCCAAACTGATTTCATTTTTCTGAGACTTTAAAAAGTTATTTTGCTGAAACCTCTTCTCTGTTTTGGTTTGAAAGACCCAAACAATAAGGATAACATTGGAAATCTCATGGTCACTGGACTGAAGTAATAGGACTAGTCAGTTGTTTGAAGATAAGTGTAAACCTAAGTTTAAATAACTAGGACCTTCAGGCAGCTGGCCAAGAAAAGTATGCAAAATGCAGGAGAAAACCGTTTCCTCACTTCTTTCAGGTTTAATAATCCCTAGTGTTACAAATATTAATGTAGGTCAAGAATATTTCCAAACAGTAGCATGATTTTTAACTGCCAGTGTCCCTTCAGCAGGTACCAATACCACTGCTGTTTCAGATAGATTGTTAGGCCCAAATCCTGCAAATTAATCTGCACAGGTAGATCCCTGTGCCTCTGGGAATCCGCATTAAGTCAAAGAGGGAAAACTAACTCACAGGATCAGATTCTTAATTTGAAGCTGGACCACTGTAACTCATTATGACACTAATCATAAATGTCTCACCAACACTCTCTGTTCCCCATCTGTTTGTTTTATCTTATTATAGTTTTATATCTCAGTCCACGGGACTAGCTACAGTAGTCAAATTAAGCACCTGCATATGCCTATGTTTCTGCAAGAGCGGGTCCTCTGACAAAGGCAATGTTTTTCTTACGCTTGTGCACGTGCCCAGCTTATTCCCTGAATGGAACACACAAAAGTATGAAATAATTTTAACAACAATTTCTTCATTTATACAAATACAAATCTTAATGTTTTCCAGTAATCTAGTCATTTAAGACAAAGGATAAACTCCATTCGCCTTCTGAAGTGTAGCAACTAGTATTTTCAAAGGAAACGACCTGTGTATCAAAAACGACCTGCAAAAGTATAAAACTGAGCTTTAAAATTATTTTAAAGGAGCATTTGCTTCTTTATCATACTGTCACAAAACATCAGGAAAAATTCATAAAATAATACTCATCACAGACTACAAAGTCAAATCTGCTGGCACCAACAGACCCTAAGTTGAGAAATGCTGAAGCGGGAGTATTCTGGTACAGTATCACTCCCGGCCTCCCGCTCTTCTACTCTCCTCTACATTTGCAAGCGGGTCACTGCCAGGCACAACGCAGTGGGGCTAGATGGACCTTTCTTTTCACCCAGTATGGCCATTTGTGCATTCTTACAGGTATCCCACAGAAAGACGCCCCAAATATTCTAATGACAACTCCGCTAGAACTAATCCTAGAATCCCACTTTTAATTTAATTAAAAGACACACATTAAGGTGTGAGAGTGGGGGTCTAGGGTTGTTGGTTTTGGTTGTTTTTTTTTTTTGCAACTTCTCTTCTTATGAAGAAGTGGGGTTAAGAACTGAACCAAAGTGCAATTACACACTTATGACATATTTCAATACTCTGATTAACAAATTTGTCAAACAGGTAGTGGAGGTAATGTGGGAAATATACTTGCCCACAAAGCAAATACGGGACAGAAGCAATATTAAACCTATTAATCTTGCTATTTTCCAGAATTATCAGCACCAACCGTGCTTATTTTCACTACTTATAGCAGAAAAGAATAACAATGAAAAAAATCCACAAAACTAAATAAACCATTTGGGAATTCAGTGAAAAAGAAACACTTCCGAAAGGCGATTCCCCCTTTCTTACCAGACAGACATAATTCTGAGAGGTGCTTTTGGTCCCTGGATTTGTACTAAAATTCAGTGACAACCGGGATTTAGGGGAAGCATTCAAGATATTAGAGATATTGGCATCCTTTCAAGGGTATTATGCTGGATCACAATTTTCTTTCCCAAATTAGAGGTTAAATCTGCCAGCAGAAACTCAACCAGAGATGGGGTATGCAGGCTCTCAAAACAGTAGTGTCTTGCCTAAGACCTGATTGGCAGCATCTTTCTTCTTGAGAGGCTGCAGCTCATGGGACCTTTCGATTTCAAAACCCAGCAGAAGCCAGGAGCTGGGAGCTACCCCATTCACAAATGGTATGAGAGGGGGTCTCATGACCCCACTAATACCTTGCTGTAGGGCATTCAAAATATGCCTGTGGGCTACATTTGGCACCACTGTCACAGTTGCAGACCCACACATCAAGGAATGATACTAAAAACCAGCTTCCGTCTGCTTACAAGTCAATTTACCCTTACCAAAATTGTTGTTCATTTATACCAACTGTTGAGGATTCTCAAGCTAAAATACTCACACATAGCCTGAGTGCACTGAAAATTCAAGTCATGGTACGGGTAAACATTAGCATTTAAAACTTTCAAAAGTACTGCAAACAATTACCACACCCTCAAGTCACAGATAAAATATTTTGTGGAGCTTAAATACATACATTTCTGGCATGAAATATTTCTCATTGCTGGCAAAATTTCCCTGCAATTTCTGGCAGTAGAATACTTTGAGTTTAGAATCTGGCTGTAGAGTGAAATTGTTTTATTTATTAAAAATCATTCTTGATCTTACCTTTTAGCAGAGGCAGGGGAGTTAACTCGATAGGCTTGCCCTGAGACCTAAACTGGGAAGAGCTTTGTGACCTCTTCTGTCTTGCTTTTCTGACGGACTTCCGAGAAAATCCGTCTACTTTATCCACTGATGGAGGAGTAGTTGGTGCTGAGGACATATCCCTACTGAAGGAAAACAAATGTTACAAATATATTCCAAATGGATGAAATGGATAAATATTAACCCAAACTTTCCAAAAATCTTCTTCTTTCTGCACCACTCTCCTGCTGACAGTTCACCCAGATAGACTGTTAAAAGAGCTACCCCACCAACATATGCACAAATTGTATGGAACAAACTTAATGGAACAGTGTCATAATTCTTCTCGCTACTTTTTTTATCTATGCTTCCCATTTGCCAAAAATCCTGCAGCAGGAAAAATTCAGACCTAATGCTGACATCATTATGTCAACAGAACTTCATACACCTGCAGACCTGACACAGGATTGTAGCCTTAAACTATGTATTCTTTGGGACGAAGTAATTTCAACTCATTCTGCAAGGGACCATGGGTGCTAAAGAACGGGTACACAAAAAGGTACAAATGGTTTTTTGGCATTAAAGTCATCAATATGCATAGGACAAAAAAAATAGGACAGAAGAAAAATTCAGTTTATTTGCCACATACACACAAGGTTTTATAGAAATTTAAGAATGTATAGCAAAAAATACTGTTATGCTTCACAATTTCACTAACACTGACAAATTTTACATATTACTTCTTTATTCTCCATTTTAGAAATACTCAAGTTATTTTATTGTGAGTCTCTTTACACAGTTTATTCCACGTTCTGGCATTTCTTTAAGAATAGCAGTGTGGTAGCCATAACTGTTCTAGGGGCATAAGCCAGACAAGGTTTGCAGGGAGAGGCAGAGAGCAAGAAAAGGTTTCTGCAAGCAGAAGTTTGTTTCCCAACCCTATCAGCTGGTCTAAGAAATATGCATTGCTTCTTCCTATAAAACTTGCCTTGGTAGTAGTACTCCTGTAGCTGATTCCATAATACTAAGAAATACCAAAAAGAAACGTTTAAAGAGTGAATTAATCCATCCAGCTGTTGTATTTACTAGTCTCATCCTGTCTGTCAAAAAGGCCCATCGCATCTTGGTGAAATACATGAGTAATACTTAAGGGAAACGAGATAGGAGGAACTTAGGCCTACATATTTCAAGTGGCTCTGTGTACAGTTAACTTCACCAGCATGTGCACCTCTACTGAAATCAACACAACTACCTGCATTAATAGCATGATCATTAACAAGGGCAGCTCTGTTGATTTCAGTAAGGCTACACACTTGTGCAAAGTTAAGCATCGGCATAAGCATTTGCAGGATCAGGGTCTTAGAACATGTCCTTGGAAAGCATTACTCATCCTCAGTGTCTGTTGACTTCAATTACCAAAGTGACTCGTATGCTAAAAGAAGTTGATTCCACAGTAGAGAAAACACTTTCGAGTACTTATTTTATTAAAATATTTGGTTACTCATATGCTTCATAAATTATTAAATCCATTGAAACATGCTACTTGGGTTTGTCTTTTGTAAGAAAAGCTTTAGAAAGTATGATTTATTGCAACAGTGTAAACAAGTTTTAAAAAACTATTTAATGCAAAATTACATATACATGCACTAAATCTATCAAAAATGGAAGTATAAACCCCATAGCTTCTTCAAGGAAGCATGTGCAGCACCCAGAAGCTGAACTGTGCAGCTGGCATTACAATAATGAAAAAAACCTTACTCCATCTTTTTGATTTCTCCTGAGGCATTCTTTCACTACCAACTTATGCTTGCTAAATATAATTTACTATCAGCAACATGAACCTGCACCTTAAACTGCTCTTGTTTATCATCCGGGGGGGGGGGGAATGCCACTGTCACCAGGGCATTCAGGCCCCAGCCAAGATTAATAAATAAAAAAAGTCAGATACACTGAAATAGAATGGCCTGTACTTTAGCAACCCACTTCCAAGATTTCAACAGTCCGCCAAAAAAACATAAACACAAAGTTACCTGTTACATAAACCAAATTCTGGAAATATCAGAAAAATATATTCTTAAAACCTGAATTGGTTGGCCCCATTTCATCTCATCATAAAGATTCACCCCCTCATCACGTGCACCATTAAAGTGTAACCATTTCTGCAGAAATGTTTGCATGCTCTCTCAAAATTAAAGTACGAAAAAAAAAACCCCATAATATTAATGGACAGGGACTAAAGTAGATCACTTAAACTGCAGGATCATTGTGTCAGCAAGAAGCTTTACTGACACTTCCCTGCTGTAAATTTAGTAACAGTTTCCCTAACCTGCTTTATAAATTATTAAAATCTAATTCTAATTCAACAAGACTACATCCAGCCTAACAACCTTACAGTAAACACTGATCTTTTTTTCATCTCTCCAAATGAACATTCCCTCTCCTGAATACACTATCACAGTGAAACACACTGTTTCAAGGAACAGTGGGGGAAAAAAAAAAAGCCCAAGATTATTCATTGTGTGCGAGTGGGAAAGCTGCAACCCCGGCCGCCACTTCTGGTTTCTTTCAGCAGGGGATCTTATTTTATTCCCTAAGTATTTTGGTAAATACGAAGCCACGCACATCAGATCCGCTGGTCCCCGCGGCCGGGGGAGGGGGGGGGGCGTTGTAATGCACGGAGAGACGAGTGGACGTGAAAATACCGACGGATACCACCGGGGAAGGGAGCCAGCGGCTCGCTCGGCGCCCGGGGAAGCAGAGGTGTAATTAGCTGCCTCTCGCCTGCTGCTACCGGCTGTCATTTCCAGAAGGGAGCCGCGGAGCACCGCAGCTGGAACATGTCCTCCCCGCAGCCCCCCGCGCCTCCTCACCGCCGCCCGGCCGCCCCCCCCC
>JAVJGG010000040.1:14664923-14678543 GCA_035590195.1 Aviceda cuculoides | reverse complement strand
CAGCCGCCGGCAGCGCGGGTGCAAGGCGGTCAGCGCTGCCGGCTCTTCCCCGGCTGGTGGGGACAGCGGTAGGGACATCACTGGAGAGGAATCCGTCCGAATGCTCCGGCCGTAGGAAGGACAGGAAAAGAAAGGGTGTAGGACCCGCTGTCAGCGTTGAACAAATGGGATAATTTCACCACTGAGAAAACTGTGTGAATAAGGAGGGTTGTAGTTCTTTCATGACTCTGTATAGGAATTACAGATACCCTGTAAATGACTAGTTAGGTCTTCACATGAGACAGGAACTGGAATTGAAATCCAAAAGCTATGAATCCCAGAAAAAGACAGAAATTGATTACATTTGGACAGAAAATACCAAAGAACCACCTAAACAATCTCCTGACTAAGCAGACCGCACAAAAATGGATAACTGGAACAAGAACAAAAATGGTGGTGTTCTGTGCAAGTGCTGGAAGTTTAAAAACTTAGTTGAAGGGATGAGAATGTCCCACTTCAAAGGAGCACATTGATAGAACTGATTTTTAGGAAACACGGAGAAGGACTGGCATTAAAGCCTCTCCAGTACGCGATGACAAAAAGAGATGAGAATGCTAAGGTTAGGAAAGGAACAGTGAATAAAACAGGAGACATAGTTATACCATTGTACAAATCCATCATGCATCCTTCCTTATCTTGAGCTCCGTGTAATTTGGTATAGACTGTATTTAGAAGAGAATATAGAGAAAGCCAAGAAATAAGATGGCTTGGTACACTTCCCGAACAAGGAGAGGATTAATACACAGCGGATGTTGAGCTCAGAAGAAAAAAACTTAAGGCTGAATTTGATAGAGGTCTGTCAAGATCTTGGATGGAATGGAGATGACTTATTTTTCAAAACTGCTTTGTATTATTTGTTCTTGTGTTATCTGCCAAGACGGAGTATTATAAGCTTTCGCATCCTGTTACAGTGCCAAAAGGTATGAACAGGTTCAAATAAAACAAAATTTTAAAAACCAGATGCCCAAGGGCACTAGTGAGATTAAATTGTCCTTATACTTTAACAGGCTCCCGTCATTGCAATATACGTTACATATACAACACATTGATGAGTTTAGAAGCTTATTTGCCACTAAATAAAAATGCACCATTATCAAATTTAAAAATGTGTTCTATAGAGAAGTCTAGACACCAGATTTAGGGTAAGATAACTCAGTAAATATAGAAGAATTTGAGCCAATATAAAATCTGTGATATGTTATGATAAGATTTGGCATATTATCGTTATTGGGTGGTTTCTTTGACATGCTATCCATTTCCCACACTTAGAGAATTTTCAACATTATCCAGTGTCAGGTGGGTCCTGGAAGAATTTATAGCAAGAATCAACAGCCAAGACTTGAATGAGAGATCAAAAATAGAGTTGAGATTTTCCTTTTTAAGAAGATGCAAGGAGGAGTTAAAACCCTGATTTGCTAAGGCACCAAGTGGCACCAGCAGACACCTCTGGAAAATTCATCTGAAGTTATATTTAGTACATTCAAAGAAATTGTGGCTCCCACTTGAGCCATTTCAGCTCAAATACAGGTAAAAAATAATCAGATCACATTGACTGTTCGCTCATCTTGAATAAATAAGTATTTAATGGAATTGTGCACTTCTGAGTCATGTTTAGTTCTAATATGTGTCTTTCTAGGTGAGCTCCTACCTCTGAGCAGATTGATCTCTAACTGCAATTCTATAGGTGTGCATCCATACTTCATGTATTGAAGTCCATTAAAAATACACTAGGCAATGAAATTCTAATATTGAGAGCTTTTAGTACTAATGAGAGCCCTTCAAACAAGCTCTTCCCTGCATATTTGTTTTAGAATAATTCCAGTGTCTTGCAGTTACTGAGGTTTAATGATGGGTTGTTGAGACAATTTTTTTTAGTCCTATAATCTTTGTAGAGCTTGCGTACAATTTTAAAATGTGGTTTTTTTTTTTTTTTTACTGATTTATACCTATGTCAAATTCATATTATGATCTTTCTTGAAAACTCACTGCAGTGAGTGTTAGGTAAGCCATGTCCTGAAAAACAGGAAAACAAATTTTCTCCATCTTCTACATAAAACGTCCTTTCTGAGTTACCAAACTTTCTTCCGAAGTACACTGTCTTTGATCCAGAATTTCATTCCTTGACATCCAAACTGTTCTGATCTCATCAAATGTAATTCCACACCCACTGAAACCCACCTCAGGCCTTTTCCCAGTGTGATCCAGCTACTTTTCTTTGGGATGTTACAGGAAGTTAAACACTACCATTCTGATGCACAACAGAGAATATGCTTTAGAGATTTTTTTTCATAATTCCTGGTAGCATTGCACTTAGCAAGCTGTTTTGATACATATAGATAAGCAATGTAACTTGCCTCCTGTTCCCCACTGCAACTCACTGCTTTGCTTTTAACAAATTGACAGGATTATAACAAATACACATGCCAAAGCTTTCATACAGTACCGTTGCCTATCATCCCATTCAAAGTGTTTCTTCAAGAAAATTACCATCTCGTTTTGGTCGTGCTGGTGATCATCTACAGGATATTTCAACCAGAATGCCATGTATGCAGAATTTTTTATTTTATTTTGGTTGCAAAAACATTTGCCATCTGAAATGTTATCTGCTTATTCAAGCTATTAGACAGAAATATAAGTAAGGTAGTCTGCTTCAACTGAGATTTACAAAAATACTCATTACCTCTTGGGGAAAAAAATGGTAAAAGACATTTGCAGAAAAAGTAGGGCATCTATTGCTGCTACATGTTTAATTTTATTTGATTCACTATACTTAACTTTTTCCTTTGTTGGCAAAAACAACCTTAGCTGTTGCTAATGCTGTTTGCCAGCGTCTCCATCTGCATCTTCGGTTACTTCTTGGATGCCTTCACTTAGCATTTGCAGAATTCTGCTTGCATCCTTTGAACTCTTATGGGAATTTTTCCCCTTTGGTGGTTAACATTAGCAGCAGCATGAAGTTATTTGCATTGACGATGACGTTCTCCTGTAGCCGAAGACACCTGAGCCCAGTTCCCTCTCAAGTGTCTTATGTGGTCTTGGTGATCACTGCCAACGATAAGGGAATGCCTTTGTCTCAGAATTAGAGGGCCTGGATTCACGCTGCACGCACCCACATTTCAGTTTTGTCAGGAGTGCCAAATGCCCTCTTGGAGGGTTTATCTAAATTAATCTCAGCTCGTAATTTTGCCATGTAGGTTTATTTTGAAACAGGACCCTTCCTTATCTTACCTTTTGTAGATTCTTTCTTTGGGGAGTGGTTTCCAGAAAGCACTACGGAAGGCAGTCAATTCACTCTCGAAGCTAGTGCCATATTTGTTCTGAATTTCTGTCTGGCCTGTTTTCTGCTGACATTTACTTAAATGATTATGTATACGCTTATGTGCATGTATATTTGTAAGGCTTTCTATCTTGCTCGTGTTCAATTTTACTACATAAACCAAGGTTTTCTCGAGCTTAACGTCCCAGTTGTTTTATTAGTATTGTAACAAGTCTGCTCATACAAGGCACATCCACTGCACATCTGAATAAAAGTAAACATCCTGTGTTTCTCAGCCTTCTATAAACCCCGACAGATGGCTGCTACTTTTACAAACTGTGCTGAATAGGATGGCTCACATTTCCCATGCAACAGACTTATTTCTGGAATCCAAACCCAGTGTACTTCTTGCAGGTGGGAACACTGATGTAGCCACAAAGCAGTTTAGCCCGTATCAGTCCTACGCGGCGACTCTTCACGGCTCGGACCCTCTTTATTTCTGGAATGGATGTACAGTGGGGCATACTTTATGGTGCTGGTCCATCCAAAGTTGCAGGAGCACCGATAACAGCTCCCACGTGTAGGTCCTTGATCATCAAGCCTAAAGGACCTTTGTGCAATACTTCTGTTTGTTAGAATCTTTGTGTGTTTATTTTTTTCCCCAAGAATAAGTATTTTTTGGAGATAGGAGGTATTTCTTAGAATGGCTGGATTTCACCTTAATGCTCAAAGCCAGTCCCTGCTCAGGATACCGGCAGAATCTGCAGGAGGTGGTGTAGGTTTTCTCTACCTCAACTAACGCTCAGGAGACACATGCTTATGTCTTAGCCTGATTTCCCTGCAGCAGCAGTGAACTCATGTTGTCGGTTCCCAACCCCTTCTCTGGGATCAAGGGCACTTCAGTGCCCGGGTGAATTAGCAGCAATGCCAGCTTGAGACTTGACCCTGCAGGTTTGTGTTCACGGACCTATTCCCATCTCTTTTTTTTTTTTTCCCTAAAAAAAAGCAATAAGGGAGATACTTTGGCCGCAAGTCCAGGCAAGTAGTCTGTATTAAGTCTTAAAAACAATGTTGAGGATGTTTTGTCCTAGGGGAAAGGTAGCTGGGAGTGGGCTTCGTCTTTTCTTGTTTAAAACTTTTCTCCACTGAATAACAGGCTTGGTCTCAGCTACTTGTGCCCACTTTCCATTGCATGTTAGAGTATTAAGCATCAAAGGAAAAAGCTTTTGAAGGGCCACCTTGCATTCTTCTAGAACTTGTGTACTAACTTTTTTGCATGGATGATCTTCAATGGGCTATACATCTGTTCTGTTGCATTCAGAGGCCCTAAAAATTATGCCATTTGTTTAGGAAGTAATTCTGAAGAACTAAGAAATTTCTGATGTTTCTCCTCCAAATAGACTATTTACCAAAATGGCTGAGTGCAAGCTAGTCTAGCACTAGCTGTCCTCGTGTACCTTCATCAGCCAGAACCTCTCTGATTCATGAAAACCTAATACACATAGGTATTAGGAAAATATCATGGGATATTTTCCCCCATCATACCAACAGAGAAAGCTCCCAGTGGCTCTCGAATGCATATTTTCATTAAGGATCCGGTAGACCGGTCACACGCCAAAATCCATCACGTCTTTATTATTTCCTAAACCAAAGTTATTTACACTTCCATTTTCCTTTACAATTCATTGTTTTTTAACAAACTATTGTTAAGGCCAATTTCATGGTATTTTAAGATATTTTGTACCATGTCCATTGCGCTCTATCACTTTATCATTAGCCCTTCCATTCACTATTTGGTTATTGCAGTGACCCAGGAGGCAAGAACTACAAAACCAGAGATTTTTACAGGTCTCTCACCAGCGTTCTGGTCACAGTGATGATTTTTTTATATAAGTCGCCATCGTGGGAACATCCTCTTGGACTAGTTTTTCTGTGGTTAAACAGAATACACTGTTGGTCAAAATCTCTAACTGTTTTGAGTAAGAGATGAGATTCTGTTCAGCCCGTCTTCCAACAGCTGCTTCTATTTCCTTGAAGAGAGACTCCCTAGGTGGTTATGTCCATTTTCCCACTAATGGGACTAAGTGTCATTGACTGGTGTACGCAGCCAAAGAGTTTCTTGAGATGATGATTTTTTTACAAAAGGTTGTGCTGAGAAAAATCGATATTAAAGAAAAAAACAACCTATCAACAATTTCCATTATATAGAGAGGAGTTTCCATTTGCTTTATCTTATCATGTATCCTGGCCTCAGAAAGATGGGCACTGAAATCAGGTGGACTACCTGCATTCATTGAACTCTGCCAATTATTTAGTATGTTTTGATAATCGCAATATTCCAGTTCTTGTTTTGGTTCTTTAATCCAGAAGAAATGTTTTAGGACTGCTTGTACTGACACCCTTGCAAGCGGTTTTAAATAAACTGTGAACCACAAAGTTGTAGCTACTTCTTCTACTTCTTGCCCCTTTTTTTGCAAATTTTTTCCACAGCCCTGCCTCTCCAGCTTTTCCACTGAGTTTTTTGAACTCAGCTAAAGCATCCATGAACCATGTTGCCTACTACAGTAAGACACATGTTTATGCATGTAGACTTCCCTCCTCATCTGGGAAGCTGGACAATAGCATAAACCTATGTACTACAAAACCAGACTAACTATTATGGTTCTGGCACAAGTGTGCTAAGTAAAAACATCATGAATGGTGTCGGTGGTCAAATAAGGCATCAAAGTCAGTTATTCCTCACCCAGAAAGTTGGATTCAAGTGTAAGCCAAGTCATGAGAGCATATATAATTTCTACTGATGTTTGCTATATTAAGCAGCAGTGGGCCATGTGTACAGTCTTGCAAATTTTAAGTGAGAGAGAAGCTTCATACGAAAATGCTAATTGTAACCACAGCCTAAAATGCATGCTGACAGAAACCTTTAGCAAACACACTCAGCCTCTCGTCTTCTTGCTCCGTATTCATACATAGATCCTGCATTATATGTATATCCTACACCTAGCTCATTTTTTTCCCCCATTAACTTGTAATTACTGTGCATGTCTTACAGCTGGCCAAAATCTATTCTACCCAGTCAGGGGCTGTATTGCTGTCAGAAAAGATGAAAGCAAGGTCAAGCTAATCAAGCCCTTGAAGAGGACAGCAAGCTGTGTGGCTACTAAATAAGGTTACAGTAGGCTCAAACTGTTCAGGAGCGAAATACAAATAACTCCTAAAGAGCGTAAATAAGGCACATTCAAATGTGCTTAATTGTGCGTGCCTGTCTGAAAATCTGGCTCGTCATTCTTCTTCCCATTTCTCACTCAGAGGGTCACTAGTGCCTGAAAACAGTGATATGCCAAGGAAGCCGATTCCTCGTGGGAGCATGACTCCGCTCCACACAGACATTTTCCCTTCTGTCACTTGGCATAATTCAGTATGTGACTTGAAAATTCAAAATATAAACACGGGAGAGGATCCAAGGCCAATAGTGTTGCAAGCAGAATTCTCAAACCTTCCCAGTAAGTGAAAAATACCTCTCCTCTAGAAATATCACCCATTTCTCCATTCTTTCTAGCTTAACCAGAACTACTTCTTTGCAGCTTTTAACTTATGAGGAAATGGGGGCAAAAATACCGCAGCCAAACATACATGTATTAGAACTGAAAAAACACACCACTCAATGTCTCACTGTGTGATATGCAATTTAGCAGGCAAGTTTCTCCCATCTCGTAGTTCTCCTCTTCCTGTGAATTGCTGATTTCTTTTGTCTTTCTCAGGATCATTTTCTCCCATAACTTTAAGGTTCTTCAACGCCTTTTGAATATAGTTATGAAATACATAAGTAGTATTTAAATATATCTTTTTTCCTGCTGCTCTCATCTGTGTTACAAAGTTAAAAGCTTCAGTGTATTTATTTATGCATCATTCTAAGGGGGAAAGGACTGTCCCCTATAATGTCCTTTACTAGTTTCTGGTCATTCCCATGTCCCAGGATGCACAAAGTCACTGCAGCTTTGCAGGTTTTTCCTGAAAATTGATAAATTATACACCTGAACTAAACAAATGTAGGATACACCACGAGCACAGACAGACATCTCCTGAAAGCCAGATTTGAGGTGTTACCTTATCAAACCCCACGAGTGCTGACCCCCTCCCAGCGTGGCAATGAACAGCAGGAGGTAATAATGTTAAGATATCGCCGGAGCAGTTGCTTAAATAATGGTGTAGCTGCTTCTTTCCAGGCGGAGCACTTGGTTCTGCTCCGGAAGGTGAAACCGGGAGGCTTCTTGCTTAGGGTCACGCATGGGGAGACCCTTTATTAACAGTTATGGCACCTTCCTCAGCGATTGCTTTGGCGGTTGCTCCGCTACCTCTTGACACAAGCTGTTCTTCTGGTACTCACCAAATCCCGCCGGCATCGGCTCAGGGCTCCCGATGCTTCCACGACACGCTGCTATCAAGGCAACCAAACGAGCGGGGAAGCGGTTGCGAAAGCTGCTTGTGCCTTTGGTTCCTTCCCTCGTGCAGAGGAGCTCCCGTCTGTAGGTTTATTACGGAAAGTACTCAAAAACGAAGACAAAGACACTTCACGCCCAGAGCTGGACCTGCAGCACGGGCCATATCCGCGCAGTCCTGACACAACCCAGCGCCGCTGACGGCCCAAGCGTCGCTTCAGAGCCGGATTTCGAAAGGCCAGGCCCGCACAGGCGTTTTGAGGGAGAGGGTTTCCTCTTTTTTAAGTGTTTGAATTCGAAGTTCAAACATTTAATCTTTCAAATTAAGGAAAGCTGAGCATTTCTGGGAGCGTAGAGGGCATGATGCCTTTTAGAGAATTATTAAACTGAACTAACAAGAGTGACAATTTCTTAACTGGGGGCGGGGAGAGAAGGGAGAAGAATTCAGTGGAAGTTAATACCCCTGGCTAAAGAGTTAAAAGAACCGTTCTCCTGTATTTTGTCTGTGAAATGAGTTTGAGGAGGAAAAAAGAAAATACGTAGCGGTGTTTAAACATGATGCTGTAGTAAATGAGTAGTTGTCATTTCTTGTAAAGAAAATCCAACCTTAATTTTAGTATTTCCGGCGCCATGGTCTTGGTTGGTCGTAGGCAAGTTGCTGGAATGGTTCATTTTGGCCTCTGCCATGACAACGTACCTTATTTCTAACTTGAATGCTGTCCAATTTCAGCTCCCAGGCATTCATCCTGTCACACATTGATTATTGTAGTAAGTATTGTTATTACCAAATTTTATTCCTATCTGCAGTCATTGACCGAAGCGCAGAGTCTGCAGCACTCCCCCGCTGTTCAAGTAGGGGTAAGAGCCTCTTCACAACCTCCTGCCCTCTCTCCCGGGGTTTTCTCCGGCGCATGGGAGAGGTGAAGGACTACGGGGTCTTGTGGAGACGAGGCCGTGGAGCGGGGCTTGTACTTTGGAGGGGGCCATATCTGAAGCCCAAAGCAGCACATACCCCTCAGCACAGGGCAGACACCCTACACCGTTCGATGCCCCACACTCCCAGGCGCTTCAGAGAGACCGTAAGCTTCCTATCATTTCAATGTTATATGGGAAATAATTCTACGAAGATTGATTTCTATAATATACCCTTGTAAACCACGGCATGCTGCAGGGGAGGGGGGCCCTTTTTTTTCCTCTACATTATGACCTCTGCAAGGAAAATACTGATAAGTTTAGGGCTCCCACTCTGTACTCATCCTACCAAACCTGAATTCAGCAGTTCTCATACATGTGTGGCAGGGTTAAATTCTAATATTCTTTGCTGTTAATTGATTTTACCACTAATTCTAATGTATTCACAGAAGCCTCTGTTCCAAAATAAATTTAAAATATGGCTGAAGTCTGAGTTTTATACATTTAACGCTGGGAGATTTTCATATGGAAGTAGATTTCAGTGGTGCACAAGCTGTATTATATACTGTACTTGAATTAAAGCACCATAAGCTCGGGAAATGACAATTATTTGTAGAGTTCAGTCTGTTGTGTATATTTCTACGTTACTAATGCAGGCTGTGTTGCTATGTGCACATTTCAAGCCAACTACAGATTTACAACTTGCAGGTATGTAATGATACTGGCACCTACTCTTTGTTTCCTTATGGAGAAAGCGACAAACACAAAACTTCAGTAGGAATGAAACAAGGGCAAAACAAACATCAGGGATGATATTGAAATAGAAATTTTTTACTCCAAACATTTAGACAACATTGAAATTGATGAAAAAGTTGTCTTATGGAGCTAAGTCTAGATCTGGGTCAGGCTAAGTTAACTAAAGACAGGGAGAAACTGAGAATTTCTTAGTCCCAGGTGAAAAACACATTAGATAAGTTTCTTTTACATAATCAGTCTGTAAGTGTAAAATTCAGCCACTGCTACCACTACCCCACTTACAGAACACAAAAAGTTCCCTCAAAATGAGAGTATAATTTTCACAATAAGCTAGTGTTGGGGGGGGGGGGTGAGCCAAAAGCATCTGTGTCTCACTGTGAGAGCTGCCAGCTTGACCAACCCCATTTTATTTCTAGAAAAACTTGTTATTTCATTTCTAACATCCGAGGACTAAGGGAATCCATTTCAGTCAGCACAGTCTGAAGCAGCTTCATGGTGCAAGTGGAAGGGTAACACCACCACCACCTTCTCTCACAGGTGAGTCTCCTACCAGTTGCCCCAGCGAGGGGCCCCTGCACAATACTGGCACTTATGAAGGTGACCGAAGCCCTTGGAATAGCACTGGTGCACCCCAAACACCCCAGAGTATAATTTTATTACAAAGCATTATAATACACGAATATAATATAAATATTACAAAGCATTTAGAGGCAGCATTACAGCAGTGGATTTGTACAGTTTTCTGGAAGGGCCACAGCTGGCTCCGCTCCACCTGAGAGCAGCTCAAGAGGTGAGGTCTGCAGCTGTGTGAGCAGGTTTTCTCCCCTAAGTTATTTAAGTATACAAGGGAGAGACAGGCAATATGTGACTTTGCTTCTCAATTAAGATTTTTCAGAAGGTTTTAGGGTTTGTTTCATGTGTCTTCCAAGTGTTTTCCATGACTTGGGGAAAACCCAAATGTGTACTTGTGGTGGGTTGACCCTGGCTGGATGCCAGGTGCCCACCAAGCCGCTCTATCACTCCCCTCCTCAGCAGGACGGGGCGGGGAGAAAATAAGATGGAAAAAAACTCGTGGGTCAAGACAAAGGCAGTTTAATAAAGTGAAAGCAATGGAAAACAAAAGATTTATTCTCTGCTTCCCATCAGCAGGCGATGTCCAGCCTCTTCCCAGAAAGCAGGGCTTCAGTATGCACAGCGGTGGCTCCAGAAGACAAATGTCATAATAACAAATGCCCACCCCCCCCACCCCCCAAACTTCTCTTAGCTTTTATAGCTCAGCAGACATCACATGGCATGGACTACCCCTTTGGCCAGTTTGGGTCAGCTGTCCTGGCTGTGTCCCCTCCCAAGCTCTTGCCCACCCCCAGCCTGCCGGTGAGGGGGGGAATACTGGGGAGACAGCCCTGATGCTGTGCCAGCCCTGCTCAGCAGTAGCCACAACACCGGTGTGTTATCAACACGTTCCTAGCTACCAGTACAGCCCACAGCACTGTGAGGGCTGCTGTGGTGAAAATTAACTCCATCTTAGCCAGACCCAAAACAGTATTAAAAAACATCTTCAGCTTTCCCGTGATGGAGGCTGTGAATGATCACAGCCATTTAAGATCGGCCCTGGTTTTTAAGAATGATGATCTTAAAGGGACTGTCAGTGCCTTTAGGGCATTAAATACAACCCTGCTAAACTGTTAGCAACCAAACAGACCTGCAGGAGAGCTCCCTGGGTTTATCAAACTTACGTGAAATGAAACAAACTTGTTTTATCGCCTCTTCTTGCATAATGTACAATGGCAACCAAGCATAGCCTTGGCTCCTGCACACACCTCACGCTGTTAGCCCAAGTGTGTGTGGTGTTAAGAGCTACTGCTATTTATAAAATCCACGCAGGAACACGGCAGGCAAATCAAGTCACCACCGCAGAGGGCAGAAGGCAACAGCCTCTGCGTGCCCCATGGTCTCTCGGTTCACGCTGTCTCCTTCATATCCATGCCTCAGACTCCCTGTTAATACTCTCCCCTCTGGCTTTTTAAGGACAAAAGCACAGAAATAAAAACTCAACAGGATTGCTTTAGGTCACCCATGGTAAAAAGCCTCCATTTGGCCTCATCTCAGGGTACTTAGGATCACAGCCTGGACTTTTCTCTCTATCAACACTCAGACTCTCTCTGAACGGGTTTCTGCCTCTTGCACTCAGCCTGAACCACTCGCTGTTGAGCCACGCTCTGCAATTAGAAATTTTTTGCCACCTACTGAAACCGCGTAGCAGTCACAGAGGCGCTGCCGTGTCTGCCGAGCTGCCTTGAGTTTAAATCAAGAAGATCCCACTTCAGGGTTCCCCAACTATAAGTCACTGAACTGCGCAAAACGGGCGGCTCTTACCGGGACAGTTTGCACCCCGGTAACATGACACGTGCGTACAAGCGCAAAGCGTGAAGAGGTCTGAGGGCAGAGCTTGGCAAAAATCCTCGCCCGGGGGAGAGAAGTTGAGCTCAGCACAAACTTCAGCCCCGCTCCCGCTGCACCCGGGCGCAGCTGCCTGCCGGACTGGCACAAGCCGCTGCTTGTCTGCGCTCATTAGCAAGGAAAACAAAGTTGGTCGGACAGAGCTGGCAGGAATCCTCCCGCCGCGTTTGCTAAATGGATCTATTAAAATGTAAACAGAGATCACGTTGCAGGGCATCATCACAAAATACCACGGGTGACATCTTAGCCGATTCCCAAACAGCACCGCTTCCTCCTCCTCCGTCCTGTTGCCTTTGACGCCGGCTGCCGCTGTGCTGCTGCTCCTCTTGCACACCTTGTTGACAGTTATCTTGATTTTTTCCTCCTCTCTCCCCAAACAGTTGCCCCCTGGGTCCTCTGCAGCCTTGTCATTATCCCTCAGTCACCCGCAGCACAGTACTGCAACCTCACAGACAACAGAGGCATCGCTACGTCTCCGGCACGTTTTGGAGCCATGCAATCTCCCCGAGTCTTTCTGCTTTAGGGAAAGAGGGCTCTGGGACCTTAGTGTCCCCTTGCTGTCCCTACAGAATCCCCCGAGTTTGCAATTTAGCCCTGATGGAGCACGCGACGGGCCGCACAGGTTATACCCGTCTTACTCCTGCCTCGCTGATACACATCTGGGAGTTTCTACCACCTCCTCGTCTGACTCCCAAACGAACGCTTTCCTGCTTTCTCCCCTGCTGCCACCCCTCGCTCTCCCCAGGGGCTCCCGGGAAGCAATCCCCAAACCACGACTTTGTTCTCTTCCAAGAATTCGCTGAAGCCACGCGCACATTCCCCTCCCTGCCACCCATGTCCGCAAAAGCTTGACAAAAACTGGTAAGGGGCTAGGGAAAGGTGAGGGTTTTCTGGTTTTACAGCTGTGACATGGCTAGCTGGTATTCTCATCTCTTTATCCTTCCTTTTCTGCTCATGCGTTGTTTATCCCCTCCAGTACACTGGCTGTGTGCTCCTTGTCTCCCTGTCTTCTGGGGTTCTAGACCGAACAGAAGCTTCCGCAACAATGCTTTAAGTTAACAAAATAATTTACCTCAGCTGGTGTCATTATAAAGTCCAGAAGAGGCCAAAGCAGCAGCAGCCTTGTGGTGCAGAGGAATGAGAGAGAAGCAGGAATTCTCGGCTCCAATTCAGTCCTGGCACAGATTTCTTACGTGCAACTGGGGAGCTTTTTGCCTCGCTTTGCCTGTCTGTAAAATGAAAAATACAACATCCACTCTCGGTTTGACACACTTAAACAACGAGCTCTCTGGCAGGACAATTCACTACCCACACAGCACCACGTACAGCATATCCGTTTGTCTGCACAGGGAAGCCCTGGCCTCTGCTGGGGCCTCCAGCCACAAGGAACCCAGGTTAGAGGGAAGTTACTGGCATTCAGAGGAGAGTTTCTTAGGGAAGCTAAAGAGATACACTAGTTTGTATCATTCTCTAAAAGCCAAGAGAGTATATATTAACAGTTTTCGAGACCACTCTGCTCGTGAAATGTAAAGTAATGAAACAATCTTGACAGAACAGAATACTTATTATATACATAATAAAGCTGCACTTTTGGAAACTTAGATTCTGCTTGGGTTCTGTCGTGGTTTAACCCCAGCCAGCAACTAAGCACCAGGCAGCCGCTCACTCACTCCCCCCCCGCAGTGGGATGGGGGAGAGAATCAGGAAAAGAAGTAAAACTCGTGGGTTGAGATAAGAACAGTTTAATAGAACAGAAAA
>JAVJGG010000040.1:14638662-14664823 GCA_035590195.1 Aviceda cuculoides | reverse complement strand
GCTGAAAAGTCCTTGATTTTAGACTAAACACTACTTAGCAACAACTGAAAACATCAGGGTGTTATCAACATTCTTCGAATACTGAACCCAAAACACAGCACTGTACCAGCTACTAGGAAGACAATTAACTCTATCCCAGCTGAAACCAGGACAGGTTCTAAAGTTTACAACTTTTAATTTCACTCCTTGAGAATAACTATGTAACATACCTTTAGAAATAAGCTGGTTTATTTTAGTTATACTGGAGGTAATGGAAAAAAAAAAACCCCAAACTTAAACCCTGTCTAAAATCTGGGAAAAATAATCTTTGAATGACAGAGCACCATTTCCTTCCAGAAGACTAGCAATAGTTTATTATTCCAAGCATATATTTAGACTATTCCATTTACACAGCTTTAATACCAACCATACTTAAACCTTTCCGATAGCTGATCACATCCATAAGTGACTCCAAGCTCCTCCGTGTGTTCCATTACACCGAGCACCTCCCAGACCCCCAGTTCAGCAGGTTTGCGAACCCACCAGATCCCTTTCCACGCTCCGACAGGCAACAAGGCAGGCGCGTGCGACGCTCCGCACTTTCCACTCTTTTTCCAATAGGCTGCATGACGCCACGTGGCCCAAAACGTCAGCAAGCACAACAGTGCTTTGAGAGCACTTACTCGGTAACATTCCGGCAGTTTGGGGATTAAAAACATTTCTTTTAAAACAGCGTGTTTCCTGTTTCTTTGGGGCTGTCCCAGTGCTTGTGCTGGCGAGCTGACAGCTGGAAATCATCCTGGTAACTGTCAAGTTCACCTTCGCCTGTAGAACAGAAATAGTACGAGACCAAGAAGAGCCAGGCAGGGAACAAATAAGGAGGTTCTTGCAGATATTAGAGAACTTCAGTAACTCTCCCTTTTGCAGTAAGATGACCCCGGATTGCATAGGAAGTTAAACCAACTTTTAAAAAAATCGGAAAAAGAACTGAAAGATGACACAAACCCAGCAGTAACTGCACTTTGTAGTTTCTGCTGTAGGCCAGCTACGCGCGTACGCTTTATTCTCCTTTACCTGAGCCGGCAGAATGCTCTGGGTTGCGTCCGCGTGGGCTCTCTAGAGCCAACTCTGGCCCTTCTCTGAGGTTTTGTAGGAGGGTTCGTGAACATGGTATGCATGGAAACCTGTGATCAAAAAGAAAAAAACTGCACTGTAGCTTAATTCGCCCAGCAGCGTGGAAAAAACGTTAAGAACTTGAGGGGTTTTATATTTTGCAAACAAAAGGAAGTTAATATTTCCTCTGTTAGCTCACCACAGCATTATGTGAAAAGACACGCCTGGAGCTCTTGAAATACCTTTGCTTATTTCTGCATCTACCAAATTTATTTATAAAGCCATCTGGAAAACGCCAGCTCTTCATTTGTAAGATACTATGGAGCTTTTCAGAATTGTTTCATAAACCAAAGTCTTTAAAAATACCCACACCTACAGAAATTGTCAACTATAATCAAGTCTCAGGACTTTTTTTGGTGTATTTAAGGAGTATTGACAGGACAGTTAAAACTGCCATATTAATGCATAAATGGGTAATTCTCCATGTGCTAATTTTACCGTGTTAATAAATCTAGCGATCAGAAAATGTGTCTAATACACTACACATCCCTGTAAGAAACCACAAATACCTCAGTTATGTCTCATTTGAATGCAGCCTTGGGGCATTCTAACAGTTTAGAAAATAAACGGGAGCAAATTCTTAAATGAAATACAACAGACACGCAGGCTTAGAACATCTGGAACGGAAGCAAGGTGAAAACTGGGAAACAGGAGTGTCCTGGATGGCAGGTGAATGCCTAAAGGGAAGAGAAACTCTCGCTGGCTGCCTGTGCCACCGAGCGAGCTCGTAACAACCCAGAGTTACAGTTCACTCACTGTCCAGGCATCCTGGCAATAAACCACAACAGAAATGTTAAAATAATAACACTAATAAAAAAAAAAATAAGGATTTGGGCTTATTTTAGCCAAGACGTTTTAACAAAATGCCACCATTCATTCCTTGGCATGTAGTGGGATGCCTGTGTGTTCTTATTACATTCCTTAATCGCCTTCACGCTTTCTACTATTTGCAACAGTTAGGACTCAATGAATTCAACCCAACTGTAAGAATCAATTCCAAAAAGCATTTCATCTTCTTGTCACTCTAATACCATACACATATAGAAGACTACCCAAGACCTTTATTACCGCCTTGTTAATGGTTTGCTATCTAGAGGTGCTCCTCCTGACCCATACATCATCATATACCTTCACTTAGCAAAACAAGATTGTTTTATAAAATGCTTATTTATTTCTAATAAACATTAGGTTGCCTAGTACTGGCCTCAGCTAGACTTTGATTTTGGGGGTGTGAAGCACAAATGCCGTCCTAGTTGATCCAAGACACTGTCGCCCTTATGGGTACCGTCTCTGCCATGCTGGCATAGTGACAAGTATAATTGTTCCCTGCTTAGTTTTGTCAAAAAGATCTAACGTTGAAACATACAACTGCTTGGCATCTAAGTGTTCATTTGGTAGCATAATTGTTAAACTTACATGTTCAAGTATACTAAGTATACTTTTTTTTTTTTTTAAGTGTAGCATAGCAAATACAAGTCTGTTTCTACATGTTCCTACTGCAGATCTACAGCTACACAAACTTTTGAAAAAATACTGTATCTCCGCAAGGAACATCCCCTTATTTCTCCTGATACTTCATTTATCAGTCCCAAATTGAAACTGTTCACCAAGGTCATTGCTATAGTGAAGTTTTGATGTTTCCTTCTTCAAATGATCCCCAAATTACTGTTAGAAAATGTTGCATTATGCATTCTCCTGAAGTCGGAGTAAAAGAATTCTACAGCAACATTTGAGATCTCCATGTATGAGTTCCCATCATCAAAGCATGTCAGCCTCAATTATTTTCAAGACACGGCGATCAGCTCATATCAACTAGTATCCTCTGCAGCACTCTGGTGAGTATTGCAGGCTTTGCAGTGCTGAGAGATATCCAAAAAACATCTTAAATTGTTACCAGCTTCAAACACAGGAACACAGTTCAGAGGCACGTGCAGCTGGGCAGTTGCTGACAGATCATCAACAGAAACCGAATTTCCAGTCCAAGGTGCACACTTCTTCCTTCCTCACTTCTGATATGATAAGCAGAAACAAACGCACATAAAGAAATAAATCATTTTTCTCTAAGACAAGAGACATGAAACTCTGAATGCAAACTTTACATGCACCAGCACAGAATAATTTTTGGCACGAATAAATACAGTTTAAGGTAGTGTTACAAACACTTTATTGGTTTACCCTTCTGCCTTCATTCTTCGTATAACCACAGTACTGAAATCAAAGAAAGAAATCAGATCCACCATACTTGATTTATAGGCATTGCTCTCCAGCACCCTCCTGAAGTCCCAGTAAAAGTTCAGTGAGTCACTTCCAGCTATTTTACCTGGTAGGTGTATATTCAATATTTTTTAATCTGGATCTGAAGTAGCGAGTGTTGGCACACATTGTACTCACAGGTATTCAACTCTGTTGGCAATTAAGAATTCCTGTATTAAAAATATCCAGAAAAGTGAATTGTGGGTCTGTATTTGTGCTTCGGCTTTAGTCTGATATACTTGCCAGTACGAGTAATATCAAATACGCTGCCTGGGGTGCAACAGTCCTTTGGTGATCTACTGTGTATTGTGAGTTCCCTGGACCACCTTCTTTTTCCACTTTTATTAGACCTCCCCAAATAGTCATTTTAAATTAGCACTGGGAAGCCTCTTGAACTCCTCCCAGCACTTCTCATTGCCAGTTCCGAGTTCCTGGGGCAACAGGCTGCTCACGTACCACCTTTATGGGATTTCAGCAGCATTGAGTCTTTATTCAGAGCATGAGAGAATAAGATTGAAATTGATATCGAATGGAAAATGTAATATATTCCCATAAAAATATTGGTGCCAAGATTGCAGCAGGAATATATAGAAGAGTATTTTCTGTCATTCTGTTTCCAGAACAGTAGATAACTTTCAAAATACAGATTTCAAAGTATCTAAAGGCATGAGGATGCAAGACTTGGAAGAAATGCACGTGCTGAAATCCGCGTAGGAGAGAACACCACGACAGCAAGCTGAGGCCAAGTGATAAGCGGCAGTAACTGAAGTTAACCCCACTCCACTCCCATCAGCCAACATACCTGTGCCAGTTTACGAACTGGTATAGAACAAGGAAACAGAAAACAAGAAGTTACCAAAGATCCTTACAATTCGCTGTTAGGTTATCTGCAAATAATTCTGATAAGGAACCAAGGAACAGAGCACTGTATAATCACCTAACACACAGCTGTAAGTTCACAGACTGAATTGCTACCTTTAGCTGTTATCTCCACGCTTACTTTCGCCTTCCTTTTCTCCATGGCACTTGAAATCCCCAAATCCATTGGTTCCTGCAGGGTAGAGCTAGCAGTACTGGCTTGACCAGTGGCTCTCCTCACTGGCAGCAGAAATTAAGAATACCCAGCCCCTGCGAGCAAACACCTTCTGCCTCTCTTGCAAACTTTGCTGCCAAATTGTTCATCTCGCAGACAAACAGGAACTGCCTTTCATGCTTGAAGGGTGTTTATGTCTTGCATGATTTATTTAAGGTCCTATCCTGCTTCCATCAAGCTCAAGAACAAGCCGTTACACGTACTTCAAAGGTAGGTCTGACTTCTTAGTCAAGGAGCTTCCCTGGACAGACACCTCGTCAGAAGGTTGGCAGGGGCCAACCTCCCTTTTTTCTTCCCTCTCTGCTTCCCACCACCTACTTGGTGTAATAAGAAGAGCAGAGTCCAGCAGCCTACGCACAGGACAGGAGAGCTCAGGGGGAAAGGGACACGGCTCACCCCCCTCCAGAAATGCAGATACCAAGACACAACTCAGTACTGCCCCCCAAAAAAGCCCAAAAGGCCAAAGAACAGAAGACCATTTTAAAGGGATGGAGAGAAGTAATTCCGAATTAACCGTGGCAAATGCAGACGAGCTTTATGAGGTGAGCCAAAAGCATCAATTCTTTCGGGAGTACAAAAGCTTTGCTGAAAAACTGACACCGCAGTTAACTGCACCCATACAGAACCCCCATAACTCCATCCCGACAGACAGGGTGCCTTACCACAGAACACGAGATGCGGCCACAGGAGTGTGCACAAGCCCAGCTTCTAACACCGTTAAGAGCCTATTTCTGAGTCAGCACTTCACATGACAAAATATAGTGCTTCATATAATAGCATGACCTACAGAGCTACATCAGATTGCTAGCCAAGAGAAAGCCGTCATTCAAAAACCTAGTATCAAGCTTGCATTTTATGTCTTCACAATGTTCTACTGTATCAGCATCTTTGCTAATTAAGATTTTCATGTAGATATGCAGTTATGTCCATTTGAATACATAGGACACATGCCATATACAATTTGGCCACAAAATAGCTTATGACTGACAACCGGCTAACTAAATTCCACCTATAAATGAATTCACACCTTTATTTAGATTTGTCTAATTATTTCCACCATCCCCCTAAAGTGTGGATCAAATCCTACACTCTGCTGAAATAGTTGACGAAGTTCCCCACTGACTACAGGATGTCATCCTGATTTGTCTCTTATTTGAGCAAAATGAAGCAGTACAACAGTACTTCAAGAAGAGGCAGCAAGTCCATATTCAATGGGAGCACACCTTAAACACAACGATGGCAAGCATGCAAGTGTTGGATTTTACCTACAGAGAAAAGAAAAAGGGAGAGGAAATTTAGGAACGTGCCAAATGTAAGTAAGTTTATTTTCATGTGTTCACAGCAGGAAAATTTCCTGCTGCTCAGAAATATTGTACAACAGGTTTACTATCATCTCTGAATAAAGATGGACACTGCTTTGTGCACTGAGGTAGTCTATCTGGATTTTTATTTTTCATTTACTGGAAAAAATCTGATACTGCTTCCAGAATTAAAGCTTCCCCTGGAGTTAAACAATTCACACAGTGACGATTTCTGAATGCCTGCTACTTGCACATAGTTTCAATTACATAAGTTTTATAAAGGTCAGATATGTTTCTTAACAATGCTGAAGCCAACTTACAGACATCAAAACTAACCTAAAAGATCAAACACAATCAGACAAGTTAACTTGCCTAATTTCAAGTCTATTATTTTTTATATGATTACATACGTATTCTGCCTGTGCTCTGTGGTCTATGAAATAGTGTTTGCAGTTTACAAAAGCAAGCAGTACTAATTACTTGTTAACATGTGGTTTCCATCTATGTTTATTTTATGGATATTAACCTGAAATTAAGTCAACACAAAAGAAAAAGAAAATAAGTATTTTCAGAGGCAACACAAGCCTAAGTCTCCTGACAGCTGCTGTGCTTTTGCAGAATTTTAAGGTACATACATACTTTTTCCCCTTCCATTGCTATTTAAATTATGTATGTAAAAGGGAGAAATCAAGTTCTCAAGGAAAAGCATGGCTTTAACTGTGACGGATATTGATTCATTATGTACCAATCTAATTCAGAAACAAGACAACAGATACAGGTTGCACACTTCAAACACTTCAGTACCAGAACTCCCATCTCTGCTGCTTTAATTCAGAGACGGTTGGCAGAACACATCAGAATCTCGCTCAACAGGCACTTGAAAGCAAGCAGAGGCAAGCAAAAGCTCCCTCACTCTGCATTTCTGTATGTAGCACACAAAATCGTCTTCAAGAAATCAAGCCTTCAACAGACCCAATGACCTTACTCCACCAAGTGTGTCAAGATACCAGGAACAGAGTGGATGAACACCTAAAAAGTAAGATATACATCATATTTGCAATGAAATAGGTCTCAGAATCATCCTTCAGTTCCCCACCCCCAACCACTGGTACTGAACCAAGTCAGGCCTGTGAGAGCATTACGGTGAATTCAGAGGGGTCTGAAGCTTTTGGTTCCCTCAGTTACTACACTGTGAATTCCACAGAAACAGGCAATAACTAGTGACCTGGGAGAATAAATCTTGAAAAAGCACACGATCCAGGTGCGTCATAGCCCTGACACTCGCTGCCCAAGTTGTCTCAAAATAGCACAAAGTAATTTGAAAAGCAACAGATAAGGATGTTGGGCATAACTTGAATTTAACACAAGTAATAAAAAAACAAGTTTAAACAAATGTGATTTTTAAAATGAAGCTGCACTTTTAAATAACCAGCAGTAACAAAAGCAAGTGAATCATCTTAATTATCACCAACAGGCAGACCCAAAACAACTATGGATTCATAGTTGTGGCTGAAGGTCGTTAACATTGTAAAACGTATCATGTGGAAACTTGATACTTCTGGTTGAATAGGATTTGTTTCCAGAGATGATTAAGACATCTTCAGCACAGCTGCAACCATCTACTAGAGGTATCTTCTGCACCTCGGAAACCGTTTCTAAACTCCAGGCTAATCCTCTAAACCTGACATTCAAAAACTGTTTTGAAAGAATTACCTATCCACCCTCAGGCAAAAAAAATAAAATCAACCCCTCGATTCCTTTGCCAACTATTCGATAACATAGCAATTCTTAAATACTCTTGTGCTGTTTTCAGTTGTAGTCCACATATGTTAACTACAGCGTAATTAGCAGCCACCATTTGACTGCAATGGTCCTCAGAAGGCTGAAGGTAATTGTGTGTGCAGAGCTAGATGCACAGATTGTAGTCTGCCAGTGGAGCAGAATAAGCATAAAGACTCAACCGTTTCAGAAGTACAGGGCAATTTTTGCACCACTTAATAGGTATTTGATGGACTACTAAAACAAAGCTGTCCTAGGGAGATATCTAAACATAAAACCTCTCTGCAGAGAGAAACATTTCTTAAAGGACACACACTAACCTCTAAAAGGTTTTGTTAAAGTCTCTTCATATTGGTCCGTTACTCCATAACTACAGTTAGCATGTGATACTAGCTTATTTCAAATGCAGGATTTGGGATTTTAAGCAGCACTGATGTAATTATACCTATCAATTTCTTCAACTCACTAAAGATCTCCCCAGTCTTCCAGGTGCACACCCCTGAGATGCACTTACCAGGAGGGAATAAAGCTGGTTGCAAGATTCTTGGGTATTTTCATGCTGGAAATAGGCCCTAAATAATGCCAATTTAACAGTTCTCATACACTTAAAAATTAGCTGCTTGGAATCATGTGTTCCTGTTTGGTTGAATACATTCGTATCTTTGGTATGAAAAATATGGCACTATCAACTGCTTCTTTACAACCTTATTATAAACCAGTGATATGACAGTGCAAAACAGGACTTATTTTCTGTCTTGTTAAGAAGTAATTCCCTCAGGCATTAAGATGTGACATAAAATCTTTTAATATATTGAGCAATTTCATTAAGTTCTCTGTAAAGAAAGCAAAATACAGCATGAAATACAAAAGCTTTTAAAACATGCCAGGGAATTTCAGTGGGAAGGTAACAAATTATGCAAGCCACAGGCCTATAATACCCATTAAAAACGTTGGCTGAGACATTAAACAACTACAGAAACATTTTTATACAATATGATTTAAGATCTATTGTTCAAGAACTCGAGAGCAAACATTTACTCTTTTCTGATTAATATTAGCAACTTTAAAAAAAAACAAAAAAGGGCATTCTTCTGATGACTGAAATACATTCCCAGGTAGAAATCAAGCCTCATAGTTCTTTCCACAGAATACCTCCAAATAAAGCACAGCCAAGTATTGCCTGAGAGATTAAACACTAGGAAAACTCTACGCAGCAGAGATTCCCACTTTCAGAATTTTACTTTTTCCTGCTTTTGAGGGAGCTTTTGTGAACCCTTACTCTCTTCTGCACAGAAGAAGCAATCTTCATAGACGCTTTCTTCGCGAGGGAACTTTCCACAGCTCCGGGTTTCCATAGCAACAGCTGAGCATCCTCTCCACCCGTCAACAGAGACTCATCTGTCAGGTTCCAGCAGAAAGAGCGAACAGTGGCAGAGTGTCCTCCGCAAAGGGTACCCACCAGGCTCAGTCCACCAGTGCCACAGCTAATTAGGTGAATGTTTCCTGTGGATGTTCCCCCAATAAGAAAGAGTTTGTCTGCCTTTTTGTGGTACAAGCCACCTACCAGATAATGTAAGCTGTCGTTTTCAGTGCAGACTGTGTCTCTGACATCCAGAACATGCAATAACGTTATTGGTTCTTCGGTATCTAACTGAGCAATGTCCCACCAACAAAATCCCTCATCGTGTGTCATGCAGTAGACCTGTTTATAATCTTTCCCAGACCAGCCAATAAAACTTACTGATGAATCTGAATTGCAGGTTGATACCAAAGCATCATCTTCATTATCCTTGTTAATGTCAAACACATTAACCAACCCATCAGTCGACCCGGAAACTATCAAGTTGGGTTCGATAGGATGAAAACAAATTTTAGTGATATCATCATTGTGACTTTCAGAATAGACTCCCAAGGGTTCTTTAGTTGAGCTGGCACAGTTTGTAATGCCTCTTGCATCCCAGAACACCAGAAAAGTGTCCTTTTCAACTTTTTCTGTTCCAGCACAAATTATGAGATCACTGCAGTTGATATCAAAGCTGATGAAAACATTGGAAGGATAGCCACTAAATACCTGCACAGCTTTCTGAGTTGCTACACGAATATCCCAACATTTTACTGTACCATCACTGCATGCGGAAAACACTAAGCTGTCACATGCGTGTGCAAATCTGACTCCATTAAGTATCCCAGGATGGCTACCGTACTCCCGCAGGAAGTTTAATGTTTCCCTGTTATATACCCTAATTGACTTATTGGAACACGCAACTGCCACAAAACGACTGCTTTCAGATTGAGCAGGTTTGGAAATGTCTATATCCAGTAAGTAAGCAGGTTCCTCACTTAGTGTAGAACGTTTTGCTATGCGCAAACTAGCAAGCTGCTCCTCAATCTTCTCCACTGCAGTCATCTCAAATGCTGTTCCTAACGTTGCCAGAAACCTGTAATAAACAAAATCCAAGCTGAGTTTTAATTACAACATTCTGAAATAATTTTAGCTTTAAAAACATATATGAAAAAGCACCTTGCAGAGAGATAACGCATGAAGCCACAATTCAATTATCCTGACGTCCTACCTACTACAACTTCATTTACAGAAACGGAGAACTGGAAAGGGCTCCCCGAGTTAAGGAGTTCAGTCTCTTGTGACTGTAAGCACTACATCATGTAATCCCCTTAAAAGATTAAATAGTCTGTCTGTGAATCCTGTGAAAATCACTTAGCTAAATTTGCTTTATTGTTTTTATAAAGTAAATAGTGATGTTCTCCATGAGTGGAAAGAAAATGAAGTTTTCACCACTACCTAAGGAGGAATAATTTTTGTTCTAAAAAGTTGCTGTGAGGCACAGCCCACAAACAGTTGCATCAGTACAACTGCAGGAGACTTAAGTGAACTTTTCTGCTGGGAGATGCGCAAAGGGTAGGCAGAGAACAAGACCAAAATTATGTAGAACTACAGCCTGAAATGGCCAGATGAGATAAATTTTACAAGTATTTAGGTGCTCAATGACGCACATAAACACCTGTCAGCATACCACAGACTACCTAAACAGGCTACATGACATCAGCAGAATTCCCTGGAATTAAGCACCTTTGGCATTTTCATCAATTCTCCTAAGAACCTAAATGTTTTTTGAGCCTCCTATAAAACCACATAACACTGGCTCTTACTACAACTGATACAAATCTTCCCTTCAGAAGCAATTCTTCCCTGGCACTACTGAACCCTTCTAGAAACCCATACTATTTCAGTGATGTACAGAGATTAAAATTTTACCAAGCAAAAACAAAATTAAAAAACATTCTCTCAATCCACCCAGACATAGGTTCTCTTTTAAAAAAATGGTGTGCCCTTAAAAAAAAAAGAAAAAAAAAACGAAAAAAAAGAGAGTTCTCTTTGCTATAACACAAGGGAAAATTCAATTCTGTAATTGGAGTAAAGGCTTTCATCAATTTAGAGTAAGAAAAAGTACTGAAGCATTTAAACTTAAATGAGATATTTGCCATCATAAACAATACATGGTTTTAGTGAGTTCACAGGCTACAACTACTTCAAAAAGAAAGATGTAGGTGGGCTATGTTAAGTAAACATAACCATCCACATGAATGACTGGTTAAAATTACAGGTTCAATTAGACTACTCTTCTATGTTAAAAAAACCCCAAACATTGAGGGAATCACAGCAGGTTCTAGGGCATCAACACTCCAGTGACTTCTCACTGGTACAGATATTTCAGGTAATGCAAATAAGGGTAAAGCAGTACTCAAAAATCTCCTTATTTCCTTAAGGACTAGACCAACACCCAATCCTAGTTACTACATGCATGAAAGGACCCTTTTTGAAAAAATCCAAACATAAACAGAGCAAAAATCAGTCAGACCAGAATGCAAGAAAATATTCTCATGCCTTTCCAGCTGTCCCATCATAAATTTGTCTGCAAATTCTTCAGGCTGGATTTTTACAGATGGAATGAGCAAGTTTCCATGTATTACTCGTTTTAGGGTAATTATTTTAACGGTCCATGAGAGACCAGCAACAAAGAAAAAGTTGCTATGACAAAACTGCATTCTGCTTTTTCTATTTCTTTGTGTTGTTTGTAGTTTCAGGGTTTTGCTTTCCCTCCTCCTATTTGGTACATAAAAATATTCATGACCCCATGTGACAAATGAGCAAATTCTTAAAAAACAGCTTAAGTAGGCATACTCAGAAAAACTTAATTCCCAAGTCACAAGTAATCTCACTAAGCTATTTGCCTCAGTAATATCCTGACAATGAGGTCCACGGGTTAATCTTCTACATCAAAGCAACCTTTCAGAGCACATCTACAAGTAATTTTTGCCATAAGACGCAGACATCCTGTGGAAACTCCTTTCCCCTCTGAAGAGAAGAAGTTGAACATGTTTTCTGGCATTAGCCTGCACACAACCCTACCCACAGAGCTTGCTCCTTACTTTTCTGGGTATGTCCTCAAATGGAACAAGCTTTTACTAGAACCATTAAATAAAGCAAACTGTTCTCAAACACTGCTTGCTACACTGCTCAAACACAAAAACATTAAACTCCCATGCAAATTAATAATTTAAATTTAAGAAATAAACTATTTTAATATTATTAATAAGGACAACTTCTACTTAATCCAATTTACTGAAGAATTACAATGGAAGCTTCTATTTAAATACTGTTTCAAAAACACATGCTTGAAGGTGGAAAAAGGAGTTTTCATAAACCAGCTATCCTGTAGTGCTACAGTTACTAAAAAATTGGTCTCTGTAAACTTTTTGTAAGAAAAATGTAGTTTTCCAGACTGACCTGAATTTCAAGCTCTAAATATTCAGACTTTTTATACTCAATAGGCCAAGTAAACTCAGACAGACATGTTCCTGACAAATGTCATCCATTTGGAAAGCAAGCTGCAGTTGTTTAAATATTACTGACTTTGATAGAGAATATTATTCAATGAGCAGTTTCTACAACACTCATGTCAGAGCTTTTACTGCTGGGAAGGGGAGGGCGAGGGAACTCTGCAAGTACGCAGAAGTTATAAAAAGCCAGAGTCTGCAAAAACATGCTCATTCAGATTTAATAATATTTTCTGAGAAATAAAATTAGCCCAAGATAGCTCTTAAGCTTTTACCCCCAAAATGACATAGGCACAACTATTCTGAAATACCAGAAAATGCTGTTCATGTTTCCAGATAGATGTGCAATTTATATCATCAGGAAGCTGGAGGGTACAGTTTTCAATTCTATTTCCACTGCAACAACTAAGAAGCCTTAAAATTGCATTTGATGGCAGGCAGGTTTTTGCTAAAAACTCAGTAAAATGTCTGCCCTACTAAGAAAGTCTTCAGACTATTATGAAATTGTGATTGAAGGTTATATAAACAATTCATGCTCAAACTTAAGGGTGTAGCTGCCAGCCCTTCCTTTTCAGAAGGGGAAGTCACTGTTGTATTTTGATGGGAAAGTTTAAATGGCAGGAATAGGATCTGTGTTAAATTTATGAGACAAATAGGAAACAATGGTCTTCCAAACACAATAGAAGATAACTAAGCATTGGACTGCAGCCACCTACATAGCACATGGTGCTCCGCACCACAGAAGCGAAGCGCTTTTTGTTTAGCACTCTAACTTCAACAATACAGGTATCTGTTTTGTTTCTGCCACAAAGAATCCTTTGGCAAACTCAGCATCTTTGAAATCTGACATACTTTGGATATAGCACAACAGCTAGTTGCGATGATCAATGAGCGAAACTGCTCATGCTAATGGGACAAACTGTCTGACGCAAAGACTTTGTAGGGCACAGCCTGCTCTTGAACTGTTCCAGTCTCAGAAGAAATCACAGAGAGCGCCGGCCAAAAACTTCTCTTACCCCAGGGTACCTCCTTTGCTCAGAACATAAGGTAGTTAATTAAATTCAGGTTCTGTACTTATTCCAACTCACAGTGGCCCACACTCTGGATCTACAGTCTCAAACCAGACAAAATCCAGGCAAACACCACCGCTTGGATGACACACAAGCATCTGGCTGAAGCTGCCCAGCTATGGCTAGTCACTTGTGTTTGGAACAGAAGTCCAGTCCCATCCTCAGTGATCACCATTCCTCATATGTAACAGCTGCACCTCTCATCTGCATTCCCATCTGCACTCCCTGAACAAGATAAAGCCACCTTTTACAAATTAACCCTGAAACTTCTGTGTTATTGTATCTAGTCCTCTGGAACTACATTCATGTGATCTTTTCTGTGAATTAACTTCAAGGTTATATGCGACTCCTGCACATCTCCTTGATATCACAACTACCAAAAACAATAAGCTTCTTGAAGGACACTCAAAACTCATTACATCTTGGGAACTCAGAATAAATACAGTACTCTGAAATAACCTAAAATATTTTGACCTCCAGGGCATCCTATCAGGCTCCTTTAAAAAAGAAAAAAAGCTTGATTTTTAGAATAGAAGGCACAAAGTGGAAAGGATGCCAAAGAGGCAGGACAGGATTTTCAGATGCCTTTGTTTCCCACTAGTGGAGTGTGGAAACTACCACACAGCAAGACTAGAAGCAAACAGCCGGAGGTGCCGAAAGCAGGCCTTTCTAATGACAATGAAAGGTAAGCACCTATCTGCACCAACTAAACATTTAATATTGTCTCAGCATATACTGCCATGCTCTTTGTGCAGTATGCTAAAAGTTGCAGTCTCAACTCAAGCCAACAGACTCACGAGTCCTCTTCAATCCAAAAATGTTTTCAAAAAATAAACCAACAATTCCTAAGTTATTTTCCTTCTCCGTTTAGTGGTGTACACAAGATGTTGCCAAATTGCATAGTTCTCGTTTCCAAAAGGGAATGTTAGCTCAACAACATGAAATTACCACTCTGAAAAACACCATGGAAAATGTAGGAGAAGTGGAACTTTGCCTCAAAGTTTTAATCGATAACATCAGAGTAACTTAAAAGTAGGAGGGTAGAAACACATAATAAAAATGAAAACAACCTGTAGTTTTGGCAATCTTCTCTGCAGAGGTCAAATACCAAAAATAGCAAGGGATTTGAACAGCAGTAGATGAAATCTTGCACTGTTCTTTCCTACTATAAACAATACAAACAGACCCTCCCTTTATTTTCATGATTATTAAAAGTTCAAGAACAAACCAAGAACAAACCTGGAGCTCTGGGCAGTGGAAAGCAATTCTTGTATGCAACATTACATGTCGTTTGCATTTTAAAACAAAAATGCAAAGTGCAAGGTTGGCTGAGGAGAACACATTAGTACACTGCACTTCACTAATGCAAAATGCCTTTAGAGACCTCTCCTCACTGGCACCACTTCACAACAGAAGATGGATCAGCCAAATGATCTAAGCACTGAGGGGAAGCACAAAGCACCCATCAGGCATGCATAATTTCTGCAGGACACAAACTCCTATAGTTTATTTTGTTATTTTACCAAAGCAGAAAGATAAGGTGTTTTTCCAGCATTCCCACAAAGCCATTTTAAGGCAAAGAGAATAGCATTTAGTCTATCCAGCAGGAAGGGAATAAGATGCACGAGTGGCTACGCTAAAGTGCAGAGACAAGATGTAAACTGCCAAGAGAATTATTTCATCCTTTCAAATCAGCTACATCTAGTTGCCAAACATAAAGCACAGCAAGAAAAAAACTCCATGAAATTTTGCATTTGCAGTACAGAGAAAAATATTCTATCAAGAGAGCAGAAAGGAGGAAAAAGATAAAACACTGCCACAACAAAGTCTATAGGAGCAGCAAGAAAATTAGGTCTACCAAAGTATCTGCCTTCCATTAAATCAATTCCTACCCTCCCACCAGTACAGCCCTTGGGGGTACAATCCTGTTCAGCAATGGAGAGAAGAGCTGTAGATGGGACAGAGAAGCAAGGAAATGGCTTTAACAACAGTTTTGGTTAGAGGAAAAAAATAAAGAGTCAGAACTAGGAGAGAACACAGTGAAAAAGTCGCAGGTGCTCAGTGCTTTGGGATTCAATAATTTTAAAAAAGGGAAACTGCAACTTTTGTGTACTTGTCTTTTGGGGACATAGGCAGGTGTTCATGTCAATACAGAAACAAAACCTCTTTTTTAATATTATACCAGATATCCAGAGAGGCAGAACACAAAAACAACTTTTGGATTCGACCAGGCATAATTTTAAATGCATAAACCATAAAAACCATACATTGAATATTTTCATCAAAAGAAAACTTTAAAAATTAGTCTTTTTGGTACAAGATTTTGCATTCCAACTAGAATGACCTATTCTGATTTTGCATCCAACACTGGAAAATATGGTGGAGGCAGGTGAGATTTAGAAAAAAAATTTTAGGCATGCCTTCAGGTCCAAATTGGAATGAATTAACATTCAAACTTGAGTAACTGAAAACCTGTTGATATAAATTCATGAACCAGAGATGGTAAAAAGCTGCAAAGGACCCAGATGATAAGCCATCGTAAGAAAAATCTAAGTGTAGAACAAACCAAAGTACAATTAAAAAATTCAAATAAGCCAGAAAACACCATACAAAACTATAAAAATGCTCAAATTACTAATTTTGGCTTCAAATTTAAGTAAAAATTTTTTTAAATCCAATGCTCAGATAGCTAAACTAACTTCTCCAGAACAGTTTAGGAGACCCTAACATAAAACATGGGAAACATAATTTCTAAATACTCTAAGAAGCTGTGTCAAAATATAATTTCGAACATGTTTGAGAATTCCCCTTTCAGTCTTCTCTTTTCATCCAATTCCATCCTAGTGACACAGACCTACTAACAGAGGAGCAACAAAGTAAGCTCTCTGTCATCAAAATCACACTCACATGAGCAACTGGACCAGTTGGGAAGTTTCTTGTGAGGGGGAGGTTTCCCAGTAGTGACCTCACCAGGCAGAGGATGTTATTGCATCCAGCTGTTGATGAAGTGGTCATCCAATAAAGGAGACTGCAGAGTAGTAAGAGGATAAGAGATGGTCTATTTTACTCTCATGGCTATTCTCAGATCAAGCTGACAGAAGCTGCAGCAGAAGCAATCCTATTTTATACAGATCCAAAAGATTCCCAGGCAAAGGTTAAGTTACAGAAAGTGATACTTCTAAATTCTGTATGTTCTCCTTTATTTTTGTAAAGAATTCTGTATTTAAAACCCTCTGTGAAAGCTGATCTATACCTAAATTGCACACTCATGGCCTCTGAACAGGTAAACAACAAACTCTGCATCCTCAGGTGGATTCCACAGAACAGCCAAGAGCTACCAGGAAAACTGTGCTAGCGCTGGGCCTTGGCTTTTGCACTGGAGCAAGTCTGAGATGGGGGTCAAATACGAGGTTTGTGCCTACTGCTCCTCCCTTCTCCCCTCTCCTCCCAGGCACAGACAGTGCCTAACCTGTACTCCGGGCCAGCATGCTAACAACATATGGGGTGAGGCGTCCAGATCACCTTCTAAAAGAGGGGTAAGCATCTACCAGTGAAGTGATGGCCAGTTCTGCAACACTCACCCTTTCTCTAACAACTACCTCCTCCTATGATGGGACCCAGGATATTGGTTAACACCCCCACGAGAAAGAGAAGGTGGACAACGTGTGCACCCAACCACTCCAGAAGACTTCACTGTCCAAGTGCTATGCAAACATCAAAGCTCCCAACTCCAGCAGATGCTAGAAAACCCATAGCTTCAGAACACAGCACCTTTGTGTCCTGGTGTCTGCCTGTAATGTAACCATGCCTATTCAGCCAACCCGCTGCAAAACTTGAAGGGAATCCAAGTCTCAACCTTCTGCATTTGTGCTTATCTCACCAGACCACAGTGACCACAGAAAAGTCATTTCCTTTCTCTTGTGAGCACCTCCCACCGTAGACACCATATTGACATTACTTTTTGTAACCACAAGCATAGGAAAGAAGATACAGAACCAATCAGTCTCTCAATTATGTACAGCTAGCAACTGCTGGAAATCAAATGTGTAGGGTACAATGTTCTCCCGCATGTAGCATTATGTTTTTCTTCATTCACATTTCCACAATATAGCCATGAGCAGCTAAGAGAAGGTTCATACCTTTCTCTCAACTATTCCTCACACACCTCCTCACTAACAGCATTTTCTTTTGTTAAATGGTCAAACAGCTTGCTGTTTGACTTGGCACTAGAGCTATGCACCAAGTTGTTCATCTCACAGGTAAAGAAGACAGAAATAAAGCTATCCGTTCAAGCGGATTTGAACAAGAGCCTGGCCTACGAACACTTACTAGTCCTGATTGTGGCAGAACAGCTTACTGAGTAACTCCCAGCAAGATGGAACATTCACTCTGTACTTTCTTAATCAGTGAAACAAAAACAGCGTTTGCCTAACGCATATTTGTGTACACAAACTTTAGTAAGTACAGTCAGCAGCAGACTTTTGAAAGAAACAGCCTTGTTCTGAACATCTACCCTACAAGATAAAATGCAAAAGTCACAGTAATACTGGAGTGCACCTGTAAATTCCACAACTGAAAAGTGCTTTGATGTCCTTTCAAGTTTAGGATTACAAGAAAGGACTCCGAGAACGATTATTTTCAGGGTCATTTTAAACTGAACAAAACCACCACATGAATGGGCAACCCCAATGATCCACCCTACAGAGAAAGGTGAAAGGAAAAAATTACTTATGCAGCTGCATGTATAATTTAGTGATTCTGAAATAACACCACTTATTTCCTTCAATTTAGACAGCGACACTTGGTACCAACATCCTCATATAAAAAAACCTGGAAATAAGTAAGAAGATTATTCCCAAATATCAATAAATTTTGCTGAAATTCTCCCAAAGAATTTGTTTCTACACCACAGGAAGCCTGGGAAATTTCAGCCTAAATTTAGCAGCAACCATAATAAAAGGATATAAAGAAACTTAGCTACAGCAGGAAAAATAGCTCCTACTACCACACACTGGTGCCAAAATACCTCTAATGAGAGAAAATGTTTTATTTACCAGCATATTTTAGAAATTCTTTCACAACAGTAATTTAGCTTAAGTACACTTTGTTACCAGAGCTCATTCTTCAAAACACAAGATTCTTTGCTTAAAAACTCAAGCTTAAATCAGCTACTACAGTTCTCATCTTCACTAGGGATGTTGCTGGTGAACCGATAAGAAGATATTCCCCTACATGTGCAGATGTGGCACCAGTATTTTCCAAACACAACATTCATGTGCTTGGCAATTTTTTATCCATTTTTTATATTTAGCTAATCCAGAGCATCACCACGTCAAGGTAATTTGTCAGACCCTCTCCAGTATCAAAGCAACAGGAGAAGCTGGAGATCCTTGTATGCCCATGACAGTTCACAGACTATCCATTTCCAAAACACGCCTTTTGTGTGCAGCCTGACGGCTGGAGGCTCTGCTGAATCCTTATCATGCCCTAAGCTCAATTTTCAATGCTTTGTAGCACACAAAAGGAAAAGATGTCATCTAAGTGACAACAGTAGGATGGAAGAGGCTGAAATAAAGGGTTTTAGAGCTGTGTTGACTCTATCCTATTCAAGAGGTAAAGAGAATTTGCCCTTCAATCTCCATAAAAGATGCTAAGGCATCAAGTATGTGCACATTGTACCCATGCAAGGCACTCTCTTCAGCTCTTTGTTTTCAAGAGCCTTTAGACAGTGTTTACACTTGAACCATACACAGCACTCCAGTACTAGCTTCACCACTGCCATACCCAGATAAAAAAGTAATTTCTCCCTTTTTATAAGATCCAAGTTCATAGTGATTTTTCAACATACTGCACTGTAAGTTCATGTTCAACTTATTTTTCACTACGAGAGTTATTTAGGACTCGGTAATAAGAAATTGAATAGCGAAAGGGAAGGACAAAAGAGCAAGTATGTAGGTATTGATACTCTAACACTTTCTGATCAAGAGACCTACTGCATGCAGCAACACAGACAATCCTTGCTGGCAAGTCACAATCAAAACTGTATGCTTTTTTTGGCACCCATAAGACCTGGGTGGGGAATTTATCTTTCTGAGACCCACAAAGACCTTTCCAGTATCTCTGGCAGACAGTGTTGCCCCAAAACAAGACCAGGATAAAAAGCAAAGTTAAGAGCCTTATGCATTTTAATAACCCTGACCTGAAGCCATGTTTGTCTCAATGCTTTAGTCAGTCCGTATTTCACAGGGTCCTTGGCTGAAGCCAATCTCTTGATAACTAAACCATAATCAAGTGCAGAGGACGGGTTAGATGATCTAGGGAATGGACTGTTTATTTTACAAGAAGTAGCTGGGATGCTTTGCCTTGTATAGCTTGGCAAACACAGAGACTGAGAGGGGATATGATTACTATCTACAGATACATCAAAGGAATAAATGCTGAGGAGGGAGGGGAGCTACTCAAGAACAATACTGGCACAGCAGTTTAAGAGTATAAACTTACCATAAATAAAATTTAGAGCAGAAATTATGAAGTTTATCTTTCAAAACAGTTTCCAATTAGAACAGCAGGGGCAAAAACTTTTGCCTGTCTTCATCAGCCTGGCACCCACAACTGCCCTTGTACAGCAAAGAACACAAATAGGAAGGCAGACTGAAAAACAAGCAACTGCGAGATAACAACTGGCTCATCGTTTCTTTCTGGAAGATACCACGTTGCAAGACAGACAATAGCAAGACACAACATTTGCTTACTGCATAGTTTCAGAAGCAATATTAAGACCATACTAAAAGGGTATGTATGTGCACAGAGAACGCCGCTTCCAGCTTAAGATGGCTTCCTCTCTCCACACCCCTGAAACTGTCGGGATAAGGGTCTAAGGACTTGAGCGCGCGCCTCCAAACAGCCACATCTTTTTGCAAAGGCTGTTGCGTGGAAAATGCAATGCCTCCCTCTCAAGTTTGAATGTTTATCGGCCACTGCAACATAGAACTGAAGACTTTGTGTCCTGCAGTGACTGCATCTCTCAGGGCAACACAAACATGACGTCAGCGTGGCCGATGACGTCTGCTAAGGCCATCTCACAAGTCACCAGGGCGTCCGGCGCAGAGAAGCTGTTATTTCGCACTCAGCCCACTTGATGTCACTAATGACCACCACTCCCGAGGAGCTGCAGAGTCCCGGATTTAGACCACGCAATTCAAAAGCACTTACCCCTTTTATTACATTTATGTATTCCTACACTCGTTTTAATCGGTTACAATAAGCGGATTGTCTCCTCTAACTCAGTAACATTCAAGGAAACAAAACCTAAATTTAGAGTGCAACGCATAGGAAATAAGCCTGAAGTACTGCAAAGAATGTTACTGAGGTACCAGTGCTTTTTTCTTCCTTTTAAAAGCTTCAGCTCCTCAAATCAGACTATTAATCAAAAATCACAGCCTTCTCTTAGAACTGTCTAGCGCCAAAAACTGGAGAAGAAAAAAAAAACCCAAATTCAACCACACTGCAACTTTTTCTTTCTCCTCTGTCAAAGAGATTAAAAATAAGTTACATGCTCTTTTTTGAAGTCTCGTTTTTGTGAATTCAATTCAGAGCTTTCTAGCTTTCAGACTTCATGACAACGCAAGATGTGACTCTGGTATTTCCATGCAACACACACAGAAGCATACAGGGAACAACTGACTTCTGTGCGTTTGTATTTGCTCTCTAAGAATCCAGCAAGGATCAAGTCCAGAAACACCCATCACTACATTTTCCTAGGGAAGGGGGTTGGGAAACAAACCAAATCCAACAACTAAAAACCCCTTCCTCTTTCAATCTGTTACACTCACGTCTGGCTCCTAAGAACATTCCTGAAGCAGGAACATTCAATACACATATATGGTAATAGTTACCCAAGACACTAAACCATTAGAATTAATTTTTCCTTAAATCTAATTTTCCCCCTTTCAAGAGTCATGAGTCATGTAATTCATTAGATATATTAACAGATATTGAGTAAACTAAAATCAGCTTCACTTACCTCAAAAAAATCCTCCACAAACTGTATACAAAACCTGAGTAAGTCAGGTCTGCTAGAAGAAAAGCTGTATGTTTCTAAACAAGAATTTTTGCTTTCACAGCCATCTGCTTGTCCCTTCTGATTCCACAAAGGAATAAAAACACTTAATTCCAGCTCTCTCGGTCATTCCCATAGCAACAAACATACACACATACTTATTACAAAAAGATTCTCAAATTATTGAAAAATTACCAATATCTGAAGTTTCCTATTCCAGGTACTGCCAGCACGTAACTCCACCTAGCAAGCAATTTGCCAATTTTAGTTAAACGCTAGGTTGTTTTTTCACCAATTTAACTGCTTACCAATTGTACAGCACTTTTGCATCTTATTTTTAACGAGAAGCTGAGCAATGGTTTTTGCTTGAAATAGGCACGGGAAAAAAGAAAGATAACAGTAGTTATGGCTAGCTGCAGGGAGAAGTGCAAGTGAAAAGTTGCTCATCGACTAAAAAAACCAAAGAAAAAAGATGAAGACTCTGCTGAAGAAAAAAAAAAGAAATTGCAAGATGATTAACAATACAGCAAAAAAAAATCATTTTACTTTAAAGCTAATTTGTTTGAATCAGTTATTTTAATCCAGCATAAGAACTATGAGTGTTTTAATGCACCTGTTTTTTCACAGATAAGATTCAGTTGCTTTATTAAACAAAGGATTTCCAGAATCCTTTAGTTTTGATTTTTCATTAAGTTTTCATTTAGCTAGGAAACTAGAGAATGAAAGAAAAATAGCAAGTGCCCTTATAAGGCCACAGTGTATAAAACTGTATAGAACAGCAAGTCTCAAAGAGCAAAACAATAGGGACTAAGAGGTTTTAAAATACTTCCATTTCTCTATCTGTTGCAACTTTTAGTCTGAAACTAAACATTAAGGTCACCTCAAAACATTTTCAACAACACAAACAGTGTAATAAAAAAACCCAACAAAAATCTGAGATATTAACAGTCTGCAAGAAGTGTCTTCAGATTAACATGAAAAGGGGAGATAAATTTATGTAAAGTCTGTAAAGGGTATAAACAACAGTACAGATGGTCTGTCTTGCAAAGGAGATCAGATTAGATAATGCAACAGTCCTTCTGGACTTAAACACCTGACATAATGAAACAGAATAAAAACATGTAAGACTGAAGAGTTTTTAAGAAAATATTAATGTGAACTTGTTAAAATGGACAGGTGTGCAATATTTGCTTCCTGCCACTACTTACAAAATATTTTGATTGTTGAAAACACTCAAATATCCTGTAAAGCCTAGAAACAGGACAGAAAAAAACATCCTATGCTGGGACATTGAGAACAGCCTAATGAAATTACTCAGTATTTATCCTGCAATTTGAGCATGATTTTTTCGGTGCTATAGACAGGCTTACTTTCTTTTTCCAGTGAGCTGTCCACCCCCATCTCCTGCTTTGTTCTCACTGAAGTATTTTGTTGAAAACTTGCATCAAAGTGTCAGCTAAGGCAAAAATACATCATAGAAACAATTCATCCAAACTACTGAAATTTAATCTGAAGCCAACATTTCAGCATCAGGCATCCTTCACTCCCAGTCTAAAGCTTTATTCACCAAAGCAACTACCTTCTACACACAATTTCACAATCTCTCCCCCTCCCATTTATTTTAGAAGCTAATACAACACCCCCTGGTCAGTCATCTCCATGCACCAAGTTACCTCCACATATATTTAACTAACCAGCCCTAAATTAAATGCTCTAAGCTTTTTTAAAGACTGCATTGAACATGTCCCATCTCTACATGCTGACTGCACCAGCCCCACAAATTAACAAAACATGCTTCTGCCAGATCTGAACCTGCACTAACCCCGCTTAGTTTGTAGGAACAAGTGCCTCAGTAGAGGTGTCCTCTCCCAGGGCTTCAACAGCTGCAGGTGGGAAGGAGGGAATAGTCTGAGGGGAGCTTTGAAGGGAAGAAAGGGGAAGAAAAAGGAGGTGGCAGCAGGAAATATGAGGAAAATGCACCACCAAGATTTATGTAACCCTTCTGTTAAAAGGAAAAGAAATAGTAGTGGAACATTAGAAGGGGAAGAGCTAAGGGAGAAGTGGATAGTGGGTCAGGCTAAAGACTGAAGAGCACAAAGGCATGTTTGGAGCCAAACTTCCTAACCCCACATGGCTATAGGCAACACACTCTTTTTCCTGCCTTTCTTATGTCCCGCATTGCCCATCTTGCACCTAAATTGTTTGCAAGTCACAAAGCACACTCGTCTCCAAAACCCAGCCTTGACAAGACTCCAATTCACAAGTCTCAACACTCTTTTTTTATGTCTGGTGTGAAACCCGCTAACAGACTTGTCATCACAGAGGATAAGCTGACCCACACAGAAGACATCTTTTCACTCATCAGTTAAAACCAAGTCCTAAAAGTCTGCACAGGTGACTTTACATCAACATGGCTAATCAGCAACGTAGTGCTGATTTCCTTCTGCTTTGCTTTTTTTTCAGAAAAGCTCAGAAATCCCATTAGATATATAGTTACAGTAAAAGCATGTCAAAGTTGCAGAACCCATCTGGGAAGTGCTGCCAGCACACAGCAGCAATCTGGTTTTACACAAGACCTCCCATGCGGTCCGGTACAGACCGGATCCTAGGGCTGCCTGGCAAAGGACTCTTGCCCCCAAGACTGATACAGTGAAAGAAAAAAAAATTTAAAAGTCATCTTATAATTAGGGCATTTAAAAAACTACCTGAACATCATCAATCATCCCATGTACAGCAGAATTCTTACATGGCAAAAAATAAGGTAATTGTTTCCAAAAAGTCTGAGAACACACAAGAAACAGCCAGGCCCCACGTCACTGTCCATGTATGCAGATGCTGCCAAGGAGTCCTAGGCTCACCTTCCCCACAGGGCTGTTCCTTGACCCCATAAAAAGTTATTTGGAGGAAAATACAAATAGCTACCACAGTCTTTAAACAAACAGAAACCAACATGTAAACTTTAAACACGCATTATGTAAAATTAGCAACTCAAAAGCAATCCTTGGGATAGAGATGAACAGAAACCTTTTCAGTTACTCTGTCGACAATGACAATTATCTTACAGGAGCTGCTCTACACACACACTTCACTGAATCTGACGACTGCTCTCAAACAGGAAACCCATTTAAAATATTAGGAAATAAAAGGCATTAACATCGCTTAGTTCTAAGAACAAAGTTTTTACAGACCCCAAAACCAGCATACTAAGAAAAGGCCTTGTGTTTCTGCATTCTTCTCAATATACATTTCTAGGGAAAATGAATTTGGAATTATAGAATTGTAACCAATATGAGTCAGTAACATAACATAGCACTGACAATTCTACTCCCCATATCTTGTAGGCAAAAGTTAATACCCCAACACAGCATATTTTAAAATACCTGTTGGTTATATAAAACATCATTTAAGGATATACATATTATGGCTTTAGCAGTAGTTTCTCAATTTTTTTTTCTTCAGAAACATAAAAAAGTTTCTTTTCACTTTTTTGCAGGGGAATAAAACAACCAAACAAAAAACTCAAATCAAAACTTTTATTTCTTCTTCTGGCCTTTTCCAGATTTTTATTTTGGTTTGGTTTAGACTGTTACTATTGTTAAAAGAGATCCCCATCTTCACCTAACCTAGGTGAGGTCAGCTGGTACCTACCAGCATAACTTCTTAATGAACATATTTTATCTGCCAATACAGGTCCTAACTTTAAACGTGACAGCCTCTAAGTGGCCAGTCACAACTCTAATCAGGCATGCCTGCCCAAATTAGCAATACATTGACCCAGCCCTCAGGTCGGGCTCAACCCTACCCAGCCTCTACCAGACACAGCATCAAAGCCAGAAAGGGTGGCCAGGCCAGTGTCAACCCTCCACCAGCCCTTTATGCCCTGTTCATAGAATCATTCAGGTTGGAAAAGACCTTTAACATCATCGAGTTCAACCGTTAACCTAGCACTGCCAAGTCCACCACTAACCATGTCCCTAAGTGCCACATCTACACGTCTTTTAAACACCTCCAGGGATGGTGACTCAACCGCTTCCCTGGGCAGCCTGTTCCAAGGCTTGACAACCCTTTTGGTGAAGAAATTTTTCCTAATATCCAATCTAAACCTCCCCTGGCGCAACTTGAAGAGTCCTTTTCTTCTTGTCCTATTGCTTGTTACTTGGAAAAACAAACTTCAGAGTGCTTTGAGGGCACAGTTAGTCTTTCTAAGCTTCCAGGCTTCACTGAGTAACAGGATAAACTCATAGTGTAAGTCGAGTGTTTTTATTCACTCTTTACCAACGACACAGACAGCATCACTATCAGCAAAGCAAGACACGCTTCATTTTAGCCTAATGGAAAAAGAAAAGCCAGCGGTGAGGGTAAGTAACCTCAGGAAACCCCCCATTTCTCCTCCCTACCGCACAGGGCAATGCCTACACCAAGAGATGTCCAACCCCGATGCAGGGGGGCAGCTTCAGGGTCAGGACAGGGGCATCTCTGGTCTCTCCCAGCCCAAACCACCCGCTGCGGGCAACCCCTCTCCTCCCACCCCACAAACCCCACGGAGGCAACCCCTGCCGTACCCATCCTCCCCCCCCCAGGCCTCCTCCCCTCTCCC